>CM036250.1:23073499-23673499 GCA_020698575.1 Bostrychus sinensis
TTTTTAGCTGCATTCATTTCAGCAGCCTGACACAGTAAATACTGCCCTTTAGGTTCACCTGCCTCTGCTCCTGTGCAGCGTTCAAGTCCTGTGGACACAGTTTTATTTCACTACACTGAAGCTAAAACGCACTTGTTGTTAGCGCCAAAGCGGTGCACGTCTCCTCTTTCCCCGCTGTCCCCGCTGACAGCAGCAGCTGCATGCGCCCCGACGCGCGCGGACAGGACGAGTGGCCGCTGCGCGCATAAAGAGGAGCAGAGAAGGGAACGGATGAAAATAAAGTAGAAAACGTATCAGCGCTATTCGTTTAATGCATTTTCATTCCGTGTCCTTCCGGTAAACTGCAGGTAAATGAAAGTGACTGTAGTGACTGTAACGCAAGTAACTAATTGGGTATTTTGTTAGTAACTGTAATATTACTTACTGGGGGGCTCCCCCTGCGTTACTGACAATTGTAATCTCGTTACTTTGTAACGCGTTACTCCCAACACTGCTAATTTGTAAGTATATACTGTTATTGATCAGGCTCATTATGCCTTATTGTGCGCTAACACACGGGACAGTAGAAGCGCAGCCGTGAAAGGGGAGGGGGGCGGAGGAGACTGAACGGTAAATGCGGGGCTGAGTGGCGTGTTTAGGAAAAAGACCCACACCTGGCAACAGCGGGACTGGGACGAGCGCGCGGGGGAGAGAGACAGCGAGGGCGTGGAGTGCACGGGCCGTGGGAGGAGATACTCGGCACAGGTGCGGTAAAGTGGTCAAATACTACGTCACAGTTGCCTATCTGGAACTATTGAGCAGAAATCCCACCGTTTGACCCTAGGAGGGCAGCACTCTGACGGTTTTCACTACAAAATGTGAATTTAGACCTTTTTTTACAAAACAGTCAAACATAAGACTATAAATAGTGAGATGTATCACTAAAGCCCTGTTTGTACAGCTGATCAGCTAAAAAAAATGGTGTAGGGGTGAGTTACTCTTTAAGTAAAGTACAAACACATGAAAAATGTACTTAAGTAAAGTAACTAAGTACTTTGACTTTGTTATACGCCACCACTGTTCTAATGAAGACCCAAAAAAACTGACTTTAGCTTTTTGTTCTTGTTGTCTAAAAATTATGCAATATACAAAAACTAATAACACTGAATAAAATGACAATGATACTATCAAGTTGAAACCCAGGTTTGTAATGAGGAGGAAGTGCTGGAGTTGGATGCCCAGCGTCTCGGGGATCTCCTGGCCTCAGATGATCTGAACATTTCCCAGGAGGAGGTGGTGTTGGAGCTGGTGCTGCGCTGGGTCGAGAGACGCAAAGGAAACTCCAAGAGTGAGGCCCAAGCCGTGGAGTTACTCCGAAGGGTCCGGCTGGAGCTGGTGGATCCAGCTTTCCTCCGTAAGGCCAGGAGAAGAAACCCAGTGAGTTAGTAAAATAGGAACATTTAAAAGCACTGCTAATTCATTTGATTTGTGCGACTATCATGGGCATCTGTTAGAATGCATCTAACACTGCCCCCCACGCACACACACACACAACCTACGTAAACAACTTCATACATTTTTAATTGCAGTAATACTGACAAAACACTATCCTTTTAAAGTGTAAAGACAAAAGTAAAATATCAGTAAATTACTGGCTAACTCTCTTAACCGATCATTGCACTCTAGAAAAACTAACAACAACAATAAATTACAATATGGCTTCATATATCCATGTATTTGTTTAACAGTAGAACATATTCAACATACCAAGGCTGGAAATGAGACATTTTTCCATTTCATTAACATTTTTAAAAAGTTGTGACAGAGGAACAAAAGGCTGGAGGAAAAAAAAGTTTACCTAAAAAAACAGCTAGAGGAGCATTTTGTAACTAATAAACATGGCCTTTCTCTGGTTAAGTGGGTTTGTATTAAAAAAAATGGATTGATTGGACCATAGAACAGTTTTCTAATGTGCCTCAGTCCATTTGGAATTGAGCTTTAGTCCAGAGACAGCAGTGTTTCTGGTCCATGTTCATATTCTTTGCATGATACACTTATAACTTGGATTTGTTCAAACTGTGTTCAACTGAAGATCAGGAGCATCCTAAATATCCAATCCAGTACTTATAATGCAGACTCTGCCTTTCTTTTAGCTGTTCTTTTTTTCAGCCTTTTGTTGCTCTGCCCTTAAATTTAAATTGAGCTGTTATTTTTTCATGAAATTGTAAATTGTCTCTGATGTTGACTTGAATAAATATCCCAGGTTTTGCTGCGAGATGCTGAGTGCTTTGGGATGATTGACGCTGCTCTCCAAACTTCAAGTCTTAGTGAGACCTCAGCTCCACCGCGACCAGCGCTGCGTTATGGCATGGAAACCACAGACCTGCTCCTCTGCTTGGGAGGCATTGATAAAGATGGCATTACAGCTCGCCGTGGGGGCCTGGCTGATCTTAATTTCTGCTTTGCACCACAAACTAGAAAGACTTACTACATCCCATCTCCACTGAGGGCCTCCACAGACACAGGACAGGTTACAGCGGGAGCAGTGACAAGAGACAACAACATTGTGGTTGCAATAGAAGCTGAAGATGATTCGCAGAATAAAACACTTGGACATCTACAGGTGTGTACATTTAGTACTGAGCTGCTACATCACTTTGTACTATAAAAATTAAAAAGATATACAGTATAATGCTTTTAAATAGCCGCATGCTTTTATTTCAGGTACGACAGTTCAGAGGAGAGCAGCTGGTCACAGTTGTGTTCAGCCTCATACAGAGACATGTATGCTCTCGGTGTCCTTGGCGAGACTCTGTATTTGATCGGCGGTCAGATGAAAATACGTAACCACTACATTATAACAGACAGTGTGGAGAGATGGTCCCTAAAGAGAGGGGGCAGCTGGCTCAATTTTGCCCCTCTCCCTCTACCCCTGGCCTGCCACTGCGCTGTCACTGTGAAGGAACATCTTTATGTGCTCGGAGGCTGGACACCACAGGTACTGCCTGTTAATATTTGTTAGTTTGATGTTATATATAACTTAGCAGTACACCGATGCACCTATGTTATACAAGAGGGCGCTCAATCATTAGCAGGCTGTAACAAGTTCGGAGGCATCGACACATTTTCACTCATGTTCGATGTGTTAAATAATAACTTTTATAAATGTATTATAAAAAATCATACACCACATACTTTTCTAGCGATATGGACCAAGTTGTGTCTTACAGAAAGTACTATATTATTGTTTTTTTTATCTAACAAATTAGCCTGTATTCCAGTGTGTTTCACATTTAAAATTTAGCCCTAAATGTTAGAGGCTTTTTAAATCATTAGTATTTCGTTATCTAACAAATTAGCCTGTATTCCAGTGTGTTTCACATTTAAAATTTAGCCCTAAATGTTAGAGGCTTTTTAAATCATTAGTATTTGTTCACATACTTCACATGTGTCCTGAATGGGCAATGTGAAATTTCCCTGTAGCATCTCTGTATAAAGCATTGTTGCATCCCAAAATTATGATAATTATATTTGTTCAGTGCACATACTACTATAAACAATGTATGTAGTCAACAAAGTGTATCTATAGGATGCTGTTTGTGAGTTTGTCAAGTTGATCAAACACAGGATAATGTCTGTGTCTCAAGCTGTTAACTAGGCTTTCTGCCATTGTGTGATTAGTTAACATTTACTGTGTTAATAACATTTACATTTGTTGTGTTGTGTGCGTATGTTGCCTGGCCACAGTACTACAACATGATAAAACCACTCAGAATGCCTCAACTACCTATACACAATCAGAGGTGAAAAGAACATAAATGAAATGTAGAAGAACAGAAGAGGAATCTGAGGCACTCTGACATTATTAAAAGTCCTTTATTGCATGCGGGACATTCCAACGCATTTCGACCCGTGCTGGGTCTTCATCAGGGCAGACAGACAATGTGCAATCAGTACCAGGTGATCAAAATAATGAGGCGGATCACGTGAGTGATCACATGACACCGGAACTATACATTTTTTAAAATTGCAACAAAAAAAAATGCGTTGTGTATATGCGTATATATACGTATATATGTTATATATATATATATATATATATATATATATATATATATATATATATATATATATATACACACACAATTTGGTATGATCTAGAGCATATCTATGAAGCAACCACATATTAAAATTACTGTCAGTTACTAATCATAGATAAGTCTGTAAAACCCCCAGAGGACACCATGAAGTACTGTGAATTTAGTAAAAGTAGATATGTACTAATTAAATTTATACATTTATAAGTATACCTAGAATGTTTTTTTTTTTTTAAATGGGCCCATCAAACATATAACAATATTGCACAGGAAGCAGTAGAACTAATGTTAGTAGTAGCAGTAAGTACTTTCTACTTAAGTACTGCTTAAGTAAACTAAACAGTTTTGGTTGTGTTTATGAGAATTTTGAATGTGCACCTTTGGCTCCCTCTAGAGGGTCTGAACAGAACATAATAGTTCTGCAGCCCCCCCCCCAGTAATTCATTTTTTGATTCAGCCCCCCATATCATCCAAATTAATCACTTGAAAATAAACATTCTTTTTTCAGGCCAGCCCCCCACTCTAAAAAACAATTGTGCACAAATTCTCATTTTGTGTGAACAAACGTGCACAAACGATGCACAAACAAATTGACATAGTTTTGTTATAACCTGTTTTAACAACTTTTTTCTATTTTCCAACTCTATTACCTGTTCCCAGGAAGAACCGGACGAGGAGCCAGACAAGTTAAGTAACTGTGTTTTTCAGTTTGACCCGGAGAAAGACAGATGGAGAGAGTGTTCCAAGATGAAGTACTCCCGGTACCGCTGTGGTTTTGCAGTGCTCAATGGAGAGATATACATATTAGGTCAGATGGCTTTCATTTATTGTCATTCAAAAATAATTAGTGCTTAAATTTGGATGTGTTCTTCAGGGGGTATAGGGTGTGTTGGAGAGGACCGTGGACAGTCCCGTCGCTGCCTCAGTTCAGTGGAGATCTATAACCCAGACACAGACAGCTGGAGAGAAGGACCAGCCCTGCCCACGTGTCTACTCTCCCTCCGAACCAACTCTTCAAATATAGGAATAGTGGATGGCAAACTGTACCTCTGTGGATACTACAAGGGTGCTGGTAAATAATTTGGCAGCCATAACTTTTAAAATGAAGCTGGGAGTAGTGGATTAGTGTGAGATAATAAATATTAGTGCAGCCCTTTGATCCGTGACCCACTGTAAACGAGCTAATTTATTGTCACGAAAAGAAGTAGCTAAATCTCTACTCAAGTAAAGATACTGTTACTTCCCAACAATATTGCTTAAGTAGAAATACAAGTTGACAACAGAATAATTACCTGTGTACAAGTAAAAAACTACTGAATGCAAAAAAGTAACTGAGCAGCAAAATATACGTACTTTGCATTTAGTACTATTACAACTACTAGTTCTACTGCTATTGCTACTTTTACCACCACTATTCTTGCAGTTGAATCCTGGTGCTTCTTGTTTCAAGTAAAAAAAAAATACTTTTATTCATTTAGAAATGTTAAAATTTACTGAAGTAAATGTATATTTTTTCCTAAAAAAAATGTCCTCTAGTAAAACTTTTAAAGCAAATGGATGTTTTTATTGGAGTATAAGTATCCATTTATTTCCACCACTTGAAAAAGCACATTTTATATAAAGGTCTTATGAGACAAAAAGTACACAGGCAGAATATGTATTTTGTTTTACAAAATGCAGTAAAATGTGGCAAGCCTATTATACAAATTATGTTAACGAACATTCATTTGGTTAGGTTTGGTTAGGCTGTCAATTATTCATTGTCTGTCTGCTACTGACACTGACATGAGCCAGTGACTTTGTGAATTAGATTTTGCTCATCAATTCCTAACATACTTGCTACACTAACTGCAGGTCGTCATGAGATCATCACAAAGGAGATTTTGGAGCTGGATCCGGCCGACAATGTCTGGACGGTGGTGGAGCGGCGAGCAGCAATGCACGACTACTATGATGTGTGTCTGGTGGCCAACCTGAATCCTCGAGACCTCTGTTCACCCTGAGATTTAACTCTGATTATGAAAACATGATTATTTTTTAGTGACTGGTGTAATGTACCCCATTGACTGGTTTCAAATAAACCACAATCCAAACGAATGGTGTTCTTTGTTTTGTTTGATCATTTTTTAAGCTTTTGGCTCCACTTTCAGTAGCCTATGATATGCCAGCAGAGTGGTGTTTGGTAAAACTCAGTGTCATGGTTTGGTTTCTTAAATATTCTACAGCAATTTATTCAAGTAAAAATGTTGATGTTATTTGTGTACAGTAGTTATAATTTAAAGTGGTATATTTTGAGTGTCTAAGCAGTAAAACATTTATTACTAGGATGACCACCTGTCCCACTTTTGGTAGTACTGCACAACCATTTAGACATCTGTCCCTTTGTCCCACTTTGAATAATGTCCCTCTCTTTCATTGGGGGTCAGTGGATCTTACAAAAAAAAGAGGTTCAAGTTAACAAGGTAAGGTCACCATTCTTTGAGTGAAATGTAGAACAAATATTTGTGGCCATCATTTATATGGTTTACAGATATAAACTGCATATTTTATGTTTTATAGGCCCTAAACTAACTAACTTGAATCTGAGTAAGTTGGTAAGTTAGTTGCCCCACTTTTTGTACTTTCTGATGTGGCCACCTTATTTATTATATGTTTGTCTCTGCTTTTTTTTTTTTTTTTTTGCAAATAGGAGCCCAAAAACATGGCAAACAAGTCTCGTGCAGGATGTTGCTTTGGCTCCTCCCCCTGAATCGAACCATGTGGTCGCTGCTCCAGCTCCTGCTGCTATGTTTTAGTGCTGGGACGGGAGAGTTCTTACAGCTAGAGTTCAGATGGGGCGTTCCTAACTTGGTAAAGTTAGGAGTTAGCATAGTCTGCATGGGAAACCATCGTTCTGGCACCTCAAAGTAACCCGTCCTCGCGAAAGGCCCTGACAGGTGCGCGCACGGACGGGATGGGTAGACGAGAGGCGGACAGCAGAGGCGCGATGACCACCCGCGAGTGCCCTGAACTCGGATTTCTGCAGGACGCCGTATCCACTTCTTCCAACCATGTCGGCGGTAATCGGCGCCAAAGAGACCCGGGCACTGTGGCGACTACCCAGGAACCATCCGCAACAGCACCGATGGAGGTTAAGAAGCACCATCACAAACACAACCTCAAGCACCGCTATGAGGTGATGGAGACGCTGGGCAAAGGCACGTACGGCAAAGTGAAGAAAGCGATGGAGAGAGCAAGTTTACGGACGGTGAGAATCTGCCTTACACCGGCAATAAACTCCTCAAATAACAGTTTAGCCTAGTTACAGGGGTGTCCAAATTTCTTTCCAAGAGGGAGAGATTTGAAGATGTGAAGATGTGCAAATGTTCAAGGGTAGGGTGACCAGATTTTTAGACCCATAAATTGGGACGTGTTCTTCTTACTAATCACGATGCATTTGAACTCACCAAGTGCCAAATAAAAAACAAACAAAAAAACTTACAAAATCCGTATAATTTTCTGTTATGTAATTAAAGTACTAATGGTAATTTATTGATACAAATAATGACACTGTATAATTTTAGTGACAAAAGTCTTTGGACAAAGTCGTTTTAAGTTTCCTATGCTTTTCTGTTTGTTAAAAGGGGGACACCTGGGACATGGTTTGTTGAAAACTGGGACATACGAGTTTTTACAGATGTCTTGGGACATGGGACAAGGAGCCTAAAACTGAAACTGTCCCGGTTAAACAGGGACATCTGGTCACCCTATTCAAGGGCCAACAGTCCCACCTGATGTTTTCTTGGAACTTATAGCACATAGAGTATATATTAAATGTACACTGTTTTTCATAAGTATTTTGTTTTCAAATGCCAAATAATTGTAATTTACAAAACAAAAAAACATGTCTTAACAAAATGACATCTCTGAACATAAATACTCCAACTGCAATCATTTTTCAACCAACTAATTACAAAACACAAGGCAGAAGGTAGATGAGGTAACACAAATGTAAAGACAAAGCTATGGAAATATCCAGTGGGCCATAGGTAATACATTTTCTTATAGAAGCCAAGGGCCACATGGAATCTCGAACTGTGCCACAAATGGTTCCTGGGCCACACTTTGGACATGTCTGGCCTAGTAGTTTCTCCAATACATACACTAGTCTCGACCATATTGATATTTCCCTGATTAAAATGTGGGCTGTCCAACTAAATAACACCAATATTTGCCTAATTTGCTCTACTATCAGCAATCCATGCATAATAAATTACCAATACTGATGATTTGTCTAGGTCTATACGAATTTATAATCCAGCCACAAGGAGTCACAATACATTATAGCAGTAGGAGCCTACTCCTTGTGCCCATCCCACGCCCAGATAGTTTTGCGTCACGAAGGCGTAAAACCTAAATTAATATGCAAATATCTGCATGTAAGAAGCAGAGAATTTGTTATAGTGACCCCAAATGAGAAAAGACAAAAGGAAAGCAGAGGAATCTATATGAATCTATTGGCTGACTAACTTAAAATGTGCTTGGCTTGATCCTTTATCTACACGTTGAGTATGTGTGTAAAGTGTGTGCATGTGTTGGTTGATGAGCTCATGAGCCAAAGCTGAACCCAGTCCTTGCTTCCTGTGCTGCCAGGCTGAGATGCCTTTGGTCTGACGCACTACACTTCAACAAGAGGATAAAATTACTACAATAGGCTTTCTCCCATAGGAGCCTGGGCCCCCCTTTTACTGTCAGTGGGACACAAACAAGCCAGTAATGCAATATGTTTAACTCCCCAGATATGCAGGTTAAAACTGATTTTGGTGCCAAATTATTTTTGAATTATCATGGGTTTAAACCGCAAGGCCCTAATCCTGCTTCGATAAAAACACGGAGACTATATATTGCCCCCTTTTTGTAAATAAAATCATTATGTCCCTTTTCAGTGGGTTGTAAACATGACAGTAAAATTATAGGTCATCTCTGTTTCTCAGAAAGTTTGACAAGGAAAGACAGCAGTAAGTAGATACTTTTAAGCAACAATACTTTTACTTAAGTACAGATTCTGAGTACTTCTTCCACCTCTGACAGACAGTAGTTTAGATGATGCTGTGAGAGTCAGACTGGACCGGCTCTGTCGCCCATGTTTGTGAACAGGCCACAGTGGGTTTGGAAAAAAACAAGGGGGAAAGGCAGAATCCCTGAAGCCAGTAGCCAGCACATACCAAGGATTCTTTGAAACAAAACGGACATTATTTTTGGAAACAAGAGCAGTTGCCTGTTGTTTGAGTGTCGGGGTTAGTGGGATAGTGGGAAATTGTTTTAGAACCAGACAGGGAAAAAAAGAAAGAAAATGTTGATCCATGAGGTCATTTGTGCCTTTACATTTACAGCTCAAAGCAATGTGAATATACAGGATTTGAAGTCAGGAGATTGATAAGAAATATGGTATGTGGGTTTAGTTATCTTTTTATTGACTTTTGTTCTGCATAATAATATTTTTCTTGGACGTCCATAGTAAGTTGTCTGTACATAGGTGCTACTGGTACCAAAGCTGTTCTGTTTTTGTTTTTGTTTGTTGTTAGATAGAAGGATTATTGATTCCAAAGCTGCAATAGAAAAACATTTTATCTTAGTGTTACAATTTTGTGGAAGCTGCTTAAGAGAGTGAAGCAGGGTATACTCTCTAACAGTCAGTTATTTGCAGGGCTGCCTTTTGACAACCCAGATAACCTGTTTTCATTCCTAGCTCCAGATACAGTATGTTCTTGGTCAGTATAATGAATTTTATGGTCGGAAATTATACAGTTTAAGAAACAGTGTATGTGAATTACACTGTCCAAAACTTTATGTAAATGATATTTTTGACTGTACTGACATTACATTATTTCGCACACAGGGTTTCTTTTTTCCATACAAAAGAATTGGTGATCACATCGGTATAACACACTCAATCTTAAATTTCTGCCTCCAGACACATTGCTGCATTTCAAGCCTCTATTCTCATGCATTATTTAATTGTATCCTAGATGTAGACGTAGTCACAGAAAAAGTTTTTGTAGTCTTTCCTGTTATGATGTATATGCAGCAAGTGTGAGAGAATACACAAACTCCTTCACCTCACTCACGTGCTGTTGAAAAATGCTCTTAATTCCTTGGAATCTGAACAATGAACAGTCTCATTTCTTTGCTCGGAAGAAATAGATCTAGTGTTGAGCTCATTGGTGTAAACTATGCTCCAGAATCAAAGATGGGACAGTAAACACCAGAGATCGACCAGTATATCGGTCGGCCGATATATTGGTCGGCTGATATATTGGGCCGATTTTTCCCATTTTATGCCGATTTTTGGTCAGGCACATGTCAGGACAACCACTGAAGGACTCGACTAGTTTTTGTGTTCATGCTGTCCATGCTACAGCGGCACCATTTACTGTAGAAGGTGCTCAGGGCGAGTGAGGGAGATCACTCAAACAAGGCTGAGGCGAGGCCTATTGTTTTGAAAGAAAAAAAGTTAAGACTTTATCTTTTCTTCTCGCCAAACCTGCGCACGTTACGCTGATTTAACTTTCAAATGTCCGTTTGAGCGAAAATGTAAATGCCCAGACACTTTAGGCTATGTTTGAGTACTTTTATATGCAACCTGCAGCGTTAGCTTTAATTGCTAGCTTAGCATCAGGTAGGAACAGTCTGCTGTAAAATAACATCAGTCTCGTTAACTTGTTGAAATGCTGCATAAAAGAAACATTTGGTAAAACGGGGAAAAGGTGGTGGCTTCATAATCATGGTTGAGGCTAATTTTTTTAATGATCTAACACTTTTCCATCTAATACATTAACGTGGAGCAGTGCGCCTCAGTGATCAAGGTATAAAAAAGTGTGCATTACAAAATGGGATGGAGATGAAGACATTAGCCCGAACTACTTTGACCTTAGATTCGAACATTCTGGTGTGTCCGTAAGTGTCACAGAGCAGAGAACTCTGTATTTAGTGCCGACATATGCATGTGTTTTCAGCCAGGAGCCGCTTTCAAATATAAAAGTAGTGTTGCGGGGACAAGCGCTAGTGCGTACCCGGTATCCCGGACTCACACTAAATTGAAGCAGTATTTTTTGCACGAGTCAGCGAGCACTTTTATATTTGCAGTACACAAAGATATGTTTTGGAAATATAAATTGAATATTTCGTTTAATATTTCTCTTTTAATATTTTTATTTCTAAATTTGTGCTTTGTGATCAATAATAAAATGAATATGTTGTCAACTATCTAACTAACTTATTTAATGTCATAAATATCATCATTTACATGAAGAAAGAAATGCTTAGCCCTTAACTTTACAGCTTCAGTACAGAACAAAGCAGACTATTTGAAGACAGTAGCCCGGAGAGCAAAGCTTAGAGATTTTACCTTTTGCCTGCACATGTGAGTCCATATTTTTATGCATTTTAAAGTGATGTTTTTATGTTTTACATTTTATGAAAACATCTGACTATATTAAACCATTTTTATTCATAAAATTAGGAAAATCAGTATTGCTTATCGGCCATTGGCTGCTCTGGATTTATAAAATCGGCATTGGTCTTAAAAAACCCATATCGGTCGACCTCTAGTAAACACACTCACAAGCTTGAGGTGATGGTACTTTTTTGGCACAAATTACAGCTGGCTATTCTGTGAAATTCAGAATGTTCATGTATTGAAATAAACAGTAATAACTCAGAAATAGACAATTTGTAAGGCATTTTATGGCTGACGATGCTTTTTACTAGAAAATCCATGTAGTTAAAGGTACTGTAAGCGGCATGGTCTCTTTTCTGATTGCCCCCTATATCATCCATATAACTCCTAAACGTTGTCTTTCTTTTGTTCATCTGCATTTGAGTGGGTACAAATGTTTGTTTTGCATGCACAAACAAGTGCTACACAAACAAATAGCACAATTTTGTAGTGATTTGGACAATATAAGGAGGCTGGAATGGTAAACAGAAAGTTTATTATCTAAAACAGCACTTGTACACAAACATTAATTTTGTGTGCACAAACGATGCATAAACAAGTCAGCATAGTTTTATTAGTCTTCAATCATGTGGAGGCCCTAACTTCACACAGGCCTCAAATATTTGTCACAAACTGAGGCATAGTATAGATCAGAAAAAATTTAGGACACTTACAATTTCAACTTCTTCCAAGCCTCACATTAGTTTTATGAAGTCAGGTCAATCCTTGAAGCTCCCTTGAGTTTGTTTGAGTGATGTTATGTAACTATTGTGGCTATTAGACCGTGTGAATTGTATCTCTTAATGCCTCATATAGACGTTTTTCCGGCAGCTGAGAATGTTGGAGTTCAGAGGACAGGCCTTTACTTCCAGTGGGACACTTGGAAGGTTGAGAGACTCCCACTGAGGCTAGATCAGGGTTAAAAGTAATAGTCAATTTTTTATGACATTTCTAGGGGACATTTCTTTTTCAGGGGTTCTAGTTCCATGGCGTTTGTTTTGGTCTAAGTTACTGTCTTATAAGTTTTAGTGGCTTAAACTCTGTGTTATTGTTTGAGCTATTATATGGGGTACAGTGAATACAAAGGATTAAAAAAACATAGTACTGCATCTGTCAACCCTCTGCTTCAAATGTGCTCAAATCACAAGAGACCCTGCTTCTGCCAAATCCTCATAATCACCTTCTAATACCCACAGAGTGTATATGTATTAGTAAAACTGTATCAAATGTATTTAATATATGAAAACCAGTATTTGGCTATGTGTTTGTGAAAATGATGCAGAATTTGTATATTTTACTTTTGATTAGTTAATGAAAGAATTACTAAATATATATATATATATATATATATATATATATATATATATATATATATATATATATATATATATATATATATATATATTTGCTGGCACCAGTGGCTGTGTGAAAATTGGCTGCATGAAAAATAACAATGCCTGTTCTCTAAGTAACAGAAATCCCCGGATAATTCAAAATGGCTTGTTTTAAGCAAAAAAAAATAAAAAGAAGAGTATTCATTTAGCATTACATTTTGCTATTTCCTCTTCAACATTCAGTATACTTTTATGGACATGTGCAGAGGAGAGATAGTGAATCTACTGGTGTTAAGATGCTGATGATACCGTAGATGCTTCCAGACAGGAGGCCTAGAGGAAGAGATTTAAGGATCTAAGGTGAAAGAGGACATTTAAGTTAGGTGGTGTGGGAGAAGAGTTGTGCCCATTTTGTCTTCTTTTTATTTTTTATTTATTTTATTTATTTATTTAAAAGGGACGATGCACATTAATGAACACCAGTAAAAAAATACATGTGTAAATGCGCCGAAGTTAGCGTACAGCTAATTTTCATTCGTAGTCCCTTGACATTTAAGACAGGACAAGACAAACAACAATTAAACAAAATTCAACAAGTCATAAAAATTTCACATTCCACAGGATCTAAAGTGCCTATTTATAAAGTGCATATGTGGTTAAAGTGCACACAGTAATTTTAAAGTGCTGTAGTTCTCTCATAAATATAAAGTTAATTTCGTTTAAAGCCAGTTCGATCCACATGTGTTGGTCGTCTCCTGCCGCTCAGAGATGACCAAGACACTGGAGTTTACAGAGTGCCCTCGGGTCCTAAAACATACATACATATATACATATTTACTGTACATAACAGTGACAGTAAGAAACAGCAACAGTATAGATTGCAGGGTGAATGTATGCGGTGCATGCCTACATACGTATATGTATGCATGCACCGCTCAACAACAACAGTAAAATATGAGTCTGTTCAGACAATCATGGTACATGCTATATACGTATATGTATCATGTAACATGAGGTCAATGCCTCAGCTTGACAAAATGTTCACTCCTGCCCACGATATCTCATCCACGATCAGGTGCCATAATGAAGACATAAGCTGTGACATTCGACAAGTGGTCATAATGGTATGTCTGATTGGTGTATAAGCTAACAAAATTATTTATTGTTAGTTAATGTTTGACCTCTTCAATAGGTGGCCATTAAATCTATTCGCAAGGAGCACATCACCGACGACCTGGACAGGATTCACATCCAGAGAGAGATTGAGATCACGTCTTCCCTGCGGCACTCAAACATCATACGCTTCCACGAAGGTAAGGTTACAGTACGAGCAGGCACACGCACACAATAGCACTGACTATCTAAGGCTAAAAACATTTACACCTTCAAAAACAGGACAGACAAAAAGAAAGTTGCTTGTCATGAAGATTTGCAATTGAATGAGGTCATAAATGTTTACCATTACTGCTATTGCTACAAATACTATGGCTACTTCTAGTAATAATATACTACTATTACTACTACTACTATTTTTATATATAATATTTTGCCACTGAGGTAAAAAAAAAAAAAAAAATAGAAAAAAAATCTAGTAAATATAGTATCTGGAAAATAAAAAGCCCTTGAACACAAACAAAAACAAAAGTGAATACTACATAAAAGAGTAAAGTGAATGTATAGACGCCATTAGCCATCAGTAGTGCAGACAGCTCATTGAGCTCACCAAGCATCCAGTCAATTAATTATGAATAGCCCAAGCCTATTTTCATTCTCTGGCTTCCTCACATCATCCAAGTACATGCATTTGCTAGATGATTTGGTGATTCTAATAAGCCCGAAGTGAAATGAGAGTGAATGGTTGTCTGTCAATGTATGTGTCAGAGCTGCAAATATCTGGCCATTGTCTAGGTTTCCGCCAAAGGGTATAGTTGCTGGGATGGGCTCCAACAGAATGTAAATATATGACCCGAGAATTGCTTTTCTTTATTATAATAATCTCTATTTGAATCTAATTGTGGAATGTGTGTCCTTGTGCAGTGTTTGAGAGCAGGGACAAGATTGTGATTGTGATGGAGTACGCCAGTAGAGGGGAGCTGTACGATTATATCCAGGAGAGGAGAAGAGTGCCAGAGATGGAGGCCCGGACCATCTTCAGACAAATCACATCTGCGGTCCACTACCTTCACAAGGTTTAGTAGAGTACACACAAGCAGTACTGTGCCAACATATTAGATCGTTTTTAAGAATCGCTATGAACAAAGAAAAAAATACTCAAAATTGCAAGAAAAATCAAAACCAGAAGCAGTCGAAGTGCATAGACCATAGAGGCCAAGACACTGGTCTCTAAGTGGTAAAGATATAGTACCCAGACCTGAACTCTAACGCAAAGATATTCTAGTTCAGGGATAAATGCTATTTCCATTGAGCCACAAAACCCTATCTTACAATGGTAAAAAAGCTACTAAAACTAATCATTAGTTCTTTTAGTTGGTTTTGTAGGTCTGTACTGAATTCTTTAAAACACTGCTGGATCTTCAGGATCTAACCACTGATCTCCACACCAAACATTAATAATTTTGTCCTTTTACCCATTACTGAACTTTCCTGAAAATTTCATAACAAAAATTTTAAAAAGTGCATTCATTAAAGCACTTTTAATTAACAGCATTTTAAAACACCTCACTATAACCTTTACCCAGCATTGTGCATACTGTATGAAGAGACACAGTTTTCCTGTCACATGACTTTAAACTGCTTGGAATGAAGTAAGGAGCTTCGAGGCACGTGCTGAATCAAGCAAATACAGTAAATCCACTAAATCCTAATCCTGCAGCAAAACTTGACTTGTTCTCAGATCTCTCTGGGTTAAGAACGCATTAAGAGCTGATTGTTTTGTACAGTCGCACACTGACACATTTAACCATACACAGCCCAATGCAGTACAGAAACGCAGTCATCATAAGAAACACAGTCATCATTGTTTGGCTGTTTTTATTGCTCTGCACATAAATTAAACATAATCAACCACAACAGGAATTAATTTCCAATCCTATTAAAATGTGACAGAAAATGGGTTTGTTTTTTAGCAAATACAGTGCTGTTGTGCAAGTGAGGTATGAACAACTGCTGTTAGCTAAAAGTGCTTTAATAGGTACGGAATTATATATGTAGTTTTTTGTTTGTTTGTTTTTGTTTGTTTTTTTGGCATGGATCCAGATTACTGTTTAGATCTGAGAGTGTTTTAAGGGATTTTGTATCATTTTGAGATATGGGCCGAAGATACTCTCACTAAAAGATGATTAGTTTTAGGAGAAGCATTACTTATGTGAAATATGAGGGTTTTTAATTTGACTGTGGAGTTTGAGTCCAGGTTTGGGGACTATAATTTTACCATTGTGAGATCATCATAGTCTTTTTAAAAACCTGCCTTTTGCTCAGTATTTTGGTTTTAGCTTCAGTAACTTTCCAACAGACGGCCCAAGCCCCTCAAATGTCCAAAAATAGAAACATAACTCAGCCTTCTCTGAATTATTGAATGTGCTGCTGAGGTATGCAGGGCACACAATCTTTTTTTGAAGTTTCAAGGGAAGATAAAAAGATGTTGGTTTGGCTTTCATAATGTACACAAAAGAGTGTTTTAGGTCCTGTTTACTTTCCTCGACCATGCTATATTGGATGTAATTAGTGGAAGAAAAGAGGTCATTGTGGCTTGTTAGCTGGAGATTTTCTGAGCAACTGACAGAAATGTTTAAAGTTCGCTTCCTGTGTGGCCTCACTGTTGCTCTCATCTATGTTTATCAGTCTGGTCTCATAAATTACTAGGGATGAATGATTTGGAGGAAAAAAATCAAACCAATATTGTCATTGCCCTTGGTTAGGCTATTATTTTTCTTCTGTACATGTATCAGCATACGAAAATACCCAAAATTGCAAAAAGCTAAGAAAAAACAAAACTAGTTGCATTTAGAGAGTTGCAGTGAGATAGGGCCAAGGTACTGGCCCTATCTCACAATGGTAATCACATAGTGGGCAGATCATTTAGGTGGCACGGTGGCTAGCACTATTGCCTCATAGCATGAAGGTCCCAGGTTTGATTCCCAGACCAGGGCCTTTTTTGTGTGGAATCTGCCTGTTCTCCCCGTGTTTGGGTGGGCTTCAACCTAAAACATGCACAAATACGCTAATCCCCCAGCTAGGTACTCCTGACCAGAATCCTGGCTCTAGATCTGGAGAAGGGTCCCCGGGCGCCATGCAGTGGGCATCCCATGCTCTTCTCAGGTTGCCCCAGCGGCATTGAAGGAAGCATCAAATACAGACATATACAGACATACAACATATTTCCCTACAAGGACAATAAAGTATGCCTTGCTTTACCTTAGTTCAGTGCTCTTTCCATTCAACCATAAAACTTTTTGGTAAAAAAATCTTGTGTACAAATCATAAACAAATGTTCATACCAAAAATCAAAATGTTGTTTTTGCTGTTTCTTCCTGTGTGCAAAAAATTACTAAACATGGTGTACTTTAAAAACAATATATCCAGTACAAAACATGGATATACATAAACCTACAAATCTCTGCTCTTATTTGTAGAACGGTGTTGTTCATCGAGACCTCAAGCTGGAAAACATCCTTTTAGACCAAGATTTAAATGTAAAGGTAAGAATGCACGCCTTCCTTTACTGACCCCTTGTGGCTGGAGTTTGTATCTTTGGTGGAGGTAGCAATGACTGATCTATATTGGTTTGTACTGGTTTACCATTTTGAGTTCTGTTGCTAACAATACAGTAAAAATAGCCCTATCTTGCAATGGCACAGAATTCTAAGTGTAATCAAAAGCCTTTTAAATTATCCTGCTATTAGACTAACAAGCCAACAAACAATAGCAAAAACATAACCTTGATGATAATGGTAATAAGTAAATGCTACCCCTACATTTCTCATTTAATTACCTATATTAAATAGTGAGATGTATGTTTTGTTAATTGCTGTTGGTTGAAGATAGTGTACAGCTCTCATAGAGACTTTTTTTTAGCACACTTTTTTTTTTTTTTTTGAAGCAGAACCACCACACAGTCATAGTGCCAACTTTGAAAAAAAAATCCTGCAGGTTGTTTGCCTTATTAGGATATCACTTTACTTATACAAGAGCAATGCACGCTCAAGGGGGAATGCAAGGAATCTAGCGGCAAGTGTGCCAATCTTAATAAAAGTATGTCTACACAAAAAAAAAAAAAAAAAAACACTAACCATACCCCTCATTCACTTTCACCACATTGGTGTTTCATAGCAAATGTTGCAAAAAATGTCTAAGATGTATGCAAGTTCAAAGTTTCTTGACAGACTTTGTATATTTGGGGTAAACAGTTCAAGATGCATCACCAATTTTTTCAGTCATCTCTAAAAAAATGACACTCTGAGACTTCAGCTGGGCTTTATTTTGAAGCTTTTTCTTGACAGAGAGTAGGGACTGAAACATGAAGATATAAGAGAGAGGAAGAAAGCTTTTTTTAACTTAAACATTTCATATAACTTACAAAGTGACCTTAGTATACTGTACTTAAATAATGCATTTTAGCAGAAGTATATATTCGAGTAGTGGTCATTTAGTCCGATTGGCTATAAACGTTGTCTTTTCTTAAAATAACCTTAATATACCTGTACAAATTTTGGACATCTGTCTGAAAATAGTGCATAGTGGCAAAGTGGATCGTGCTCCTGGCTTGCAGCAAGAAGGTTGGGGGTTTGATCCTCTAGGTGGACAACGCACAATGTTACTGTGTGTTGTTTCCAGGTACGAGTACACTAGCTTCCTCCCACAATCCAGTAACATGAATACGTGAATTGATGATAATAATAATAATGCATCAGCCAACCAAGGACTAAAACTGGATTAAACTGACTAAACCTAACTGTTAAATACTCCTTTGTACCACCAGATAAGAACCACCGCTCTAAGGTAAACAATGCTCAATGCAATTGTCTGTTTATAACTTTTCTGTTGTATGGAAACAAAGTTGACAAGTGGTTTATATTTAACACCTGAGAGTGTGTCAATGAATATCTTAATAACCTCTTCAGAGATATTAAATAGTGTGTGTGCTTTTGGATAACACAGCTTCAAGTGAGTGATTGTTCCGTTACGTGAGCGTTTATCCCCTCTCTCTTTATTTCATGCTCACACTTCCACTGGCAAAGGTTTTCAATAGCTATTTTTAGCTCTTTTTAAAGGGAACAAACATACTTTGTTTTCCTCTTTGAGAATAATTTGAATTATGTGGTCAATGTAATGGAATTTTCTTGGATGACTGCACATGATCTAAAGCAGTTGGATCTCAGACCTTGCAGGTAAAGTACACAAAGTACAAATTCACAAACCTATATTGAAGCTAAAATAAGGAATGGTCCAAATAAAAATATAACTCCAATTTAAAAAACTGGGACATTATAAAATGTAAATAAAAACAGAATGCAATACAAACCTCATATACCACATATAACCCGTCAGGTTTAAAACTGAGAAATTTTACTGTTTTAAGAAATATAATATCACTATTTGAACATGACAGCAGCAATACATTGGACAGTTGAGACAAAGCAACAAATGGCTGGAAAAAACATTTTTGTCTGGGCATAAAAGGAGCATTTAGAGATGCAGAGTCTGTATTAGTATTGGATGTATTGGTTGCTTGTGATCTTCAGGTAATCAAGCAACACCGCATTAAAGACAGACATTATTCTGTACTGGAAATTACTGCATGGATCAAGAACACTTCCAAAAGTCAAATTTCGAGAGACCTCAGCCAAGGCCCTGATTCTATCTTGCAATGGTAAAGATATAGTGCCCAGACCTTGACTCAAACTTGATTCTAGGTCAAATGCTCTTTCTATTGAGCCACAAAACCCTTATATCTCACAGTGGTAATATACTGTGTCTACTAAAACTAATCATTTTTCACACCTTTGTAAAACTTATGCACTGTACTGTATGTTTTAAAAAAAAAAAAAAACATTTGTCTTTGTCTTTTGTTTTGCAGCTGGCTGACTTTGGCCTTTCAAATCATTTCCAAAAGGGCGCTCTCCTGCAGACATACTGTGGAAGTCCTCTTTATGCTGCTCCAGAGATAGTGCAAGGCCTACCCTACCAAGGCCCAGAGGTAGGGGAACACTTTTGTTTATTTTGATTACATTATTGTAGGGTTACATCACAATCCAGCCACAAAGGCTCACAAGATAGTGTGTACTTCTTATGACGGTCCCAAGCCCAGATACATGGAGAGGGTTGTCTCAGAAAGTGCAAAAAAAAAAATCCTGTGCTTATGTCAGTATGCTAATCACTGTGATCCTAATTTAACCTGTATATTATTTAAATATATTTATAGTATTTTTGTATTTCAGGTTGATTGCTGGGCCTTAGGTGTTTTGTTGTATGCTCTGGTGTACAGCAGCATGCCATTTGACGGTGCAAGTCACAAAATACTGACAGAACAAATTATACATGGTCGCTATCGCAGACCAAATCCTCCCTCAGGTAAACTTGTTTTCCCTATTTAATAATTTGTGTTTTTGTTAATACACAAATACAGCTCTGGAAAAAATAAGTTATCACTGCAAAATGATTCTCAGATTTTACTTAGGTGAACTTAAATTTGCTTATGGTGAACTTAATTTTAAAAACCTAGATAATACAGTAGAGTATTTGTAATTCATTACTTCCACCTCTGTTACTGTCTAGATGCTTGTGCACTTATTGACTGGCTACTGACCATTCAAGTGGGGGAAAGAGCCACCATTGAGGACGTGGCCAACCACTGGTGGGTGAACTGGGGTTATGAGGAGAGTGTGTGCAACTGTCCCTCCTCATCACAGGACTGCCCCTCTCCACTGCTGGCCCGCTACATAGACTGGCAGAATCGGGTCACTGCAGCCAGCGACATGGCGGCTAACCCAGAGTGCTTTTCCTCTTCTCCTTATCCACACTACTTCAGCTTACCCCTAAAGACTAGAGCGTGGAGGAGGAGCCCGGACTCATGTGGGAATGTCAAGTCTTAAGAAATCACGCAAGGAGAATGCCATCCCCCAGAATGCACTGGGAGCTTGTGGGAGCAGAGCTTCCTCTCCTGTAGCTTGTGCAACTTCTACAATTGAGAGAAAGAAACCAAAGGGTATCCTGAAACAACAGAGAAGTTTTGACTCAGTTTTTCACAGCCCACCTGGAGATCAGAAGCTATCCCAAACTAAAAATGCAGTATCTTCTCGAACACTTTCTTCGGACACCCTATCCAACAGCCTACCCCTACCTTCTACATACAGCCATCACTCATCCAAAATGCCTAAGAAGGGTATCCTTAAGAATCTCTATGGTGGGCTGTCGGCCTATAGCTCATCCTTAGAAAAAAATAACTCTGTAGTCAGTGTGGAAGATGACAATTTGTGCTCCTACAAACCGGATTCAGGTTGTTCTGGAGTAGAGGATAGCCCCAATTTGCGCACAGAGGCGGTTAGAAGAAGAAAAGGCATCCTAAAACGGAACGGCAAGTTCTCTCGCAGTCTTGACCTCCCCGATGACCACCCCATATCTTTCCATACTGGATCCACGACACTCCCAGAGACTTTACAGCATCTGCTTCACAGTTCAAGAACCTCAGAGGCTAGCCGTCCCTCCAGTGTTGTCAGTGAGGACAGCCTGTTCTCCTCAGACTCCTTTGACATACTGGACCTCAGCGTCCAATCACGGCGCAGGCTTTTCTCACGAGGATTGCAACACAGCGGCTGTAGCTCTGAGGAAGAAGTGGACCGGCCAGAAATAGCCAGAAAAACCTGAGGAGAATAGAGGAGGAGGCTGAAGGAGATGGTGGATCATATTTTTTAACATGGGGTCGCCACAGGAAATGCCTCCTAGTGTGTAATAAATCCATATTGATTTGGCATTTTATGACGGATGCCCTCCCTGATGCAATTTCCCTCAATTTCCTTTGTTTATCCAGGCTTGGGAGCAGAAAGAGTACACTGACTTGTGATCCCTTGTGCCTGGATTTAACCCACACACCATTGCAGTACATACATTTTAGTATAGTTGTAAAGAAGTGGAACACTGTTTTGTATCTGTACTTGGCAGTTGCACAAAGAGAAAATGTGATTAGCAAAGGAATAATACACCCACAACTATTAATGTCACTTTGGACATTTTAACAGTTGATCTAATAGTAAGCGTTGTTTCTGTTCATGTAATGACAAGTTTTGTTTCTAAAGTGTTACTTTTTTAGGAAAAAAAATATGTGTCCATAAATAAAAAATGTGTCAAGAAGCACAAGCTGTATAAGCCTAAAGTTGTAGTATTCAGAAAAAATCTGTAGTACGGACTAATACAGAGTAGCAAAAAAAGAGGTACAGCTAAGTCTTCAGGCCAAGTAGGCAGTTGTTTTTATGGACATGCAAAGGCCAAAGCAGGCAAAGTAACCTCTCAACAAGGGCTTTTTGATACGAAAATACACATGAACAGATATGTCTATAATAACAGCGCTAATTTTTAAAAATCACAGTATATTTTTTACCATTGTTTATTGTTAAAATAGTTAAAATAAATGCACACATTTAAAATTTGACACCAAACATCAGCCCACATCAAGCCAACATTTTAGACACATTTACAAATAATACTTCGCTGAATTCAGTCAGATAATGAAAGACTAACTGGTTGCTCTAAATGCTTTGATGTCATTTGGAAACATAGAGCCAGTTAGGCCTACTGTAAATGAAGAAAATGGTAACCAGGCTCTCATTAGCTATAACAAAACCCTTAATGACATAGGACATATACCTGCTGTGTAAAAAGGATAGGTTTTTTACATTTTTTCATTTGTTGGACCTTTTACAAAGTTTGTGTTTTTTGGTGAATTATACACATATTTTTTTCACAAGCAAAGTATGCCACCTATTGGAGAGTGCCAGTACATGCATGGGTAGCACTACATTCATGCATGATACTAAGCCTTTCTCAGCCAGTCCAAAATGAAAGGTTTTCACTGACCTTTATGCATAAAACTGTAAAAAAAAAAAAAAAAAACATTTCTCTATCAGTTTTTCTCCTTCAAATCAGCCATATCCAAATCAAACAGCAGTCCACACAGACAACAAGTATTTACACAACTGGAAACTAGGGGTGTAACGATACAGTAACTATATCGATGTATCCGTTTTTTCAACTGTTTTACAACTATATCGATACACATTACCTTGTTTTGAATTGTATTGTTTTCTAGGAAGTGTGTATTGATATACATGGAATATTATTCCAAATTACCTAATATCGTTCTTGAATCATATCAAAACAATTCTAACCTATACATATCGTATCATTGCAAAATTGTGTATTGTTATACCCCTACTGGAAACCAGTTTTGTTTTGCAAATTGCTTCCAATATTTATTTTAAGCCATAGTTTCAAGAAAGCCTTGCCCACTAAATGGAGTTTTTTTATTTGAGTTTCTTGTGACTGGGTGAAGCTGGATGAGTCATATGTTACTGGAGTCAATGATAAATGATGAGTATCAAATATGAGTTTCAACTTTGTTATAAATGTTTGTTTATAAAATGTATTAAATAAGGTAAAGCCCATTGTGCTTGTCTGGTGATCTATGTGAGTAATTGGTGTTTAAGGTTATAATGTTCATTATCACTGAACTCTTTATGATACAGTAGCCTATTATTGTCATACTCATATTATATATGTGGAACAGTGGTGGAAAGTAACGAAGTAGAAATAATTAGTTACAAAACTGAAGTACAATTTTCATGTATTTGTACTTTACTTGAGTACATTTTACAGGGTGTACTTTTACTTTTACTTCACTACACTGGTTTGAAGTACAAAGTACTTGAGTTTTAGTTTAAAATCAAGTGTTTTTGCTTCAGATTCACAGTACTTAAATATAAAATATGCAGTAAAGTAGTACTCCTTTAGAAACAGAATAATAAAGACAGAAGACCTCAGCTACAGATTCAGTCTCTTCTACTGCATCTGTTTGTTCATTTCATCTGGAATCAGCAAACTCCTCACATTTAACACATTCCTGAGTTGAGTCTGAGTCTGTGCACATGAGTCTGCCAAATAATTTTACTTTTTACTCAAGTATATTTAAAAGTGAGTATTTGTATACTTTTTCTTAAGTAGAAATGTCAAGGTGATGCGTTCAAATGTATTTTTTGCTCTCATTTAGGCATTTCTTATGCTACGGTGATGATATTTGACAAAAAGTTTCATTAATAAATGAATTTTAGAATTTTAGGGTCACAACTGAAAAAGAAAAGCAGTCTCAACTGTCTGGGCAAAAAGTTCACATTCTTCCTCTTGTAAGAATGTTCATTTTCTGGTGTAAGCATCAAAGAGGATGATGATTCAGAAGTGTAGGCAAATCAGATCAATCAGGTAAGGTTACAGCGTAGCTAGGGGCTCAGCAGAAAAGGACAGAGAGAGAGCCCTGAGAGAGAAGTGTACTAAGTTTTTATATTTCTGTATGATGATCTCAGCATAGCGTTATCTTCTTTGTCGTCAAGAAACTCTCGTGCATGGCAGTGGACAACCAGTATAGTAAATAATAACAGAGTAAGCATGGTGCCTCTAAGGAAGCTCACAGGCAATTCTATAGTCATGGTTAAGTAAGTCAGGCCAAATCAGCTCTAATCTGTTCTAATGAGCGTTCGGGAGATTGAGCCCTGATGCAATGAGTAATATAGATCCAATGGCTCAAATTGTTCTTGTGACTTTTGTCTTTCTTTTTGACTCTAACAGCCTTTGAGCAGCTGTTAAGTACCTTATATGGATCTAAAAATGTGGGTTCAGTCCATTGAGGTTTAATAGTGTTTACCAGTACCCAGTCACCAGGTTTGATTGATTCTTTCAATGTGGTGTCAGGAGAATCACCAAGGTTCAGGACCTGTTGGGAGAGAACTAGGCTCAAGTTAGTCTTGTAGTAGTCAGAGATTTCATGGTCTTGGTCATTTCTATGGACACTTATATCAGTGTGGAGAGGAGTGTCCATCCTTCTCCCAGTTAAGATCTCATGTGGAGAGAGATGTTTGTGAGGTGTGGATTGCATTGCCATCAGCGCTAATGGCAAGGCATCCAACGAGGGCTGCTCGATTATGGAAAAATTCATAATCCCAATTATTTGGGTCACAATGGAAAGTACGATTATAATTCAATTTATTGCACAGTCCCTTTATCATTGTTGACGATGTTCATGATTTTAGCCAAATAGCTTTACAGAGTGCAATTTGCCTGTGATTGAGGGTGAAAAACAGCTGCAAAATGTTGTTTTATGCCAAAATATTTACATACTTTTGTCATCATAATGAGGTAGTTTTTGTCTCCGAAATGTGTCCTAGCTTGTGAGCTTCTTTAGCTACCAACTGCTTTCTTTGCTGCTTCATCTGCTGCCTCGTTCCCTCTATGAGTGTTGTTCTACCTGCATGTCCTTTGCATTTCATCACAGCTACTTCAGTAGGGAGTCTCACAGCTTCTACCAGTTCTGCTGTCTCTCTTAAATGTTTAGTAGGTTGTCCAGTGCTAGTTGTAAATCCCTTCCGCATCCAGTGAGAGGCATCAGTGTGTACTGCATATGTTACTTTGATTTTTCCCATGTTGTCTCTATAGCTGCATCCATCACAGAATAAACTATGGTTTGATCAAAATAAACTATCCTTAAACATAAGCAAACTAACTATAACTACTATATTATATTTAGTAATGGACAAATTAAAATAAAGTGTGTAGTGGAAATTCATTAATTTCTGTTATTTGAAACCTTCTATATTTTACTGCACACAACAAATTGCCTCCAATTAGCTCTTTCTTCTTCATTAGATTACCAACGACAAGACATTGACATGACAAGACATTGGACAAACAGACAAAGACAAAGAACAGAGACACAAACAACAAACAAACTCAGAGAAGCTTGCTATAGCTTATATTAGTGATTTTGTGCTTCTGGAAGACTTTTGCAAATTCTTAAAACTTTATTTTGGTTTGGGAATATTCTGAACGGCAGCACTGGAGAATTTTCACAAAGCACTATTACTCTTGCCTCCCTTAGAGCATTGAAAACTGAAGCAATCAATGGCTTCTTGTTTTAGAGGGGTACTGGTGCTGGCATGGCCTATAAGTAGATTCAGGGGTGATCACCACTGGTTCAGAAACTTTGCTCAAACCAACATATTTAATTTTGCTCACAGGTCCTGTGAAACTGCTTTTAAAGCAGGGATGGCTGCAGCCTCAGAGTCAGAGAGAAAAAAAGGAGGTGCTACTCTGATAAGCGTCATGCTTATCTGGCACCAGAGACACAGAGCGGTTTGAGTGTAACACAGAGGTGAAAGGCATTCTGTATGCTTCAGCACAGAAGAGAATGAGACCGCAGGGTCAGAGGTGGGGGCCCGGTCTGTGACTTGTTCACAATCATTCACAAACCAGCCCACCTCCTTCCGCTGACAGTGAGGAGACTTTGAGGGAGAGTCATGGGGTTTAGTGCAGGGCACATCACACAGAAAAAAAGTTGTTCCCCAGTTAGAGAACACAGCAGAAAAATGTGGATCCCAGTAAAGAATGTGGTGTTCTATACCACACATCCTCATGTCTGGGACCTGGCCCCTGTGACTCGTGTGATGTGCAGTGCAAGTCATCCTCATGAATATAAGTAGTTCCCTCAAGAGACACCCTATCTTGTGCCATTTTAATTAGTCTGTAGTAATTGGAGTTGGTGGCAATTTCCATTGCTATACATATAAAGGAGTCCCAGTTCCCAACCTGACTCCTGTGAATATGTTATTTGCCAATTGATCAATTGTTACAACCTGAGGACCTTCTGGTGTGGAGATAAGGCAAATGCCTAATCTGCACATCAGATCTCAACCGAGAAGATTAACTGGTGTTGTACAGAATTTTTTGATGTTATTAGACCTTGTTCACAGAAGGTACCTGTTGCGTGCTCTCTGTCAATAAATGACACCGAGGACTGGGAAGGTTTTTCAGATTAAATGCCGCCCAGGTTTATTAAAACCAACAGGATCAAAAATACAGTTTGCCAGGATTCAAAATTGATACAAAAATACAGTATAGTGGTAGATCAAAAAGACAGAGTACAATCTCACGAGAAGGGAGCAGTTCGTTGGCAGTAGCGCCGCCACCGGTCTTAGCTCTCGCAGGGGAGAACCTTCCAATCTTGGGATGCCACCGAAATGCTCCAGATTCTGGGGTACACACAGGTTTTAAAGGATGTAGTGTGATCAAGCCAAGTCCAGGTTCACGTCCACCTCCAGGTATATAATGTTTATGGCACAATAAGTCTATGGTATCTCCTGAGGACAGGAGGATCCCGGACATTTCACCTGATAAGCGTAAATTTTGTTTGGGAGTCAAGCTGGCCCTTGTTTGGCCTCAGCAGAGTTGCATGGACCTTGACTTGGCTTTAATCTTGCGGAAGCTAGTGGCAAAGAGGCAATCTATCTAAAGCCTAGTGTTAGCATAGAGAGTGAACTATAGATATCCTACAGATGGCCAAAGAAGACCTGGTACATAAAGTAAGAACACTCCCCTATCGGGGTGATTAACTAGTGAGGATACATAAACAGCTTAAGTCTAATCATACACAGATGTACCTACATCCATTATCATAAAGTAAGTAGAGGCCTAATCTAAGTACTTTATTGATATACACAGAGTCTAAACTAGGGTAAACATGCATAATACTTTAACACTACTAAAATTAACCTTAGCTTTGGCCTTATAGTGATTTTTCTGCCTTCACTGGTCATATGAGGAAAATGGAAAAGAGCTCAAATTGTTTGCCTGCAGGGTCTAAGCATGAAAGTGGAGACATATATTGCTATTGCACAGTGTCACCAGAGGCACTGACAGAATAAAACATAACAACCACTCATTTTGGGAGATTTCTTAAGACTAGCCCTTTTGAGCACAGAGTTAGTGGCCCCTGAATCAACAAGAAATATTCCTTTTTCACCATTCAATTCAATATTCTGGCAAGGCTGTATTTGTCAATGAGACCAGACTTACATAAGTTGCAGCTGCTGGCTTAGTCTTATTCTCCAAATAAGTGTCTGCTTGTGAAACTAATGTGTGTGTGTTAGCAGTAAGCAGTTCTTTATTGCAGAGCTACAGATGTGAATGTGTGTGTGTTGTGGGTGCAGTACCTTCCTCTGGGTGACGTCTCCTCGGTGCGTCTCTCACCAGGCCTATCCTCGCTGCCCAGTCAGTCCGACCCCTGGGGAGCACTCAGGCGAGGTCCTTCACTGTATCTTTGTGGACAGTCTCGCATCCAGTGTCCAACTTATACAATCTCAAGTCCAGTCTCCAAACTGTCCTCAAGTGTACCATACGTTTTCATGGCCTCTATTTTGTCCTTGCTGGAACCTCTGTCCTCTATTCCAGTGACCACGACCCTTGCCTCGGCCACGTCCTTGTCCCAGGTATCCGCGCCCGCGCCCTCTGCCTACAGCTGCGTGGTCTGAGCAGCTGTGTGTAAGTCCTTGGTGATGCTGTAATTGTTTGTCCATTTCCTCACACAGCATTCTGCAATACTTTGGCTGCATCCATTACCTCAACTGTGGTCCATGGATGATAGGCCAGTATGGGACTGGCAGGTCCAGCAACTTGACCATTGGACATTGTGTGGAGGAGCCCAGTTCACAGAGTGCAGCTTTAAGACCCGACAGAAACTTGCTTTCTTGCTTTCTCTTTCTGGGTGCTACAGTCAGTTCAACTCATGTTTAAACCAGTGGACTGGGCTTCCTGTTCTTCTTGTTCTGAGCCTGATAGCTTGGGTGGCTGCAGGTGGACACCACTGAATAACTAGTAGCGTCACCCAGTGACTTGTATCACCCGTAATACTTCATAACTATGGTTTAGTTTTGGTTACCCAGTAACCTAGTCACCCAGTGACTTGTATTACCCCCTAATACTTTATAACTATTGCCTTATTTTTGGTTACCCTGTAACCTGTAGGCATCCAGTGACTTGTATTACCCAGTAATACTTTACATCTATTGCAGGCTCCCATGAGACTTTAACCTGGTCAAGAATGACAACAAATTTGTTGTGTGTCCTACTCGCTATTGATAACAGACATATGTATCTCACCGTTTTATTTGTGAATTGAGTTCGATGGATTCCAGCGGTGGCAGTCCCGGACCAAGTGAAAACAGGCCTCCCGTCTCTGAAATCCTATGGATGTAAGAAGCTGGAGGATCTATCCCCCAGGATGATCAATCCCTGGTCACTCCGTCCGGATCTGTCCACTCGAGGAATCCCACTTCTGACACCAGATTGTTATGGAAATTTTAGATTGAGATACTTGACAAAAAGACAGTGTCTGGATCAATCAGCAAGTTGTCTTTATTTTACTTGTGCACAAGGAGAACACAGCACAAAGGAGAGATGCAGAGTGTCCTACCCCCCTTAGCAGAAGGTAGTTTTTATACCGAGCATACACAGGAAAGAGTACGTGTCCCAGAGTCACAAGCATATCTTCAGACTTTTGCTCTAATCTATAAGAGGTCACCATGGCCTGGCTATCGTGTGCACTAAGACACAACATGCTTTGGCCTTACAGCTGTTACTCATGCTGTTGTCCTTGTACAGCACTTAGCTCAGACAATAGAATAACAGTAGGATAACACAGAAAATAATGAATTTCCACTACAAGTGGATTTAATGATAAACCATGTGGTTTTAGAGAGAGTTAATGAAAATAAATTCCTTGTGTAATAATTGATCAAAATTTATCTCAGAAACAGCACATAACCCATGTACAAACAAAAATATCAAAAACAATTGCAATCCTTTCTAAAATTCAGTATCTTTAAAACAAAACCACACTATACATGTTATATTGGTTTCTTGTTCTACCATATATGACCTACTGTGAAGAAGACAGGGATGATAAATATAATGTTAGGAGAGAGGACATTTAAAAACAGGCATTAGAACTAATATAAAGAAGAACTGTATTTCTGTTAAAGGGGTAAACTTGTGGAATTCTGGTATTACAGCTGAACTTAAGAGGAGTAATTCTTTAATTTACTTAAAAAAAACAGTTAAAAATGTATTTTAAACAACTATGAACATGACATTTGATTTGTTGTTTTAGCTACTGCCATAGATATTGTTGCAACGTGTCATGAGCATGCTGGATGTCCCTTCTCAGTGTCCAGTGGAAGGTGTAACAGACCAAGTCTGTGAGCTAGTAGCTTGAGTTAGTAAGTCTCAGGCCTCACTATAAGGAGAGGTTACTACTTAAGGAGGTGGGAGGAAGTTATTTTCCTTGTCTTGGTTATTTGGGTTTGTGTCTGTCCCTGATCTGAGTTACACCTTTTTTATTTGTGGGGCTACTGCAGTGCCGTGTTGTAGCCTGCTTCCATCATTAAGTGAAGGAGGTATGCATTCAGGGGCAATTGTAGAGTTTCAGTTTTAGGGGCGTTCAGCACCCTAAGCTGGAAAAGATCCCCGACCAAAATATATTATTTTATAGGAGACTTTTTATTGGAGAGTTGTAAGTATATGTCTTAGAAAGCAATAACTTAAATTTATTAATAACTGTACTTTTAAACCACAAAAAAAAAGGGAAAAAAAAGAAGATGCTAAAGTACAAAATGGGCTGTTTTCCTACCTTTTTGAAGGAACCAGCCCTAGAGATAATAACCAGCCCAAGCCTTTATAAGAGACTGAGCTGCCTCCTCCTCTGCTCCTTCATAAACAAAGTTTCATTACTCTCAGATTTTTTATTATTAGCCTCACTGTTAGAACAGTTTAGCAACTTACACTTTTGCTGACAGTAAATGTCCCTAAATCTTCTTCTGATGTCTTCTGACTCTACTCAGCTCAGGCTTTACTCACGTTTTTGTCTTGCAAAGACTTTTATTTTAGTTCAGACCGCTTGGCTTGAGATAGCTTAATATTACAGTCAGTTGATGTTAAAAAGTTTTGTTTTTGTTTGTTTTTTTTTCTGCACAGTTGTGAACAAGCGCCCCGAACTTTAACAGTATTTACCTAACAGCAGTCAGACAGAAACAGAGAACGTTCACAGGTTCCAGAGGTCTGTGCTGTGGGTACAAGGGGAGGAGAGAGAACACAGCAACAGGACAGCAGTAATGGATCAAACCATTTGCTGCATGGGGGTGTTTTTTCTTTTGTTAAAGTAAGCCTGTTTGGTTGATGCCTGTATGTATGATCAAGAAATTTGGCATTATCTATTTCAAATATACAATTATACAATTAAAACATTTTCTTTAAGTTCGTCTAATTTTTAGGGGTGCTGGAATTAATTTTAGGGGTCTAGCTTGCCTCTCTACACATTGCAAAATGTTTTTTTTGTTTTTTTAATCTACTCTCATATTAGATTTACCCAGAGAAGCTGCTCCCATTCAGCTTCAGTGGAGTCACAAGCAGCATGGACAACTGTTTGAATGTTCATTATCTGTTCTTTTGTAGGAGTTGGAGAAGTATCTAGTCCCAACAAACCTCTGTTCTGCACCTTTTTACTCACTTTACAAGCTTTTCTAACACTTTCTGGTTCTTTTTCTTTTCTGTCCCCAGTAAAGGAAATCTATAGCACCAGTCCAGTCCTCTTTTGTCATAGTTGTGTTCAGTTTCATTTTTGTCTTGTCAATTTTGCGGAGGAGGTTTAGGAAGTAGTCCACTTTTTTTTTTTTTTTTTCAAACAAAAATACAGATAAAGGACTAAACATTCACCAAAGCAAAAGTAAAAGTATTTTTAAGTAAAATTATTAAAGTAGCCACTTACAAATCTACTTTTTAAGTAAAAGTAAAAGTACTATGCACAAATTCAAGCTGAAATATGCTGATGGTGGTAATTCTGGAAAGTAATAAAGAAAGGTATATATATTCTTGCAATTTGTTTATCATTTTTTAAAACAATCTTTAAAAGGAAGTGGAATAAAAGTACAAATACTGGCTTCAAAAATCTACCTAAATAGAGGTAAAAGTATCTATCCCATAAATCACTCAAGTAAAGGATAAATTTCTAAACTTTTCACTCAAGTACAGTAACAAAGTACTTTTATCTAGTCATATAAAAGCCACCCCTGTCATTCTGTCACTGTCTGTCACCAAGTCCACATTTACACACCTGTATTTCAAACAGCTGGGAATAGAAATGCTATTTTATGTACAATCCTAATGTATGGATCTTAACTTTTCACCACACAGAGATCCGTTTAGATCTGACCTTGTCCACCCAAGTTTCTACACAGAGACCGTGGCCTCTGTGCTGGGTGGGGGTTCTATCGGGATATGTGTGATTTCAGTTATAAAGATCCAACAGTCCTATTGCCCCAGGCTTTTGCCTTTATTTTTCCCAACCCCAAAATACAGCCTACGCAGTCTCTGTTTCAGAACCTCTCCTGGAATTTAGACACTACTAGGTGTCCTACACAGTATTGGCCCTATAATAAGAATACAGAGACCCAAGCCACCCACAGTAAACCAAAAAAAAAATAAAATAAAATAAAATTCTGTCCCTGCCAGTTTACCTGGGTTCCAAACCCACGAGGCTCCAAGCCTTTATTCACGGTCCAACCATCTTGGTCTTATAGGGTATTTATGTTCTGTAGCAGTGATTACTACCGGCTTATTTTACTTTCCCTAACAATGTGTTGGTATCCTATGTGTTTACAACCTTACATTTGTAAAAACTCAAAATCAATTACCTGAATATAGGCTAAGTAAAACAAATTTCTAAATAGAAAAGAGACTGAGAATTACAGATTTCTTAGATAGTGACAACCGTATGAAATCAAAACTAAGCTGTGCAGAAATTTTATTTAAAAGGTTTTCTGCTTAAGTTACCTTATTTTGTGGGTACCCTGGTTGTCACTGAAACAGTCACCAAACTCTGCTTCGATGTGTCCAAAAGTCCTCTAGAAGATTCTTTACACCATCACAAGCGGGATCACCATTTTGTAAGAATGTTCGTTTTCTAGTGTATGATACAGTGAATGATACACTCCCCTTTCCTAATTCCTCTCCTTTGCGATGCTCTATCACAGTCTCACACAAACCTGGAAGTATGTACACAAGCCAGGAGCTATCAGAATAACACAGCAGAGATCTGGAGTTTGCTTTTAATTCTTTAAAATAAAAAATAAAAACACCGTGAATATGCTATAAATTTTGAAATAAAACAATAGCTCCTTCACATGATTGCTGATAGATTCTAGTTCTGAATAGTTAAAGGATGTATTGACCAATCAGAGTGCTCCTGCTCTATGAAAGCGTGTGATTGGTTAAACTGTTTCTTCCCTCGCTCTAAAACAAAAACCCTTATAATACAGCCCACAGGTGACCTCAAAGTCTCATTTTTTTTCTCAGATGACTTCTGTCATGCTGTACTAATAATTAAATAATTATCTTTGCCAAAATACAAAGAAAAAGAATTCAGGTAGTGCAGCTTTAACTGGAAGAACGTGAGTAAAGAAACTGAGTACATCTTCCACCACTAATGTGGAATATTGTTAAGAGTGTTGCGTTCAGAAAGTGTTGCATGATTTGACTTTTATTTTGAAAGTAGGGACCGGAAACGTTGCTTTAGCGTGACGTGTGGGGCGCGGAAACAAAACCCGGGCATTTGTCACCCCCAGTTTCTCCGTACAGAGTCACCCGGCCAGCTGGGCCAGTCAACGTGAACTGCTGTGTGACGCTTTGTGTGTAGTGCTGACTTTTTACCCCTGTGTAAATATTTAGCTGAGCATGGCGAACAGAAAGCGACCTTTAGAGACAGGCTTTGGCGGCAACAACAGTTTCCAAACGCCGGAGAAGCGAGTGTCAGTGGTGCAGCTAATGGACTCGGACTACATGCACTGGGAAGTGGAGGAAACGTGCCAGTATCTTCGTAAAGAGGGACTAGCAGAGTGGGAAGATATATTTAGAGGTAAGTTGTTCAACCTGTCACCCGTGAACTTACCAAACACAGGTGCGGTGTGCTAACAACAAACATCCTATTTCTTCAGCTCAGAAAGTCACAGGCGTGGGGCTGAGATACATTAAAGATGTCGATTTGGAAAATATGGGAATAAAGTAAGTGTTTTGTACAGAGCTCTATTGTTAGTTGATGTGTTGTAAGTTTGACAAGGCAAATGGAATCAAAGAAAGTTGTCACATCCTTATATTGCTCTTCCTGTGTAAAAGATGCCTTGGGGATCGTCTCAAGATCTTCCACAGCCTGAGAAAACTCTGGCAAATCGAGGCAGAGCCAAATAAGGTAAGAAAAAGTAACAATTTCTCTTACAAGACGAACAAAGCAAGACATAATGGTATGGGTGTAAAACCTTGTGGAAGTGGCCTACAGAGATGTGTTGAAACTTGTGCATCTTAAACTGGTTTTAGTGAGACTGGTTTTGTTTTTCTTCCAGGTGTTTAATGATCCCATTCATGGCCATGTGGAGTTACACCCACTTCTGATCAGAATTATAGACACACCTCAGTTTCAGAGACTACGAAACATCAAGCAGCTTGGAGGAACTTACTTTGTGTTTCCCGGGGCTTCTCACAATAGATTTGAACACAGCATTGGGTATGTTGCCAGTTACTACTCTAGACACTGAATATCCGTACTCAAGAATGAAATGGTACCACATGCTTTAAAATAGGAAACAGTAATATTTTTTCTATCCTTTAGTTTTACATAAGATTTTTTTTTAATCTTATGTTAATTCACAAACAAGTGATTTCATTAATACAACAATCATATACTGTGTACGAAAACATTGAAAGTTGTGAGCTTAGGCATATACAGGTGCACGTATATGAGTTAATATATTATGGGAAAGTAAATTTAATTTAGTAGTTTAATTTAAAATGAAACACATTTATTTGGATTCAGTACACAGAGAGTGAAATATTTCAATTTTTTTAAAAATTTTGATTATGATGTTATGGCTTACAGTTAGTCAAAACCAAAACTCATCATCTCATAAAATTAGACTTGCATAATTAATATAATCATTACAGTTACGATAAATAAATGGTCATGTCATTCTGCGAGTACTAAATCTATATAATAGACTGTATGTGTTTCACTTTTCAGAATAAAAAAAAAAAAAAAACCTTACTAATTGTTTTTATCTTTTAATGGCCCGTACAGAGTGGGTTACTTGGCTGGCCGGCTTGCACAAGCTCTGAATGAGAGGCAGCCCGAACTCCTTATTTCTCGCAGAGACATCCTTTGTGTGCAGATTGCTGGTCTTTGCCATGACCTTGGTATGTGATTTCAGACAAGTTGGCCTTTGTGTTCTGCTTATGAAAAACTCCTTTTATTATTTCATCATAGCTGCAAAGCTCTGCCAACTGTACACTCATGTTAAAACTTTGTAAACTCTCCTTTCAGGGCATGGGCCTTTTTCCCATATGTTTGATGGGATATTTATTCCCAAAGCTCGCCCGGACATTACATGGAAGGTAAGAAGCATATGTAGTGGCCACATTATATTATGTGTTTTGACCACCTGCCTAATGTGCAGCCCTTTAAGCAACAAACTATGATGCTTTTCTATCAGAACCAGCTTTAACTTAACCAGTATTTTGAGCTACAGTAACTCGTCTGTTGGGTCGGACCACACAGGCCTCAGCCTTTGCTCCCCACATGCATCACATGTTGCCAGTTCACCACTGATCCTTATGTGGACCACTTTGATCAATAACTGACTGCTGTAGACTGGGAACACCCCACAAGAGCTGCAGTTTTTCCAGGGTTTAACCAGGGTTAACGACCAGGGTTAACGAACTCTGTGACGAAAGTCACTTTTATGCCAATTGTATTTAGTCTGGCATAGGTTTTTTGTTTTCTCGCCTTTAAAAACCTCTGCCAGACTAAATATGGGAAGAAAATTATTGTTGTGCTAAGGCTGTAGAACGATGCAGTGTTTTGTGATTTAGTGAGGCTGTGAAAGATTTATCAAGGCAAGAATAGGAAACGTATACCAGTGTTATCTCATAGTTGACTATGCGACAACACTACTGGCTACTGGCTGGTCATAGTCAAATCCTGATGGATTTGACTATGACCAGCCAGTAGGTTGTTGTAGAGTTTTATTTTGTAGCTTTTTATGATTCATCCAAAAGAAATTTGTGTTAGGAACACGAGCACAAATTCCAAATAATAAGCTAGTCCTAACGTGCCTTCAGATTCATTAGTCTTATGAAAAGAAACATTGAAATCCCAGCTTATCCCCGTAGACTCACTTAAAAATGTTCTATTCATTTTATTTTTATGCTTTCCAAAAGGCAAGGGTGTTCTGTCATATGGAAAATTATAGATCTGTCTAGGACATCTTGTATGTTCTAAAATTGGAACAAGCACTCTGGCACAAATGACCAGGAATGACTACTGTGTATTTTAAGAAGTTGTGGAACATTTTCAGTAGAGTAACAGTATTGTAATTGCATAATAAAAGGTACAAAAAACGGTTACATGTGTTACAATGCTAGTTCACTGATGACACTGATAAGCTATGTTGATATGAGCTATTTAACTCTCCATTATTATGTAAGTTATGACCATAGACCTGCTGCTGGGCAAGTGTGAGTGATTAGATAAGCTTGTATGCCTGTATAGTATTGGAATTTAACAGATAAGAGCTGTAAGTCACAGCGTGTTTAATTTTAAATGCTGCACTTGCACATTTTCTCATAGTTATCACTCCATCCTGTTACAGCATGAGACGGCCTCCCTAGCAATGTTTGACTATCTGGTGGATGAAAATGGACTGATGCCAGTCATGGAACAGCACGGCTTGGTTCTTCCCGAAGATCTAAACTTCATTAAAGAGCAGATTGCTGGACCTCTGCAAACTACTGCTTCCCAAAGCAGTAAGGTACAGACTATCTTCATGGCTACAGCAAAGCAATAATGAGTTGCTAAATATTTTCTTTTTTTAATCAGGGTTTCTGCAGAGTCTTAAAAAGTCTAAAAATGTCTTAAATTTGAAAATCTGAATTTAAGGCCTTAAAAAGGCTCTTCAATTTGCAGAGATGTGGAGTACTAGGTCTTAAATAGGTCATGTATATTTAATGTAACTACCTGCATTCACAGCTTATTCTAAAATGCCCACTTAAATCCTCAAAGGCGTATTACCATCACAGATACAAAAGCTCAGTTTTTTTTCTTACTCTTACCAAGACCAAAATGCTTTGCAGCACTCACGGTCATCAATAGTCACAGTTAAACAATGCTGCCATGTTTATGACTCAGCTTTTTGTGCACTGCGGGCTTATGATATAGGTCTTAATTTCCTTCAACAATCGTCTTAAAAAGGTCTAAAAAAGTCTTAAATTCAACTTGTTGAGCCATGCAGAAACAGAAATGTTAATGCTTTTCCCTTCTGCTTCCGTCACAGCATAACCTGGCAAAAGCCAGATTGATATAATGTGGCACAGAGTTACCACAGAGTGCTAACGTTATATCAATCTGGAATGGCTCTCGTTGAAAACGTTTGTAAAGGGGACAGACTTTCAGTGGAATATTTGGAGGTGGATGGATAGAGCGCCAGTTACGTAGCTCAACAACAAAGCAATACGAGAGTGCCTGTGTGAATGTGTCAGTGTGACTGTGTTTGGTGGTGCCACGCTTCCATCAGTCTGCCCCAGGGCAGTTGTGGCTACAGAAGTAGCTTATCATCAACAAGAGAGACTGAAGAGTGAATGAATAATGCACCAAATTGTAAAGCGACTTTGAGTATCTAGAAAAGCGCTAAATAAGACTAATGCATTATTATTATTATTATTATCATTATTATTATTATTATTATTATTATTATTATAAAAACGATATAATACAAACATTACTAGATGTTTTAGCTGTTTTACTTTTTCTCAGCATCACCATATTATTAAGACATTTTGCTAGTAGTTCTAGTTGCTGTCAGCAAACCTAAAACCCAACCACTATTGACAGTCCTGCCACACCATTGACCGCCACTGGTGCGGACCAAAACAAATTAGTGGGAATAAATGAATAAATAAATAAATGTAAATAATGTGCCTCTTAGTATGGCTTTGCATATTGATTTGACATAAATTTTGCACTGGATGCCCTTCCTGATGCAGCCCTCTCCATTTATCCAGGCTTAGAACACAGAACGTACACTGGCTAATGACCCTCTGTGGCTGGATTAAAAAGTTGCTAAATATATAATACAGCCACAAGGGGTCACAAGCCAGTATAGCCTACCCCTTGTGTTGATCCCAAAGCCAGATAAATAGCCCAATGATCAAAATATTTCTGAGTGCAATATACTGAATTTAAAAAATAAGAGGCAGATAAATTGGCTGTCATGACTCCAGAAGGGAAAAGTCACACATCTATTTTTATCTTTGTTCAAAGCCTATACAAAGTTATGTTTTGTAGTAACACTAGTAGTTAACACTACAAACTAGGGCTGCAACAATTGATTGAAACAATCACTTTTAATTGATGATTTAAAATAAGCAACAACAAATTTTAAGACTACTTCATGTAACAGTTTTTTTGTGTGACTTACTGGGAAATTGGTTCTGTATATTGAGGTCTACTAGTCTGTTATCTCTGTTAATTAAATGTCTTTGCCTACCACTTTGCTCTCCACTTGAGTTTTTAAGCGCTTTCTTACTGATCATTTGTGAACCTGCCATCCTGCATCTATTTCTACAGTGGCCATACAAAGGTCGGACAAAAGACAAATCCTTCCTGTACGAAATTGTGGCCAACAAGAGAAATGGCATTGATGTGGATAAATGGGACTACTTTGCCAGGTGTGAAAACTGCATTTATGTTTGTATAGTATTTAATGTCAAACTTGAAACTTCAATTTAACTTCAGCCTATAAATTGCTGTCTTCACAGAGACTGTTATCACTTGGGCATTCAGAACAACTTTGACTATCGTCGCTTCCTCAAGTTTGCCAGGGTGTGTGAGGTGGATGGGCAGAAGCACATCTGCACCAGAGACAAGGTATGGTTTCAGTTTTCTCATTAAAGCCAATAAAAAAAAAAAAACATACATAAATATATATGCAAACTGTAAAAGATCAGGGGCCCTGTTAGACCCCTGGTTACACTATAAAGCCTTTGTTAAGTATTAAGGATTTGTAGCCACTAAAATATTTATTTACAAAGCAATACTTTATTGTTAAAATAAGCACTATTAATTTAGTTATTTACATTGTTATAGGGCTGTGCAATTAATCAAATTTCGATTACAACATCGATTATTACACCCTACGATTACAAAAATTATGTAATCGAGAAAAAACGATTAATAACACAAACTTTGAAGTGTGTTTTGAATGCGCGCTCATGCTCCGCCCCTCACTTCTCAAAGCTTGCGCTCTGATAGCTACAAGCTAGGCTAAATGTGGAAAGATGTTGGCAGAACGAAAACAGTAGACGCTTTGGTTAGCAGAAAAGACAAGACAAATTCTGTTGTTTGTAAGCACTTTGGGTTTGAAGAGAAAGACATTGAGCCAAGACACACTGTGTGCAAGGCGTGCTTTGGGTTGTGGATACTGTTTCTATCCCCTACTGGACAGGAGAGGATGGTTGTCTAATAACACGGTGAGTGCAGTGGTTTCATGTTTACTTAGTGTTTTGGCTCTGGTTGTAAGTGTACAAAGTTGTGCATGTATGGTTTAGTCTGTGGCGCTTGACTTTATCAGCTACTAGTTTGCACCTGAGAGCTGTGGGTTTGTCTAATTCTCCAGTTCATAGCTAAACCATGCCCCATTACTGTTTACAGTTGGGTTTTGTTGTTATGGCATTGGGCTGGTGAGGCTGCGGAGGACAGCCAGTGGTCCCCAGGCAGAGCAATAAAACAGGACTGCGTGCGCTGGTCTCCGCCTCCGACAACCCGTTCAACGCGCCACGATGCCGTGAGCTTAAACGCGCATTGTAACATAGTTAAAAGCAGTTTAAAACTGTGTTAAACTACCGGGGGTCCTAGCGGTGTCTCAGCGGCAAGTCTGCCCAGCCTCAGAGCACTGGAGTCGGGCATAGAGTAAGTGCGCGGTCTCATCCAATCCAGCTCAAACAGCGCTGGTGTTGTAAGCTCCATGAGACAGAGCTGATAACAGTGTGTGTGTGTGTTGATAACAGTGTGTGTGTGTGTTGATAACAGTGTGTGTGTGTGTTTGCATACGTGCAGTCAAAGAGGGGAAACGCATACTTCAAATGCAGTTAGAACCGCATTAGTTTAGGACAATAAAAAGGTGAACTAACTCCTATTTGCGTCATCATCATCACTTAAGCAAGATCATGTAAACAGACTGGTGTTGCTGGCAAAAAACCTTTAAAACATTAGTCTATGTTCAGCTTTTATGCTATGAAGGTGGACCAGCATTTTTTATTTACGTTACTGACGACAATAATAATAATAATAATAATAATAATAATAATGCATGTAACTGGAATTTAAATAATATAGGCTACTTACTAGACTTAAAATGAGAAATAATTTGGTTAAATAATTGCTTTAGTTCTATGTTCATAACAGTTCTATAGCAGTTCACTCCATTTGGTGACAAAAAAGAACAAACTTGGTTTATTTAATATTTTGCACTTTTTTATTTATGTGCAAAAAATATATTTGACATTGTTTTGTTAAGTTACTGAATAATCGTTTGAATAATCGTGATTTCAATTATGTCTAAATGAATCGTGAATATTATTTTTTCCATAATCGAGCAGCCCTACATTGTTATTGATGTTTAATTCTTGGGTAAGCAGAGGTAAATCAATGCAATATTATCAACATCATAGTAAATTTTCTATTAATTGTTTATTCATTAAATGACAAATTTGTTACTGCATTACTACGCCTAATTTTGGTATGTAATCTAAGATATTAATTGTTTGCAAATATTTCATAGTTCTTTAAAATTATTTCATTTGAAAAAAAGGTTTTTAGTTGAGCTACTATTCACTCTTAATTTAATTTTGTCCATATGGTCTTTCCGTAAACAGGAAGTGGGAAACCTGTATGATATGTTCCATACCAGAAATTGCCTCCATAGAAGAGCCTACCAGCACAAAGTGAGCAACATAATCGAAACTATGTAAGTGTGATCATTTAATAAATTTTAGTCATATTTAAATCCCTGCAAACTATAATTATTATTTTCCCCTAGGATCACAGAGGCCTTTTTAAAAGCAGATCCACATATCAAGATTGAAGGTTCAGGAGGAAGGGTCTTTACTTTGTCCACAGCCATAGACGACATGGAGGCCTACACCAAACTAACAGGTCTGTAGAAACTCATGTGGTGCAAGCATGTCTTTGAACAAAATGACTTAGGAACAAGATAGTTGTAGATACGCTCAGTGTCTTCCTGTAAAACTGCAGTGTTGTTTTAACTTGTACAGCAAGATTACAGTTAGAACTGCTTTTTTAACTGCTTATTAATGGGATGTACAGTCCTGAACAAAATCTTAAGACTGGGAGAAAAAATAAAGGTATTCACATTTTACACTTTAGACATAGCTTGGAAGTAGAGCTTCAAAATGCAAAAAAAAAAAAGTCAGTTTATTAAAACCTGTATTTAAACTAAACAGACTGTTCACCAGCTGATCAAAAGTCACAATCTGTGCAAAAATCTGGCTGTCATGTCCTTTCCTGTCAGACATTCACATTGTCAGGACCTCATGATAGCAAAGGGAAAAAACATTTTCAGTTTATGGATGTGGTAGGATTGTCAAGCTACGCAAGCAAGGTCCCTTCCAATGCAACATCGCTGGCAAAGGCAGTTATTTTAATTTTCTTAGAAGATGCTGAGGATCATGGGACAAAAAACTCGAGTGATAGAAGACACATGCCGATCCTCGACCCAAATTTAGGCCGTTCCAGAAGCTGACTGCAGCCGAATAACCACAAGACCGCATCTGCAAGAGAAGGGCATAACCAAGAGTGTTTTCACAGGCCACAAACCTTTCCCTTTTGGTCTTTGGAAGGAAGCACCAAATATGGGACATTGAAAAATGAAAAAAGTTGTACTCTCTGACGAGAAAACTTGGACAGTCCTGACGGCTTCCAACATGGCATGACACGTAGTTTCCACTGGAGCTGTTTTCTACGCTGCACAGTGGAGGAGGCTCCATAATGACCTGTGCTGATTTTTACTTCAATGGAACAATGGAACTTTAGGTTGTATGCGGGTCTAAACAAAGTTTTGAAGTGATCAGCAAGAAACTCTTGCTGAGGCAAGGAGGCTATTGAGTTCTTTGTTTTTGACACTTCAGTTTTGTTTTTTGTTTTTTTCACTTTATAAAGCTATGGTCTTAAACTTGTTAGTATCATGTTGCTAACAGCATTGTGGAAAATGCTTTGTCCATTTCCTACAGTTGCCAACAGGGGGCATTAGACAGCTAATCACAGTATATAGTTAAAGGTGCTATGAGCAGTATATATTTTTTATATTTTATAAAAATTGCCCAAAATTGCATTTTTTTTTTTTTTTGTGGACATTACTTGTTTTTTATGTCTTGACAAGTCATAAAAACAAGTAAAGTCCACAATAAATCTCAAATAAGTAATTAGTGAAATTGGTTTGTCAGGTAAAGCATCTGCAGCACAAAGATTTTTCTTCCGAGACATTTAACAGTCTCTGTAACATATTTAGTAAAACCAGTCCATTTAGTTTAATGCCTATTTGCAGTTCATTTCAGGAGAAAGATGTAGCAAAACTGAATGCCTTTTTCCTCTGCTCAGTCCTGACTCTGGGGACAGACAGTAAGAAGTGGCTCTGAGACCTGAGATTATGGTCTCCCAATCTCCTCTGTTGGATGTAGTCCGAGAGATACTGAGGGAACAGACCTAAAATGGTCTTGTAAATGAGGAGATGCCAGTGTTTCAGTCTGCGCAAAAAGGACCAACCAACTCTTTCATACAGCAGACAGTGATGTGTGAGGGCTTTTAAGTGGTGAACCTCAACACTCTGTGGTAAACAGTATTAAGAGCATATACAAAACATCACCATAACCTAACACTGGCAAAAAAGGTAGCAGAAACTAGCCTAACTTTTTGGCCTCTGAAGAAAGACAAGATTTTATTCTAAAATAAAACCCAACTCCAGTTTCAGTCTTTTCACCAACTGCTGAATATGTGGGATGAAGGAGAGGGACTCATCAATCCAAAATCCATTTGTAGTTTGAGACGGGTTCTATTTGAGATCCTTGTAATGTAGTAACAAGAGGCAGATTGGCAGGTTTTGATTTAGTGTTTGAGAACAACATGAATTTTGTCTTATTAGCACTTAAAACTAATTTTAGATGATAAACATGATTGGAATGGATGAATGGATATAAAAGCATATAATTGGAATAGGGCCTCGTCAGGTGTTGAGCCAGCACAATATAGAACAGTGTCATCAGCGTAAAAATGAAATTGTTATTGACACAGTTTGTTCACTGTTGTTAATGTAAAGAATAAACAAAAGTGGCCCCACAGTTACATTTTTTTGTTTTGGTTCTATGCGGAAAGACTGGCAACCCACAGACCATTGTTTTGATTTAGACTTCAGTACTGTTTTCAAACAAGTACAAGCGCGTCATAAAGTCAGATTAAAATTGTCTTGGTTAGTCAAAAATCAAAGTTCAGCTCTGCCTTAAGAGTGGTAGAAGAGACACACAAATGTACAGAAAAAGACAATGAAATTCTTTTTGATAGCACTGGGCTGTAAACAATACATTTTATGATTGAAGCTGAGGGCTGAATGACATTTTACCCTGTGCCTTGACTGGCCCCCAGGCCGCACTTTGGACATGTCTGCTCTAAACTAAGATTTTGACAGTTGTTTTTTTCCATTCTCCATTTATAGATCATGTGTTTGAACAAATCCTCAATTCCTCGTCCAAAGAGCTGGCCGAGGCAAGACAAATTCTTCGCAATATTGTCTGTCGACGTCTTTACAAGTGTCTGGGCCAAACCCAACCTGAAAAACCTGTCACTGTCACCCAGGTATGCAACTGTGTTCATGTTTAAGTCATCTTTTTTGATCTCAACACATTTCTTCCTGGATTTACTACCTGGAATTACAGTGATCAGGCATAACATTATGACGCCTGACAAGTGAAGGCAATAACAGATTATCTGTGAGCAGGATTTGCAGTATTAGGCAGTTAACAATTTGCCCTTAAAGTTGATGTGGTCCTGATAAAATTGTTTCAGAATAAACCATTCAGGTGGTCATAATGTTATGTCTTATCAGTGTATGTCCATCACAAAATGATTGTGTCCTGCTCTTCCTTATTTCTTGGTTCTGGTCCTATTGAAGGAAACCATTCATAGCTGGGAAGCGGATTTAGCTCAGTCTGTTCCTCATGGGTCTGAAGATGCCGAGCTACAACCTGAGGACTTTGTGGTCAATGTAAGTGTCTAATGTGGAAATACAGACCTACACTTAAAAAAAAATGTGGAAATGTCAGTTTTTTATTTTAATTGTAATTATTGTGGTTTACAGTTGATGAAAAGTCAGTCATAACATTTGAATATACTGTAATATTACATATTCCTCAATTTAAGTTAATGCTTGAAACGTATGTGTCTATACTCTTTGAATTGAACTACTGAAATAAATTATCTTTTCTACCATATTCTAATAAATTTTTGTAGAACTTTGTGTGCATACATTGACATTTTCCAATAATAATGATTGTTTTATTAATTATTGTATGATTTTGTTTAGGTTATCCATATGGACTACGGGATGAAAGAAAAGAACCCCATAAATAATGTTCGATTTTATTGCAAAAATGACCATGCCACTGCCTTTCAGATACGCAAAAACCAGGTCAGACAACCTTTTATTTTTGTTTCTTAGCTTTCTGAGCTGCTTTTAAATGTCTGCTCTTTCATAAAATAAACTTGCTCTTCTTGGCAGGTGTCTAAACTTCTCCCAGAGCGTTTTGCTGAACAGCTGATCAGAGTTTACATCAAAAAGACCGACAATAGGAGTCTGGAGGCAGCGAAGAAGCATTTTGTTCAGTGGTGTATGGACAAAAATTTCTCCAAGCCTCAGGTCACACACTCGCATTTTCACTTTTGACAATTGCATTTATAACTTTTGTAATTTGGATTTAAAAAAAAAAAAACAATATTGTGAAAAAGTGAATTATTTTCATTGGTTTAATTCAAAGTGAAACTCATATTACATAGATTTAGTACACAGTTATGCAAGACCATAACATTATTCCAATACATTTAGTTTATTGCGATTTAAATATTCTAATAATAATTATAAATTTGCAATATACTGTGCAACTCTAGAATTAAAGGAGGCAGAGTCTCTTATTAGTATTGGATGGTTTGGATGCTAGTGATTTTGGGCTCTTCCACTGCATTTATGTTGTCATTATTCTGTTTCTATTGTATAGGATGGAGACATAATTGCACCAGAACTTACTCCGTTGAAGGCGAGCTGGTCAAACAACAATGAAGGAGAAGAGGGTGAAGCGAGCTCTACAAATTACAACAACATCAATGGAAGAGCCAAAATTGCACTGTTCAAGTAAGAACAACTGAGCGTCAGACCCTTATTAGATATTACAATTTCAAATTGTGTTAGAGAATATTTTTATACATTTTTACACCAAAAAACATATATGGCTTTATAAAAGATGATTCAGATTACAGATTCAGGGTCTATGCTCACATGTTTACACAAATGGCACCACTTTGTTGTAACCTTATTTTAATTTAGACATCGAAGTTTTTATTTTTAAAATATCTTGTTTTCATGCCACATTTTAAGTTCATTGCTGTTAAATAACATGATTAGGGATTTCACTGCTAAATTTTCATCATGTCAGTGTATATTAAATCTGTGCTAAACCAGGTGTGACTGTTACAGATAGTTGCTTCGACCTCACATTTATTTTGCAGCTTTTCTACTTTGTATTTATTTGAGTTTTATTTGAGATATGGGTTGAAATGTGGCCCTTTATTTATTCTGCAGTCAAGGAACCAAAATGTTACACAAAATGTCTACAGGGAAAAGGTAGCACAGTATCATCAATCTACCGTTGTTTGTGTTGAAAAAATATATATGAATACTTTGTGTATAAAACTTTATTTCAGACACATGTAAGACATGTTTTCTTGTATCTGCTTGTTTGAAAATACAGCTTATTCTCTCAAGTTTGTCTTTGTAGTGAAAGCTTTTCACCACCAGAGTGCACCATACGCTGGTTTGTCAAATAGTTTTGGGCCGTCTAAGGACAGTCATGGGGACAAGGCTGTTAGACTATTTGATAATAGGAGAGTAGGCCAAATGGCTGTGTTCAATAAAAACTGTCCATTTGTGACCATCTTTTAAAAAATGTCTTTAAAATACAGGACATTGTCTCAAAGTGAAGCTTAATAATTTGGAGTGTAATCATGATGCCGTCAGTGGATAGATCTTTCTGGTTTGACTCTACATCATCTACCCACTTGATGTTTACAGTCACTCTATACTCAATACCACTCAGTACAAGCCACAACACCACAAATACAGAATAGTTCAAGTTTTTGTGAGCTGGTCTTAAAAGCAGCACCCCATTGCTCACCTGGTAGAGCACATACCACAAACCAGGCCAACCCACGTTCTAATTAGTCAAAAGCTAAAAGAAAATTCTCAAAAATATTGTACTGTATTGCAGTGGTTCTCAAATTTTTCACACCAAAATGTTTTAATGTACTAAAAAATGAGCAATAAATAATGAGTTCTGGATTAATCGTGCATTTATCAATTTATTCATCTTCCACTTATTCCCGTTAGGGGTCGCAGGTTCTGGAGCCTATCCCAGTAACTATGAGCCATAAGCAGGGTACACCCTGGACAGGGGCCAGTTAGTTGCAGGGCTGACACAGAGACACACACAGACAGACAACCATTCACTCTCACATTTATTCACTAGGGGCAATTTAGAGTCACCAATTCACCTTACACATGCATGTCTTTGGACGGTGGGAGAAAGCTGGAGAACCCTGAGAGAACCCATGGTAACACGGAGGACATGCAGACTCCACCCAGAGAGTTTGTGTGATGGCCGGCCGAGGATCGAACCCACGATCTCCTTCTTGGGGGGCAACGACCGCTCTGCCACTGTGCCCCCCATATTTATCAATATTTAATGAAAAAAGCAGGATTAAACCAGGACAAATCTAGGATTAAACCAAATCTTAATCGGGTCTAAACTAGGACTAACCAGAGCAGGACTAAAACAGCAATAACACCTAAATGAAACTAAATCCGAACTGCAAAAGCCTCCTGACTATCACACTTTGAGAACCACTGCGGTAGTGAATAAAATAATAGTTTATTATCTTAAAATAGGCTCACATGATGATCCTGATAAATTTAGGCAGATACTTAGTCATACATAGAGCATGTATACAAACATGGGCCAAATGAACTGAGGACACACACGCCCAGTGGATTATTGAGCACCACACACTCACACTGTGCAGCAGCAGGACCAAGGCCAACTGCCTGCTAGTATTTTTATAATCTTCATCCACCCTGACCTGTTGCTCCCCTCCTGGCGCCAGTGGTCTCAGCCCTCCCCCTGCAATGCCCCGGTCTTGCGTACATACACATGCGGCTGTACACTCACCAGTGCCTCCATGGATAATTGAGACCAGCTGTTGCAAGGTGGCTCTTCCCTCAACCCCGCAACTCCCTTCCCCCTGCGGCCGCTGCACTTGCCTTTCTGACTCAAAGCCCCCCCACTCATGTCCCTCTTCCAATCAGTTGTGCAAAGGCTGGGCAACATACCGTTTCACACCAAATGTACCGCAATATCAAAACAGTTGGCTCAAAAGGCTTCACAGAAAACTTATGTTTGTCCCCTTGTCCAGCCAAAGATGGCACTCTTTTCGGCCTGCCCCAAGCCGGGATCAATGGATAGGGTTGCACCAGGAAAGACATCTCATTTCAAGATGCAAATCACTGCACATTAATCATTGCTGTGAGTCAATGGCTCAATTCAAAAAGTGAAATGCATATATTTTATACATTCAGTTCACAAACATTTATTTTAAAAGTTATTTAGTAATATTCATATTTTATGAGCAAATTAACTGTAAGACACAATTATCACTAGTAAAATAAGTAAATGCTTGAGATCTACAGTATGTTTCACTTTCAATTGAATTTAACTACTGCTTGCTTGATATACAAATTTGCTGACACACAGCTGTACATGGTCTGTTTAGTCTGAAAGATATTATTAACTAATCTACTGGACATGTTTTTATCAAAGTGTAGAAACTCTAAATGTGACCTGGTCAAACTTGCCTCTCAGAAGTTATATTCTCTAACATGTCGTGCAGGCGTCTCTGTGCCAGACAGATTTATGCCCTGTTTATCTTTGTGTACATTCTTTTTGTCTGTCCCGTCTGTGTCCCTCCTTTGGATTAAGGTATATTTGGGAGTGGAGACAAAACCAATCTGGTGATGACTGTGAGCTATCCCCATCACTGGAATGTGTACAGTTTAGGAGAGGAAGGGGAGAGTTAGAAATGGGGAGGTGGTTGAGGCAGTGGCGTAAATTGGTAATTGAGGAGATCCAGTGCAGGTTTTCAGAATGGGCCCCTCTAAAAAATGTTGGACTTTTCATTAAGCTTCCAAATTGTAAAATATAAAAACTTTTTACTTGGTAGATAGGTTGTTTCACCTAATGTCACAGCACTATACAGGATTCAATATCTATATGGGGCCCCTTCGTGTCTTGGGCCCCAGAGCAGCTGCACTGGCTACGCCCCTGGTGGGGGGTGCAGGTTTGATGAAGGGTGGGAGGTGGAGGGTTGGTGCAGGGCGGGTGGGGAAAGGCATGTCAGACTCTCTTTTCCAGCTGGTCCTCAGGGGTCAAACTGTGTGTGGATGTGTCCATGTCATGGCCTCTCATTAGGGGGTGAGACGCCACGGCTCCAGACCCCCACAGTAGGACTGCTGGGTGAGTCTGCACTGATCTTGCCACTTTGATGCCCCTGACCCCCCACCACCACCACCACACCCCCACCCCACAGTCACACACTTTACTGGTACTAGGTTAATGAGGCTGGGTGAGCTCTGCAGGCAGGCTTTTGTGCGGCTGTATGTTGCAAGATTTGAGCTGGGGGCGATGTGGATAAGCACAGACTGACCATAATGCTTTTTGTGGTCAGAGCAGATTATTGGACTCAGTATGTTTGGGTGGTCTAGCACCTGCCTCAAAAAAAAAAAAAAAAAAAAAAAAAAATGCTAGTTGTAAAAATGTGTACATATCCTTATTTAATTTTTAATATAGTCATCCAATTTGACATTTTGTTATTTATTTATTTGATATGGACATTGCTTTTAGACATAGTTCCAATACAATGTATTCAGTGGATTTTCTGCATATAGTTTATTAACTATTAACTATTGACAATGCATTAAATATAGAGTATATAATTTACAATTCTAAATCCATTTAATAAATAAAGGTTGTAGAATAAAAAACAGAGAAAATTTAATGTGGTTCTGTAAAAAATTAGCTCACACATTTCGACCAGTTGAGAACCATAGACCCTAGGTATGAAAAGACATTAAGAGATTTTTTATAGAACCATAACCACCATTTTTTAAATGAATTTATGAAAGTGTTGACAAACAATGCGTACTAAACGGCTTAATGAGTACAGTTTTATCACTGCTGACTGCATTCACTGCTCCTTTCTAATGTTTCCCAAAACTTTATTTCTCTTTTCAGAGTGCTGAAAATTGACCCCAGTGCCCAGCCTTTACATAGTTAAGCAGGCATTTAGCCATGAATATGTTGTTTGGGTGGAGCAGTGCAAGCCCCGGCCCGCACAGTGAAGGCATGGCAGTCCAAAACAGGTGCTCTGGGTCTCCTTTTTCCTTTTTTTCTTTTAATCATTCACTGCCTTTCGCTCTTTCTTCTCTCCCCACACCTGTTCAAGTGTGAGGAGTCATGCTGTGGGAGGCTTAGCTAAAAGGATGAGCTATCTCAAGACGGTGCAGTGGGTAATTACTTAGTAGCCTTTATCTGCCTGGGCCGCCTCCCCTGTCCCACTGATTACTTTCCACTTTCCCTCCATTTAAGGTGTTACTTCTAGTTTGATGGTCTTTTTGTCATTACTTAGGCTAAAAACTTTGGGAACAGAAATCTAAAGTGCAGATTGCAGACACTACAGGTGATTAGAGAACATATATAGCATATATAATATAATTGTGTAAGTTCTCCACTAGATTTCTGGCATCAACATGAATTAATTAATTTAATTAGGTGAAAGTCTGTTTTTTTTTTTTACAGAGCGGATTAGGGATTTGTTTCACAAATTATAGAATATTGCTAATAGCCCTAAAACAAAGTGTTTTCATGAGATAGTCGATTTTTGTATTCTGGGCCAGTTTAAACCCTGAACATGTATTGTTTACCCCACTATGATAAAGAATATGTCCAAATTGCACTGCATTAAGGTTTTATTGCATTTTGTTAATTAAAAATAGAATAGAAATAGATTTCAACATGAAATATTAACAAAGGCTGTTTTTTATTCTCAAAATGTGTTTCTTCTCATCAGATATCTCCACTCCAGTAGCAACTACAAATGCCAAATCTCTCAGTCTTAACTAAATCTAGTAAGGCTTTTACAAAAGGATTTGTTGATATATGGTTACTAGCCTTATTTATTGGCATTTAATAATAAAAAAAAAGACAAAATAATTTTTAAGGCTATTGGCAGTATTCTCTAATTTATTGAAACAAACAAAAAAAAGTGTTTCCATAAAGTTTTAGGGGCTGTTTACACTATGTGCATTTTGCTGCAAATACAATTATTTCATTGCGGATTGGCCTTTCATCTACATGAGAACAGGGTTTCCATTTTCCGAATAGGCAATCTTTTGAAAATGCTGGGAGAGGTTTTTTTGTCTCGCAGTGGGCAGATGCTCCGCACTCACGCGTACTGAGAAATTGATGTCCTATAAGTGAAAACAACGATGTAACAGCTCCGCCTGTGTCTGCTTGAATTTTGTTAGAATACAGTCACTTTATGCTTCATACATTCATGTTTTGACAACTTACTGTCACATGTGTAAATCCTTAATGGGACTTCAGAGTTCATCAGCTCTGCCCAGGAAGACCACAATATGTACAAGTTGAAGTGAAAGTATTAAGTTGTGGCTTTGAGCTAATACAGAAATGAATCATAGACGGCATGACTGTTTTCCTTACACTGTTGTGTAAACAGCCCCTTATGCAGTAACATAACCAAATTAATGAGAATAAATCTTTACAATGACACTTAATACAAAAGAACCACCTGTCGAGAAAACTACTTCTCATGACGCCACACAGAAAACACAAGTGGCACAAGTTGACACTCACTAATTTGATTACCATCTAAGTGACAACTCCAGGAGTGACTGACTGACTGGTGGTCTCTCTCTACCCCCACTGGAGCACCCTAAACTGGGCCAGCAGTGAGCCATCAGCCCCTTCTGTCCTACTGTGGACCAGGATTTACCCAGCTGTTAGACATCTGTGTGGGACTGGAGACCAGAGGTGGACAGAGAAAGTTACTTAACAGCATACAGGCAGGGGGAAAGTTCATTGAGAGAGTTGTACAAAAGATTGGAGTAGCTAATTAGAGGTGTGTAAGAAGATACTGATTCTGCAGTATCTTGTGATACTTTATTTGGCTTTTTTGTGTATATTTTTTTGTTCCATTTTACACCAGTGACAGAAAATATAAAAAAAATATGTGTATATAGCTTATTGTAGAAGTAATGTGAAATGAAAAAAGCAAAACTTAATTCATCATAGATATGTGGCAGATATACAGGTAATTATAGAGATAATTTACTCAATTGTCAGCCAAATCTTCTGCTGACGTTGATATCATGTCTACCTAATATGGCAGAATTTATTCCAATTACATCCAAATTTATATACTATGATAAAATATATTTAGTAAAACTGGAACTCACCACATCTGGAAATGTTTTAAGGTAAATCCCGGTGTTGAAGTTTGTTTGTTTGTTTGTGTGGCTCTGGGGCTGGTCACGTGGGAATTCTCTCTCCACAGGGAAGTGTTTTCTTTGGGTTTTAAAAACATGCTTTAAGGTAATGCTTTCAGTGTGTGGCAGTGTTTGCATTTCATCCATGGGACTTCTAATGTACCTTTTTTATATACCTCATCCAAAAATACAGACTCTGCCTTTTTAAAATGCCCCTTTGATACCCAGACATCTTACTGAAATGTTGCCAATTAACCAAATTAGTTGCAAAATGCTCCTCCACTGCTCCCTCCACACACACAACTATGAAGCAGTAATAAATCATTAATAAACATGTAATTAACAATAATTACAATAAATTAGCAATTTTTAGATCTGGAATTACCACTGATGATTTTAATTAAGCAATGATTTACTTGAGCTAATTACTAAAGAGTTAACATTAATAGCAATGTTTGTATCTCATTCTTTATAACTATTAAAGTAATGCTTTCTAAATATTAAATTAACTGGTTACTAACTCTAAACTAATACTTAATGTTTGTTTGTTTTGTTTTTGTTTGTTTGTTTGTTTTAGATTTGCAGATCAGGTTCAGAAAACGTTATATATCTTCCGAGCCATACATTCATCATACATTCTGTGACTATTTACATTTTACAGTGTCCTAACTTTTTTAGATCTAGGGTTGTAACTATCTATCCTGTCCTGTGTATGGATAGGCCTCTCTCGCAGAGCTATTTCCAAAAGTATCCACTCACCCTTCCAAATTAACTGAATTGGGATTATGGTGTGGGGTTGTTTTCAGGAGTTGGGCTTGGCCCCTTAGTTCCAGTGAAAGGAACTCTGAATGCTTCAGCAGACCAAGAGATTTTGGACAGTTCCATGCTCCCAAATTTATGGGAACAGTCTGAGGATGGCCACTTCCTGTTCCAACATGACTGCACACCAGTGCATGAACCACGGTCCATAAAGACATGGATGAGTGAGTTTGGTGTGGAAGAAGTTGACTGGGCTGCACAGAGTCCTGACCTCAACCTGACAGAACACCTTTGGGATGAATTAGAGCAAAGACTGCGAGCCAGGCCTTCTCATCCAACATCAGTGTCTGACGTTGGATGAGAATGTGAGAAACGTAGTGGTCTGACCTAGATAGATGCAAATGGTGGGCCAATGTCATATTAAACCCTATGGATTAAGAATGGGATGTCACTTAAGGTCATATGCGTGTAAAGGCAGTTGAGCTAATACTTTGGGAAATATAGTATATATACTCTAGGTGCCACATCCTGGGATGTGTGCGGGTGTGTTGGTAAGTGGTGCTGTTTTGGCACTTGTGCACGAATGCATGCCACCCTGATCTCCTCTCATCTGGCCCGGGCCCTCTAGCTGGTAATCTGAGCATAGAGATTAGAAAGAAAAACAGCAGAGAAGAATGTCTTTGGTTGAGCCAGCGAGGAATTTACAATGGCCTTCAGGCTGCTCTGACCTCTCCCTCCCACTCTCCCCCCTTTTCTCTTTCTCTGTCTATGGATCTCGTCATTTACAGAGACACACGCAAAACATTAAAGAAAACTCCATGTAATCACTTAGATGTAAATTTACAGATCAGGCTTGTTCTCTTATCTTCTCCATCAGTGTTAAAGGTTAGAGAAATTGTGGGAGTGACAACTGAAATATAGCAGATGAAAACACAACATTTGAACATTTAGACACCTACTTTAGACATTTAGCGCTTTATTTTTGGATCTGATTCTATAAGAAGAGAGATGGAAAAGCTAAAACATTTGTGGCCATGGATGTAGCTCTGCTTGGGAGGTTGGCTGAGTTATGGACTCATTTACTGTCTAAAAGTTAGTCCAGAGTGTCCCACCTCAAGCTCAAAGCTGCTGGAATAGGCTCAGCCCCCTATGACCTGAATCAGGATGAATCTATGTAAAATCACATAAATTTTTCTTGATTATTTAATTTTAAGCAAAAAAGAGTCTACATTGCTATGTAGATGTGTATTCATCTACATAGCAATTAATACTATTGTTACATTGAAAATACAAAAAACATGGAGAAAATGTCCTGAAAAGGTAAGTTGTGATACTTTGCCATCTTTGCCATCTGTCACCACACAGACACGTAATGGTATAGGACTGTGACGCGTCCTGGAGGACAGAGAGGGACCTGGCTTCGATCCCCAGTTCTTGTTTCAGTGGGACAGCTGTGTGGACACTCAAATCTGGATACCTAAGTCAAAAAGAGGCCCCCTTAGTTCGTCACAGCCCAGCAACCTGCCTTCCTCATAGTGAAGGGAGCGGTGTACCCCCCTATACAGGCTGAGGGGACAGGTGTGCAGGACAGGAGGTGCCGTGTTGCCTGGAGGTGTGGTCAGCTGGTGACACACCTGTCCCTACTTGCACAAAGGGCTCTGGTTACACACACACACACACACACACACACACACACACACACACACGAGGCTGGGGCTGTGTGTTCTGACATGCAGTGTTAGAGCAGCGAACCTTTCAGACAATCTGTGAACCTGCTGGCTATGACAAACCAGAGCCGACTCTTGTGATGCCAAAGAAAACACGGCGCGTTGAATGAAAGAGGAGACGCAGGCTCTGTGCAGTAGATCTAGTTTCTCTAAAAAATCAGAGATACATAGTGGGGCATAGTGGGGTAACTTTTCCTCCATAGTGAGTGTATCTCCTCACATGATGTTTGTTACCATAGACTGTATAACAAACTCTATGAAAAATGTTGACAAGGTTACCACAATGCAGTCAATTAATCCTTTTTTAATTGTTATTTATGATTAATAGTTTTAGTGACCTCCATGCTTCTTAGAAAGTAGAAATCAGTTAAAAGAGCCATGCCAAACCCTAGGTCATGCTATGGTGGAATTTGCTGCTAAAGATTGAAGATGTTTTAATGTAGGTTATGGCTAATATCTCTGCAATTACTGGGCTTATCCACATGAAACAAAAACTGACACAAAGTTTAAAGTCTTATCTGTCAGTACAAATGACCTAAAGTGACATTATTTATTCACTATAATGTCAGAAAGTGTTAAACCTCTAAGCAAGATTACTGTTAGTAGACTCGGCATTAAGCCGCAGGATTATTATGGTGTGGTTATAAAGCCAGTTGCTAACAAAAAAAAAACAGGTTTAATATTTGTGGATTTTCTGTTTTGATATATATATATATATATATTTAAATATTTGCATGAATGGCCAATCACTTACTCTTATTCGACTTTTACGTCACCCTGTTCCAAGATTCATTATCAAGTTTTTCCAGCATTTTTTAACACTATGATGAACTGGGCATCTATCTAGACAAAGTGGCGCATAGATGTGAAGCTTTCTTTGCCACAATTAATATTTTCTTTTTGGTTGTTTTTGCATTACTGGCATTTAAATCTGAAATGGCAGTCAAGAAGAATAGGGCTCAATCAGAATTAAGCTTCTTCCTGATTTGGAGACATAGGGTACAACAAAGCTTATACCCTTCAGTGCCTCTCTTTTAAAGAATGTAAGTGGACACCAGTGTGTGTGGCACATGCACTGTTTCTGTAAAACCTTGGAGATGGGGGAGATAGGCGTCTGGCCCTGGGGTATAGATTTCAGGCAGGTGCATTTAGCTGCCCCACGGCTCCTCAAGGGATGGGACAGGGTGGGAGGAGGAGGAGCAGAGTGGCAATCTGTGCTTTCTACAGCCACACAAACATGAGTGTTGGAAAACTCTATAGATTATGTTGTTTCCTCAACCGGGACAGCATTAATAAAATACATCAGCTATAAAGGCAGCTCACCCTGAACCCAACACCCCCTTGCTATACCACATATCCTTCGCTGACAGGAATGTGCTGGGACAATGGAAGTGTCCTGGTCCTCTGCCGGCACCCCCTGGGTCCACACAGGTCCTGACAGGAGGACAAAAGTGCACCTTGCGCCTCTCAACATGACCAGCTACACCTTGAGGGCAAATACCTGAATACCTGCGGTAAATAAGAGGGAGAGACCACAGCGACAGCTCATGAGGTAAGAGCAGAGGAGGGGTTGAGTGAGTGGTGTGGTCTGGGGTCACATTGGGCCACATGAAAACTGTGAGGGGTCCAAGAAAAACACAGCCTTTTTCATCCAGGTTACGTCAGACTCCACCTGTCCATGTCTCACCGTCCTCCATCAGCCTATTTCCTTTTCTCTCCTGTCATGACTTGCTCTCTGCTGGCAAGTGTGTGTTTATATGTGTGTAATATTTGCTTGAACTATAAGCTCCCTGTTAATTTGGAAATTCAGCAGTAGATGCACAAAAGTGATGAAGTGTTTTAAAGTGACGCATCTGGCAAACAATTCAACTTTTACAAGACAAAAACTGACCACACAATTTATTTTACATTGTTTTTTTACACACTGACACCTATTTACTCTCAGTCATTCTCTAAGTGAATTAACAGAAGATCCCACAGAACACTTGCTATACATTTGCGTTATATCTGACAGTGGTATGTAGATTTTGATGTTGTCTATTTGAAACAAACTTTTTGGAATAAGAAAGGTGTAAGTATGTGTTGAACAGACTGTCTGAATTATCCCTAATTTCCCATATCCAATTACTGTCACTTCAGTTTTACCCCTTTTAGTGTGATGCATAGGTTAACTCTGGGAAGCATCACACAAAACTGTGTCTGTGTTTGCTGCTCTGTCCTTTTATGGCTCATCCTCTACCCTCTGACCCTGTGGGACAGAAGGCACCAGCCAAATATCAGTATCTCTCTCTCACACACACACTCACCATTGAAATGGGACAGCAGGAGTGCCGAGGTGGACAGGAAATGGCATACACCCCCTCCTGGAGTCTGTATCCTGTGCTTGACTAGTTTATTTGTGCATGTATCTGTCCTCATAGATGAAGTGTTTGAAGTTTCACCCATCATGAGTGCATTTTTGTAATGTTTTCTCTTTTTACAATTCATAAACTTTTTCCTCAAACCATCCATCCATCCATCCTTCCATTTTCCTCAAACCATTATTAAGGTTTTTCCACATTCAGATGCTTTTTACAGGCTGCGCTAGTCTCACAAAAACTACAACTTTGAAATTTGAAGATTATTCATTCCCATTATTTCCTATTCCAGAAACCATGGGCCTTAGGACAATGACTAGTTACAGTTACTTCCTGACCACCATAATACTGTACAATCAATCAGTCTATGGCAGATGAACTATAAACCATTTTGTGAAGAGACCTATGTAATAAAATGTCCCTTGAGGATTAATAAAGTATATTCAATTACAAAAATCTATATGAATAGTATTCTTCTTTTCCTTATATCAACATAGCACTAAGTAACCCTATAACATCTTTTCACAGTAAAATCAGATTATTGTTTTGAAGAGTATAACTGCATGGACACCAGTCAGGTCACCTCAGTCTGTCGCTCCCAGTTAGACGACAGTATTGTATGTCTGTCACTAATGGCTCAGGAATGTCCCATTAGTCAGGGGGCTACATGCGTGACGCCGCGAACATTAAAACACTTTGAGGAGACCAAAGTGATATCACACAGAGCAATAGACAAGGTGACAGGACGGGTGATCTCACTGCCTTAAAGCAACGTAGTGATAGATTGCCCTCCCACGCACTGCCAACCAGAAGATGTCCCCTCAAGGTACACGCCAGAGTTAAATTTCAAAACGGCCATAGCAAAAATGACAGTGACATCTCTGTGTTCATTTGAGGCAAAAATGATATTAATTATTCAGTGTTAGCAAATCTGTGTTTAGGCCCTGCAGCTCAATGAATCACTTCTGTTCAAAATTACTGTTCAAATTGTGTGTTCAAATAAAAAAATTTCAAGTCATTTGCAGAACTGCGCAATAGTCTTAGGCAGGTTGTAAAAATGTAAACTAGAAGCACTCAAATAATGTACCCATGAAGGCCCTGGTCTTATCTCACAATCATAAAGATATGGTACCCAGACTTAAACTCAAAGATCTTCTAACTTAGGGATAATTGCTCTTTCCATTGAGCCACAAAACCCTTTTATGTCATAATGGTAGATATTCTACAAAAAACTGTGTTATTAACTGTTATAAACTGTGTTTATAGTGAGTGAAATTAGTATCTTTGGTTTATATCTCAAAATGGAACAGAATTCCCTTAAATGCTCTTAGATCTAAACAGTGATCTGAATCCACAGCAAAATTAATAATTTTGTCTATGGCCTATTATTACTACTATAAATTTTCATAACAAAAAAATAAATAAAAAATTGCAGTCCCTTATAATGACATAATGGTGTATAGTGTGGCAGAGAGTGTGAGCCAGCTTGCATTGCTGTTTATCCTGGACAAGCCAAGTCATGCAATTTGATTCCTAGCTTTTTGAGTGACTCCCCAGTCCCCTGCAAACACCTCTCAGCACTTGGAGCTATTGAAGGAAATGCACTGTTACCTCAAGACATGCTGGCGTCTGTGTGTGGGTCAGCAGGGCAGTGGGGATTGTGGACATATTGTTGCCATATGTGCATCAGCTGGGGGGACAGACTTCCTCAACAAGTTCCTATGAGGTTAAGGATCACATATAAAAGTGTAGCAATGTTTATGTTTAAATAATCAGTGTCAGTGGAAGTCTTAGTCACACTTTTTTTTCATCCTAAAATCATTTTTATTCAAATAGAAATAAAGACACTCCATAAAATGACTACATGAGGTCATAACCTTTTTTTCTTTGTCTGTTTCCGATTTTACTGCAAAATTCTTTTTCTACTGCTGTCCTCAAGCCTGTATCAACCTTTGACAAGTAAAAAACATACTCTTTTGAAGAATATATATATTTTTAATAAAAGTTTTTTTAAAAATCCTCCAAAAATTTACTCAAGTAAAAGTAAAGTATGAGCAAGCAGAAAGCATGTTTTCTTTAAATGAAAGTAAAACTATAAATAAGTATGTAATTACTTTCCACCTCTGAAAATACAATTACACTGCTGAGTTGAATTGACAGTTTTTTTGTCTATTTTTTATTAGTGCATTTGTGTCAAGCCATTTTCAGACTTGAGAGATTTGTTTTAAATGACCCAATAAAGGTTAAAAAAGAATCCATAGCCTTCCTCTATTTTAGTCTCTCCTTCACTTGTGTCAAAGTTTGATGTTGTAATGCTTTAGGCCACCTGCCGCAAACGCACTCGGGCATATGTTCTTTATGTAGAGTTGGGCAGGTGTGTGCAGGTGCTCCTCTTATCACTCAACATCTTACAAACCTACCCTAACCAACATAACTACATGCAGTATTACCATTCTATTCAGGAACTGACATGTCTGTCCAGAGGAACTCATTAAATAATTCACAAAAGCTGTTGAAAGGTCAATTACAAACACAAAGAACAGGTTAGCATAAAAAAAGGCTTTTATTTACATGAAAAATACAGGCATAGGCACAGTTTTTCCCAATAGTGCCTAGAAAAAGTTCAAAATATGCATGTGTTAAAAAAAAAAAAAAACAGTACAATTACTATATTGTGAAGGCACACTGGTCTTTGGTCAATGTCCCAAGAACAGACTGGGGGTGTGTAGCGCTGCATCATGTGGAGGATGAGCCTTGTCACTGAGGTCAGCGCTAACCCGTCTATCAGCACCCTGCCTCCACAGTCCGCAATGCACAGGCAGCTGTCCCAACACACAGTTGCTCATATACACTTGCCATGTATGTATCGCATGGTGAGGAATGACAAGCCCCGCACACACAAAACACACCCAAGCAGCTGCAACATGGGCAGGGTCCCGGACCTGCCGGCACCAAAGGAGTTTCCGAGGAATTAACTGCAAATCTAGCTGCCCACAAATCAATCACATGTCTAACGGATCCATAAATGGACAGTTTAGTTTCAAAAAGGCACTTAAGGAGTAAGTAACTGATAAATGTAACATGGCTTGAGAAAGGACCGGACAACAATCCTCCAGTAATCCAGGTCTAAAGGTTATAAAATAGGCCAAACCATTGTATCTGGCCCCTAAGTCCAGGGAATGTACAGTCATTTTAGTGTGCAGAGCAGCATCCCGATGCATTGTGTTTGTGCAACAGGGACATCCGGCTGAAGGTCCGAGAGCAGGAACCACACTGGTACTTCTTGACCTCAGAGTGGGTCTGGAGATGGGCGCGTAGGTTTGAGCGGTCAGCAAAGGCCCTGTTACAGTGCTGACAGGCAAAAGGACGCTCACCTGAAAGAAAACAAAGAAACAGTTAGCTAATGGAAATGACTACAGGGCAAATGGTCTATCAGCTATAGCTTTTGTATTACAAATGATCTGACAACAAAGACAAGGACACTACCCTAATTTTCATGAATACAGCTCTTTACATGCATACTTTTGTATAGGGCTAAGATACATTCAGCAATAACATTTACTCGGGCCACGGCAGACATCAATGAATAAGGACAAGGTCCAGTCAGGTTAAATAAAGGCTAGCTTATACTAACCTGTATGTGTACGGATGTGTCCCCGAAGCAGCCACGGTCTGGAAAAGGCCTTTCCACAAGTGGGACATACACAGGGAAGGGTGTGTGAGCGAATGTGCATCTTCAGAGCCCCCAAACTGGTATACTCCTTAGAACAGTGTTTGCAGTGGAAAGTGGGCCGCACCGAGGCCTCATGGGGCAGAGAGGGGGCATGTGGTAGTGGGCTGCATTGAGACGGCTGGTGCTGGGACATCTGATGATGGGAAAGTGTAGAGAGGCTGCTGTAGCTCTTGCTACAGTATATGCAGTGGTACACGGAATGGACAGCATCAGGGCTCGGAGGGTCTGAAGTACGGCCACCATCATCCTCTTCATCACCGCTGCTACTGGATGGAGAGCTGCTGAGGTCTAAAGGGCCCAGTGGAGATGGAGACAGAGCAGGAGACACTGGGGTGACAGGAGAAAGTGGGGCAGGAAGATTGTCCATATTGTTAAAAAAGGGGCTAATTGGACAGCAGGTCAGGGCAGAGGTGTTGTCCCGGGTTGGAAGCTCAGCCCTTGGAAAACTTTCAGGAATAAAAGCTAAAAACACAGAAAATAAGTAGTTAATACAAAAACAGCAGCTTAGTCAACTTTTAATTTGTATCTACTCATGAGGCATTATTATAACTGTAGGCTAACACTAAGTTTCTGACTTCATGTCCTCCTGAAACTCTATGGACATATTGCACACAGCAAAACTTACCGGCTTGGCTGTCCAAGTGACTCTCCCTGTAGTATGGCTTCTTGTTGGAAAAGTATTTCTTGACAAGGAATGAGCGAGGCATCTTGAGATCGCCTTTCTCAAGTCAATAAAAGTTTGTAAATCTGTCCTCGCAGCGAAGCGCGTCTGGTTATTATATCTGGTCGTGCGATGCTCTGTAAAAGCAAGTGCGCTGCTCAATGTTATTTGCTGGCGCTGCTTGCCCCTAATATAGCAGCCAGTGGGTAGCAGCAGCCGGGTCAGCGGCAAGCCCCCGCCTCTAGACACACCCCGGGATCTAGCGTCACCACCCCCTTTCTCCACAGGTGCCTCATATTCCAAAAGCTGCAGAAAAGCGCAAATCTAATTGTGCATTTCACGCTCCTAATGGCCCACTTCTAACCCAAGCCATCACTAATTAGCCAAGATTTGATTAATGCATTTATAAGTCTAAGTCTTTCAGTCTGTCTGAGTTATATTAGTCTATTCGATTTAAAAGTCTTATTTTTTAAAAGAAACACAAATAGGCTAGTCTGCTCTTGTTAAACAACTTCAACAACTTATTAAACAAGACACATAATTAAGTCTTAATGTGTCCACTCACTCAGACTTGTCTGGGAACATGATAGCATCCTTTATGATGTCAGTTTTAGTAGGAGGCGTACCTTGTAAATAACTAAGTTTAAAAAAATGCATTTTAGGATTCCCGTGATTAAAGTGCTCTTTTTTCCTCCAAACCACGCAGAGTGGCGGCTCCCTGCTCCCTGCGGGGATGAGGAGATAAAAAAGAAGACTGTTCACCACCAGCTTTGGTCACAGTAAGATGCCAGGTATTATTGACACGGCTGACAGGAACAATCTGATGATTTAGGATTGCGGGCCTGTCTGTGCCTCCAGGTGCCATGAAATGCTGAGCCCCGGGATCACATGCCGAGAGGGAAATTGCGTTAATACCTTAATGTTAATTAGATTTAATTATCTTAGCAGGATAGCTAAAAGTCACAAACTGGGTTCAGTTGGCTATAACAGTATATTACAAAGTAGTTTTTAAATGTACGTTAACGTTAGATAAAGTTAATACAGTCAGCTGTAGAAAAGTTGTAGCCTGTTTTCCTGTGCCCAACAACACAATAAACTAACGATAGCAAATTAGCTCAAGAACATATGCCTACAAAAAAGTGTGTATATTTTTATAAAAAGTAATGTTATAACGTTATATTCTAAAAAATATAAAATATTTTATTTTATTTTTAGACGTCTTAAATTTGAATACAAATGTCCTGGTTCGTTTAGCATCCCAAAAGCCGAAGGATGGCAGAGCGCTGGGTGGTGGGGTATGCACCTGTGTAAAAGGCGCCATTGTCATGGCATGCTAAAAGTTCACACATCGTTAGGACACTTGTTGACGCCGACGCCACGTAGACTGGGGGTCAGGAGGCCAGGTCTGCAGTAAAAACATGAAGCAAATAGCAGAGAAACACGAGAAAGTAACTAGAGTGGTACGTCCGAGCGTAGGAATGTTATAAATATCAAAGATGGCCCTGTACCTATCAGCAGGCTATCTAAAAGCATACGTTATGTCATTATTATAGACAGAAAGATAAGGCTTAGCCTATGCAGAGTGTGGTGCAGCCAGTGCCTTTGGTTTGTCTCACACAAACAGTAGAGTCCAAATATGACACAATAAGTCATCCACATGAACTGCCTGCACAAAGAAAGGCTGTTGGTGAAAACAGCTGATTACACAGGGTTGGATTTACTCCTCCAACAGGAGCAGTGTGTCTCCAACGCTGCACATAATTTGTGTGACACAGGGCTGCAGTGACCTCGTGACTTTTTCTGGATGCCAAGACTTGACAGATTTTTAGTGTAGAACAGATGTTTTTTGGCTTTTGGTCCAGGGGATAACCTGAGTTATATGAATGCTTATTTAATTAAATCATTTCATTCATGAAAATATTTAAATCTGGGTGTGGTTTTTTTTTAATGAAAAATACTGTGTCTGCAAAGTCTTTGGATGTCCTTTAAAATCAATTTAGTGTTTGACTTACAATGATGAGGATACTACTGCCTATGACACTTTGAATAATCAGGTGCACTGTTGCCATTCAGCTTATTCAAAAACAGGTGATGGCCACTCAAGCACATTTACATCTGATGTTTATGCAGGTTGTTCTCCTCATTTCCATTGAAAGAGAATAACAACAGCAATGATTAATCAATGGTTTTTCATGTACAGAGTCCTCTTCTAATCTAATGTTGTTTGTCAGTGGGCGGATGAGACGAAATGATAAAATTATATTGATTCTGAAGCAAAATATTTTGACATCAATCGTTGCTGTTAAACATTAGTCACTTAATCTGAAAATGTGTCTCTTCCACCTCATACAGTGCCCTCATTTTGTGTAAATAGGGCTGAACACTCACTTGTAATGTAATATTTGTAAAAAAAATACTTATCCTACTCTCATATTATGTTTGTTTGTTTATGCATGCAATATGATGTGTAAGGGAGAGCCCTGCAGTTCAGACGTTCATAAGCTCAGCAGGAGTGACATAAGACCATCCAAGAGGAATGCAGTATGGACATCTACTCCCACATGTATGGCCTGGTGCACCCATGCCTTACTTTACACAAAACACAAGCATTCTCATATGCTTTACAGCTTTGCTTTTTTTTTTAGTACAAATGACAAGTAAGTTTTATTGTTTAATTTTCCATATGAAACATCATTGTACACAATTTTACTTGGCTATATACTAATACACAGGCAACAAAAATACATTTTTCAGTGCTCATCTGTACACTATCATCACAATAAGGCCTCTTGAATGGATTGATCACTATAAAGCAGATAGATGCGTTTGCATTAGTTCAAGTCATATTTATTGTAACAATCTGTATATGTTCACTGCAGCTCTTGTGAGTAGCTAGCGTGGATTGTTTGTTGATTAAATATACCCAAACCACAACCAAAAAATAACACTGGCATAGGCAAGGCTCATATAACGACATAAGTTACTTTTGATAATTAATAATGAGAGCATTCTTTGACAAATCTCATAACTTAGACAGCATCTCTGTAAATGTTTTCAAGGGACTATTCCTGTCAGTCAAATATTTTATGTTGTTAAATCAGTTCAGACGATCAATGTTTTAATGTATTATATTATTTATATAATAGAAAGGGCATTTGATTCCATTCTGTGAACATTTATTCAGTTGAAGGTGCTGCATGTGGCCAAGAAATACTTCTTCAAAAGTATTATTTTGATATTTTTTATTATATTTCAGATTTTTAAAGCGAAATGTAGAGTGTTACATTTTAAAACGTCGACTCAGCAATTTAAATAACCTCCGTACAAACATATGTGAGCAGTGTCCTGCGCTTGGTCTACAGCTACATGAAAAGAAAAAGTTCTCAAATGGCGCCTCCCTCTGTTCAAACATAGAACCACGGTATCCTGAGAGATAAAAAAAACAAAAAAACAAAACAACAAATACAAACACGTTTGATCACTAGAGGTCAGGCGAGGACCGAAAATGTAAAGTAGGCGGCTCACGTTGCTAGACAAGTTGGTTCAGGTACTTCCACTGATGTGAATTCAGACTTAGTAATTTGTTATTTAAAAATATTCAATCAATCAATCAATCAATCAATCAATAAGAACTTTTTGTCTAATAGCATATTTAATAGCTGCTTATTGAACAAATTAATAAAATACAGTGTTGACATTTAAGAAAAAAGTAGCTGTATTCATCTTGGGATAATTATATAATACACAAATACAACCAAGATTTGAGTTTTGCATCTAAAACTGATAGATCTTTACAGTCTTCAGCCCTGTGCCAGTTAAGGTGACTCCTAAAGGGAATTTTAGGTCATACAGTACAAACAGAGAGTATGTAGGTGAGGTCACTACAGCCATCTGAATACTAGCACATGTCAGGACCTTCAGAGTGGTCCAGTTTCATGGTAGATACTGTGATACTTCTGATACTGTGTCCTGCAGAACACCTCTACCTGTGCTAAAAGCAGCAGACATTTATCTCTGTTAGCTGTATGTTATTTCAGGTTGACATAGGCATTTTGTGTGATGAGTGTGATCTTTTACCCAAATACAAATCAACATATTATCTCTTGGCGTTATGTCAGCATCCAGCAAATTCCTCACCTAAAGGGTTGTGGAGACGTCAGGGACCTCATTCACACAAAGCCCATGCTCTACCTCTGAGGCAACTCACCCCCAGTAACTTGATCACACGATGAGGATATTATTTTTGTTACCATAAGTTATGTAATAAGCTTATATGCCTCACCAGCACCCACTCAACCCTTCGGCAAATGCTACTTTGTTTTGACTTTAAGTTTTCTATAATTAGTTAAGTGACTTTTTGCTTTTCAAACACTATCACCAATCAACAAATGATGCCATTTTGAAAAGGAAAACACCAATATTTGTTTCTCTGTATGGATTTCTTCCCTATAATTTAACCTTTGCTCTGTACTATTTTTAAACTGTAGCAGTAGGTCATGTTTTGGTGGAGTCTGAAGGCAAAGGTCAGCAATAGAGAACAAACATTCAGCAGACGTGTGGGCAAACATGTTTTTATTTATTTTAAAATCAACTTTTTAACCAACATTATAATCATTTAATAGTGTAGTATGTTAAGCTCATCATCCTTTGGGCACTCTAAAATAGCTCCCTCACTATGTTTCATAATATACTCTAGGGCTCTTCGAATGAGTGACAGTCATCCCCCTCCTGAGAGCACAGGCCGTCCCCAGGCTGTTTGCACACCCTTGCCAAGGACACTACTTCCAGACCCTGTTTGTTTTGGCCTTGTAGGGGCTGACCTATGAAACACAGGCAAAACAGTGCCTGGGCATAGGCTGGAGGGAAAAGAGTGCAAAAATATGTCTTGACCAAGAGAGGGTTTGCCATGTGGACGAAGTAACACTGTATAAATCTGATTATGTAGCACGATTGTAGGCTGAGTAAGCAGAGGGCAAACATATTTGGCCAGGTTATCTAGCGCCTGTACTGTACTGTTAATTTGCTTAAATATATTCTTGAGCTTTTGATATCATTAGTTCTACACCAGGTCTTAGTAAAGGATTGATACAGTAAAACCCTGTTGGCACTGTAAACTACTGGGAATGCAGATCACGCAGGGCTGCTGTCTTATCACCTGCTTGCAGCCACTTATGCAACCCAAGAGAGGCCTTTAGAGCGATCTGACCAAGAGGCACCAGTGAACCTGACGAGTCTTGTATACAGTAACTACATCTTCCTGTTCAATGGCATATCCAGAGTATCCAAACTCAACTATACTATAAAACAACGGAAAACTATAACTTAGAACCCCTTGCTCAGTTTATTCAGCCTGATAGCAAACACTTTTGGTTACATAACATAAAAAACACCAAACAAGTCTTGTAAACTTGCTGCTTGTTTCAATGATTAACACGCAAGCCTTAATGCTGAGTCAACTGCCACACCTCAGCCTCTGACCATAAACAAAACATGTTTGCAAGCTAGTGCAGTAGTACTGAGAAATCGTCCCTTCCTTTATATTTTCTATTATTATAGGCCCACGTAAAGCCTCTTGTCCTGGGCCACAGCAAACTGATGGGCCTGAAACTAGTAGACACGTTTTGGCCTCACTTGTGCCACTAGTAGGTGGCAAATTGACTAGTACTACTAGTAAGAAGTGAAGTCCAAAATGGTCTCTAGTACAACTAGTGACACCTAAATGTCTACTAGTACTACTAATAACACAAAAATCACAACCAGTGACAATAAAATTGGTACAATCCAATTTTACTGCTACTAGTTGGCTGCTACTGCAGTTCAGTAGAGGAAGCTTTCTTTTTTCTCATTTCTGGCATTCATTTTATATTTAATGTGGGATTACTGCAATATGACAAGTAATATAATAATAAAATGCTAACTATTCTCAATAATGCCCTAATACCCCCCACCTCCCCACTGACTAGTATGCAGAATTGCTTTACTAGTACTGTTTTTAACGTGACCAATTTAAGACCCTACAAGTAGACAAAACCGTGTGACTAGTACTACTACTAGTAGACATTTGGGTGCCACTAGTCGTACTAGTGACCATTTTGAACCTCACTAGTTGTTCATGTAGACAGACTTTGGCTTACTAGTAGTACTAGTCAACATTTTGCCATCTACTAGTGGTTCTAGCAAAAAAGTGTCCACCAGTTGTAGTGAGCAATTTGGTATCTACTAGTATTTCTAGCAAGGAGTTTTGTCATTACTAGTGCACTAGTTGACTAATTTATATGCCACTAGTAGCACTAATGGCCAAAAAAGGCTTACAAAGTAAAGAAATTTAAGACTGAGATCAACAATGTCAGAATAAATAAATAACGGCTTTCCATGGAGGCATGCTGTTAAACAAAAGCTGTATTGCATTCATGAACATGAGCATGCAGAGGGAGACACTATGGTGACCTTTTACCTATTTCACAAACAGATTGGAAATCTGTGGGAATTCTGTGAGGCAAAGCGACCAGTGGCTTCTCAGTCTAGAAAATGGAAGTGGAAATTAAACTACACTTGTAACAAGTTGTACTCTTTGACACAAAGTATGCTCTTCCCTATAAATTGACAACAGCTTGAATGTGCCTGGTTAGTGAACTTAAAAACTGTGCATCAGGGACATAGCACACTGTGATTTTTTAGTCTGACAACACATGAAAATAACCTCTGATGCACAAACTGTTCTTGTGGTCTGTGTGTGACCAGGGTTTGGATATCATCATTACTCAAAGGTGAATGTGTTCACATACTGTATGTGTGTGTCTCTGAGTAAGTTGCCTAGCACCTGGTAACTGTATAGGCCGAAACCTTATCATGCTCCTGTCTTTAGAAAGCCGGCACTGTGCGGGACTTATGCTATCATTGAGCAGATATGTGGTGATAATAACATGATAAGTGTATTAGATTAGAGCCAGGTGTCTGTAGGCCTGGCTCTGTTAGGTGTGACCTGTCTGAATATTTGAATACTGCTTTCAAGTCATTTTTTTCAGCCACTCAAACTCCTTGAACTCCTAACACATATTATGACAGGGACAATGCATTCCTGACATTTTTTTGTTCTCTCAATAGTGCAATGCACTTGTCTAAGGTTTTTCAAACATGTAACCTTTGACCTATTGTCACTATCTCAGGGGTCTCCAACGTTTTTGGGTTTGAGGGCTACCCAAGAGATGAGAATTTGTACTGAGGGCTACTCCTGCAAAATAATCCTCTATATTAAAGTCTTGACATGCCTTTCAAATGACACTAGGATTGTATGATTGTTTGCTTTGCATTAATGATAATGTTGATAAAAATAATCTTGTAATTAAACATAAAAACAAGTTAAAAAAAAAAAATTCTCGGTCTGATCCTGAATCAGTTTACCATCCCCCGCCCGTCCTTTAACGCGTAGCATAGGTGAAAGTCTAGGCTGATCAGGGATCAGATGTTGGGTAAGTCACACTCTCCATCTGTGTTTTGACAGCGCCTGACGCCCTGCCCCCACTCTGTTGCCTAGATCCAGAGCTAGGATCTTGTGTAATATTGTGATTGGCTGTTTTTTCAGGGTGGGCGGAGACAGGCGTGGCTTGAAGTATTGTGATCTCACAATCAGCTGTTTTGTGCGCTCTACATTCTGATCCGAGGATCAGCTGGAGGCAGCAATAAACAGAAGTCTGCAGCCGAAAAACAGGAAAGGGAGTAAAAGCTGCAGATGTTATGATCTAAAAAGAGTGTAAAATATTTACACGAAGCCCTTCTTCTAAGAAGAAAGCCTTTTATTTTTGTAATATAGTGTTTTAACTACCTCACTTAAAGGCTATCTAAAGCTCTGCTTTAAGAGCTATTATTGTTTATATTTTGTGTCACATCGTTTACAACTTGAAAAAATATTGCAAAGGCAGGTAAGAACCTCTTCTGTTCTATTGTATACTTGTGTGCGTGTCATATAATGCATTTACAGCGAACAAAATACACCTGCCACTGCTGGATCTTCTGCATATCCAATTCTTTTCATTTGATGGGCTAAAGGAAACACATTATAACGTTTTATCCACGGCTTATTGCATGGATAATACTAACTGATGTAGACTTTTGTGTGTCAAAAATTACGAAAGACCTATCTGTTCAGATTAGTTTCTAAAGCATTTGAAGCACATAAATGGCTCGATTAGGTCTTTTCGACGCCCCATAATGAGACAAATGATAAATGGATCTGCAATCGCGTTTCCCTATCCTACAGGAGCCGTTGTTCTATTTGCACCAAATGCTGATGTGGAGTCAATTCCATGGCGGATGTTGATCTTGTTTTTTTCTCTGCCTGTAGAGCAGACGACAGACTGAAGGAAAGGCTACAGTTCTGACAAATGTTTTCTGGTTGATGGGGAAACTGTAATCTAGTATTCTGTCAAACTATGATAAATGTCCTTGATATTGAGCCTTTTCCCGTTTAGTAATGTCGTTCATGTACTGCTTAGCCAACTGTCATTGCTTTGACCCTTCAGCTGCAGAGCTTACACGGATAATTCACGTTAACCTGAATACCCTACACAAGTCTTGGTCTCTTTGCTGTCGACGATCTGGCATCAGTCGGTGTTTCATTTCTCTGTATAACCCTCTCAAATTTCCTAGATTTTACTGTAAACACTGGTGTGACGACAGGCGCCTTTCATAACCTTATTTAATTCAGTCTGAACGACACCAAAGATTATAGCCAAAACGTCGACGTTGTTCGACGGACAGTTGCCAAAACGCATGACACACAGCCTTATCTATGTAGGCCTCTTGCTCGATGCCAAAATATCCTTAATTTTCGCAATTTCTTTATGAGACATTTTTTTTTCTCTCTGGTCCAAGCAGGAGCCCTCTATTACGTCGGTGACAAGTGCCCAACGTCATCAGCGTCTTGTTTTCATTCCGCGAGGCCCTGCCCACATCGCTCCGCCTTTCCTGCTGTATTTTTAAAAGGCCAGTGTCCAAAAAAAAAAAAAAAAAAAAAAAAAACCTTGATTAAAACAAACTGACTTCTTACTATTTAAATGTCGAGTCAGTGCAACTTTTTTATTTTGAATACTGTCCAGACCGTTCTTATGAACGACTATGTTACAAAATATTTCCTCTGCAGTCTTAAAATTGTAATCTACACATATTCTTATTCTTGTCTGCAAGTGCTTTCCACAAACAACATTACAGATCTTCGGTGGGTTTATTTAAGGCATATCAGGAAGTGTTAGTTATCCTACTGGGCTGTCAGCTTCTTGGGGGTTCCTTACAAAAATAGTTTGACATTTGACACAACAGGCTTTTTGCAACTGAAGTTGATAGTACATAAATATCATCATTGAGCTAAAATGTTTTATGTATTTTGAGCTTTATCTAGCTTTGGTAGTTACCTTATAACAAAAGAGCAGTGCGTGTAATGCTTGGTTGCATGTAGGACATTCTCTCTTCTCATGTTTGTTGTCCCTCAGGTGTTTGCCCAGATAAGAATTTAAAGTGTCATCTTTCCCATAAGTATCCAAAACCATTATCTTCTGCCACTGCATTCTTCCTCTCCACCTGTCACTTAAATGTGTTTTTATACTCCAGCTTATACTCTTCATAAAATGTTTAATTATTTTGTATTACTTATTATTTATTTTAGGATTACATTACTTTCGACAGTAGTTCACACTCTCAATACAAAGATGTTTATCAAAGTTTGTCTAGAAGGGGACAAAACTGTGCAACATTACATCATTATTTATGTCAGACACTTGCTTATTATGTCTCTGTCCTTCTACACATTTTTATATAGAACAGGCTTCCACCTTTGTCAGACCACTTCATATCACCTCCTCCAGTTCTTCTGCCAGTCCATCTGTCAGGACAGTGTGCTGATTGCTACTCTGGAGTTAGTGCCTGGGGGAAGGGGCCAGGGCATTGTTCAAAATTTTATTGCAGTTGCTGTATTTTGTGGGTTTAATGCTTGGAGGTGCAGTAAATGGCTTAGAAAATCATACTTGTAGCATAACCCTACCACTCTTATTTTGTCTCCTTAGGCCTTTGCTTCAAACCAAGTGAAACCTTACATTTGCACTACTGAAGCCTCTCCTCCCCTGTTCCAAGATCCAGCAAAGGGCTTCAGGTGAAGAAAAGGGGACAAAAATATAAATAAGTCAGCAAAGCAAATAAGATTTACAAAGGCAGCTACAGATTCTTCTTAGTGGACAAGCCTCTGATAAAAGAACCAGTCATGTTTCAGCGTCTAAGCAACCTGCTGTTTGGGGAAGTGGAGGAAGTGGCTGCTGACATCAATGGACCCAACCCCTGTGTGACCGAGGCGGACGAGGAGGGATGGATGATTGTCAACTTGCCTGGTGAGTGACAGAATTTTTAACCATATTTGAAAGGCTAAAGAAGTGAAAGTTTTTGTGTTTGTGAAAGTCAGGGATGCCGGGTTTATATAAAAAAGACTGTGGATGGAGGGGCCAAAACAACATAGGTGTGGAGGTGCAGGTCAATTAGTCATAACAGATGCCAATTAACGCCAAATGCCATTTACTAAAATCTGGCTCATGTGCCTGCTCTGAGCCAGAGGATCGACATAACTAATGATATGATTCTTTTATTTTTGTGTTTCTTTACCCCTTACCCTCTTTCCTTCCTCTAATGTTTGAAAACACCCTTATATTCCCCACACATGTATGTGTGCCCGTGCGCCTGTGGTCTCTTTGAAAATTGCCCCACCAACATGCACGTGTTTCAAAATTTCCCCATTTTCACATTTTTTTGTAACCCTCCCCATTGCTGCCTGTGTTCAGTAGAAGCTGAGTGCATGATGCAGGTTGAAGATGAAAATAAGCCCCCACAATCATTTCCAAACAGCAATCAGTTAAATAATAAAGACTCATTTTCAAGGTCTGAATGTTCAGCATCCTCCCCAAACCCACTTCGCAAGCGGCGTAGGACTCATAAAACTCGAACAAGGGGAGCGGCAGACCCCACTTCTTATTGTAGTGCTAGTCCATTAGATCTGGGTGCCACCACACCCAGGACCCTGGCCAGACGGGCCAGAGTGTCTACGCCCTCCTCCACCCCGTCCGTGTCCCCTGGCTCTGGGAGTGAGTGTGGAGGCAGTGGGGGTAGTAGTAGGACAGGCTCAGAGAGAGGCTGCATGGATGAGAGTTGGTTTGTCACCCCTCCCCCCTGTTTCACTGCAGAGGGAGCCACCGCTGAAGCCAGTCCCATGGAGGACCTGCTCATTGAACATCCCAGCATGTCTGTCTATGTGTCCCAGAACAGCATGGGCATCGTGACCAGCAGCAACCTGTCTGTGGTGGGAGAGGAAAGTATGGCTAGCCTGGTGGGCAGCATGAGGTGAGAAACTGACTCCCATAGTCATAATAATTTTTATTCAAAATGTTAGTCTGAGCCTTGCTGTAATTGACTTCCATTTTGTTTGTTGTGTTTTGCAGCCGAGTGGCTGAACCAGCAGCAGTCTCTGCTACTTGCACTACTCTGCCCACTAGAGTGAGCCGTGGAGCAGCTGCCCAAGTTGGAGCCCTGGCCAAGGTCACTCAAGTGGCAAGAGTTCAGCGTGGCAAAGCCCGCATTGAGAGGCGCCGCCTTGGACGCAATCACATTCAACGCCAAAATCGCACCAGGGAGCAGGTTCCACGTCATGCAGCCCATGTTAGAAACAGCTTTCTTCATCAGCCCTGCAAGCGTAACTTCTGCCATTAAACCCTGCAGCTTCTAGTTGGTGTTGGTTATTCTGAGGGCATTATCATTAATCCACAGATTGCTTCTCAAAAACCCCTAGATGTTTAGATTTTGTTCAGACATAGGTTGAAAAAAAATTCTGCCCTGAAGAAAGCCCTCTAGGAGCAGAGGCCGTATCCTTTACCCTCTGCAGTAAACAGAAAATTACAAAAAAGTTTACATTCTTTTATTCTTTTCCTATATTATAATTACACCTTCTCTTTTATTTCATTCTATGCATGTATTTGAATAGTTCAGAGTAAGAATTTAATCACCGAGATACACAATTAATACAAAAATATTTAAGTAACCAAAAATACTTCACTCATGTCAGATGGACTAAGCTTTTTTGGTGGAAACGAGACAGAGATTGGTTGTGTTAAATGCTTGCGTGTTAAATGCTTGGTTTTGTGATAAAGGAAATACCACTTACTGTGACAGTGAGGCTCTGGACATATTTTTTAATTTGCCTGCAAGGGAAACATTAAAGCAAGTAAAACATAAAATCATGTCAAGGAAATAGTTTTTCACATTCAGAGGGATAAGAGCAAGTCGGAGATGGCAAAAGGAATGGGCAAAACAGACTAAAGAGTAAAGACTTGATTTGACTGAAGTATTATGAAATTCAGAAGAAGTGGTTAAAGTGAGATTGTTGTCAGAAAGAGGAGTGTAACCCCATTGCAGAAAACCTTAATTTTTTAAATAACTACTTTTAAATATCATTTTCCTGGCTTGCATTTGGGTTACAGGGTTTGACAAGGTATTGTAAGTGTGGAGTGGTATTTAGGGGAACTCTTCATTGTGTTTTGTTTATTGCAGTTTGCAAGCTCTCTCTCTGTTCACATCAAAGAAAGAAAATTTCCATCAGACAAAGAGAAAGTAGATGGTTAATAAAAACAGAAAACTGCTCCCAAAGACACAGCATGATGGTCTAAGTGTCTAATCTAAAGCAAAGTGCCCAGCACACATCTGTCATGTCCACCAGAGAGTGTGCTGTGATCACAAATAGTCTTTATATACAAGCTAAGAGCCAGAGACTGCCTTCAAGGCAGATTTGGTCAAATGTTTCATTAATGTCTCCTCCACAGACACAAACTGATGTCTTTTCTAAAACATCTACTCCATCTATAACTGACTCTTGGTCTCTTTACCATCCAGCTTCAACAGTGTCTACTTAAAGGTCTAATTTACTGATATGTATTCAAAACAATAGTACAAATAATGGTGCTGAAGTGTATACTAAAATTTGTAAATTATTTGAGACATGGATGTACGTTTGCACTGTCATACTTTTGTGAGTTTTAGCAGTGTGCTGTGTGCTCGACGCTCGTATTTGTTTCGTTTGTGATTTTCTTTTTGTTTGTTTGACTCAAACTGTGTGAAAAGGAGTACTGACACATTGATTACTAGACTATCTTTTAAAATATATATAGGTAATGGTTGTTTATTTCTCTTGTAAATATAAAACATAATTATAATGCTCTCTTAAAAAGCCTCTCAGGACTTGAGTCCACAAGGTTGTGTCTGATGGGACTGCCTCACCTCTGTGCTCATCATCAAATCACAGGCATCTCAGGCCAAATGTGGCGTTTATGCCCCAGTCTTTCAAAAGAGCACTAACACGGAGTTGATGTGCCATAGGCAACACTGCCCTCCAGAGGGTCCAATTAGCACAGCAGTTGCTGTATGAATGCTGGGGAGGTGGATGTGGATACATGATGTGGTTTTAACCTAATTGTGTGTTTGGTGAGTGTCTGTTCAGTCATTTTAGAAATAAAAAGTACCCCGTGTCATTCAGAGCATTTACCGTAGATATTTTCAATTTAAAGACTTTTTTCGTTGTTGCTAAAATTAACTATTTAAATTATTAACTGAACACATTTACAGTTGTACTTTAGTCTGTTAAGACAACTCTTTTATTTTAATTATTTTAGGTGTAGAGGCAAGGTACACAATCTGTTGTGCTGTAGCAGCTGTGTTTAGTTCAAACTGCTGTTAACAGTTCGACCTAAGTGGCTGATATAAATTAACTCAATGGTAAATTAATTGTTTTGTGCACGCCTCAATCACCTTTTCCATCCAAAAACCTCAGTTTGAGTCTGATTTTATTTTTTGTTTGTCATTACAGAAATGTGTTGTCTGTATGTTGTGTGTTTATGAAAGGTGTGGGGAAAGGGGAGAGGTAGGGCTCACTGTGTTTTAAGCTTATATGATGTAAGAGATGTGGACACAAAAAGATCGAGGCAGGGGATAGTTTATATGCATATATAAATGTATCATAAAAATATGACAATAGAATATGCTTGTATCCGCTCATATAGTTACTAGAGCAGTTCACCAATAGGATGTTTTAAAGGTGTTGAATGTCTGGGGAGTTTAATATATTTTATGTTGTGCTCTGAATTGAAGGCAGCTTCAAAGACTTGGGATTGACCCAGGTTACATCTGAATTAGTACATCTCTCCCCATAAAAGCTATATACAGACAAAAACTGGTGTATCTGATATGTATGGTGATTGTGCCTTTCACTATTTCTGCATGGTTTTTGTGATGTACTGACTTTTCCATCACCTAAAAGTGAGTGTTTGTCCACCGACAGGCAAAACCTATGCAAAAACCAACAGATGGGTTTTCCATCATTCATTCAGAGATCACAGGTACCCGCCAAAAAAACAACAACAATAAATGCTCAGGTTCATGCCTGAATTATGTGTTGTCATTTATTTGTATGGCCTGGGAATTAACTTAGATTGCAAAGTTAAGTTTAAAGAAGAACAAGTAATTTAAATTTAAAAGTGATTTTCAGGGAATTTACTTAAGAACATTTTTAAAGAAAATATAATCTTAGTAATTTCTTTTACTTTTAGTTTTTTTTTTATCTATAAATGGGAAAGTATTGTTAACACTGCTGGAAAGTGAAAAGTAGTATTAGTGGTAGTAGTGGAAATAGTAGATGCAGAAGTCACAGGCTACTTACTACTACTATGTACATTAATTAAACTCGATACAATTTTACTTCTTCTACGTTCTACAACACCTTCTTCTACAACACCTCTAGGCTACTCATTATTTTGAAGTAACTACTTTTAGTGAGTAGGCTATTTTACGCTCTTCATATAGGAAATCTGAAATACTACTGTGCAACTACAAATTTAGATTTTTAATGCCAGACACAACATCTAAACGCATCCGTTTAATCCAACACACCTAGTCCTTCCTACTAGTCGCATATATTTCCTTGTATGACAGACACTTTAACTTGGATGAACCTGAATGGGAGGGGCAGCAGGTAACCGGAGTAGATATTCTTTTGTCCCCGGAACAATCTGTGTCTGTAAACCCGCTTTAACCTGTTTATCTACCTTCCAAATAAGCGAATAATGTGACCAGGATATAACCTACTGGAGGTATCGCCTCTGTAAGCCGCGTGAGACTGGGAGACCTCGGATTCAGAGGTGTTATTACAGTAAAGTAAGTCTAACGTTTTTGTGTTTGTTTAACGAGCTTGTCAAAAATTGATTTGTGTTAATGATAAGTTAATTCTGATTTTTGGTGTATGACATGTTGATAAAATAAAAGAAAAAGAAAAACAATAGTTACATTCAAGGGATTTCTCAGAAGTCACACTGGTTATGAAGTACTATGATTTCAGAAACACAGAGGAAGATGAGATTACACACTTACCTCAAAACATACAACGGCTGCTGTCCTTAAATACAGTCTTTTTGTCGTCGCATAAAAAGTCAGTTTATTTCTACATTTAATACTGCTTTTCAACGTCGTGAGATAGGCTGAGGTAAGGTGCGTTGAATACCGGATTCTATTGGCTCACAGTGACACACGTGACCAAGGCTTAGGCCTTTAGGAATCTCCTCCCGAAGAAGAATCTCTGGTGCTACCAAGCTAAATCGGAACTGTGTTTGTCCTGCAGACAGGATAAGCTCTCACCGTGAAAGTGTCATAATGGCACGCATTTCGACGGCAGTAAGTGATAATGACTTTACAGTGTTTTTGCTGTTTTTTTTTTATCTAAGTTGACATAAAGATACAGAGATGTACTAGCTTGTGTCGCCGCGTTTGACAAACAAACATTGCTTCGTATTTGCGCTCTGCGAGGTGTAATCTTCAGTAAATATTTGCGGAGGCGGCTGTTATAGGATGGTTTTGTAATTTGCCTGCGTTTAAGTCGCATTTATAACATAACAAAATTGTCGTATTGTTTAAAGATGATTCAAGTAATTGTAGAGTTTAAATCATTGTTGTCCTCTGCAGGTGTCAGCTTAAATGGAAACTGCATCATCATCGGAGCTGCGCGCCCAGGTCTTGCTGTAATTAAATAGTATTTTGAGAAGCTGTTGTGATGCCACAGACTAAAACTAGAAATAATCACAAAGGAATTAATATTACGGGAGAATTCATCAGGCTATTTAATATCCCCTAATATTTAAAATGCTTCATTTTTCCTTCTGGATGACTGCACTCGGTGATGAATCACTAAAATAAACATAGATATGTTAGTTTAATACCTAGCGGATTAGACTTTCTCAACTTTGTGGCTGGGAAATCTGAAGCAAACATGCACAGCCCAGCTCCTGATATTGTGTCAGGCTGTCCCAGTGGGAGCATGGCAGACAAAGAGGCCAGTCCAGAGACAACCCTGGGGAGTGCCTACTCTCCAGTGGACTACATGAGCATCACAAGCTTCCCCAGACTACCAGAGGACGATGTACTTTCAGGAGAAAATGTTCTGAAATCTCGCAAAGAAGACGACAATGTTCTCAGTGAGCAAGACACTGGTAAGTTAGCCAGATGTACAGATGTTGATTGTCTTTGTTGACTGCGCAGCAGACATATCTGAAATTAATTATTATCATCATAGTATAGATTTTGCTGTGGTTTTATTGGATAAGCTCAAGATCAAACAAAGATCTTGTTTGTTAACCCTGGTACAAACTCAAACTCTTGGTCTTTAGTTTCACTCACTGATAATATGAATTTCCACCTCTGTTTCTACTTAAAGGAGCTCTTTGATCAGACAATTTATTCCCTCATTTACAGCAACAAACATTACTTTTGGATGCTTGCTCCGGGTTCAGGTTCTTTTAGAGGAGTACTTCAGAATGGCTTAAAGGGTGTTAAGTTACACTGCCATTAAGGTATTACATTTACTGGAATTTCCAGAAAAAAATGCAAGAGTACAAATTGAATGCTTATCTTTATACAAATACATAAACATTAATTAATTAGTACATTCAATATAACGCTCTTTTATTTCTTTTCTATGGATTATCAATTCAACTCTAGTCCCTGTAGCTGCTATTCTACATCGCTTGTTTAACTTATAAACCACATTTTAAGCTCTCCATGCCATGGTCACATGTCTTGCTCTCCTCTAATGTGGCCTCCATTTGATTACAATTTACATGGTTAATTCTATTTTCTTGGCCCCATAAATGTTTTTCCTTCCTGGCCTAGATGCAAATAAACTCATAACTGACTGAGCAAAAGAATAGTTGCTTCAGCCTCTTCGTAAGACCTGAGGGCCTAAACCAAGACTAGATTTCAAATTGATTTACAACTCAAACAGGCCTAAACAAAGACTAAACCAGGACTAAACTGAACTTTTTTATTTGGGTACAACACATTAACCAATTTAAGGCCCTGATTGGACATTATTTTGACATAAGCACCATGTCAAAATGGGGAACCTTAACATTATTCCAATAAAAGCTTCTTTGTTATATATATTGCATTTATTGATATTAAGTCATTGATGTATTGTGCAGCCATATTTTATTTTTTATTTTTTTATACCTTTATTTAACCAGGAAGTCCCATACATGTTACATACATACATGTTATAACCACCTAAAATACAAACCCCTCCAGTATTTTTATTTATCCATGTGTACCATTCTCTTGTGTTTGTCCCAGACCCAGACTTGTTTTTGAAGTCAGCTCGTCTTCAGCGTCTCCCTTCTTCGGCTTCAGATCTAGCTACCCACGATGATGCTTCCCTTCAAGAGACCACCACAGACCCTTTTACTCAAGAGTGTGCCTGTCAGCGTGATGGCCTGACTGTCATCATCACAGCCTGTCTCACATTTGCTACTGGGGTTACTATAGCTCTTATTGTGCAGATCTACTTTGGAGATCCCCAGGTATGCATATTTACTTAATGAAGCATATTGCAAATATTGTTCTTAAAATAATCATTGAAATTTATAGGATTAGAAATTACAGAAATTATGATTTTTTTATTTATTTTTATTTTTTTTGTGGTTTGTTTTTCCTGTATTAGGTCTTTAACCAAGGGGCAGTAGTGACAGATGTTGCCCAGTGCACATCTCTTGGGTTTGGTGTCCTGGAAAAGCAGGGGTCCAGTGTTGATGCTGCCATTGCTGCTGCATTGTGTTTGGGAATTGTCCATCCACACACGTCTGGTATAGGGGGGTAGGTATTCAGATAATTTAGCTATTTATCTGATCTTATAACATACTGCCACATTTAATACATTTATTTTTATCCAGTGGTGGCGTTATGTTGGTGCATGAAATTCGGAAAAATGAGACCAGAGTGATTGACTTTAGAGAGACCGCTCCCTCAGCTATCACTGATGCAATGCTTCAGACAAACCTTGATGCTAACGTAAATCTAAATTTTTCATAATTGCCTGCTATTATATGATGATTAAATTAAAAGCAGCATTTAAATCATTGTCTCTTATGTGTTACCTTTTACATTTTAGCCTGGCCTGCTGGTTGGAGTCCCAGGCATGCTGAGTGGAATGAATCAGGCTCACCAGCTATATGGCAGGTAAACTGGACCAGTATTGGATTGGATTGCATTGGATCAGTATTAAATATTTTCCGTCAAGTGTTGAGAGGTCATGGTTAGAGTGACCAATTTCCTGACTTATTATTATTATTATTATTATTATTATTAATTTTATTTTTTTTCTCAGTGTGTGTGGTGAATAATAGTCTTCCCTTACTGCACACACTTAAGGGACTATCATCTTGTGTATTTAAAGCAGTACCCATTTTGCACTGCAGTTACTTTGCAATTACTGTCTAATAATTATAGTGGTTGTGATGGCTGCATGTGTCACACCAAAAAAGTAACTTGCTCTCTCCATTCTTACATCTGAATGTTAAAAAAAAAACATATTCTACTACCTTCAAAATGCAAAAATAAGAAACAGGAGCAAGAGACATACAATTTTTAGTTAGCTATTTATTTTTATTTCATTGAAACTGAAAGAGGCTGTTCAAAATCATCAAAGTGTTAGGACCATAGCCATTAAAGGTCAGAATCTGTGCAAAAATCTGTCTTTCATGTAATTTTCTGTGGGGCATGCACACTGTGATGACTTCCTGATGGCGAAACAAAAGGGCCTTCTGTATTTGAGCCTGGCTGGATTTTTGAGCAACACAAACAAGACGTCTCCCAATGAACCATCACTATGAGGCTGGAAACACTCAAGAAAATTTTACCTGGGCTGAGCAGGACAATCCAAAGGGCTGTCCGTCAAGATACAGGCCGATCCTCGACCCAAATTAAGGTCCTTACTGATGCTAACTGCAGCCCAATAACCATAAGACAGCATCTGCAAGAAAAAGGCTTAAAGAATAAACAATATCTTCAAAAACCACAACTTCTCCCATGCCCAACTTGCCCCTTTGGATGTTGCAAAAGAACACCAAACATGGGACATTGAAAACTGGACTTTTAGTTTTATTCTCAACCATAAACCATTCAAATTAATATTTCACCTGAACAGTCTTGATTCTAATGTTACTGGCTTGAGAAGGAGATCACACTGGAGGAGATGTTTTCTGCACTGCACAGTGGAGGAGGTTCCATGATCTGGGCTGCTTTTTCCTTCTGTGGACCAATGGTGCTTCAGTCTATATGGGGGGGTCTAACGGTGCGTGGCTGTGTGGAGATAATAGAGTGGGCTTCCCTCTTGACTGAGGGACTTTGTCTTAGTAGTGATGGTTGGGACTGGGCTCCAGTTCACAATGCTTGGGGAAGAATGGCAAAAGAACTTCACAAAAACTGACATCCATTCCAGACTGTGGATGCCCTTTGTAAAGCCATCTTCACCACATTGACCAAGATTTCCACCAGCGTCCTGAAAACATTCATAGCAAGCATGTCTAAACGAATTTTTGAACTAATCAGCAAGAACGAGTCTTACTGAATCCAGGGGGCAACAACATTTTTTGTTTTTGACAATTTCAGTTTTGATGTTTGACTTTTAAGATTAAGGTCTTCAACCTTTTGATCAGCTGAAGCCTGTTTTAATTAAATGCAATTTGCAATAAATTGCTAACTCTCAATTTTTTTGTGTTTTGCTCCAATTTATTTTTGCATTTTGAGTCTATACTATTATACAATCTGGTTATGATCCAAAAGTGTTAAAGACAAAAGACTTTGTTCAGGAGTATGTGTGTGTGTGTCTGTATCTATATTCATATCTACATCTATATGTAACTTTTATTTCCAGATTGTCGTGGAAGGATGTCATTTCTTTGGCAGCTGATGTAGCCCGAAATGGATTTAATGTTACACATGATCTTGGTAAGTATAGTCTAATTGTATATGTAGTTTTGAGTGTACACAGATATAAAATAGGTTTGACCTTACAGTATTTCGTATCTGTCTTTAGCCCAAGCTCTGGCTGATGCTAAGAATCAAAACATGTCAAAGGCATTTGAGGATTTGTTCCTCCCCAACGGCCAGGCTCCCCTTCCTGGGCTGTTCAGCAGGAGACATGACTTGGCTGCCATCTTGGATGCTGTTGCAGAAAAGGGCATATCGGAGTTCTACAGTGGGAATCTAGCTCATGAAATAATAACTGCAGTAAGACACATTACAAGACTGTAATTACTTATTCAAACAGTAAATTTTAACAGTAAGCAGTTTTTTAATGAAATGGAAGGACACAGGTAAAGTTGATGTTAAGGCCAGATGTGGCAGGCCGAGAAAAATATCAGAGAGACATAGGTGAAGAATGGTGAGAATTGTTAAAGATCACCTCCAAAGACTGTGATCGTCCTGCTGCAGATAGTGTTTCTGTACATGGGTCAAAAATTCAGCGCACTTTGCACAAAGAACAGCTGTATGGGAGGGTGATGCCATGCCACAAGCAGCTTGAGGTATGCAAAAGTTCACTTAGACAAGACAGGTTAATTTTGGAATAACGTGGTGTGGACTGACATACCTCAAGCAACTCTGGTATTTTTCTTGGGCTGCCACATCTGGCCTTAACATCAACTTTGCCTGTGTCCTTCCTTTTCCTGATTACTGTTGTGTGAAAATAAACTGTCCAAGTTTTTAGAGCAGGTTTTAATTGTGCTCTTACTGGCCAAAAACGTCTCCGCCAGATAGGCCCGAATCACCTCCCTTCTGAGGCCCCAATACTCCTCCAACAGCAGATTCAGGTCCCCGTTTTACCTTGAAATTGTGTCCACTCTGTGATGATACAAAAAAGATGGAAGTCTGGTGCACGAAAGAGAAGTTTATTGTGAAAATTTCACAACAAATGGGGTTCAGGCACTAATCAGCACAGAAATCTCCCGATCCCCTTACATCATCTTTTATAATTTCTGATGCACAAATTTTAATATGGCCTTGGAAATAACAATTATTATTCACCTAGACAGTTGCTACTCAAATTTTTACTCGTAAACATCCATTTTGATTCATCCCACTGGACTGGTGCCACCTACTGCACCTGTTGTGGACACTCAGTTTGTCACGTCCACCAAGTTCATCAAGGTCAATATTATGAAGTTATAAAAAATCATCAAGTAGTGGAAATTTACAACACATGACGCCCTATCTCTTAACCTGCCCCATTCTGATGTGCCACTCCTACTTCGTAGCTTACTTCTCCCAGTGGACACTTTCTATCATAGCAGCCTCTCTCTCTCTCGCTTATCACCCCTCCTTTCCCTGCTCTCTAGCTGTTACCACTCATCTCACCTTCTATTTTTTTTTCCTTCTGATCTCTAGCTGCTGCTGTCCATGCACCTTCCTTTTTTTTAATTTTTTTTTTATATGTGACTTAAATGTTAAAATACTGAATATAATGAGTGTAGTAATAATAAGCAAGCATAAGCAAATTGCATAATAAAAGTAAATATAAGTAAATAAAATCAGAAACCAAAAAGTACAATTGTAATAAAAACTGTGTATATTATTGATAAATTGCAAAGTTACTCATAACTTTCTTCATTACTTTCTAAAATTAACCTCCTCATTACCACCTTAAATACCTTTTCTCATTATTTAATGCACCCGTCTATGAAGTTCAAGGCTTAACTAACTAATCTCACAAAGTTTGTGTTAATCCATTTTGAGAAGTTACATGCATATAAATCAGCAAACCTTATAAGGGTGCCCAAATAATTGCACGGACATTTTTTCATATTGCATTTAACTTCACACACCGAAATACTGCTACACTAAAAATATTGTTAGAAAAACACCCGATAACTCTGATGTAACTAGAAAATGAATGACATACCTCTGTGACCTTTTTTCGTGACGACCTCAGAGGGGTGCCCAAACCTTTATATATGGCTGTATATACTCATAGTCTATGAATTCTTTGAAGATCTATACTCTATAACTTATTGCTAATTGTATTTACAGGTGCAGCAAAGAGGTGGTGTGCTCACAGTAAAGGACTTGGGAAGTTACAGCACAGTTTTGCGAAAACCAGTCGAAATTACTTATCAAGGTAAGTACTGGAACAGTTTAACTAACAGTTACAACAATAATGAAGAATAGTATCTGTACCAAAATTAACAATACTCTTTTTAAATTGCCAAGGACATCATGTGATGGCTTCTCCAGCTCCACATGCTGGCGTTGCCTTGATCACTGCTTTAAACATCTTGGAAGGCTACAACATTACCAGCCAACTTTCCAGGAGGAGCACTTTTCACTGGATTGCAGAGGTACCTTGAATTGTCTGTAATACAGTTGAAGCAGAGTAAGAGTATGCATCTTTGTTTTACATTTGAATTTGTTTGTTTTAGTCTGTTAAAATAGCACTGGCACTTGCTAGTGAGCTTGGAGACCCTTTGTATGAAACTTCAGTCCCAGAGATTGTTGCCAAGATGTTAAGGTAGCTTAAACTGATGTAATGCAATATTTACACCAGTAAGGCATAACGTTATGATCACTGACAAATGAAGTGAATAAAATAATATATCTTCATCATGGCACCAGTACGGGATATATTGGGCAACAAGTGAACATTTTGTCCTAAAATTCACGTGTTAGAAGCAGAGAAAATGGGCAAGCATAAGGACTTAAGTTTGACAAGAGTTGTCAAACTCGAATTGTTATGCTGCTTTGTGATGGTTAGATGACTGGGTTAAAGCACCAAAACTACCACACCTGCAACTGGGGTGTTTCCGTGGTGAACCGGCAACAGGTGATGCATGTGGGGAGTGAAGGCTGGCCCGTGTAGTCCAATCCAACAGATGAACTACTGTAACTCTTATTATTACTCACCATTAACATATTGCTGAATATGTTAATGGTGGTTCTGATAGAAATGTGTCAGAATACACAGTGCATCAGTTTGCTGCGTAGGGGGCTGTATATTGAGCAGGTTGTCATAATGTTATGCCTGATCAGTGTAATTAAGCCCTTGTAGCTTTACAGAATGTTTACTTTCCTTTTGATCTTCTCATCTCCAAGTAAACCACAGGCTTCCCAATTTCGCCAGATGATAAATGACTCTCAGTCTTTTCCTTCTGATCATTACACCCAAACGTTCACCTTAGAGGAGGGCGCTGGAGCTGCACAAGTTGTGGTGATGGGGCCAGATAATGTTATTGTATCTGTAATGAGGTATGTTAAGGCTTAACTATTAGCTATTGTCTGTAACACTTAAATGAAGCAAAAAAAAAAATGTAATTAACAAAGAATTATACACTAGAATAAGAAGTGTATAGATTTTATATTGACATTGATGTTTTTATTAATATTTTGTGTGTTTTAGCTCTTTAAACAAACCATTTGGCAGTGGGATAGTGACTCCTTCAGGAATCCTCTTAAACAGCCAAATTTTGGACTTCTCCTGGCCCAATAAAACAGAAAGCTCGTCACCTAACCCGGTAAGGATGCTTGTTATATGTGCTAAAACAACTTTACTTTATTGTAAAGTACATGACACAAAAACTGTTCTTGTGCGTGTATCTTTTGTTGATGTAGGACATATTTTCTCTGTTCGTGTTTGTTTCAGCATAACAGCCTCAAACCTGGAAAGAGGCCAATGTCCTTCTTGATGCCCACTGTAGTGAGACCAGCTGTGGGGCTGTGTGGGACATATGTGGCCACGGGATCTTCAAATGGTGAAAAATCTCTTAGTGGTATTACACAGGTGACTTGTTTTATGTCATAAAATAAAACTAGTATAAATATTTGTACTATGTCTCTAAATTATTTTGTGCATTTATTTCTCATATTTTTATTACAGGTGTTGATGAATGTACTCTCTTCCCGTAAAAATATGAGTGACAGTTTGGCATATGGTAGACTCCACCCACAGCTACAGCCAAACACCCTTTTGGTGGACTGTAAGTATATTTCTTTTATCTTTTAATCAAGCTACGGGGAGTTACAAGCCAGTGTGTGTCCCAAGCCCGGATAAATGGAGGGTTGTGTCAGGAAGGGCATCTAGCATAAAAGCTACGCTGAAATGTACATACCGCACACTAGGAAGCAGAAGAGAAAAAACAAAAGGAAATCATATCTGTAGCTAATTGTTTGTAATATAATATAGAATCACTATTTAGTCAAATACTGTGAATGTTTTTATTAGAATGACTCAGTTCTCTGTGAGTCCATCTCTGTAGTGATCCTTACCAAACAAAGTAGGGGGATCTGCGGGAAATGAAACAATGTACTGCTTTCTATTTTGAGTTCCATTAATAATTTAATCACATTGAATTGTATTCTATTTATACAGTATCTTAAGTATTATATTTTCTAGTCATCTAAACCAGTGGAAATTGCTGGTCTATGAATTATTTAATCATTGACATTCTATATAGTCATCTGGACTTAATTTTGTAGAGTTGAAAAAGTTGCAACTCTCATCCAAGAGGCTTTGTGACAACATAGATGACTGAAAATCTTCAAAAGTTGTTTCTTTTCTGAACCTGATTTCACAGCCGAGTTTCTTGATGAAGATGTAGAGCTGCTGAAGAGCAAAGGTCACAAGGTCGAACGAACAGATGTGCTCTCATTGGTGGAGAGCACCCGACGCACCAATGATGTTATTCTTGGAGTAAAGGACCCCCGAAGTGCTGATGCCTCGGCCCTCACTATGGCCTCCACTTAGTGCCACTCTGTGTTCCACCCCCATTTTTACACATCAGTAATCACCTTTGACCAGATGCAATGATTACTTAGTCTTGGAGTATTGGCTTTTTCTCCAAATTAATGGACAACAGTGTATATCAAAAACTATCTTCTGTGAAATTCAGTGAAATGGCTATTGCATTGTAGTAATAAATCAGTAATATTTAAGTGGTCAGGTAACATAATATATAGCTTCAGTTGTAAATAAATCTCAACTCATGACCCTTAAGGGAGAAAGACATTAAATGCGTGGATAATCACTTGCTTTTTAAAATACTAAAGGTCAATGAAGAGTTATGCCCAGTGTTATGTTAGTCTTAAAACTAAATGTTTAAAAACGGATGTGTGTTTTGTTTTTTTCTTTTTAGAATTTGCATTTTAGATTACTAACACATAAAACATGTCTTTTTCCTATGCTTGATGTAAATAGATAACGTCACTCTATGTTGCTTGACACAGCATAAAAGAGAATATTTAATTTCTATCATGAATTTGCCTGAACAAAAATGTTTGCTATAATTTTTGCTTATGTAAGTAATGAACGTTTTTCTGGTCACTTTGATCAACCTAAATTTTATATGAATTTGTCATATTTGCACATTATAATATAAGATCATGCCATAACTAGAAGGTTGTTTATATTTATGTAATGAATGATCAAATGTATTTTACTGTTAAAGATTTTGTTGATAGATGACATGATGCTGTAGTATGCTACAATTTGTAAAATGGCCAGTGATTGATGATCAAACAAGCCAATGTAACGTATTTATATTCGTGTTTATTGACGTTTTTGCTTTGTTGTCAAATTGTAAACGGTTGAAGTAAAATGATCTACACACTGACCTTGTTTTTGAGGCCTGGGTTGATGAAAGAAAAAGTATTGTGGATTTTATAGTACGTGTGTTTTATGTCGAAATCCCTGACCGGAAGTGGTATCTCGAAGAGTTTACGTTAACGCTACTAGCGATTCACAGTTTGTTGGCTAATCTAGCTAGCAGATGTTCGCCGGTTTAACTTATTTTCCAAAGAATTCATGTGGTAAGGCTTTGGCTAGTTCATTTGTTATTTGCAATTTATCCCATACTTAGCATTGAACTTGCATGGTTTGTATATCCTTAGTTCTACGATGCATTTGACAATTAACTTAGTTGCAGCTATGGTAGCTTAGCATCAGCTAACAGGAGCTCTCGATCTTGTTTAACGTTAGGAGACGGAACTGATGAAGATGTGGTTGTTTTTATGAAGTGCTCTTTTTATTATAGCAATTGTATTACAGTCGAACATATGTTAAATTGTTTAACGCAAGTACCATTTAATATTGAAGAACATGTTGCCTTTGTATCGCTGTGGTCGCATAGTCGCAGCGCAGCCCATAAATGTGATAAGGCCCAGGCTACAGGGCCGATGATGTTTAACCAGATATACACCTTCTGTAAAACATTTCCAACTCTCTGTCGTTTACATTATATTCAGTACTTGTTTATTACAACTTCATTAATCGCAAAAGATGCTAGAGTGTGCAAGCCCACACTAACAACATAACGTTAGACTACACTGTTGAATAATTCTAAGACTGTCATGTTAGACTCGTTTAAACCTTTCTACGGCCATTGTTGTCCACGTTTACTATTACTTAACGTTACTTATTCAGTATCATACTTTACATTTGTTACCTTTTCTTAAGTTGTGCGTTATAAACAGTGCACTTGAACTGACTTTGTGTATCACCTGACTGTAGTATAAGACGCTTTGTCAAGCTCCACTCCTGGTGAAGGGAGGAGGATGGCACCGCGACGTACCCCACCTCATCGGGGTCCAAAGACTGAAGACCTGGAGCTTGACGATGACTCTGATAGGGACTCTGGCGTTGGGGGAGATGTCGGAGAGGAGGATGATAGCTACAATGGATTTACAGGCCCTGAAAATGGGAGACTGAGCAACCAAAATGGCAATACAGTGGAGGACAAGTTCACTGTGTTTGTTGCATTTAAGGGGGATATGGAAGATGAAGACTTCACTGAGAAGCTGGAGAGTATTCTCAGTGGAATACCAGACATGCTGGAAATGGGTTAGTATGAGCACAGCTATGCATCCAAGCCAGTTCTCATTCAGCTTATGAGCTACAGTTAAGTATGTTGTTAATTGAATCTGGTTTAAAATGGTCTAAAATACATCTTATACTCATTAGCAGTATGTTAAGAGACTTTTTACCCATTTATGTGCAATTTCATTCTGCAACTGTGCTACTAAAATGCTGAACATGCTAATAAATATTTTGAGATCTTTTTAATTCTGCTTTTGCACATTACTTTGTTGGACTTATATTATTATCCCCAAAGGTACAGGGAGGCTGCAGCCACAGCACGTAGAGCCGTGGAACAGTGTTCGAGTTACCTTTAACATTCCTCGAGAAGCTGCTGAGCGACTCAGACTGTTGGCTCAAAACAACCAGCAACAGCTCAGAGACCTAGGGATTTTGTCAGTGCAGATTGAAGGTACAAGCAAAAACTTTAACTGTTGGCAAGCTTTACCAAATAAATATTCCAGTCTACTAAAGTGTATTCTTATTGACAGGAATTATCTATAACCATTTATGTGTCAAATAATATTATTGACAATAAAACTTAATGTTTAGGGGAAGGAGCCATTAATGTGGTACCAGGACCAAACAGAGGGCAAGAAGTTCGAGTAAATGGACCAATTGGAGGACCCAGCCAGATGAGGATGGATGTTGGCTTTCCAGGTCAACCTGGCCCCGGTATACCATACAGAGACCTTTAAAAATAATATTATTTGATAATAATATTGTAAATACAGAGAAGGAGTATTTTCTCTAAGAATTAGGTGATTTGCAATTCATTTTTATTTTCCTTTTATAACAATGAAAAAAATCATGTTATGCTAAAATAACAGTGTTAAATATTAATGAATATGCCATAACCTTAAACTTATTATTAAATATTACTAATCTACCTAAGTATTTATAGGTGGTGTGAGAATGGCTAATCCATCAATGGTTCCCCCTGGTCCTGGTATGCCTGGACAAGCAATGGTACCTGGCAGCAGTGGACAGATGCACCCTCGTGTTCCGAGACCATCCTCTCAGACAGGTGCAGGATTTAGTGTTAGTCAAATGAGACATATTGAATAGAATTCTTTATGAACACAGAAGAATTGAAAAAATGTGCCTTTTACAGATATGATGGATCCTATGATGCCAGGCATGTCTGTTCAGCAGCAGCAGCAACTTCAGCACCAGCAGTCTGGTCCCCATGGCTCAGGCCCCATGCCTCCTCAAGCAGCTCATCACATACAGGCTCTGCAAGCTGGTAGACCACTTAACCCTGCTGCACTGCAGCAGCTCCAACAACAGCATCACCAACAACAACAACAAGCCCAGCAGCTGTCCCAACTAGGTCCTAGAACCCCATTCAATCCATCTGGGCAGATGGCAGTGCCTCCCGGCTGGAACCAAATGCCTCAAGGTGCCCAAGGAGGCCCTACCTGGAGGAAACCTCCGCCACAAGGACAAATGATGCAACGGCCACCTTCACTTGCTACAGTTCCGACTCCAAGTCACCCACCACCTCCATATCCTTTTGGCAGCCAACAGGCTGGTCAAGTATTTAATGCCATGGGTCAAGGCCAGTTACAGCAGCAGCAGACAGGAATGGGCCAGTTTGCTACACCTCAGCCTAAAGGCCCTCAGGGAGGACTTGGTGGGGTCATAGGACCACCCAGACCACCTCCGCCATTGCCAGCTACATCTGGGACACAGGGCAACCTTACAGCGAAGTCTCCTGGTTCTTCCTCATCACCTTTTCAGCAGGGTTCACCTGGGACTCCGCCTATGATGGCTCAGAGACCTACAACTCCTCAAGGCTTTCAAGGTGTTGGTTCACCAGGTCGAGCTGCTCTTGGTCAACAGAGTGGCATGCAGCAAGGATTTATGGGAATGCCCCAACATGGACAGCCTGGAGCCCAAGTTCATCCTGGTGGGCAGTTTTGTCAAAGACTCTTTCAAAAGATTGCTACTAATCTTTCAATAGCCTCTAATATTAATTTATGTAGACCATATTATGGACAAATATGCAATAATGTAAACAATATAAAACTTGCTAACCAAAATACTAATTGCAGGAATGGCTAAACGTCCGATGGGCTTCCCAAACCCAAATTTTGTCCAAGGTCAGGTGAGTGCTAACAATCCAGGAGCCCCTGTTGGAGGAGCCAATCAGCAGCTACAGAGCAGCCAGGCTCTTACTCATACAGGTAAATTGTACGGCGAAAAAATAAAATGTTAGATTATACTTGACTTGATTCTATGAGTAGTTCTAAAAACAGCAGTGTTAATTATACATTTACTTCTTTATTTTGTGCTCTCACTTCCAGACTTTACTGTATGCAATTTTGTTGGTGATATGTTGACAACCAGATATTTGTTTAATAAGTGTAGCTAATGCACTTTCCTCTTTCCTTTGTTTAATATCAGGAACTCAACCATCATCTTCTACATCAAATTCAGTTCAGGGCCTTCCTCATGCACAGCCTAATGTGATGGGTGTCCAAAGCAGCATGGCAGGTCCACCTCCTGGTACCACTGCTGGTCCTAGTATGGGCCAGCAACAACCAGGTCTTCAGACTCAAATGATGGGCCTCCAGCATCAGGTCCAGCCTGTGTCCTCCTCCCCCAGCCAGATGGTTCAAGCCCAGGGTGGAGGTCAGACTGTCCTCTCAAGGCCGCTGAATCAAGGACAGAGAGGCGGGATGACCCCACCTAAGCAAATGATGCCTCAGCAAGGCCAGGGGGTGATGCATGGGCAGGGTCAGATGGTTGGAGGCCAAGGGCACCAGGCCATGCTCCTTCAGCAGCAGCAACAAAACCCAATGATGGAGCAAATGGTTGCCAGTCAAATGCAGGGGAACAAACAGGCATTTGGAGGGAAGATTCCCACTGGAGTAATGCCCGGCCAGATGATGCGTGGACCTTCTCCAAATGTTCAAGGTAACATGTCTCAATTCCAGGGCCAAGTCCAGCAAATGACACCACAACAACAGCAACAAATGGCTCAACTCCAACAACAACAGTTACAACAGCAGCAACACCAGTTGCAGCAGCACCAATTACAACAGCAGCAGCAGCATGCCCAGATGAACCAGCAAGGACAACAGGTTCCTATTTCTGGCAATCCAAATCAAGTTATGGGCATGCATGGGCAGCAGATGAGGCTCCCTGCAGGTCATCCCCTGATCCAGCAACAGCTACAGCAGCAGCAGTTGCAGCAACAGAAACAGCAACAACAGGCTATGTTACAACAGCAACAACAGCAGGTTGCTCAAGCAACATCCTCATTCTTTAGGGGATCCCACTGGTACTGCAGGAGACATGGGCGTGCAGCAAATGGTCCCGGATATGCAGGCGCAGCAGCAGCAAGGCATGATGGGGGGCCCTCAACACATGCAAATGGGAAATGGACATTTTACAGGTCATGGGATGAACTTTAACCCTCAGTTTCCTGGTCAGATGCCAATGGGAGGACCTTGTGGACAGGCAGGTAACTTTCCCGTAAGCAAAGATGTCACACTGACCAGCCCATTACTGGTCAATTTGTTGCAGAGTGATATCTCAGCTAGTCAGTTTGGACCAGGAGGAAAGCAGGGAGCAGGGGGAGCTAATCAGGCTAAACCCAAAAAGAAGAAACCACCTCGAAAGAAGAAGCCAAAAGATGGAGATGGTCAATCGCAAGGAGACGGTCTTGGGTAAGGTTTTGTGAACTCTCTGGCAAAAAAATGTAAACTACATGACAGTAGGTTGTATTTTCAACAAGTTATCTTAAATTCTAAGCAGTTGTCTGTGTGTTTAGTGGTCTAGATGCTGGCATGGATGAATCTGAACTGAGTGGTGAACAGAGTATGGGCTTAGATAACTCTGGAACCAAAATCTCAGAATTTCCTAATAGGCCCACAGGTAAAAAATAGTACTTTATAAAGATTGAACAAAACGTATTGCAGCTTTAACACAACACAATTCAGTTCAAGTGTTATTAAATTTTTTAGGTTTTCCTGGACAATCAGGAGATCAAAGAGTGTTGCAACAAGTGCCAATGCAATTTATGCAGCAACAACAGCAACAACAACAACAACAACAGCAGCAACAACAGCAACAATTACAGCACATGCAACAACAGCAGCTCCAGCAACAGCAGTTACAACATTTACAACAGCACCAACAGATGCATCAGATGCAGGGCCTCCAGGGAACTCCTGGGCAACAAGGCATGAGTGGTCCACAGCCAGGAATGAGTGCACCTCAGCAGGGCATCACTGGGCCACAGCCTGGAATGCCTGGCCCACAACCAGGAATGAGTGGACCACAACAAGGGATGCCCGGGACACAACAGGTAATGCCTGGGCAACAGCAAGGTATGACTGGACCACCACAGGGGATGACCGGGCAGCAACAAGGAATGACTGGACCACAGCCAGGGATGACTGGACCTCATCAGGGAACAAGTGGGCAACAAGCTGCAGGGCAAGGTCAGCCACAGATGCACCCTCATCAGCTTCAGCAACAACAGCAATCTCAGCAACAGTCGCACATACAACAACAGGTAAATAGTTTGATTAGTCGTAATGGTATCTCACTGGGATTAAAGTTAATGCCAATTTTGTAATTTAGCAGCAACAACAACAAATGATAATGATGATGAAGATGCAACAGGAACAGGCAAAGAATCGTATGTCAATGCCTCCAGGAAGCCACCTTCCCACTCGTGGTATGACCAATTCACCAGAAGTACAGAGGCTTCCTGTCTCTCAGCAAAGTAACATGCCTGTGATGATAAGCCTTCAAGGCCCTGGGAGCGTGCCACCCTCACCTGATAAAACCAGAGGGATGCCCATGATGGTTAACCCACAGGTAAGAATAAATGTATAAATATTTTTAGTGTGCAAATATACCAACCTGTCCAATCTGCAGTCGTAGTCAAGATAGTATGTAAAAAACAAACAAACAAACAATTAAATCAAACATACCTAGAGCTGTGTTTTAGAATAAAAAGTCACTTTAGATATTAAATGTAAAAGAGAGAAAAATGTTTTAAACACAAGATGATAAATGCTGTGCTATTTCTATTGAACTGCTGTGTTTCTTGACAACACTGTTTACTTCAAACTTCACTGGATTTGCTTCTGTGTCTACTTCCTGTTTGTCTTATCGGCTCCATGCTGTTTGACAGTTCATCTGTAAAAGAAATAGACCACAATCCTTTGCTTTTGGTGCAGCTCACTAAGCTGCCTCAGAAACATCTCTGAGATGTGCCACTGTTATGCCCAGTGTAAATTGTCTTACAGAAATCAACACTTCTGTTGAGTTAAATGTGAAGCCACATGTCAACAGATGAATCTGTGTCATGTCTATAGTTAGAGCCTTAATGTAATCAAATGTCCTTTGAGCAAAACTGCACTACCTTAAGTTGAATGTTCCATACTGTTAAGTCTAAATAATCTGAAAGTGATCTCAATGTCTTTTGCCTTTCCAGCTTGCTGGTGCCTCTAGAAGGATGTCCCATCCCGATGTAGGACAAGGTCCCCAACCTACACCATCAGAAGAGCCCACTGCCATGACACAACCAAAACAGGACAGACCTCCCGGCCCTGAAATGGCAGGGCAGCCTGCAAATGGAGCACAGCAGATGTTGGCTAATCAGGGATCTAACACTCACATGATAAAGCAAGGCCATTCACCAATGCCACAACACCCTGGAGCAAGTCCCCAACAACAGCTACCTAATCAGCCTCAGCAAGGGGGCCCAATGCCAGGCCTTCATTTTCCAAATGTCCCTACAACTTCACAAAGTTCAAGACCCAAAACACCCAACCGAGCCAGTCCCAGACCCTACCACCACCCCCTAACTCCCACTAACCGTCCTCCTAGTACTGAGCCCTCTGAGATCAACCTTTCTCCCGAGAGGCTTAACGCTTCGATTGCAGGCCTTTTCCCTCCAAAAATCAACATTCCTTTGCCTCCCAGGCAGCCTAACTTGAACAGGGGATTTGACCAACAGGGTCTTAACCCAACCACACTAAAAGCCATTGGACAAGCCCCTCCTAGTTTAGCACTTACTGGAAACAACAGCAATGGCGCTGTGGGTGGAAACAACACTAACAGCAGTCAGCAGTCTTTCTCCTCAGGTACTAGTGCAGGGACTACAGGTGCTAAACAGGACAAACAGTCTGGAGTGCAGGGTAAAAGGGCAAGTCCTAGTAATAGCCGAAGGTCAAGTCCAGCATCAAGTCGCAAGTCAGCAACTCCAAGCCCCGGAAGGCAAAAGGGGGCAAAGATGGCAGCTACATGCTCTCCACACCAGCAACAGCTTGTCAATCCACAGGGTCAAACTATGATGCTAAGCCCCTCCTCAGTAACCCTAAATCCAGGTGTCATGCCTTCACAAGCAGTTGGAGGCATAGAGTCTCAGCAAACACAACCACCTTTCAGTGTGATACAAGGTAATAGTGTTGAGGCAGGCAAAGATAGTCAGGGAGAACAGCGACCAATGTCTCAGTCACAGGTTATGAGGGAATTAACAACCTCCAGATTGGCAAGTCCGCGTATTCCCACACCCCAGCAACCTAAAGTGGATTCTGAATCTCAAGCTGGGTCTTCTGAAAGACATTCACAAGATTTAGAAAGCTCACCTGCTCTTAGGGAGGCTCCTACGTCTCTCAACCAATTATTGGACAATATAAATGTGCCTGCCCGGTCTTTACAGAGTAGTACAGTTAGGGATATGGGAAAGATAGATGGAGAAAAACCACAAGGTAATGCCCAAAGCTTAGGGCAGGCTACTGTTCCTACTACAAGTGACGCTAAACCTGCCCTTTCTGTTCTTACAAGTAGCCATAACCTGCAACAAGCTGCAATTTCAAGCTCACTTAGCACTAATATGAATCCTAGTCTTACCACTAGTTCAAACTCAGTGTCCGCTGTTTGTGTCAATCCTAATGTGAATGTAAACCCACAGGCCACTACATTTTCCAGTCTCAATACTAACACTAATACCACTGTAAACAATAGCCCCAACCCACTCCCGTATGTTCCTACTTCAGCTGTTTGTACAAGCTCTGTCCTTACCCAGGCATCTTCAAGACCAAGCCCTAGTCCTAAACCTATGACGAGTGTTCACTCAGTCATACAGATCCCTGCTTCTTCTAGTACAATTTCACCCAACCAGATAACTGTATTTGTCACTTCTAACACAATTACCTCTGCACCAACATCTCAGTCTCCCACATCTATGGTATCAACAATGGTGGCCATTCCTAACAAGAACCTCAGGCCACAAGATGTCCGCCAACCAGGCCCTGCCACCCGACCACAAGTTCATTACTACTACACCACTATTTATTAACCCAATCATTCAGGTTCCCAGTGCATCTGTGACCTCCAGTACTACAGTTGTGTCTCAGCCAGTGACAATGGTCCAGGTATCCGCTGCTAACATTCAACTTTCCCCAGCGCAGACCTCCTCTCAGTCCTTGAGCACTATAGTGACAAGCTCCCAGCCTGCTGTCAGAAGTGCGGCTGGACAGATCCAGATTACAACCACCGTACCATCTTCGGCCCTCATTGTTAGTCCCCCAGCTCCTCAGCAAATTGGCACAGCACCCCCTAAACCAGACAATCTAGGCGAGGCAGTTCAAAAACCGAGTCCTCCACTTCAGCAGCCCTCACCCCATGCAGTTCCTCCTGTATCATCTCCTTTTCAGCCACCTCTGTCTTCTCCGCCTCCTTGCTCTAGTCCAGGAGCCATTAACGCTGTCAGAAAGAGTGCTGTGTCTCCATCTGCCCAGGTAAAAACACTTGGAGACAGACCTACCCATGGGCCAGTTGTCACTACACAGGCCTTGAATCTTCCCACCAGCTCTCCCATTCAAATGGAACCTGCTCCAAATATTGTTTCATCTTCAGTCTCTACACCAAGAACCACGCCTGGCCTAATAGTGATGCAGAGCCAGACCCAAACAACAAGCTCTCGTCCTTCCCAGATTATAACATCTCAAGCTGCTATGGCCACAGTTGGCATGGCCAGTGTAACCACAGCTGCTGCTACAATGCTCTCTACAGTCACACCTGTGCAGAGTTCATTACCATCTGTTGTTCCTGTTGTGGCAGTTTCTGTCACCGAAGGAAGCTCAACCCTCACTTCCTCACCTGCTAACCTCACAGGAGCCCCACCCAACAAGTCTGACCCACTGACGACTGAATCCCCTATGCAATCATCATCAGCAGTTGTTGAAAGCATTCATACCATCACAGGTAAATATTCGTCATGCATTTATACAGGTGTCAGTCACACATTTATTGGACCAAGGGCTATAAAAAAAGTTATGTAGACGTTCAGTACTGTGAGAGTACTGTGAAGATTTTTTTTTTATTTTTATGAACATTTTTAGGAAAGGTCAGTAATTAGTTTAGTTTAGATTCTTTACCATTATGAGATACAGTGGGTTTGTGGCCAAATAAAAGGGCATTTACCCCTAAACTAGAAGATTTAAAAAAATTTAACCCTGGCACTATATTTTGTTTTAATTTTTTATGCAGCAACCTCACAAGACGTTGCACAAACGCAGGGAACACTTGCCATTGAGAGGACTGGTAAGTATTTTTGCAAATAGTAATTTAAAATTTAACATGGATGACATGAAGCTAGATGGGATTATTATTTTTCCATTTCTTGCAGGGGAGGAAGTCTCAGCTGGTCCTGAACAGGGGTAAGATAATTGAAATTGTTGTGATTTGGTCTTTTTTGCTGTTTTAATCATGGGGCAGTTAACTCTAAAAAAGTTAATTTTCATCTAATCCTCATGAGAAATCTCCTACACCAGTGATTCTCAAACCTTTCATACCAAGTACCATCTCAGAAAATATTTGGGTTCTGAAGTGCCATCTTTAAAAGGCTAAAATTAGCAGTACTAAATAAGGACTGGACCAAGTCTAAACTTGGATTTAACCAGGACTAAACCAGGTCCTGGACTCCACCGCTAACCTTCAGCTTTCTCCAGCACAGAGCTCCTCGCACTCCTTAGGCACTATAGTATAAGGTCTCTGATCCAGGTTACAACCACCTTCTGCCCTCATTGTTACTCCCCCAGATTCTCAGCAAATGGCACAGCGCCCCCTAAACCAGACGATCTTGGCAAGGCATTTCAAAACCAAGTCCTCCACTTCAGCAACCCTCTACCCATGCAGTCCCTTCTGTATCATCTAACCTAATCACTGGGCCAGTTGCCACTACACAGGCCTTGAATCCAAACCAGGACTAATCTAGGATTAAAGCATGACTAAACCAGGTCTAAACTTTGTCTAAACCAAGATTCAGCAGTGGTCTACCCTTCAAATTTAATCCTCATCCAGAGTAAGACTAAAATAGGAATACAACTGACGCTGAATAAAAACTAAATTAGAACTGCAAAAGTCTCCGGAGTATCACCAGTGGAAGCCTGCGTACCACCATTGGTACCCGCACCACAGTTTGAGAACCACTGGCCTAGATATTTCTAACTCCACCAAAATCAGGCTGTTCATTTGGTTGACCGGGTGTACATGGTGAAATCAATGGACCTCAGTGGTCTCAGCACTTGGTATGTATGATCAGCATGCATCTATGTGAACACAATGATGCATGTCCGCTGATTGAACCACCTTCCACAAACTAAATCGCACCACTCCACTGATCTTTATGGCCATATCTCTTTTCCTGGGATTGTCATAATTTGGTGGGAAGTGATGCTACGTTTGTTCAGCACAAGTTCATAGTTTACCGCTGTTTTTCCACTTCTATCACAGATGGGCAAAGAAAAGAAAGACGCCCATCAACTTAGTCCCAAGGTATGTATTTAAAAATGCTTGCACTGCAAAGACACAAGTAGTCGACGTTAGTGGAAGACGTCAGGATGAAGACGGACAGTATCTGTGGTAGATGAGGAAAAACAGCAGAATCTCGAGTGGTACTACATCTTTGAGTAGAGCAGCAACAACTTGTACTTTGTATATAATAATGTGTGCCCTGTCTTTCCCACTTTGTTGTTCCTCTATTAGAGCTGCAGTGGAGAAGCCAAAAGGACCGAGTAGGCGGAGCTCCCGGGCAGAGAAGGAGACGGAGGAAGAGCCTGTTGCAGACAGTAGCAGTCGGAAAAGGTCGGCAAGACCAGCAGCAGTTATTGCTGTAAAAGGTTTGAAAAACACAACTGACAATTTTTTATGATTTTAATATTATTTCATAGCGTCTTGATTCACATTTGCCTTTATTTTTTCGCAGAAACTGGAGCAAGTCCCACCCAGGCCAAAAGAAGGAAGTCTAAATAGGCTGAAGTTGTAAACCTGTGAACAGTACTGTACATTTTTTTTTGTGTGTTTTTGATGGGAATCACTTGATAATGGTTTCTTTGACATAGACTTTTAATCTGAAGAAGAAACCTTGTACAGCTTGTTTTAAAATAATAATGCTGATGTTGTGTTCCTGCTCTCTTGTCAGGTTGTAGTTAGGATGTGTGCACAGTGTTTGTATAAGCAGGCTTTTTATATTAAATGCTGGATTCATCATTTTATGATTGGTAATGGAGCTTGTCATAATGATTGTATAATTACGCTGTACAACTGAATTAAATTTTCTACTGCGTTTGTCCTGTGAATCCATTCTACTGGTTTTGTTAATCTCGTATACACATTGTATTACATCTATTGTGCCACTGGAGTAAAAAGCAAACTGGACAGTTGAACAATTGTTTTTATAGGTAGCATAAATTAACCTATTTATTAGCTTTGCTTAATATTTTTTAATTTGGCCCTTAAACCTTTTGATGTCTTTTAAATCTTAAAGTTTGATTTTAATTGTTTAATTTACATTTCTGATATAAAACACTTAAAGCAATAAAAATATATGTGATAATGAACATTTTTAATATATTTTAGTGCTAGTCATCAACAGAGGCGGAAGAAATACTGTTTTGTTTATTCTTTTCATCAAAAATAAAACATTTTTTTTTAAATGTACACTGCATGGACGTTTACTTCAAACAGTTCCTGCATTAATAATTATCTTCACTTTCAGTGATATAACACATTTATGCCAGTGAATTTAGTTCTGCTGGGTGGACTGTCTTTTTAGTACAGTTGTTCTGGGCATGCGCAGTTCGTAAACATAGGGACTCCATTTCTGTCACCGAGTGTTCTTGAGCCTCGCATCCCGCTGTCTGTCTGTGATAACTTCACCTGCTTCAGCACTAAAACTTGACCATGAGCGGGGATCATGAACATAGAGACTCTCAGGTACAAACTATTGATAATCAATTTGTCAGATGTCAGTTTGTGCGAGTTTCTGGCTAAAGCTGACATAACTATTGTTTTTTTATAATACAAGAACAAATACAACAGAATGTTAAAAAGCGGCTTTGTTTCATTTAAGGAATCGCTTTACCTATTTGCCGTATTTATATTTTGTCAAACGCTGGGTTGTGTTTTATAGGAGATTTGTTTGTCAATTGAAACTTGATTAACCGAGCTACCGGCATTTTCAAATATCTAATATTAAAACACATTGTTTTCTTAATTTGTAGGTCAATTGTGGATCTAAAGGAAATGGTAGGTCCCCTCAGTATGATTTTATTTACAGTGATTGTGTTTTCTTTGCGGAATAGGGATGTGTCTACTGTTAGTTTTTTAAAGGACAGCAATGGCGTCCCAGAGACTAAGTCCCTTCTCCTCCACTCTCTTGCGGCTATTGTTCAAAAAGACCCTTTAGTATTTGTACTTGGACCTTTCGCTGGTTCAGTCTGATAAAAGATCCTAAAAGCATCGGACACTGTGTTTATTTTGCACGCATTAGTTATACGATCAGCGCATGCACTCACGGTGAATTTTGGAGTAGAAAGTGGTCGATTTGAGGCTGAGGACTTAGTCTCTACGCCATTTTCTTTTTCTGGATGAAGCTGCCAGGCGCCGATGAGTGAGGCAACTGTGAGCCGTGATATGGAGGCGAGAGCTGGGCGCTTATCGCCCGTCCTGCCCCTATCTCAGCAGCTGCTGCATACACGTCCAGCTAAGACAAGGCTATTTATCCTGCAGATAAAACATCTTTACACCCATCTTTAGTCAAAAATGACAAAACGACACAAATTATTGAATGCTTTTAGATAGTTTCTCATCATTGGTTGCCGAGTGTTTAGTAACTCTTGCAAACTTAGAAGACCTCTCTTTTCTGTTACCACATACAACAAAAATAAATTAGTTAATGATTTTATTGCTCAATTTCTGGTGAATGAAAACCAGATATTATGCATCAATAAAGTGCCTAGAGAGCAGGACACCAGTGAAGTGATGATCTGAAAATTTTAAGTCTCAGGAGAGACATTTCTCAACAGGGTGGATTTTAATATATTCATTTGACTAAAGCTGACCATACATAATATTTAATTTGCTCACGGTACTTAGGTTGACCTAGTAGATTTGACTAAAAAATCTTTTTTTAAAAAGCAACATTTTCCAATTATACAGTACATCATAGTGACAAGTATAAAACAAGTGCCTATTAAAGTCTGACTGAACACTAATAGCTTATACATTTTGGGTGTGTCCTGTTTTTTTTTCTGTTGTGCTTCAGATAACCATGACAAAAGTATTTCAAATAAACTCAAGCGATGTACTGTGGGTGTATAGATAAGTCAATTCTCATACGTTACAGTACTATAACTTGAAATTATCAACTGTAAATTAGACAAAGTTTCCTTTACTTTGTAGACTCTCACAAACATAAAGAGAAGCACAGAGACAAGGAACACAAACACAAGGACCACAAGAAAGACAAGGAACGAGAGCGGGCCAAGCACAGCAACAGGTGAGAGCCACTTAGAGCAGCGGTTTTATATGAGCTTAAGAGATACTTTGTGTGATGTTTTTGTTTGGTTCTTTTTTACCTTTGTTGTAGAAGTTATGTCACTGAAGTTGGTTGGTTTGTTGATTCGTCTGTTCAAACAAAAAAATAATAGATGGATTTGAATTAAATCTCACAGCCTGGGATTTAAATAATTGGTAGATTATTGTTGCAAGATTTAAGGGCACAAGAGCATTTACCCCTGAACTTGAAGATTCCTATTTGGAGTCCAGGTCTGGTCGATATTCTTTACCATTGCAAGATAGGGCCAATGCAACATAATCTCAACCCTGTTCATGAAGGAACAAATTTTTGTAGCTGGTGACCACCCATAGTACCACACGTGTCTCTCTTTTGACCATAAGCATTTAACCTCTGACCTCTCTGGTTTGTCCACCGTGCCACAGCGAACATAAGGACCACTCTGAGAAGAAACACAAAGACAAGCTGAAGCACAGTGACGGCAGCTCCGACAAACACAGAGAAAAACACAGAGATAAAGAAAGAGACAAGGAGAAGAGGAGAGAGGACAAGGTTGGTTTAACAATATACACTTTTATGTCAAAAAATAGATTTACCACCACAGAAAATATTGGGTTTTCCAAGTATCTTTTGGACTAAAATGGACTAAAATTACTCTAAATCTTGACTAAGGGAAACGATAAAGATTAAGATAAAGAAAACCATTACTAAATAAGGACTAAACATTTACTTAACCAGGAAGAATCCAGGGCTAAGCCAGGCCTAAACTAGATCCAAACCAAGTCTTATCCAGGACCAAACCAGGACTAAACCAAATAAAGCTCCAACCTGAGCAGGACTAAAACAGGGAGAAAGCTGGGTACCACCAGATGAACCCTAAGTACCACCAATGGTACCTTTGTTACAGTTTTAGAACCACTACTTTAAGTCACCATTAAATTGTCGTTATTATCCTTTACAGGTTAAATCATCCCATACAGACAAGCCTAAAAAAGAAAAAGAGAATGGATATGTCAGGTATGGTATTATATAATAACTACAACTTACAAGCTTTCATACCGGCGCACATCAGTAACTTAAAATATTGTGTAAAAGTCAATTTATTTCAAATGGTTCAAATTCTGTACCTCAGGAAATTAGACTAGTACACGACATTACATAATCATCATATTAATACAAATGCTTGTAATAATTTACTAAATCTATATAATATACTTTTCACTTTTTGAATCAAACCACTTATTTACTTATTATTCATATTCATTTTTAGAGACACAAGTCCTGCTATTAAGAGTGAGCCTGAGGAAGACAATGGCTTTTACCCATCTCCAAAGCACAGCAAGGCATCCAAACGAGAGTATGATGATGAAGCGTAGGTATCTCTTCAGTTAAGTTCAATATTTGGTATGTTATTTTTACACGTAATTTTTATTTTTTGTAGATTTGAATACAAACCCAAAAAGATCAAGACAGAACATGACAAAAAGGCCAAGAAAAGGAAACATGAATATGAAGATGAAGAGGATGATGAGGTTTTTAATTTATTACTGTCAGTTATATTTTGATGTAGTCTGTGTTAAAAGTGTTGTTAAAATTATTGTTTAATATTAAAATGTAGGAGATAAAACCCAAGAAGACAAAAGATAAAGGTATAAAAGAGAGGAAAAAAGGCAAAAAAGAAGAGGAGGAGAAATGGAAATGGTGAGGTCTGAAAATAATTCAGGAAAAGTTTAGATTTTTTGGTGGACTGTTGGTTGTATTTTTTGTTTAATGATTAGGTGGGAGGAGGAAAGATACACTGATGGATCTAAATGGCGCTTTCTTGAACATAAGGGTCCAGTGTTTGCGCCACCCTATGAACCTCTGCCCGACAAAGTCAAATTTTTCTATGATGGTAAGTCCTGTACATTTATTATATACATTTATTATACTATATTCAAAGGTTTTAGTGAGGTGTGATGAAATGCTGACAATGAAGAGTGCTTTGATAAATAACTTTTTTTTTCTTATTAAATTTTCAGGAAAGGTCAGTGAAGGATAAAATTATTCATTTTGGTGTGATCTTAGATCACTGTTAAGATCCAGGAGTGTTTTAAGTGATTCTGTACTATTTTGAGAAACAGACCTTACACTTACTAAAAAATCAAATGATTAATTTTTGAAGATTGTTTGCCATTGTGAGATGTAAGGGTCTTGTGTCCTATTGGAAAGAGCATTTACCCCTGAACTAGAAGACTTTGAGTTTGAGTTCAGGTCTGGGTACAATATCTTTAACCACTACAAGATAAGACTAGTGCCTTGGCAGAAGTCGAGTGCTTCTAGTTTTGATTTGTCTTACATTGACACACCTTTCTTTGTTCATTGCCTTTCTTAAAAATAAAGACTGTTAGACTGTACATGTTTGTACTCTATATGTTTTTGATTTTTGCAATGTTTTTATTTTTAGGAAAGCCTATGAAACTTAGTGCCCCGGCGGAGGAAGTAGCCACCTTCTTTGCCAAAATGTTGGAACATGAATATACCACTAAGGACATCTTTAGGAAGAATTTTTTCAAGGACTGGAGAAAGGTAAGAATGAAATATATAAAATAAACAAACAAGAGGCACTCAGTAATTAATGGTCATTAATTATGTATAAAATATACAATCTACGAATTATAAAGGTCTGCTACACTAAAAAAATTATTTGTTCTTGTTCCCCATTTGTAAACTTTTCTAGTTTCACGTTTCAAGAAAATCCTGTTTCCGTACCATTTTGTTGCTAAAAGACCTGGCCCTGTCTTGCAATAGTAAAGAATCCTGTAACCAGACAGTGATCCAGAGCCACACTGAACCCTTTTTCTTAGCCCATTACTGAGCTTTCCTTAACGTTTCATCAAAATATAACTTCAACTTTCGGATTTCTTCAGGTTTGAAATAAAAAATGTCTCAGGGAATTCAGTACATTTATTGTTTTAACTTTATTTGTACTCTGTTTTTTAGGAAATGAGCTCAGAAGAAAAGTCCAAAATTACTGATCTAAACAAGTGTGACTTTAGTGAGATGAGCGCATACTTCAAGGCTCAGTCAGAAGCAAGGAAGCAGATGACAAAAGAGGAAAAACAGGTAAAAAAAAAAAACATTTAAATTTGCTGAGATTTAGTAGTGCATTTTATTACTATTTTATATGTGCTATCTATATTTAACATTACAGAAAATCAAAGAAGAGAATGAGAGGACCCTTCAGGAATATGGTTTCTGCATCATGGACAACCACAAAGAGAGGATTGGGAACTTTCGGATTGAGCCGCCGGGCCTTTTTCGTGGACGGGGGGACCACCCAAAGATGGGAATGTTAAAACGGCGCATCAGACCTCAGGACATTATTATCAACTGTAGCAAGTGGGTAAAACAAACAGAATATCACCTATACAGGCAAACATCAGTAAATTAGAATAATGTGGAAAAGTTAAATTGTTTTGGTAGTATTATTAGGAAATGCACATATACTGTATTATATTGATTCACTACAGACAGAGAGAAATGTTTCAAGCCTAATTATAATGATTATGTAGTTTTTTGAGATACTAAATATAGTTTTTTCTTATACTAAATATTGAGTTACTAAATATTGGTTTTCCTTAAGTCTTAGTCATTATAAGTAAAGTAAATAAATGCTTGAAATATTTTGCTCTGTGTGCACTGTACCTATATAATATATGAGTTAAACTACTAAAATAAATTTACCATAATATTGTACTTTACAGAGCTGTGCCTGTATGTTTTTAAACAAGTGGCATGAAGTATTCACTGTAACATAACAGCTGGTAGTTTGCCATTCTGAACACAAGGTGGCTCTGTACAGGAAAAGGCGGGCAATCACCCATATGTATTGTAAATAATCTCTGCTATAATGTTGGCTATAACTGGGTGAGCTGATACACCTATGAGGACTGCTTTGTTAGTCTTCTTCAAAATAGACTTAGAGAATCTCCAGTTTGTGCTACACTTGACATGTACAGTAGGTCAGAGGCATCTGTTGACATGAACTTGGACACTTTGACCTCTGCTACACTCTGTCAAAGGTAGCTTTCCTTTCAAAATATGTGTGTCTTCGTAATAAAGCCACTCAGAGGCATAGTGACCTCACATACTGATCAGCTGGTGGATTTAAAGTCCTGTAGCTTTCCTTACAAAGCTAAAAATATAATTACCTACATCAACACAGTCAAAAGCTGTAGTGTTTGTAAAGATTATGGTTGTGTTAGAAAGAATGGTGCCATAAGCTTTACAGACTGCATTACATTGTCAATAGTGGAATAGGAAGTGTCTGCTATGTTGGACAAGTGGTTACAGAAATGTGGCAGATCATAACAGTTTGTCAGTGTATGCTCAGATTGAATCCATCAATCACCACAAATTCTAATGTTAATGTTACAGTTTTTAGTTTGCTCCCCCTCCGATTAATGAATGGGGGAAACTGCTACTTGTCACCAAACTGTTGGCTATGGGAAGGATCTATAAGCAATCCACTTTTATTCCTATCAGGTTATTTGTTAAAAAACACATTTTTTAGGGACTCCAAGCATCCCAAACCTCCTCCCGGGACAAAGTGGAAGGAAGTCCGCCATGACAACAAGGTGACCTGGCTGGCATCCTGGACTGAGAACATTCAAGGCTCCATCAAGTACATCATGTTGAACCCTAGCTCTAGGATTAAGGTAAGGGAAGTTTCATGCATTCAGAAATATATGTAACTGTTTAAATGACACGCTTAATAATATTGTGTGTGTTTAGGGGGAGAAAGACTGGCAAAAATATGAGACAGCACGACGACTGAAGAAGTGTGTGGATCAAATTCGTTCACAATATAGAGACGACTGGAAGTCAAAAGAGATGAGGATCAGACAGAGAGCAGTGGCTCTCTATTTCATAGACAAGGTAAAGATTTAGCCTTATTTTTAGCTTCTTTACATTTGTACCTAAATAAATAATCTTATAATGTTTAATTCGTCTTTACAGTTAGCACTAAGGGCTGGTAATGAAAAAGAGGAAGGTGAGACAGCAGACACAGTAGGCTGCTGTTCACTGAGGGTTGAACACATCAAACTGTATCCCAAAATGGATGACCAGGAGTATGTGGTCGAGTTTGACTTCTTGGGAAAGGATTCAATTCGGTACTACAACAAGATCCCTGTGGAGAAAAGGGTAAGAAAGCTCTAGATGGGAAGCAAACACAAATGGTGTGGAATTAGTTTAGAAGGTAGAGCAGGTCGCCCATTGACAGGGGGTTGGCAGTTCAATCCCTGATTCCCCCAGTTCACACTTTTTTGTGTTCTTGGGCTAGACATTTTACCTATAATTTCTCCAGGGTTTGTGGCATTGGTCTATGAGGCGTTAGTGTGATTGTGTTTTTGGTGGTGGCCGTTAAGACAGTATGGCTGCCATTTCTCTGTCAGTCTGCCCTAAGGCAGCTGTGGCTACAGAAGTAGGTTACCAGTGTGTGGGGAGTGAATGAATAATAGACTATAATAGATATAAGCTCTGTGGGAAACCTAGGTATGGAAAGCACAATATAAATCCAAACCATTAATATTATTACAAATGTTAAAAAATAAGTGTTTGCATTTTCTATATTTCTTGATGGAACGTTGGTAAATAATTAAAATCTTTAATAATATATTAAGTCTATATAAATAGTGAACACTTACTACTGTTAAACATGTCTTACACTTTTACAATCAATATTAAGTTTTAGCACCATCATCTGGTGAAATGAAATAATGCATGTGAACAAAAACTTAATTTACTTAAACATGACTTTTTTTCCAGGTTTTTAAAAACCTCCAGTTGTTCCTGGAGAACAAGCAGCCAGAAGATGATCTCTTTGACAGACTAAATGTAAGAAATATGCTTACAACCTTTTCATCTAGGCTTAACTTTGGCCAACATTTAAAATAATTACTTAAGCTAACATTCTTTGGTTTATGCCTTTGTGTTTTGTACAGACTTCTATTCTAAACAAGCATTTACAGGAGCTAATGGATGGGCTCACAGCTAAAGTTTTTCGTACCTACAATGCCTCCATCACGCTGCAGCAGCAGCTCAAAGAACTGACCTGTGGTAAGTCACTGTAACTGTATTCAGAGATTCACAAAATGTACTGTAGTAAAATGTACTTATTTTCCTTACAAAATGTTGAAGTAACATTGTCTAGTTACATTCCACCACTGGTAGTAATAACACAATATTAGTTGGTTATGTTGCAACATGGACAATAAAACACCTCTATGTGGCCTCTTTGTCTCCAGCTGATGACAGTGTCCCAGCTAAGATCCTGTCCTACAACAGAGCCAACCGGGCGGTGGCCATTCTCTGTAACCACCAGAGAGCTCCACCCAAAACCTTTGAAAAGTCCATGCAAAACCTTCAGACCAAAGTAAGCTCCTATAGCTGGACCATAATTACCTCCTGTTCTTGTTATTGCAGAAGCCATGTAGGACAAAGTTTGCATCATGAACTATTTGTTGTTGTCTCCTTAAAGAATACAATATTTTGTGATTTTAACATATCATTGTTTAAATTGTAGATTGATGACAAACAAAGTCAACTGTCCACGGCTAGGAAGCAGTTAAAAGCTGCCAAGGCTGATCACAAGGCTTCCCATGATGAAAAGAGCAAAAAGTAAGATACCATGTATGTCTAACTCATTTATTCAACAAGTCTTGGATTTCCATTATTTATTGTGTGTTGTTGTGTTGTTGTGTGGTATTGCAGGGCTGTGGAGGTGAAGCGTAAAGCTGTGCAGAGAATAGAGGAGCAGCTGATGAAGCTCCAGATGCAAGCCACGGACCGAGAGGAGAACAAACAGATCGCTTTGGGCACGTCCAAACTCAACTACTTGGATCCACGCATCTCTGTCTCCTGGTAAGAACTGTGTGAAGTTTCTAAATAAGATACCGTATATATAAAAGTCTATGATGTGGCCCTACTGTAAAATTGGCCATTATGCTTATGGATGGTGGTGGAAGAAGTTGTCCAAAACTGTACTCTAGTAAAAGTACTATTTCTTTAAAATAATACTCAAGTAGAAGTAGTCGTCAAAATTATTACTTGAGTAAGTAGCTGACCATTGCTTAGTAAAGCGATTGAGTTTAAAGGTAGTGGAAGCAGCATTTGCTTGTTTTAAAACAGTACTAAATCAAAACAGTGGTTTGTGAGTCTTCCTGCCTGATTGGTGTTGCAACCAAAACTAAAAATGTAAACATAAAAAACTTAGATATTTTTGTTCTTTTTTATTGTGAATAAATTAGCTGTACGATTGTTATCAGTAAAACTAATATTTGATTTAAGCACGTTTACCTTATATCTTGGGACACATGTTGGTATTATTTATGCAATGTAAAAAAATATATACTGCTCATAGCACCTTCAAAGTTTACTTAAGTACATAAGTAATTTTATAAGATCACAGTCACCTACTACGCCAGTACTTTACCTTACTCCCCTCTGGACACAGATACAGAACCCTCTGATACAACAGAGCACAATATAAAAACAGTCTCATACCTTCAGCAATCACAGCACTAAATCAGTAGAGAATCCAGTTGGTCAGTTGTCTTGTCTGCTTTAGCTTTGTCAGTGTTTTTTGAAATGAATGTAATGTGTTTGTGACTGTCATGTCTATATATGTAAGGCATTTCACACCTGTGTGTACAAAATATGTGAAAATGAATTTTCTGGAAGGGACAATAAACTTTCTGCAACTGCACAGTGTAAACTACTTTTATGATTATTACTACTAGTACTACATTTTGTACTCATACCACCTCCTGTGTACTGTTAATATTATTACTGCTATTAGTAGTGCTACAACTACTTTTATGTAGTCGTACTATAATTATTTTTCCTATTACTACCTCTACTACTGTTACTACTACTGCTACTATTGTTACTGCTATTATTAGTACTACTACTATTACTACTTACTACTACTACTGCTACCTCTGCTAATTATTTTTACTAACTTAGAAATTCTAAATATTTACTTGAGTACAAATAACATTTATTTCTCCTCCAAATGTTCTTAAGTAAAAGTATGTTTTAGAGAAAATATAGAAAAAAAGATGTACTTGCTTAAAAGTAGTATTTAGTATTTAGTTTAATCAATATGTTTGTCCGGGTGGCCTCAGTGTGAAGTGCTTATATCTACGTTGATGACAAAAAGGCAGGAAGTGGTGTTGCATTGTAGGAAAACAAGCCGCGCAAGCAAGAAAAGCCAACTGCAACAGGAGGAAAATCAGAGGAAGAAAAGTGTGTGCGCGCAGGGAACAATAGGGTTTGTTTTGTGAGCGTCTTTCCTCCATGTGGGAAGTCCATGAGGGGGTCTCTTCAGTTTTGGGCCATGCCTTGGTGAAGGGGACAGGGTCTGCCCTCCCTAACCCATGGCTCTGTAGTTATTTATGTAGAGCCTCCACAAGCACAATGGACATAGGAAGACTTCATGTTTGCAGAGTTGTATAGTATGCAAGATGGGGTCCTTTCAGGGAGGTGCATGGGAACAAAGAGTACACTGTGACTACATGCAAATACTACTACTATTACTATTATACAATTATATATAGTTGAGTAATTTTGAAGTAAGAATACTTTGGCTTGAGTACAGACTTGGAGTACTTCTTCCACGACCGGTAAAACAGGCTTTTGCAAGTACAGATATTGGACGTGTTGGGATGATAATAAATATCAGAAGAAGCCAATTCTTTTTAACAGCAGCCTTCATTTTATATCCCTGTACTTCTGCTTAATTGTCTAGGTGCAAAAAGTATGGCATCCCAATTGAGAAGATCTACAACAAAACCCAGAGAGAGAAGTTTGCCTGGGCGATCGACATGGCTGACAAAGATTATGAGTTTTAAAAAGACACAAATGTATTTCTTAAATCATGCCTTTGATTGTAAAGATGGTTTGTTGTTGATGTCAAATGAATCCATTTTGTGGCAATATCAGGGCTGTAAAGAACAAAAAGCATTACAGGCACACATTAATAAATCAGAATATGATAGAAAAGTTAAATTATTTCAGTAGTTCAATTCAAAAAGTGAAACACACCTATTATAGATTCAGTGCACACATAATGAAACATTTCAAGCATTTATTTATTTTAATTGTAATAATAATGGAATTTTGTATTATTATTATTTTTGAGATACTGAATTCTGGCTTTCATTAACAGTAAGCCATATTCTATTCTGTGTACTGAATCTGTATGTTTTATATGTTTCACTTTTTAATTTAAACTGCTGAAGTAAATTGACTTATCCACATTATTCTAATTTATTGATCTGAAAGGAATAATTATGATGTATATATGATTTACAAAAATCAACAATCTTTTGACCAAGATGCAAAGCTTGGCAACTCTTGAAATAATAGCATTGTATCAGTAGTGTGTATGTAGCTGCTGCTGTCCGCTCATGATCAACTATGGACACATTTGTTTTATTAGAGATGACTTCTAAAATGTGCAAGCCATCAGATTTATTGACAAATTCTATATTCTCATAGGATTATTAATTAGTAAATGTGTGGGAACCGTGAGCTGTGTGATAGGGAGGACACACTGATAGTATGAATATTTATTAAAGTTTTTGTGTGAAAGTTTGTGGCAACGAAATGAAGCCAGACAGACAAAGGACTGTGTGCAAATAGAAACATAGCACTTGTAATATCACCTTAATATTAGCGCAAGTAATGCCATCATTTTGTCAAATTTGTTTATAATTTTGCTGTTTATTTCAGGGATGTATATATTTTTGTCATTATCAGTTGTGTTCATTAAGGGTGTGCTGTATGCATTGTCAGCTTAAGTCTCTTCATTGCACATACACCAGTCTGGCAGAACATTATGACCACCTGCCTATTATTGATGGTCATCATGTTACGTGTTATGACCACCTGCCTAATATGCAGCCCCATATACAACAAACTGATGCACTGTGTATTCTGACAGCTTTCTATCAGAACCAGCTTTAATTCCTTGGACAGCTTGTGATAGATACTGACCACTGCAGATGGGGAACACCCCATAAGAGCTGACATTTTGGAGATGCTCTGGCCCAGTCATCTAGTCTTCACAATTTAGCTTTTGTCCTTTCCTGCTTTTTTTTTTTTTTTTTTTTTTTAACACATCAAATTTTAGGACAAAATGTTAACTTGCTGCCTAATATACCCCACCCCCTAACAGTTGATGAAGAGATACAGTAATTTTGTTACTCACTTCACCTGTCAGTGGTCATAATGTTATGCTTGAGATGTTTGCAACATGTGGGGACATTCATTGTGCTTACTTGAAACAGCTAGGTATATTGCAGAGCTAATAATTTTTTCCAGACAGACTTTTGTAATGGATGTTGTCTATGCCAAAAATAACAGAAATCCATCATTTAACTGTGCTACTTTTTGTATTTATGTGATTAAGCAGAAAGTGTCAAATTTTCAAACGTGAGTGTGGACAATATTTTGCAGTAATATTTCTTGCTGTTTGATTAATTTAAATATTTATCACTCAACTTCTGAATGGTTGGATGCCTATTGTAGCTTTGTAGTTTTAAAAAAAATAATATAAAACTTCATACAAAACGTCATTTGTGCATGTATTTTTTTATGATGTGCAAGCAATACACTGTCAACAAATTCATAGATTTTCCTATTTACAATTTCATACAATGTAATTATGTTAGCTGTGATTAAAATACGACTTGAGGGATTCCCTAAAACATTTAAGTTTGACTCAGGTAAAGGTACGTACGTTTCTGTGTCATAAAAGAGGCAACTTCTGCAGGGATACATGGGAAGTTTAGTTCTCTGTACGACTGTCTTCAAAGTAAAGGTACTTTTTTGCGACAGCCTCAATGACGGTAGACCAATTTTCATGTTTAGATTTTATTTTTACACATGGCATATTAGTACAATAGCTATATATTTGAAAAAATATATCTATCACTCTATTACTAAAATGTTTAATTACTCACTTATAACAACAGCAAGTGTGAATAGGAGGATAGGTTTAAACAGAAACACATTTGAAACACAAATTAGATAAAATAAGAATGGATCTACTTAAGTAAATAGAATAATTACAAGTAATATGCTGTGTACACATAAATATAAATGTGCTATCAATATACAAGATGCAGGATAGATGGTAGACTTATATTTTAGGTGTATTATTAGGTTTATAAACCAAAGTGTGTGATATAAGTTATCTGTTAACGTGCGCCTTTCTTGGCTTTTATTGTGAAACTTTGGCGGAAGCAGTGCGTAATGCCACTGTCTTGACGCTGCTGGCTCGCGCTGGGGGAAGGGCCTGGTCTGCCGCTGTAGATCCAACACAGAGGCGCACACACAAACTTGCGTAGTCTTACCACAGCTTTCCCTGACTCCCCGTTTTTCTCTATGGACGGCCGGAGGGCAGGAGAAGAAACGGGGAACATTGTCGGGACCTCAGCGCTTTTTCACGGCCAGGCCATGATTTAATCCCGGAAAAAAGGCGGGTTGGGAGGAAGAGGAGACGGGGAAAAGACGAAGGGAAAACGCCAGAGCAGAGCAGGACTTCAGCCCAGGGAGATGTGCGCTCAGGCCGAGATTGCGGCGGTACGTACCGCAGCCCAGACGTGTTGTTTTTTTACAGATGTTCTCCAATATTGTCCTTACGGTAAGAGCCAAACAATTAGATGTTTATTAGTAGCTTTAAACGCCATTGCTACATGAAGATATTGTGGCGAAACCATCCAGTATTTGTCCTCTGGCCCAGCCAAATGCTAGCTACACCGGCCCCGTTTCCACGCTGTGAAAATAGCCAGAACAGGCGGTTCTTGTTACCATTCTGCTACCATTCAATACCAATGTGACTCCTATAATAATGTGAGTGTGTCCCAGGGAAAGTGTGTTATTTTCAGGCACCGTGCAGGTATAAGGCCCGTTTGTAGTTTTTGGGCTGAAAGTTTCACTCTCCAGATGTTACATTGTGGATAAACAACTGCAGCAATAAGAATGTAGTTCGCTAGCTTTTGAAATCTTTGCATTTCAAGACTAAAACTGCCACCTTCAACTAAATGTTGATAAATCATGCTTACGTTTTCCTTTTCATTGGCTAAAACACTGTGAATTGATATCCCCACATAAGTTTGAATACATTTTATTTTGCCATTCATAGTCTCAACAATCTTAGTTATATGCTTCTATGTTGTAAAAAGAAATACAAAGTTTTCTTATACCCTGTAACCATGGTTTTGTAGTTTCATAGATCATATATGTGTAGTATGTCCCATTTTCTCAAATTCACTGATTGAATTTTAACACTTTAACACATTTTCACTTTTCTTATATGTCTGTGACCTCAAGCATTATTCATATTAACATTGATAAATTTTGACTTGTGGTAATTCTATGCCAACCCATATCTCTAGCATGAAATGATTTGAATATTGATTCAGCCAGATGCCGTTCTTGTCACAACCCTCTCCCAATGTATTCAGGTTTGGGACTGTCAGAAATAGTGCACTGCCTTGTACCCTCCTGTGACTTGATTAAATATATTTTTGTTGCTCATTATTTAGCATGTTTTCTTACCTTTTTGCTGTGCTATAAAGACACACTAGTCTCCAGAGAATAGCTGTTTCATGGGTTTCCCCCTCTCCTCCTGCTGTAGGTATCCCTGTCTAGGCCTGGCCCGACCAGATTGTTCTAAGAGGAAACGCATAACAAACAGGGGAAGTGAACATGGCTGGGACCTCAGGCTTCTTTCCCAATGGGCCCGTCCCGTGGACGGACTACGACACAGAGATGAACAACCTGTACAGAGACCTGGAGCTGGGCACTGTACTAACCCTGTTTTACTCCAAAAAGTCCCAGCGTCCCGAGAGGAGGACATTTCAAGTCAAACTCGAAACAAGGACTATTATCTGGACCCGGGGAACTGATAAAATCGAGGGAGAGAGTAAGTATGGAAAGCAAAAGACACACAGTCTGAGAAATGGTTAAATGTGATTTTAAATAGTCTTTGTTTTACAAATCCAATTCTGAAAAGTATGGGACACTGTGGACACTGTAAAATTTAATTAAAAGCAGGATGTAATGGTTCACAAATCTCATTGTTTTATTCACACTAGAACATAAATATCATATCAGGTGTTGACATGCTGAGGCTTGTTACTGCCATGAAATTCAGAATGAGCAGTTTTAACACATATTTATTTTATTTTTGTGAATAAAGCAATGAGATTTGGGACACTAAGATTATTGGGAATAAAAGGAACATTTTAGAAAGGCAGAGCTTCTCTTAGTTTTACTCATGATCTTCGGGTTGCCCAGCCACACTCCATTTAAAACAGCCCTGATTCTGTACTGAAAATCACTGCATGGGCTCAGGAACATCTCCAGAGGTCACTGTCTGTAAACACAGTTCTCACAAATGCAAGTAAAGAAAGGATATTGTTCAAAAAAGTCATAGTATGTCAACAAGATCCTGAAACACTGCCGTCTTCTAAGGGACAGAGCTCATTTAAAAAGGGCCAAAATAGAAAACTGTTGTATGCTATTAGTAATCAATATTTGCAAAAACTCCTTGACCCAGATGAATGATGTTTACATTGCATTGTTTATTTACACTTTACACAGTGTCCCAACTTTTTGTGGTTGTAAAAAAAACTGAAAAAAGAGCGCTAGTGCACAAAACATTGAAAGTAAATGTAAAGACAAAACTTTCTTACTTCAGAAATTCAACTCAAACTACTTAAGAAAGTATTATAAAATGAAATATATTATTCTAAATATGCTGCATTTACTAATTCATTAGTGATTTTATAGTAGGAGGTAATGTCACTATTCTTTAGTTGTATGCTGATTTCCTCTGATTAAGATCGCAATAGGCTGCTAGATTCCTTAATAGGAATCATTTACTTACTAATTTGACAGTTCTGCAATAGATGATCAGATGTACAAAAAATAAATTGCAATTCTTGTCTATATCACAATTACTCAAAAAGGTTGGTAAATTTTGAGTATTTTTATGAGCTGTTATTGTAATATTTATACCTTAATGAATACAGTTTTTTAGGATCAGACAATTAATAAAACAAGAAGTCATTGGATGCAAGATAAGAAAAAATCTGCTTAATTGTGAAGACGCACGATAATTTTAGTCTGTACCAATCTTAATTGTTTAAACTGCGGCCTATTGCAGACCTTTGTCAAGTCATGGCACTCATGTAGCAGGATGCTCTGTGCACAACTGCGCTCTACTCCGGATGCTGCTGCAAAAAAGAGCAGAAAGTGAGGCTGGCTTTGCTCTTTTTTTTCTTTAGTGCAAGAAGAGTATCATTTTCTATACACTGAAGGGTTCCAAGCACATTATGAGCTCATCTCTGCCACCTGATACTCAAGTCAAATTCACCCAGACGTTTCATTAAGCTTCAGAAATAGAAGATGGGAGTTTTTACTGGACGTGTCAGCCCATTTGGGAACAATTTGATGGCTGTTTTTAACACTTATCGATAGCAGTGTGAGAACTACTGCAGGTCCATTTAGGGGATAAATACAGGCACACATCAATACATTTGAATATTGTGAAAAGGCCAGCGTATTTCAGTTGCCCATTTCAAAATCATCTTGTTTGCTTTTGGCTTTTTTCCTTTGTGGGGTCACATAGCAAATCATCACAGTCCTAGCATGAAGTTATATGCTAATAATTTAGCATATATTTTAAGCCAGGTGCCCTTCCTGGCTCAACCATCTCCATTTATCCAGGATTGGGACTAGCTTAAAGTGTAAGAAACTGGCTTGTGACCTAGAGGTGGGAAGAATATTTTTTCTGATGCATTGATTGTTTCCCTAAAAAGATTCTGAATCGATTCAGAAAAGCTAATAATTGGAATTTTGTAAAGACTATAAATTATTAAATTAGAGTATATCCAGTAGGGCTGTAGTCCACCAAAGAAATTGTTAGCTGATTGAAGTTATGCCCAGCACAATGATTTATCAACTAAAATTGACCAAAGGACGTGGCAGATACCACAGTCTAAAACAAAAAGTGACTTTACATGAATTAGTTGATGCAATATTTACAAAGGATGGTCGTAAAATACATTATCTAAAAATCCAAAATAAAAGTTATAAAGTAGTAAATTAGACTCGCTCTTTTGATTCAAAGAATGGATGCAATTAATCGACAAATGAAACTTTAGTCGACTAAGACCTTACCGGGCGACCAGAGGCTGTCAGCCCTAATGTCCAGTACTAATCTTATGCTACTAGGTTGCAAAGAGTCAGTTCTGGGAAATGCTAACACTGCAACTATTATTAGTGCTCTAGTTTTGGCTTTTGAAATAGAAAGTGTTTAAAATTACATTTAAAATATATGCTTAAAATTCATTTTTGTTGAAGAATTAATGCTGTCATGAGCCAAAAATGTTTAATGAATCGATGCATTGCTTTTAAATCGAATCGTGAGATGTCCTAAGATTCCCACCCCTATTGTCACCCCTTGTGGCTGTGTTAGTCATATTATATTGATTCAGTACGCAAAATTTAACTTTTCATGCAATTACCTTTCAATCATTATTATGGTTAACAGTTAATGAAAACCTCATAACATTAAAATATTATATAATATTACATAATCATTATAACCATTACATTTTAAATAAATGCTTCAAATATTTCACTCTGTGTAATGACTGAGTCTATATAATATATACATTTGACTTTTTGAATTGCACTACTGAAATAATTTCACTTTTCCAGTAATGAGAATTATTGTTTGAATCACAGTTATGCAGCTTAGTGTCTGAGTTGATACCAGGATGTGGCTTTTGCAATAATGGTTGAAAACCTGCTGTAGTTGTAGGCAGTGGATGTCAAAAATTGCCAGGCATATAATTTGAATAAACAAACCTCACATTGGACTCAAGTATTGTTGTTGCGCAATATTTACATGTATTCTCCAATATATGACAAGATATACTTAGCAATAGACCGTATTAGGTTCATAATAAGAATTTTATTTCAGTTGTGAAGTTTTCAGGAAAGGCCAGCAAAGGGTTAAGGACAAGATTGTACATTTTTGTGTGGATCCAGTTCACTGTTTAGATCCAGGAGTGTTTCAAGAGATTCTGTTCCATTTTGAGATAAGGGGCCGATGATAATAACTTCATTTACTTGAAGAACAAATTAGTAGTTTTAGTATATTCTTTACTATTTACCGGTTTGTAGCTCAATGTAATGAACATTTACCCCTGAACTAAAAGATCTTCAAGTTTGAGTCCAGCACTATATCTTTACCATTGCAAGATAGTCCTGGACTCAAGGACTGTTTTTATATGTATTATATATTGATAAATAACATACTGTAATGATCCTTATTCATTGTCAAGGCTATTGCTCCTAATCTATTCACTCTCAAACGTCAACATCATTTTTTTAACTTGAATGGCAGGCGGACATGATTTGCGTTTACTTTTCTATTTTAAGGATTGCCATGTAATTACCATGTAGAGTTGTGTTATATATCTTATTCCAAAAATGTTGCAGGGTTTTTTTACACCGATGCCATGCTGTTATTTGTTTCCGGAGTAGAACTTACTGAACAAGTTCGTTTACAAACAGAAGGACTTGAATGTGTTAATGTGGAAAGTCGGATGGAAATTCCTGCTCTTACGTCACCATGACCTGCTTTTTCCAAACCTCACTCAATTCAGACTTCTGCAAACTGAGAGATGATTTTGTTTGTGTAAAACGTTGCTGATTTACAATTATGAATATAAGCCCAATTCAAAAACATCTTGAGACACTGTACAATATAAAAACATGACACAATGCAAAGGTTCACAAATCATATTTTACTCATAATAGACCATAAACATTATACTATTAGCTGTGGTAATTTCGATATTTTATCATTTTATAAAAAGTAATAGGTCGTTTAGAATTGTGAATTGAACAACATTGGAAAACACCATACAGTTCACTGGAAAAAGGAAAAATTAAGCTTTGTGTGGTTGGACACAAAAGATAACATCTTCTTACACCAAATGTTGCTAATATCAACAAACTACTACAGACTTTTATATGACTGTAAAAATACAATGTATCAACATCTGTTAACAATCTACAAACTACTATGGTACACACTCCAATTAGACAGGATGCAAAGCTGAAGGAGGTGTGGGACTAGTGTATTTTAGGATACTTCTCCATATTCTTTGCTCACACCTCATTTTATTTTGTGCAGAGAGGTATAGCAAACTCAAAGGAGTACAAGTGTGTAACAAATTGACCTGTCATGGAGGCTTTGGTTTCAGCAGAAGCTCACCAGCAGAAAATCTATCAGGTTGAATAAACTTAGATGTGACAGATACTTGTGTAAACAAAAAAAAATTCAGAAGAAGAATTTGCTCACCTTTTCTGCTGCACATGTGGTGTGTAGGCGACAAAAGCACAGGATGTGTGGTTTGGAGGCAGGAAGAAGAGCAGGAGCTGAGTGTGTGTGTGTTAGACAGAGGGGACTCAGGGTGTTCAACCAATAAAACATTAACACCTATTCTTGCATTCAAGGGGTCTATATTTCTAGCAACTGTGGTTGCAACTTTTCACTTGTTCTTTGGTGTCTTTGTGATAATGAAGTTTAATAAATATTGGCCCCATGATTCAATGATTTATTTAGTTTACTCTATACTACACAGTAATTGAGATTTAACATTTTGCTATCTAATTAGTTTTAACAGGTTTTATTTGGTATCTGCCTGTACTCAAATGCAAATGTCACTTTATTGTTGATGAGAATGTGAGTTATCTCTTCACTGTAGAAAAAAAAAATTATATCAGTGAATCAGTTACAGAGCTTGCATGGTCTGGTACCTTTTTAGAATATTTATTCCAAAAATAATGAGCCTTTAAGTAATATTAGACTAGAAAAGGTGTGATGAGGATGTTGTTGTCAAACAGTAATATTACACCTCAAAACAAAGCTATTTAATTACAAAACTTATTACATACCTTTCCTTGTTCATACTCCGTCTCACCCAGTTTGTTTATTACATTTTGTGTCCTGCTTTGAACTTTGAGTGTGATGCAACCCTGAATTTCTGTTTTCTTACAGTTTGACTTCACACCATCTACAACCAAGTTACTTTGTATTGTCCTATCAGTGCATCATATTTTTTGAGAGTTGGCAAAATGCCAAAATAAGAAATTATTTGGGGATCCCCAATGTCAGAGAGCATTTCTAAATTTCAATAAAGAGGATTGTATCTTACATAACTGATTATTTTTAATATGCCCTTTCCCCTCCAGTTGACATTCGTGAGATAAAGGAGATTCGTCCTGGCCAGAAGTCCCGAGACTTTGAGCGGTATGTGGAGGACTCAGCGACCCGGCTGGACCAAGCTCACTGCTTCGTCATTCTGTATGGCACCGAATTTCGCCTTCGATCCCTCAGTCTGGCAGGTATATGCACTATTACATAGCACACGTTTTGTCCAGTTTCAGTGTAGCATAATCTAATTACTTTTGTTTGCCTTCAGCCACGTCAGATGAAGAGATGACTATGTGGGTTAAGGGTTTGAACTCGCTTGTGGCTGATACACTGAAATCCCCCACACCACTTCAAATAGAGAGGTAAGACCAGACATTTTTAATATAGTAGTGCAAGTCAGTGATTCTCAAACATTTAACATCAAGTACCACCACAGAATATTTGACTCTACCATCATTAATAGACTAAAATGAGACAAAATCTTGACCAATCCAGGTCTAAGCTCAAAAAAGAAAGACAAAAAAATTACTTAAAAAACATTACTTAATGGTCACATTTATATGGTGCTTTTCTATCTCCATGGGCACTCACAGGGCTTTACATTAAGGAACCATTCATACATTCACTCTTTGGTTTCAAACACACTGGATGCATTGCATGCAGCTGCACGTCCTCTCGGATCACCTGCGCCGCAGAGTCACAAGAGTTTTCACACCAGCTGCATGAACAGTGTGCTCTACAGCTGTGTTTCTCAGCAGTTTTGCCATTCAGAAGTCAATGTGAGAGTACAACCACATATAATAGACCTACAGTTAGGTTCATAAGTATTTGGACACTGATACAAGTTTTGTTATTTTACCCTTTTTACCAAGACATATTCAAAATACAATTATATAATCAATATTGCCTAACAGTGCACACTGTCTGCTGTAATTGGAGGGTATTCACATCCATATTGGTGAAAGTATTTAGGAATTACATCTCTTTAATATGTAGCTGCCTTTTTTTCAAGGGACCAAATGTAATTGGACAAATTGACCATAACAAAATCCTTTGCGGCAATGACTGCCTGATGTCTGGAGCCCATGGACATCACCAAACACTGGGTTTCCTCCTTTGTGATGCTCTGCCAGGCCTTTACTGCATCTGTCTTCCGTTGTTGCTTCTTTGTGGGTCTATCTGCCTTAGAGTTTGCGTTGAGCAAGTGAAATGCTGCGATCAGCCTGAGATCTGGTGACTGAGCCATTGCAGAATATTCAACTTCTTTGCCCTAATCTCCTGGGTTGCTTTTGCAGTATGTTTTGGGCCATTGTCCATCTGTACTGTGAAGTGCCGCCCATCAACTTTGTTGCTTTAGGCTGAATCTGAGCAGAAATTATATCTCTATACTCTTCAGAATTCATCCAGCTGCTTCTGTCTCTGTCACATCATCAGTAAACACCAGTGACCCAGTGCCGTTGAAAGTTCTGCAGCTCATGCATCACACTGCTTCACCATGTTTTACAGAAGATGTGCTGTGCTTTGGATCATGAGCCATCCCAAGCCTTCTCCAGACTTTTCTCTGCCCATCATTCTGGTACAGGTCTGAGGTCTGAGTCTCATCTGTCCACAAAATGCTGTTTCAGACCTGGGCTGGCTTCTTTAGGTCTTATTATCATTATGGTAGACTTGGATACAGATTCACCTGCTTCCTGGAGAGTGTTCTTCACTTGGTAAATGTGATGAAGTTTTTTTTTTTTCTTCAGCCTAATAAGGATGGTCTGGTTCACTTCCATTGAGAGTCTGCATGTTCTGGGTTCACAGCAACAGTTTTCAAATACAAATGTAACACCTGCTCAGTTTGTGATGGATTAATGAGGGAAACGGATCATACAGCTCAATAAATAGCTTTTGAGGCAGTTGTCAAATTATTTTTGGTCCCTTGAGAAATAGGCGTCCAACTCCTAAACCCATGCTCCGATTTGGATGTGAATAGCCTCAAATTACAACAGAGTCTGCAGTCTCTGCTGTAATTATATTATATATTATTTACTGATTATATTTGAATATATTTTGGTAAAAAGGCTAAAATAATAAAATTTGTGTCCAAATATTTATGTATTTGTAGGCTGGTCATTGCAAATGTAAGCCTTTTTAACCCTTAGGGACATTTCTTCTCACGTTGACAATGTTTGGTGCATAAAATGCAGTTTTTATTTTGTAGCTATAAAAAAAATTATTCCATTCTGCTTTCTGCTTGTTCTCAAGAGTCTCATAACTAAGACTAAGATTACAACTGTCTGAGCCAGCACTAAACCAGTGTTAAATATATGACTAAACCAAACCAGGACTTCTAAGAAAATAATGGTCTTCACATTGAATTTAAGCTCAAACAAGAGCAGGACTAAAACAGGAATAAAACTAGCTCTAAATAAAACAAAATCAAGAATTAAAATGCAAAAGAAATACCACTAGAAGAATCCCGTGTACCATCAGTTTGAGAACCACTGGTTTAAATAATTGATATTTGACTTGTTAAAGCCGCATGCGTTAATTTTGACCCATTTAATTCTGCTTTTTTGTAGGTGGTTACGCAAGCAGTTCTACGCTGTGGATCGCAACAGAGAGGATAGGTAAGTCAAAGGCAGACCTGATCAAATCAACCTCACAGGAAATAGAGATAATTAGATAGAGCCTGATTGTCTAGATCCATAGTTGTGTGTGTCCTATCCCAACACAGTAAAAGATGATGCCAGTTGAGGCTGAAAGTCAGAGGTGGAAAGTAACAGGATGCTTTTACCTTTTATTTAAGTCGATTTTTTTGAAGTAAAGCCACGTTCTATCTCTATCTCTGAGAATATTTTGAAGGAAAATTATTTCTAAACGAGTAAAAGTGTTAATATCACTAGGAGTGGAAATTAATGGGGAGCAGAAGTAAGTAGTTGTAGTAATAGTAACAAAGGCAGTAGATAGTAGTAATAGTATTAGCATCCTTAGCAGCAGTTGTAGTGCAGCTAGGAACAGTAAAAAACAGTACTATTACACGCAGTAATAGTAGCAGTAGTTTTTTGCCGTGCGCTTGCGAAAAAACTACAAAAGTCAGTTTTACTTACTACTGTACTTCTAAATAGTAATACAGTTTTAAAGTAACAGTACTTTTACTTACATTTGTAGTACTTCTTCTCTGCCGTTAGGTGTTTTGGCTGAGGTTTATTGAAGGAACAAAGCTTTCAGCCACACACAGCTCCTCTTCCTGCTGCAGGAAACAGACTGCAGAGGATGGAGAGAGGTATTTTGTCCAAGTCCGTAAACCCTTTGATATGCTGTGGGGTTAAGCAAAACTACAGCCTTTGCAGTAAAACTAACCCAGAATTTGTCAGATTACATTAGTGAACATATGTCGTAGGGTTGTGTTTTTGCAAAAACCTGGTGATCTGATACTGTACCGCAATTTAAGTGTCCAGATACAGTATACATGGATATCACAATACGGTAACAAAGCAGATTTTTTAACAATATATGATTTTGGAAACCACCTCACCTGTATGCATCACTACATGCACACAATTTTATGAAATACATTTTATTTATTATTCAGAACAGTGAGTACTGCAATTCAGTAAAATATATGGTTATATGAGGTTTAAACGCAATACAAAAGTTTGCTGCTAACTTGAATGTTTGCATAAAAAAAAAAGATTCAGCCATTTTTGATATTGATACGATATATAGCCCCATAAAATATTACCATATTTTCCAGAATTCATATTTTCTTACACTGCTAATGTGTCAGTTGTATGTGCCTTTAAATGTTGGTCTTTTTTGTGTTTAGGATTTCATGCAAGGATCTGAAGAACATGCTGAGCCAGGTGAACTACAGGGTGCCCAACATGAGGTTCCTTCGGGAGAAACTTCCGGTAACTTATCAAATCTCTCTGACTTGTCTTTGACCCTTTTTAATATGATTTTTTTAGTTAATGATTTGTGTGTGATGTTATTGTTTAGGACTCTGAGATGAGGAATGGCGACGTGTCTTTCAGTCATTTTGCTCAGCTCTATCGAAGTCTCATGTTTGATGCTCAAAAAAATGTAAGTTAATCAACATTTGTATTTACAGTCTTACCTCTGTGACTTGGTGTAGTACAAAAGTGAATTTATTTCATAATACACTGTCAAATATTTCAAGCATTTATTTATTTGTAATATATGATCCTGCCACGGGGGGTCTCAAGACAGTGTAGCTTTAGAGAGGGTTGTGTCAGCGTGGACATCTGTCATAAAATATCCCAAATTATTATGCAAATCACTCCACACAAAAAGACAGATCATTTGCTTTGGTGACCCCAGAAAGGAAAAGCCAAAAGGCTAGAAGAATGTAATATTATACCATACTAATTTAATGAGGACTGAATTTTGTTTTTTACTAATTGTAGACCATAATCCTAATTAAAATAAATAAAAATGCTTGAAATATTTCACTTTATGTGTTTTGATGCTATATAATATGAACTTCACTTTGCACTGAACTACTGAAACAAATTTCACATGATATTTAAATTTTTTGATGTTGGATTGCTTTAGATCAAGCAATTTCATCTTCCCGAGCCCCATATGATAATGCCCAAGTGGGACACCCTTCCTCCCCTTGCCCTCCCCCATTTGTGTAGTCTCAAATGGCTTTAGGATCAATATGAGCCTGCTGAAAACCCACTAAACCCTCTTGGTGCAGGCTGTTCACACACACACACAAAACGCACACAAAACACACACACATACACATACACAAAGCACACACACATACACAAAGCACACACACATACACAAAGCACACACACATACACAAAACACACACAAAACAGACAGTACAACCACACACATCGACAGATAAAAAAAAAACGGGCCGACCGACTGACTCGGGTCACGCTAAATGGATGACCTCACTGCCCTGAACCATCCCGACCCCCCACAGGATCTGTAGTCATATGTAAAAGTTTGGGCACCCCTGATAATTGTAATTATTTTGAATTTATAAGTTGTTGGGCATTTGGATCAGCAATTTCAATTTGATATATAACCTTATAGATACAGCAATATTTTATTAGTGAAAGAAGGAAAATTCGATCAAAAGAAATATGTAATAGTCATCCTAATAAAATTAGACGGTAGCAAAAGTTTGGGCACCCCAACAGAAAAATTTAATCAATATTTAGTTGAGCCTTTTTTTTGCAAAAATAACAGCCTCCAGACAACTCGTGTAGGCTCTGACAAGTGTCTGGATTCAGGATGGAGGTATTTTTGACAATTTCTCCTCATTAAACATCTCCAGTTCAGTTAGATTTGATGCTTCTGTGCATGGACAGCCCTCTTTAAATCAACTCAGATTTTCAGTGATATTCAAGTCTGGGGACTGTGATGGCCTCTCCATAACATTATGCTTCTTTCACTGCATGAATGCCTTTGGGGATTTCAAGCTGTGTTTTGGGTCATTGTCTTGTTGGAATACTCAGCCCCGGCGTAACTTCAAGTTTGTGACTGACGCTTGAACATTGTCCTTAAGAATCTGTTGAAATTCGGTGGAATCCGTCCAACCATCAACTTTACCAAGGGTCCCAGTACCTGAATTAGCCACACAGACACACAGCCCTACAGCCCCACAGCTCGATGGAACCTCTACCAAATTTGACAGCTTCTACTTCTAAAAAAACAAAAATATTTGTCTAACCCTAATCCTAACCCTCAGTCTACACCACATTATTCCAAAATGAATCTGGCTCATCTAATTGAGCGTTTGCATACATCAAACTGTTTTGTTGCATGGCATCACCCTCCCATACAGCTGTTCTTTGTGCAAAGTGTGCTGAACTGTTGACCCATGTACAGAAACACCATTTAATTTAATTTAATTTCATTTTATTTTCCAAAAGTCACAATTGCCATATGTAAACAAATACATTGTCATTTGTTACATCAACTTGGACAAATGTGAAAAAAATTGGCTCTCCAGAAAGCTAATTAAAGCTTACAAGATGGGGTCCATCCACAAAATACCCCACAGTGCACCCAACACTCAGCATGCACAGTATAACAGTTTCCACTATGACATACACTTTTTGGCCATTTTTGTTGTTCTTCTGCAGCAGGATGATCCTGTAGGTGTTTGGAAGTGATCTGTGGGTTGTCTTTAACCATTCTCACCATACCTTGCCTATGTCTCTCTTGTATTTTTCATGGCCTGCCACATCTGGCCTTAACCTCAACTTTGCCTGTGTCCTTCCATTTCCTGATTACCTTAAACACTTTTTCTCATTATTGAATGCACCTGTATATGAAGTTCAAGGCTTAACTAACTAATCTAACAAGTTTTGTGTTGTAAGTAATCAATTTTGAGAAGTTAAATGCATTGAAATCAGGAAAGTTATAAGGGTGCCCAAATATTTGTGCAAACATTTTTTTCATATCTCATTTAACTTCACACACCTAAATACTGCTACTCTAAAAAATATTGTTAGGAAAACACCCGAGAACTCAGATCTCACTAGAAAATGAGTGACATACATCTGTGATTTTTTTTTTTTTTTTTTTTTTTTTTTTCTTTTCCATGAAGACAGAGTCAATTATTTTGCAACCTCAGTGGGGTGCCCAAACTTTTGCATATGACTGTATGTGTGTCCATCTACATAACTAGTAATAGACACTGACACAGCTCTTTGACAAATTAACTTAATGTGTTGCTTTTGTTCATTGTTTCAGCTGGATAACCCATCTCTACAAAGGTATGTCCAACACTTGAAACATATTCATCACTAAACACCGAGTTTCCTTAGAGACATAGGCAAGTCAATAAATTAAAATACTGTGGAAAAGTTCATTTTATTAGTTCAAATTAGTGAAACATATTTTTAGATACAGTACACAGAGTAAAATATGTTAAGCCTAATTATTTTAATTGTGGTGATTATGGGTTAATGTTAACAGATACATAAAATCATATTATTATTACATTATTCTTTGTTTCTTTTGGCTTTTCCTTTCATGGGTCACCACCACAAATCATCAGCCCTCTAGTGTGCGTTGATTCACGTATTAATTTGGCATAAAGCAGATAAATGCACAGAGGCTTTTTGTGACCCTTGTGACTGGATTAAAATTCAGTACCTCATATACTTAGAGTATTACTTTTTCAAATTACCTATGGACACTACTACTACTATTAAAATTTGTTTTTTAATTAGTTTATTAATAATTTTTCCTGCAAAATATTCAAATTCATTGACTCACTAGAACATAACAGATCTGAATGTTTTACTGCCTCAAACATGTTAATATTAATCTCTTGATTTTTTTTTTTTAGGTATATTGATAGACCAGAACAGAGGATTTCTCTTGACGACTTCAAGAACTTTCTCACTGAATATCAAAATGTAATGTCACAATCCATTAAACATTTACAAATCTTTTTTTTTTTTATATATTCTTACAAACTTTGTGTCCATACAGGAAATGTGGGCAACAGACAACAACAAGGTGCAAGAGTTTATGTTCAGTTACTTGAAAGATCCATTGAGGGAAGTGGAGCTACCTTATTTTTACCAAGAAGAGGTACAATCCCACTCAATTTCCTCAATATTTATCAACTGTTTATGCAAATGTATGAAAACACAAATGCCCTTTTCTGAGTGATTATTTCCAATACATTAAAATTGTCAGTGTAGGTGGGAAATGCTCTAGAATTGTGAATGAATGGGTACCCTGCTTCTTAGCTTATAGCGTCCCACGCAGATAAAAGGTTATCGAGTGCAGCATCTGTGTGAACACGGGGGATGCTTTTTGTGGTCACCATAAAGCTATGATACATCATCTATTTTGCTTTTTACATTTCCCTTTCGGGGTCTTCACAGCAAATTATCTGCATGAAGTGATTTTCGTATTTGGTTCCTGACAAGTTCAGTTTCTTATTTTTCCAAGCTAGCACAAAAAGCACACTGGCTCTGTTTCTGGATTTTCTATCTGTATATAACTTATTTAGCTTTTCCATTCAATGAGAGGTTTCCTTATTAAGTCTGTACAAAAGGCAATTCTAATGTTGTATATCTCTCTTATTTTTCTTTCTGGCATAGTTCCTGACCTACCTGTTTTCTAAGGAAAACACCATCTGGGATTCCTCTTTAGACCAGGTGTGTCCCGACAACATGAACAACCCTCTGTCCCACTACTGGATTTCCTCGTCCCATAACACGTGAGTTCTATATCTATAATTTCTGCTAGTCAATTATATACCCTGAAGAGGGAAACCACCTTTAAAGGCTGAGGTAAAAAAAAAATAAAATTGATATTTTTTTACTAAAAATACATTTTTAAAGAAAACATACCTTGACTAGATTTTTGAGGGATTAAAAAAAAAAACTTTTACTCTTTTTTTATATTATATAAATGAGTAAACACATTTTTTTACCTCAGTGGCAAAGAAGGTAGTAGTGCTAATTCTAATAGTGATAGCAGTAGTAGGAGTAATAGTGGTAACAAGAGAATAGAAGTAGTAATAGTAGAAGTGGTCATAGCAGTGCTTTTTACTTAAGTAAACTTTTACTCAAGTAACTATTTTGTACTTCCTCCACCTCTGTTAAAAGGTAAGTTAGATCTGATGTCTGTGCTGTTGAGTGCATGCTTTGACGTTGCACAATTATTTTTAGTTACCTGACGGGAGACCAGTTTTCCAGTGAGTCGTCCCTGGAGGCGTACGCTCGCTGTCTGAGGATGGGCTGCCGCTGTATTGAATGTGGGTAGACATAACAAAGAGTTTTAACCACAAAAGATCACATCATCATCGCTTTACTTTCAGCTTCAACAATTAGGTTTCCAGCCACCTCTTCATATCCTTTTAGTTGTAGTTATTATGCAGACGCCACACCCCTTGCATAGACAGACATACTCTTACACAACAGTTCGGGATATGGTCTTTACACTGGCGCGCAGTCAGGCAAGTTTCAATGAATAGACCTGGCTTACAGCAAGTATAATAATGGTCACTTTGCGTCTGCAGTGGAAACAAAAACAACATAAACACACGCCTTCTGCTAACCTAATTCTGAAAAAGTTGGAGCAATGTGCAAAATGTACATTTCTTTATCAAAATATAAAAAGATGGAAAAGACAAGCATTTATTTATTTTAATTGTGAGAATTATGAATTAAAGTGAATAAAAACATTTCTGATAAATTAGAAATATATGTAATATTGCATAATTATCATGTTCATGCTTGATGCTATCACATGCTTGAAATATCCCACTGTGTGTATAATATCAGTATACTGACTTTATAAATTGAAATTCTGAAAAAAATTAAGTTTTCTACCATGTTGTAATTCATTGATGCAGAAGTGTAAATAAAAAGAGAATGCAGGGGTTTGCACATCTCTTCATAGTAGACTATGTACAACATATCAGGCATTGAAACTGATATACTATGTTTTGAACAGGAAGAATTCTACTGATAAATGATACATTTTGTTGCTGTTTTTTTTTTACAGTGGATTGCTGGGATGGTCCTGATGGTATGCCAGTCATCTACCACGGACACACTCTCACAACAAAGATAAAATTTTCTGATGTCCTGAACACCATCAAGGAGCACGCTTTTGTTACGTCAGAGTGAGTTTTTTCTGTACTGTGAAATTGTAAACACAATACTAGTTTGATCAGATCTGGTTCTGTAACTGGCCCAATTTAGTCCTAGGTTTAGTTCTGGTTTAGTCCTAGATTTAGTCCTGCTTTTGCCCTAGTATAGTCCAAGATTTTGTTCTGGTTTAGACCCCAGTTTAGCCTTTGATTTAGTTATGTTTATAGCCCAGTTTAGTATGGGATATGGCTCTAGTTTGGGACTAGTTTTAAAATATTAGATCATTCTGGATTAGTTCTGGTTTTGGTTTAGGTAAATTTCTAGTTCTGGATTAAGTCCAGTTTATTTGTAAATGTAGCCCATGCTTTGTCTATAATTGTGTTTTTCCCTTCTCTGATAATCACTATTTTATTCTTTAGTGTATTAGTCCTGATTTAGGCCCATTTTAGTCCCCTAAAGATGGTACTTGGATAAGCCAAATATTTTATGTGGTTGTACTAAATGTGTGAAAACCTGTGCCATGCAAAATAACTGATAAAAGTGGACTTGTAAACACACAAGAGAACTTCTGCAAAAATGAAATTCAGTGAATGAATTATAATAAATGATTATTGACTATTCTCCTGCAGATATCCTATCATCTTGTCCATTGAAGACCACTGTAGTATTGTGCAACAGAGGAACATGGCCACGTTCTTTAAGAAGGTGTTTGGGGAGATGCTCCTGACCAAAGCGGTGGATATTGCAGCAGATGGCCTTCCTTCTCCAAATCAACTTAAAAGAAAGATCCTCATCAAGGTCAGTAACCAGAAGGAACCACTCATCTATTTATTAAAAGGGTCTAAAATAAAACATGATCCTACATGAATGAACTGAGTCATAGTTGGCACTGTATCAGCATTCATATTGTGGTTACAGAGATAGGAAGGAACTGGATACTTTTACTTAAGTAAGTTTTTAAGGAAATGCACTTCCTGAGTTACTTTAGTCAGTTTTGGAAAGAAGTGTTACTTTGAAGTATATTTTTAATCTTAGTAGTAGTAGTAGTAGTAGTTGTAGTAGTTGTAGCATTAAGTACTTTAAGTAAACGTTACACTTTTGTTTTTACTCAAGAAAATTTTTTCTTCAGTTCTTTACTTCTACTTGAGTGCTTCTTCCACCCTTAATACAGTAGCCTTATAGTAGCAGCATAACACAACATTACCATGGATAATACTGAACATTACTGTCATGAGCATTATATTTGACCAGCATATCCTTAGAAAATTACTTCTGCTACAATTTATTTGTTTTCTGGCTGGTTTGTGACTGCATCCCAAGTAGAAGCTTTGGTTTAAATGTGAATGTTGTGAATAGAGTAAGAAGATGTCAGAATTTTGTCTTCTTTTGATGTTTAGTAATTCTGTTGTTTGCATTTACTATTCAGATGTGGTTGCATTAATGATAACTTTTTCCGGGGTGGGAATTAAGTACTTCATATCTCTTTATTTGATGAAGCATAAGAAACTTGCAGAAGGAAGTGCCTATGAAGAAGTGTCCACCACCACCCCATACACAGAGAATGACATCAGTAACTCCATCAAAAATGGCATCCTATATTTGGAGGATCCTATCAACCATGTAAGCTTAGTTTAATTACTAAAAAATATTGTTTAAAAATATGTAAAAAAGATACAAGGTTTTTATGGATAAGGGTATATTAACATCAATATAACATAACCTTTCTGTTGTATTTGAAAGCTGTATTGTTGTTCTTTGTCCTGTAGGAGTGGTACCCTCATTTCTTCGTCCTGACAAACAGTAAGATCTACTACTCTGAAGAAACCTCCAATAATCAGGGCAATGATGATGAGGAGGAGCACAGAGAGGTCAGTACAATATAATAAATATTCTGCATAGACCTTTTCATCCTCATACCCTGTAGAAGTACTTAGGATGACGAAAAACTCTTTGTCCCAGGTGTCCAATGGTGTAGACCAACATGTGACAGAAAAATGGTTTCATGGAAAATTGGGCGCAGGGCGGGATGGACGGCAGATTGCAGAGAGACTGTTGTCGGAGTACTGTCTCGAAACTGGAGCTCCTGATGGATCCTTCCTGGTCCGAGAGAGCGAGACCTTTGTGGGGGACTACACCCTTTCTTTCTGGTACAGATGGTACAAACAAAACAGTGGTTACCGAGCAATTTTCAATTTGGCTTTGCAAACCTATTCTTTAGGGTATAATTCTTTTAAGTTTGGCCTTTTATCTGCAGTGTGTTTACCCAACTCACTAAAACTATTATAGTTCACACTTGAAAGAGAAGGCATTAACAACGTTACATGACTGCAATATTGAGCTGAATCTGTTGTATGCGAAACTCAAATAAGTGAGTGTTCCTCCATACTTGATTGTATATTGTTGTCACACATGAGCCTGTTCAGTTTCAGAAGGCCATTGAGTCTGCTCAACTCAATACTAAACCACATATAGATAAAAGAACAGTGAAGTCTGTATGATGTAAAATGTGGAGTCGATATCAAACAAAAGTACATTATTGTGTCTTCTACCAGGCGTTCGGGGCGAGTACAACACTGTCGAATTCACTCTCGTCAGGAAGCTGGCAGCCCAAAGTTCTACTTAACAGACAATCTGGTATTTGATTCTCTTTATGGCCTTATTGGGCACTACCAGCAGGTGGCTTTACGCTGTAATGAGTTTGAGCTGAAGCTGACAGAGCCAGTGCCTCAAACCAATGCGCATGAGAGCAAAGAGTGAGTGCTGTATTTATTATAAAATTATTATTATGTAAATTCAACTGTGCATATTTATCTAATGTTTTGTTTTTGTGCTCCAGGTGGTACCATGCCAACCTGTCGAGGAGCCATGCAGAAAATATGCTGATGAGAGTCCCACGTGATGGGGCTTTTCTTGTGAGAAAAAGAGCAGAAGCAAACTCCTTTGCCATTTCCTTTAGGTAAAATGGACTGAACTACTACTACTGAACTTCTTATAGGAATACAGAATAATGCCAGTACCTAATAATTATGTCTGCTTATTCTGTTCAGAGCGGAGGGTAAGATAAAGCACTGCCGTGTACAGCAGGAGGGACAGATTGTGGTGCTGGGCACCTCAGAATTTGACAGCCTTGTGGATCTCATTAGTTACTATGAGAAGAACCCTCTGTACCGTAAAATGAAACTTCGCTATCCAATAAATGAGGACACACTGGAGAAGATAGGCACTGCTGTGAGTAGAAAATTACAGGACAATCAAATACCTTAATAATACATTTTAATATTTTTCTTAAATTAATTTATTTTATCTAAAGGAGCCTGACTATGGATCACTGTATGAGGGCAGAAATCCAGGCTTTTATGTGGAGGCAAATCAAATGCCGACTTTTAAGGTACAGGCTTTGTTGTAAAACATTAGTTCCTGCTAATTCCAGTATTTTTAATGAAAAACTAATTGTTAACCCTTATTTTTTAGTGTACTGTTAAAGCTATGTACGAGTATAAAGCTCAGAGAGATGACGAACTCTCCTTTACAAAGAACGCAGTCATCAGCAATGTAGACAAACAGGAAGGTGGCTGGTAAGTGACTCCTCTAAACTTTTTAGGTTCTAACTGATTGTCCTCTCCTAATCCTACAAATCTTCATAAATCTTCTATGTGTTTGTTTTCTCTAAGGTGGAAAGGTGACTGTGGAGGGAAGAAGCAGCTGTGGTTTCCTGCTAACTATGTGGAGGAAATCAGTCCAACAGCGGCGGAGCCCGACAGAACTGTAAGAAATCATGAGATAATGGTTTAGGCACATGTCATACTCACTGTAATGACTGTAAATGTTTCACTTTCAAAATAAGTTCTACTTATTTTTTATAAATGCATTGGCTTTCTGTATTTTGTGAGCAGGAGGTAACAGAAAACAGCCCACTGGGAGATCTGCTGAGAGGAAGTGTGGATGTGTCTTCCTGTCAAATCGGTACGCTGCCCTCTACTTTTCAGCACTGCAACTGATAGATATAAACCAAGCTGTTACCTTTATAAGAAGCAATTTTAAGAATGTAAAATAAAAGCTATTATAGCTTGTTAATGGTTTTAATGAAAGAGGAGAGGAGGTTAGTTGGTGTGAGAGAAGAGGATGCAGAGAATAGATGGTTAGATGGAGGCTGATGATTTGCACTGGCAAAGTATAGTCACTTGCTTAAATTTTTTTTTTTTTTTTTGGACATCACTTAATCCTGTAACTTCAAACCAGTTGTTAAATCCTAGGATTCTGGCTCCACCTAATGGCATCTTGAGACATTACTGTTCATTGCAACATATCCATTGTTCATGACTGTATTTTTTCTTTTGGTATATTTGGTTGTCACAGTAGTTTTAACTTTTACTGTGTTGCCTCTTAATAGAAGAAAAGCTTGTATTTGACTATTATTATTATTTTTGTAATTATTTTAAAAAATATTGCTATGAATAAATTTGTATTAGTCCTTATTTTATCAGGCTTCAAAAAAAAAATTGTCCTTGAATATTTATTTTCCAGTTGTACGGTCTGATGGGAAAGGCAGTAGGCAGCATGTCTTCTCTCTTGTGCCGAATACCTCAATGCGAATGGGTCCAGTGTTAGATGTTGCGGCCAACAGTCAAGAAGAGCTCAAGGAATGGGTTTTAAAGATCCGTGAGGTGGCAATGACCTCGGAGGCCAAGGTATATTTAACACTTTGATTGTGGACAGTTGTCCTATTTTCCACTGTACCATGTCATGGCAATTAATGTATGACTGAATGTTTTTCTGTCATCCTTAGTTGGAGGAGGGGAAGATGATGGAGAGGAGGAAGAAGATTGCACTGGAACTATCAGACTTGGTCATCTACTGTAGACCGGTGCCTTTTGATGAAGACAGTAAGCATCATTTATAATAAAAACACAATTCTAGAAAAGTTGTCACAATGTGTAAGGTGTTAATAAAAAACAGAATGCACTGATTGACTCATATAGCCTATTTTTATGCACAATAAAAAAAGAGAATAATATGGTTAAAGCAATAATGTTTTACTGCAAAAAAAAAGGTTTTACTGTCAACACTGTTAACATGTAGGAACTTTGCCCTTATTTCTGCAGAGATAGGCACCGAAAGGGCCTGTTTCCGAGACATGTCGTCGTTCCCTGAAACTAAGGCCGAAAAGTATGTCAACAAAATCAAGGGGAAGAAGTTCTTGCAGTACAATCGTCTACAGCTGTCCCGTATCTACCCAAGAGGCCAAAGACTAGACTCGTCCAACTATGACCCTTTGCCCATGTGGCTCTGTGGCTCTCAACTGGTAGCACTCAACTTTCAGACAGCAGGTAAGGCTGTCTTTCCTAAGCAATCTAAATAGACCAGTGGTTCTCAAACTGTGGAATAAGTACCAGTTGGGGGTTAGGTTGGGGCTTAAATTTGATGCGCAGACTACAGTTTAATCCTGGTTTAGCCCTTGTTTATTTCTGGTATAGTCACAGGCTAGTTCTGATTTATTACTACATTTATTCCTGGTTTAGACTTAGATTAGACTTAGTTTAATCATGATTTTATTCTGGTACAGACCCAGCTGTTGTCAGTGTTTTGTCCTTATTTAGTAATGCTTTTTCTGGATTAATGACCAGTGTAGACAAGTGTTCCCCTCATTTAGGCACATTTTAGTCCTTGAAATGTGGTACTTGGTGAGCCAAATATTTCCTGTGGTGGTACTTACTGTGAAAAATGTGAAAACCACTGAAACATTAGTCTTTCTTCAATGATCTTTTGTGACATATAGATAAGCCAATGCAGATGAACCAGGCCTTGTTCATGTTGAATGGGAGGTGCGGGTATGTGCTCCAGCCGCCGATCATGAGAGACGACAACTTCGATCCTTTTGACAGACACACGCTGCGGGGCCTGGACCCAGTCAATCTTCAAATAGAGGTTCAGTATTTGTGTATAATCTGTATACAAGCACATGTCAGTAAATTAGAATATTGTGGAAAAGTCACTTTATTTCAGTAGCTCACACGAAGAGAAATTTATTTATTTTAATTGTGACGGGGTTGGGATAAATATTATATAATCATGACATCTAAAATAAACAACTAGATGCTTGAAATATTTCACTTTCACTTCATACATCCTTTTAATCTTTGTAAACAGATCCAAAAAATGGTGCCACAAGTTAAATAGACCACAATGCATTTTCAATAGCGAATTTAGCATTAACCACAAAATATCACAAATTATGAATTATCAAGATGATTTTGGCAACTCGCAACCACTCGACCACATATGAGTATCAGAGCAGCAGAGCCTGGCTGAAAACATTAACAAGTGTTTCAGTGTTCAGTGTTTGTTACAGAAATGTGTCAAACCATAAACGGTTGACATTGTGTCCTCAGATTTGATTTACCAGTCACCGCAAATCCTACTTTAATAAATGAAGTTTAGTTTGTTTAGTTTGGAACTGACTATGAGATGTTGGTTTAATTCACAGTATTTTTTAACAGAACATAAAACATTTAACATATATAAACAACTGTTAGTTCCTGTCCTCTAAAAACGGCAAATTCATGTTTTTTATTTGCTCCCTCATATAAAAGAATGGGAAAGAGTGCTAATTTTGTCACCAATCTGCATGCACAACTTATCTAAATATCTCACTTGTGATGGGGTCTATATACATTTAACTTTTGTAATTGAAGTCCTAAAATAATTTCCACAATATTCTAATTTGTTAATATGTGCTTGTATTGAATATAGTACAAGTACCTTTTGAAACAGAGGCTTTATAAATTGCTGTTTTTTTTTACTTTTAAGGTTTTGGGAGCTCGACACTTGCCAAAACATGGCCGTGGGATTGTTTGTCCGCTTATCGAGATAGAGGTGTGTGGGGCAGAGTATGACAGTGCCAAGCAAAAAACAGACTCTGAAGGTAAGTGTTTTGTGCTTTTTTTTTTTTTTTTTTTTTTTTAAGCATCAGATGTTTACGGGATCTGTTACCTTTATGGAATTTCCCTTCTTGTTGTAGAAAAACAGGAAGTTGTACAAACAACTAAGGGCTGTGCGGGAATACAAAAGGAACAACACTGCTTTGTGGCAGGCCTTTTGTCTGTGATGATGTTAATGATAATTTTTTTGTCATTTCACAATTAGCTGGCTGAAGTACAGATGTACAGATAAATTAGAATATAGTGGAACATTTTAATTGTTTCACTAATTTTGTTTAAAAAGTGATACTGTAATTCAGTGCACAGAGTGAAATATTTTAAGCATTTATTTATTTTTAATTGTGAGTTTTACAATGGTTTTGTAATATTATGTAATTTTCTAATTTACTGGAGTGAATTTCATTTTTTTAAATAACTGTAAGCCATAATCATCACAATTAAAATAAATAAACGCTTGAATATCTGTACTATCTTCATCTTTTGTTCATGGCTTACAGTGTTTTCCATCTGTTTTTTTTCTCTGCAGCTGACAATGGTCTCAACCCCACTTGGCCTAGAAAGCCATTCCAGTTCACAGTGTGCAACTCTGCCTTCGCCTTTTTGCGCTTTGTAGTTTATGAAATTGACATGTTCAATGACCAAAATTTCCTGGCTCAGGCTACATTCCCCATTCAGGGTCTCAAGACAGGTATGCACACCAGCAACACGCTCAAACTACAACAAAAAAATCGGTTACAAATGTTTCTCCTGTGGCTTTTTGTGTATCTTTTGATTGTGGCTGTAGGTTACCGCTCAGTACCTCTAAAAAACAGCTTCAATGAGGATCTGGAGTTGGCCTCCCTATTGGTCCACATGGATATCAGCAGGGGTAGGGTAAGCCACTACTTTTTACTTGGACTCTTTGCAAAATTTTATCAAAAGTACAGACCAAGCAGTTGTTTTAATTATTGTGTATAAGTAGCACTCACAATAGAATTCCTTACCCCTGAATTTCAGATTTGTGTGGTGACCTTTTCTTTAATTTGTTTAGATTTAATCTTAATCACAGTAGTAATGAACAGTAGAAACCCCACCTCAAATAAAGCACAGACAACAAACCAAGTCTACATATCTATCAAAGATAAACATTAATTGTGGTGTAAATACAATATGCTGCTCCCTAATTTGTGCTGTGTCTGCGATTGTTGCTGAATTAGGTGCTTCTGATAGAGTAAAAGAATGTTTTGTATTTTGTTTCTATAAAGAAGAGGGACAAACTGGAAACATTTGAGAGCTATGGTAAAAGCATTGTGAATATTAAAAATCAGGAAGTCACTGTACTTTCTTTTCTGTCCCCTTAAGGATGAAAACGGAGAGGTCTTGAGCCCATTACTTGCAGTAGGGTCCTCACCTGTAACCCTATCATCTCAAGTGGGCCGGGAACGTTTGGGGGAGTTTGGCTCTGTCTCATCACTTTCCTCCAATAGCTCTCCACTGCCTCAGTCCCCTGCTCAGGCCCAGGCTATGGGCTACAGAGGGAGGGAGGGTTCTTTTGAATCCCGCTACCAGTCCCCCATTGATGACTTCAGGCTGTCCCAACAGTCACTATTGGACCACATGGACTCACAGAACAGGAGGTAATACTAGCAGGATGTTTGAAGTTGCGTTTGCCACAGGACCCAGTATTGAAGCTGTGCCTTTGTGTCTGCAGTAGGATGCTACGCGGGGCCCGAGTGGGTGGAGAGAACCGCGTCTGAGTCCAAAGCCAATCAGTTTGTGTATCTGTTGCTCCCCCCATAAGCCCCCCATCTCCCTCGGTCGTCTCTCTCGTACTGATGATGTCACTGACTGCTGTGAACACTGTTTCCATGGAAACGCCCACCATCGCTTTGGCCTACATTTCAGGCAGCTCTCCCTCCGTTCTCTGCCTGGACCCCCTGCAATCAGCCACTTTTTTCTTTTTGCCCCAGCCCTGCTCGGCCGGCCTCCTCCCGCTCTTCTGAGGAGGAGCTCAGACACAGAGGCGGGGACGTCCTGCGAACAGGAAGAAGTAACTGATGTTTACAAAAAAAAATGGCTGAAAAGTTCCAGCTCTGGGCTGACAGTTGTGGGGGTTGGACATCCTCTTGTGTTGTGCACATCAGCTACTTAGGAGGTTAAGAGGAGTGAAAGAGCGATAAAAATGTCAGTTTGAAACTGTTTTCTTGATTTAAGTTTGATTGCTCTTCTCATTATAGCAAATCTGAATAAGTATATATTTATTCCTGTTGTGCTGTTGTCCAGAGAACAGCAGCAGCTGACCTGCTCTCAAAGAGCTTCTTTCTCCATGTTTTAATATACTAATTATTTAAACCTTTAAACATTCATAATGTGATTTTTATGTATATGTGTAAAACACGAGGGCTCTGTACGGCTGTTTTATTGTCTCCCTTTTCTTTGTGTCTCCAGTGTAATTCATGCAGATCTTGGAGGTTATTTAATGATTTTTAAGGCAAGTTCTTGCCCGTTTTTGTGCAGCAAGCAGTAAGGCAGCAGGCAGCATCTTATTTTCTGTACAGACTCAGAGCCAGGCTGTTTTTCTTACATTCCTGAAAACTGCACATCATTCCCCTGCACTGCAGGTGCCTTTACAAGCCAGTCTCACACATTTTTAATTTCTCTTCATTACCTTAGTCTTGTTCCACAACAGAGCATGATCGTGTGACACAGGTGTGTAGAGCATCAGGGACTAATCCAAAGGTGTTAGACAGCATATGAAATAAACCCTGTTTTAATTAAACGTTTTTGAATGTAATTAACCAAATTTACTATATTCACAGCTTATTGGCATTTAGAAGCTGCACAGCACTGTTTCATGGTTGGTCATAAGGTTGACAAGATTTTAACCATTTTTGCCTCTGTAATGTAACTGTAACTACTGTAACTTCTTTGTACGTAATGATAAATGTTCACACAACATAAGTTTCACTTAACATCTTTAATAATTTTGATTTCTTGGTGTGCTGTATTTAAAAAATAAAATAACAGTGCAGCTTTGTGATCCTAAGACAAGAGAGCCAAGTTAAATATAATGGCTTAAATGGAGGCTGTGTTTTAGCCATGATGCTTATTGCATTTTCATAGCTGTTCATAATCGTCCCTGGAAATATTTAGATTGGGTGTACTTAAATTTAGCCTTTTGGGCTTGTGTTGTGGGTGAGTGGACTAAGGTGCTTGACCATCAAACAATTCTTGTCTGGGCCTTCAAAGTCTTGACCAAGTTTGTATGTAACCGTTGGTGTTGTCTTTTTAAGGTGAATGTCAGAAACAGTGTTTGAGGACTTTAATATGTAAACTCAGTATTCTCACTCAGTGTTTGACACACTGGGACATACGTAAGCCATATGGTATATAATTATGTTGAGATAACAGCAGGGAAGGGAGGGAATAAGCAGGTTCTCACCCAAATAGTTTACCATCTTGTTGGAGCTGCATCCTTATTTGTCCCAAAGCTCCCATTATTTTATTTTTTCTAAATTAAAGGTCTTTGTGGAAAGCTCTCCCTCCAATGCTGCATTGCTATTACTGCTGACCTTTCTGCTTATGTCTATGTGCCTCTGTCTTTGTACATCATTAAGCCACATATTGGCCAGCTGGGTCTAAAAACCTGCACACCCACTCAGGTCCCTCCTCTCAGGACTGGACCAGTGTTTCGACAGTAGACACCTGACAGTTTAGCCTGAGTTTGTGGCCAATGGTCTGTAAAGATGTCAACCAACTGGACTAGGAGTAGCTTTGTGGGTGAGCAGAACCAGTGTCTTATTCTGTCTACATTTTGTTTCTGACGTCTTGATTTTACAAATGCCTTTGTGTAATGTGCCTAAAACTCTGGAGAGGAAAAGTATTCATTTTAATTTTTGCCTTTCATATAAAACATATTCAAGCCTGAAAGTAAATAAAATAATTACTGCTTTAAGGTTGTCTTTGTGTGGCTTAATCTTACTGATATGTTTCACATATATTCACTGAGACTAAGACTGAACAGTGATTTTGTTGTAGACAACACTGTGTTAAAGATGTGGTAGCAACAGTTGAAAACCAAATCTTGTATGACACTGAGTTAACCAAGAGGTAACCAGCCATCTCTCTGTATAATTACCTCTGCCAGGAGGTTGCTCACTTTGGTTTGTTGCTTGGTTCATTACCATTGCAAAATGGGACCAAAGATCCTAACTCCAGCCAGAAGGGGTCAGTTTCTATCTCCACTAGTTTCCCCTGATGTTCAGGTCTATGAACATATTACCCATGCATTGAGTGCCTTGGTAGAGGTCTGCCCTCTCCAAGTACTTCCAGTTAAAAACAGATAAAAGCCAATGATAATTATGCATTACATCCTGTTTTATTTTGCAAATAGTGTTTGTAAAAATTAAACATCAAGCCTAAATATGGAACTTGGTAAACTCAGTTCTTTACAAATTTATTAAGAAAGTTCCATAAAAAATGTATTTTTCCGTCATCAATGACATCAAGCAGCACTTGATGCTACAACACATTTTCATAGGTAAATGTACAAGTCAGTTTTCTTATTAGACACCAGGATGCTTGCCCTCTTGGGATGACAATTCATTCGGCTATGGTGAGCAGTTTTTAAATCTTTAACAAAACTATGTACAGTAATGAAAGATGAGCCTACAAATAGATGTCCAAAAAGCTTCAAGGTCCAGAAATGAACATCAATGCTGTATTTCACATAATGCTAGCACATTCAGAAAAAGCTGCAAGCATGACTTCAAAGTGTTTGAGTGCATGATAAACAATTATGGTTATAAAATGGTTACATATTTGACCTTAAGGTTTCTGTAAGCAGCCTGTGGCAAAGAGCTGTGCAGTTTTAAGTAACCCCCCAAAACTATTAATTCTCTACAGAGATGTCTCAGCCATAGCAGAGTCTGTATACTTCTCCTTTATCGTCACATCACATCAGGCTAAACAAACAGCCTAAGATCGCATCAGCAGTGCTCTGTCTCCACTGAATCCATTCCTATATTGAAGCTTTCCTCTGATGAAAAAATGGCAGAAAGGAGGAGTGGGGAATGGGTGAGTATTTGAAAAGATGGGAATTTGAGGTTTTAAAGTCTTGGTGTAAGAGAGGAGAGAGCAAGGAATAGTTTTAAAGTCCGTTTTCATCCAGTGATCCTGTTACAACAGCATCTGCTGTCTTTGCTTCAGACTTCCAGCACAAAGACCACCTGCGAAGTGGTCTCCACACAGACAAAAGGCCCCTTCAATCTGTTCCTGTAGTAATTAAAACAGAAATTAAAATCATCTCCACACTCTGAGCAGAAAATTTTTCACAGTAGCACCTAAGTGTGTGTTATGGTAATATTGCATTGCATTGCATTGTAATTCTGATTGATGCAATAAGACACTATATACAATGCTTAGGCATAACATGCCTAAAATGCAGCCCCATACACAACAAACTGCCATGCTCTGCCTATTATGACACCTTTCTATCAGAACCAGGATTAGACTTAGACTAGGACAGATTTTATTAATCCACAAGGGAAATTGCTTGGTCACAGTAGCTCAGTTTTTCAAAAACACAAGTAACATCTTCAGCAATTTTGTAGCTCATCAGTTGAATTGGACCACATGTGCACAACCTGTCGCCAGTCCACCACCAGTCTCATAACTGCTGACCAGGAACACCCCACAAAAGGTGTAGTTTTGCAGAGATGCTCTGTCCCAATCATCTTGCCATCACAATTAGGCCTACTTGCGCAAATCTTTACCCAGTTATCCTGCTTCAAACACATCAACTTTGAGACAAAATGTTCACGTTTTGCTTAATATATTCAACCCACTAACAGGTGTCACGAAGAAGAAATAATCTGTCACTTCACCTGTCAGTAGTCATAATGTTAGGCCTCTGTGTAACTTTGTTTTATTGTATCTGTTAGATCTTTCACAATCTTACCATATGTAAGATTCGTAGACTTATTCGTCTTTTGTGATGCCGCACACAGACTGCTCCATCTTCTCCTCATTGCCTGCTCCGGGCTGTGGCTCCAGTGGGGAGGAGGATCCAGGTATTTGGGCATCTCCTGCTGAACCTGGTGCAACTGGTTTGGCACCACCTGCCGTTTGGTGCAGTACCAGTGAAGAGGCTTTGGTGGAAAACCAGTATCTCACCAGGTCAGCTGTCAAACCACTGGCTTCTGTCAGCTCCTCAAGCTGTGCACAAAGAAGGCCACAGTCTAGCAAGGCAGTTTTGTATCATTTAAAACTCTAAAAACGATTAAGACTGGGCAGAAGTTATTATTACAAAAGGCTTAACCAATACAGTACATTGCCTGCTTTATCTTCTACAATCCTGTCAGTAGTCTTTAAGTAGTAACAGTAATAGTAATATTGTAGCAGTAAGGAGTACTACCACAGGTAGTTTAGTTGTACTCTGGAGTTCTTTCTGCACTTGAAGCCATTTTAGGGAGCTGCCTTAACAAGCGAATATCTGATCTTATTTGAAGGCAACATGACCATAGAATAATGCTCTATGCTGTTTATTTACACAAAGCACGAAATCTGCCTCCTAGTGTGCTGTGATTTGCATATTGATTTATCTTAGGTTTTACATCAGATGCCCTTCCTGACACAACTCGCATAACGGGGCAAGGAGTACACAAAGAGTACACTGGGTTCTCTATTCTATAATAAACAGTTTATTAGTGATGTATATTTAGTCTGAAAACTTGTGAGTGCAACAAATCTGACATACCTTTGACTCGTTCAGCCTGCCGTAATCATCCAGGTAGGTCTGTAGGATCTGTGCGTTTCCCTTCTGCAGGTCTTCACTCAGAGCAGTGTTTTGGTACGACTCCAGCCACTTGAGCTGTCCGTTCTTTTGTACATATCGGCAGTCTCCAAACCAGCGCACAACCTCGGGCCTGGGCAGTCCCGTGCTGGAGATGAGTTCATCGTACTGAGCAGCACTGGGCCACTGTGTGCGGGCATACACCTGTTTGAGCATGTGCAGCTGGTCTGGGGTCTTCTTGCCCCTAATTGACGTTGGTTTGGGAGACTGGGATGATTTAGATGTTGTGGAGGAGTGTGACTGTTTTGAGTTGGAGGATGGGGTAGGGCCTGGTGATGAAGAAGGTGTACAGTTCAAAGCAGGGCTATCAGAACCTTCACAGTCTTGTTTAGCCTCAGTCACCTTTAACATTTTTAGATTTATTTTTATAGGGTTGACTTTAGGCTTATCTAACCCGCCCTCTTTCTGGCTGTCCTCCCCGTCATCCTCTGTCTCCTCCCCCTCTTCCTCTTCTCTCATTGCACGCTCCTCCTCCTCCTTCTTCTTCTCTGCAGCCACACGTTTCCTCCGCTCAGTGAACCAGCCGTGGATCTCCCGTCTAGTCATTTTGGTCTCAGCTCGAAGTCTGTCCACTTCCTCATTAGATGGGTCAGGGTTCTGAGAGAAGCTGGCCTCCAGAGCTTTTACCTTGAAAAGAAAAAATGTTGTTATGCAAATGTATGTTCAGTAAATATATAGAACTGTCATATCTTGTGTATTGTCATATTTTGTGTATGTCAAACTGATGGTTAATTGGGTCTTAAAATTGAAAGATTGTCAGAAGAAAAAACATACAGGTTTGGAGTCAATGTACAAGTGCATTTGAATATTGTGTAAAAGACAATGTATTTTAGTTCTATTTAAAGAGAAACACATACATTATATAGATTAAGTGCACACAGAGTAAACAAATTTAACCATTTTGTCTTAATTGCGATAACAGCCTAATCAAATAAATAAACATCATTTGTATGACTGAAATAATTCCACTTTTGCCTAAGATTGTACTAATATTGTGAGTTGTACTGTAAATGCAACATAGTCCCTGAACCTTACCTGGCGGGGCTCTCTCTCCTTATATCGGATAGCTGTGAAGTCGGGAGATGGTGGTCTAGGATGACGTCTTGAAGGAGTGGTAGGAGAGGTGGGAGTCTGTGACGCAGGTGGACTCTGGGGTGCAGGTGCGTGCAGGGCTGTTTTAGGATCAGAGGTACCGCTAGTGTCAGAGAGATCAAGAGGGTTAGCACTGCCACTTCCTGGTGTACTCAGACCACTTGATGTTCCCGCTGCAGACTTGCTCTGTCCTCCTGAGGTACGGGACCCCTTGAGGTTGCGCAAATGGTAGCGCCTGTCACTAAACCACTTGCGAACTTCTCGTACAGTGAGTCCAGTAAAAGCAATAAGCCGGTCCACTTCTTCCTGGTCTGGAAATTGGTTGTTCTGAAAACTATCTTTCAGAGCAGTAAGCTGCTCTTGTGACTTCTTCCCCTTGTAAAAGCTGGGGTCCAAGAAAGGGTTGACAGGGGTTTTTGATCCAGAGGTGCTGCTGGAGGAAGCAGCAGGAGAAGGGGAGGAAGACTTGGAGGAGGGAGAAGCAGGGTCGTCCATTTTGATCTTTGGAGAATTACTGGCAGAGGAGTGGACATCATCATTATGTGTGACTTGTGTATCTTTGCTCTTACTGTCCGTATTGTCACTTTGCAAAACGCTGGTGCTGTTGGATTTGTCATTTGTACCATCACTGCTGCCTTTAATATTGCAATTTTGGGAATCTGCATTAGCACCAACATGTTTGCCATTGGCAATGTTAGTCTTTCCACGATTACTGCTGCCTAGACTAAGATTAATAACACTAGCTTGACTACTACTACTACTACTACTACTACTACTGCTACTACTACTACAGCCGGCTCCATTTCTGCCACTGTTACTGGGACTGATTACATTGCTCCCTGAACTGCTGCTGCCCACCGTCCCCACCACCATGCTGATGCCTTTGTCTGCCACCAGGGCGGCAGCAGGACGAGCCTGCATCATGGGACGAGCGGCTGCTTGGGGCTTGGGCGTAACAGCAAGGGCCACTGGAGCACTGCTAACCTGAATACCATTTGCCATCACAGGCTGTGTGACGATCACCCCTCCTTGGCTAACGAGAGACCCTTGGAGGATTTGGGGCAGGCCTGTGGTCCCCAGTGAAGCAGGCAGAACGGCTATGGTGTGATGAGCAGGACTGCTGAGACTTTGTGAACTTGATGGTGCTGTCTGAATAATGGTATTGAACATCTTCCTCCTGGCCTCTTCAATTTCCTCTGGAGACCAGCTGATACCCTGCTTCAGTCTCTGTGCGGTGAACCAAATCTTGATCTGCTCCTCAGGAAACTTAGTGACCACAGTGAGGTAGCAGAGCTCAGCCTTGGTGGGATAGGGAAACTTACTAAAGGAGGTCTTCAGGAAGGAGGAGTCATCCATTGAGGCACTATAGGTGGGGATGCTGCTCAAAGGAATCATCACCTGGCATGCAAATATAAAATGTGGGTGTTGAAACTATACAAAACACTTCAAATAAAAGAGCTTAAATTAACAAATATTACCTTGGGTAGATTTTTAGAAGATGAGGATGAAGAGGAGACATTCGAAGCATTAACTGGTGTAGAGTGATGCAGGTTTTTGTTCTGAACCACAGAAACCACCTAGAAAAAAAAAAAAGTTATAAAATCCAGTGTATGAAAAGCTAAACAACAGGCATAGCATACTGCTTACTTGTGTAATGGGTGTCTTGAGCATTGGTAAGGCTCCCGAGCCATTGACTATCTGGATAGCAGAGGGCATGACTTTAGCTGTCCCATTGTGGACCACAGTTGAGACATGGCTAACATTGACTCCAGAATTATCTTTTCGGTCAGTCTCTCTAGATCCAGCAAGTGACTCCAACTCATCCGAAACCATGTGCGACACAACTATCTTTTTAGGCTCAGATTTACCCTTAAGCATTCTCATAATAGGTGTTTTTGTGATAGCAATTTCGCCATCCTTTCCCATGTCTGTCCCATTCACCAAAGTCTGCTCCACCACAACCCTTTTATCCTTCTTCTTTAGTTGCAATGTTGTGTTCAGTGTGCTGGGGTGTACTCTGGCATTGTGTAGTGCCAGACCTTCAAACTTCGATGCTGAAACGCCACAGGTGATGCAAAGGAAGCACGAATCCGCACGGAAGTCCGGGTGTCCACTGTACACATGGTCCAAGAACAAGTTAAGATCTTGGGTTTCAAAGTTACAAGGCCTACAGGTGTAAGTGCCATCTTTGACCATCTCTGTCGTCTCCATTTTCTCACTAGAATCCAGGGCATTATTTAGGTCTGCTCCCGAAATCCTCGATGGTCGGAGATAAATGGGAGAGTCCTGGTTCAGTTCATCTGAGGGACGTATGGCCTTGCTGGGGATCATGCAAGGGGTAGAAGACTTCCTTTTGCTAGCCATGGTGTGTCCAATGTGTCGTTAAGGAGTGTAAGTGAGAATATAGGCTGTTTCTGGTTCACTGTAGACCAGGCGTGGGGGTTGGAGGATGGTAGGACATGTCCACAGCTCAGGTCATTTGCTCTCTGCAGTCTAGATGGCGACCTGAAATCACAGACAATGAATCAATTTAGTTCTTCTTCTGTGAAATTAGAATAAGAGTTCTGCAGTTTTGTTAGTTCAATTCCTAATGTCAAAGCAACAAACTGACAAAGAAACAAATGTTAAAAGCACATACCACGTTTCCCAAGAAGTATGAGGTCTGTTGGGGATACAGGTAACAAGTGACAAGATCTATTTACAGAAGCTTTCCTGTTTTATGACATCATACAAAATCCCATTCTGCTGCTACACTGAAGTTTTTTTTGGGGAAAGCTCCTCTCGTATCCCCTTCTTTCCCCTCCCCCACACATCTCTGCCTCACTTCCCCTCATGCAGACACACCCCCACAGAGAGAGCACATTCTGCAGTTTCTGGCGTTCTCTGGTCTGCAGTTTCACCAAACAGCTAAAAATGAATTCTACATATGGCCAAGTATTCTGTAGAGGTGTCTTCTACTCCCTCATCTCGACAGAGAGGTAGTGATGAATAATTGGAGGACGGCTGTAGGGTAATTGGTTTACCAATCACTCTGTACCAACAAGACTACTCAGGCACCAAGTAATTTTCAAATCTGAAATCTGTCTGAAATGTTATATGTGTAACAGCATGATATTTTTGGAAGTCATTAGTAAGTTGCATATCTTTCGACATAATCTTTGACCAGTGATGATACAAAGTGCCCACTCAAGTCAGGAACATTCTAAATAAAAGTACAGATACAGAAGTGTTAGATAAGGCATCTGAAACCACTTACACAGTAGCACGCCAGTCCATTAAACTGCAAATAAATTGAAATAGAGAAAGATATTGAAACCTTCTTGCGTAAATGTATGACACCAAAACAAGAGTTATGATTTGCTTGATGGATGGAGAGTGAGGGGTTAACAGGCCAGTAAAGTTTGCTCCTGAAGGGAACGTGATGCTCCACACCCCCCAGCGAGAGTAACTGCCCTTGGCTTGGTCTGTGCTAGTGCACAGTGCACCCCTCCTACTCCCCTGCCATTCAGTTCTGCATCAGGGGGCACAGTGCTGCCAAGGCTGGTGGGTCACATGACCCACACAAAGGCTTATGGGTGGGCAATTCCAGCCATCCATCACGTGGTCCTGTTGGGTGCATGTGGGCTGGCGAGAGGTGAGCGAACAAGAGGACAGTGGGGGATGGGGACTGGTTAGGGGTGAGGAGAGTCAGGGGTGTGAACTGTTGTGGAGGAAGCACTGAGGTGTTTCAGGCAGGAATTTTCCTCCCTGATACCCCCTCCAGCCAGACTACCAGCCTTATGCCCTGCCAATCCCCCGCCCCCTGCTCCAAACTACAATCACACAGTCCTCGTTCCCCTCCCTCCTCTACTGCTCGGCAAAGACTGGAATGTTCCAACCTAACACAACCTGGTGCTTAGCTTCAACATAGCCATGAATGAACCACAATGTAATGCATGGCTCACTATATGCAAAATTAACAGTAAAACAAATAACATCAAACTACAACACTACACCTAAAGCCGCAAACAGTGATGGTCTATATTGACTGTATACAAACAACCACCAGGCCTTACTGACATAGACAATACTGAGCATATACTGGCAAGTAAAAATGAAAAGGTCTTGTCTTGTCTCAGAGGAACGCAGTTGTTGACTCAATGCTATGAGTGCAACAGCTAGTCAATGTTCAAATGTTGCACACAGGTTGAGTGACCATAGCCTGTTGGTGGGTTTGTGTCTGTTAGTGTGTGTGGGTTTCCGGTGAGACTGTGAATTCAGAGGAAGAGCAGACGTGTGGGGTGTGGTGGGGTGTGCGTGGTCTTCATGCTTGTGTGTATGTGGTGTGCGGGGGTGGATGCCTGCATGTCTGTCTTCGACGCTTGTTTACTGAAGTAGTATGTCAGAGTCAACGATGTCCCAGGGACACACAGTCTGTTTTGTTTTGTTCTTTTGGTTGATAACATTTTCACATACTGTGAGTACAGTCCATTAAAGGCACTTTTATACCAAACCTAAATTACAGGTGCATTACTCATAAAGGAGGCTGTACTGGTTACTTTCTTCAGTAACATAAAACCAGCACTTCTTGGCTCCTTACTCGCTCTCACTGTTCCCACTTCATCCAAGTTTGGCCTGGGGAGACAGGTCGGCAGCGCCACTGGTGTGTTACTGTCCCCATGGCAACCACCTCCTACCCTCTCTCTCTTGTGCTCCCACCAGCCCATTTCTCTAAAGCACATGCATGTGGACACACACACACACGGCAGCTCAGATTGGTGCACTACACTCAGCTCCTGCAGACCCTGACTCTGGTGTGGCCTGTTTGTTCCACACATCACTGTGACTGGTATTTGGAGAGTCACTGCCCTGCTCCTATTTCAGTGCCTCCCGTGCATGGTGTTGATGTCTCCTAGATAGGTGTGGTCGCTGTCGCCAAGGCGTGCCATTGGCCAGAGTTGATGCTTGTCTTCCTGTAAGCTCTATGAGTTGTTGACTAGTCAGCAGCTTAAGCAATGGCTTGTTTGTGAATCTTTTGAGGCTTTTGTCTAAAGCCTACAGTGGCCTAAGGCAAGCCTGACTCTGAGGAGAAGGCACCATTATTATGAAAATAGGGTTTTGATACTATCAAATAGTCTCACCAGGATCCAGCTTTACCTTGGGTGCAATCAACCAATTATCACACGTGACTCACACCCTCTTTCTTACTGATCAAGGCAAACAACAACAGTATATGGCAGTTAGTGGACCGCCAAGTCTATCTAGAATTGTACTTTCCAATTAGACTTCTGTTAACAGTATCACGGCGCAGCAAAAATTGTATGCTTGAACTTAGAAACTTTCAATGCACAGAGAATTATTTCACAAGCAACACAGTCCCATTGGCGGCTCCCAGGTCAGGGAGCGAATGGCTGTCTGGGTTACAGATGCCTGCAATGCTGTGGCCACTGTCAGAGCAGGCGTTAAACTGGGTTGCTGAGAGAGGAGGGAGAGAAAAAATGGCGGAGTATCATGCTCTGTGCTACCCAACCTAAAATGGCTGACATCACAAGCTGTTAACCAGCCAAGCAGAGCTGAGGCTGCTACTGCTGCTGACCAAAACCTGCACACAGTGGAAACATGAGAGGATCACAACAAGCTTGGTTTGCTCTCTGTAAAAAACAAGAAAAGAAAAAAAAACGAAAAAAAAAAACGTTATGAATTCCAGGTCAAATGAGCACCTATGGGTCAAATTGTTCATAAAAGTACATTCATTTATGAAAGTGATATATAGCCTATCCTTACAAGGAAACAGAATGCAATATTAAACACAGAATAAAGTACAAGACAAAAACTTTAGAGACAACAACAGTAGATATAGAGCATCTCCAAAAGGCAGCAACTATGAGGGGATTTTGGGCGAAAACCTAATAGATGCATGCTCACACAAAAGTGGGTAAAATAATCTATTTTATGGTTTAAAAAGTTAATTTAACAAACCATGTGCTGTTGAGAACTGAACTGAATTTTATTCTAATAAATCAAAAGGTGTACTGTGTGTCATGTACAGCTACCTGTATTAAGCTCCTCACTCACTGGAGTCACGTGGACATCAGACACAGTTAGCTGTCTAGGAAAGCTCCACTCTAATCCTCTGAGTTACACTGTCAACAATGATAATGATAAAAAACTATAGGAGACATCTCCCAACCTCCTCCTGACAGAGTGGCTAATGGGACACACATAATTTTTCCCCCGTATGTTTTTAAACATGGGCTTTATACAGTATTTGGCATTACTGCCTAAACTAAAAAAAAAAATCTTCATTAGCATAATATAAAAACATAAAATTCTAAAAAGATTTTAGAGCAAAATAGTTTGGGTCAAAGAGTTTCAACTTTTAGCTTTTGATCATTTAACTAGACAAAAGAAAAATTATAGTCAAACGTCAGTCACAAATGTAAGCACTACAGTACCTTGTAAATAAAAGTTGACAATTACAAAATTATATTTTATAACAGAGCAGACTTACTGAGGCTACTGATTGGCGTTCATCAGTGAGCGCTGCAGCGTCAAACATTTCCGACAATGATGCGTGCTTACTCTAATGTAAGTTAGGCGGAGTAAACCCCAACTAAGTGGGCTCGTCTATATCATATGTTCACGCACTGTGACCAAATCAGAGGAAAAGAAAAGGCAAACCCCCAGCCCAAAAACTACTCTCTCTCCTCTCGTTGGCTGTCGCCATTTTAAGCAGGCGACATGCAGCTGGCCAGCGCCGTCTCGCCAAAGCCCGCAAAGGTGGGCTTCACACAAGTTTGGAAAAGCTTGAATAGTTAGAAATACATAAACGCACAAGCCCACTCACCTGGCTTTGTCTCTGGTCGCTGCTGGTGGCGCTGATTTGTGAAAAGTTTACAATGATCTGGGCTCAGTGGAGCGGTACGGAGACCGGAGACGGGGGCTGCTGATGGTAACTTTGGGTACAGGCTTCTTCTGAAACCAGCTGGAGATAACCGTGACACCGGGCCCACAGTGGTCGTATATTGCGCTTGTTTATTTCGCCTGGTGCTCTCTGTTAATCAGGCAGTGGAGATGAGGAAAATACGGCGGACGTACCGAGGAAAGAGACGGACACGTGATGCAGACGTCACAGACGTTGGAGTTGGCGTGAGCCGAAGCTCCACCGCGGAGACAGCAGTGAGTCAGTCACATCCCGTCCCGAGTTTGACTCTGGCCCAACAACAGGGGCCAGAGTGTGGGGGCGAGAACAGGTCAAAGAGAAACCCCCAGCACACAGACCTGTCCCGTTTAAGTGCCTTATTACAGTAACACTCACCTGTCCCCCACCTCCCAGGTGACCCCTCTTAAAGACACAGCACAACTACATGTAGGCTTTACTTGTCTTTTTTATGTATACTTACATACGTTTTATTGACAGAAATATTATTATCGTTAATAATAGCAATATATAAATACTAACCCATATTTTCAACAAAACGGTCACTCAATTATAACTTTCTGTTGCTGATATGATATGATATTAGGCAAAGAAAAATGTATAAAATATATATATATATATATATATATATATATATATATATATATATATATATTTATTATGAAATTGAGTTTACTTTTGTAAATGCACAAAACACAGTGACACATATTTTCTTAAATACCTAAACGCATTCATCATTTATATAAATGCAGTATGAGCAGAGAACAAATGCAGCTTACAGAATGTCACTCTGTGCCCATTAGATCAGAAGCCTCCTGCTGGTCATCCGAAGAACTTTGAAATTGGACCTAATTAGGAGAAGAAATATGACTACCAGGTTTCCCTTTCTGAAGTTCACTTGTAATAAATCAGTGAGACCTGGATAATTCACACACAACATGGTATAATGTTGTAGCTTATGTGTAGTTTTAACTGTGTACTGTTAAAAATAAAATATGCTGGTAAATAAGCTAGACTTACTCCAAAACAATTGTCTTTTTTATTTGCTTTACCCAAAAGAAAACTGATCAAAGTAACTATGCAAGCGTCCGTAGTATGCAAATTTGCAGTTGCAAAAGTTGTTTTTGTGTATGAGGTGGACGTGGACCATTAGAGAGAAAGCTGGCTGCAGGTTTTGATTTCCACTGTAGATTGCACAGGTCTGCTCTAGTTAGTGTGTAAGTTCAATGCCAACAGGGGGAGCTGTATATTTTAGTCTTTTGAGGTAACAAGAAACGTCGCACTCTCTCATTGGTTCAACAGAGCTGGGGTCAAACGGTACTGCGCATGCTCAGAAGGTCTTCTTAGGTGAGCTTCTGAAATCTGTCAGATCAGCGGAGCGTTTAATGTACTAATACCTCAACTTATTTTACTTAGGTGTTCAGTATAAGGTTTTATTCTTCGCTGCCAAAATTTAAAGCGTTGATTATTGCTCTGAGATCTTTGAAAACGACGGAAACGTAGAAAAATGACGAGCAGTGTAAAGAGGAAAGAAGAAAGTCATCTGGCGAATGGAGGTGTAAAACAGCCCACATGGAGCAAAGCCTTCAGCAGTAACGCCGTTTGGGAAGAGAAGGTCAGTGAGATGTCCTTGTAAATACACTTTTTAGTTATTTTATAAGGCACTCCAAAATATACGTAAATATGTAATGCTCTCGAATTGTAATCAGCTAATGTTAAGACTTGCTAGCCTACATGCTAAGGATTATGAAGATATAGCTACAGCACAAGTTTACAATAAATTAAGCTTCATAGTGTTTTACAACATTGCTAATTCGGGATTTTCTTGTTACTACTGCTTTTGCATATACAGTTTATTCTTTTAGTAGTTTCTTGTTTAAATATATTAATAAATGGGTTTATAAGCAGCACAAAGCACAGTGGAGGCTGGCTTTACCCCGAGACTTGAACTGTTTACCACAGTGCACTACTGAAACGTCTTGCTACAGTCTATATTTTACACATATTATCTTTATCCTTTTTTTTTATTTGCAGGATGAATTTTTAGATGTGGTCTACTGGCTTCGTCAAATTATTGCAGTTATTCTTGGTGTGATATGGGGCGTTGCACCATTAAAAGGATTTTTGGGAATAGCCATGTAAATATGCTTTGGTTAACCTCTCTACACATCTCACTGTATTTTGCATTCAATGAAAGTGTTATAACCAACTGTTTATTTTTCTTTTAGATTCTGCATCATTAACGCTGGCGTCCTGTATGTATACTTCAGCAGCTTTCAACAGATTGATGAGGAAGAATATGGTGGAACATGGGAACTCACTAAAGAAGGATTCATGACATCTTTTGCTCTTTTTCTGGTAGGTCTCTTAGATTAGATGCTCCAAAAATCTTTGAATTGCTCACCAGAAAGCACAATTTAAATTAAGTTGACAGGGCATCAGCCTCAGTAAAAGAAGAAAAAAAAAAAAAAAAAAACTGACAAAATACTGATGAGAAGGTTGTAGAAAGGGAGCAACTGAAATATATTTAGTTTTCTCTATTTGTACTGGATTGTTCACTTAGCATATTTTAAATTCATTTGGTATCACTTTAGACTACACCTGGAATTTTTTATTCATGAAGTTATGGTTTTAAACCCCTACTCATTTTTTGTCTCTAACTGGTAGTTCTCTTTATGTTTTCTAGGTGGTGTGGATAATCTTTTACACAGCGCTACATTTTGATTAAAATCTTCCCTGGACATTAATATCACTTCTGTTCAAGCAAAAACCGCTCTGTGGCTTGATAGGGGCAATGCTCTGAATCCACAAATCCACAATGGCATCACAATTTGCAGTGCAACATGGGAACTTTGTTTGAAAGCTGCAACAACCCTGATGACCATCCTGTAATTTTGTATTTGAGAGTTGCTTCTTGTAAGGCATCTTTCATTACATTTGCTGTATGTTCTTTTTCCTTCCTCACTCCAGAGTTGCCATATTTGTAAGAACACTAAGAACCACCCCCACCCCACCCACACACACTTTTTTTTCTATATTTGTTTACTAAATATAAGCTGGTCAGTAAGCTGGTGGTAACAAACTCATTCTATGTGCGGATAAACACAGTTTCACTAACTAGCCATGGCTTAATCTCCTAAGACCTGTACAAGTAAATCAATGCCATTAGAGGAATTGGTAAACATTAATTGGAAACTAAAAATTAAATTTGTTTGTGCACTGATTTTGTTGACATGATCACTCAAACAAGAAGAAAAGAAATATGCATGCTTTTGGAGATCTAAGCAAATTCTTGTCAGTCTGTGCACTTGTGCACTGTGACGTTCAACATAATTCATTTATTTAAGTACTTAGACTAGAGGTTTTCTTTTCATTTAGCAGACCAACCCTGCTTTCAAAGTCTTAGATTGTTTTAAACTTTTAATTTAAACTCGTCTGTAAATAAAATAAACTTTGCAAATTCATCTAGTATTAAATTGATTTGTTTGTACCTATGTTATATCTTATTTGATGTAACATTTCTCAGTATTTTATAGTGGAGAACTTTTACAGTTCTTAAAAGTTCATTGTATTGATACTGTCACAGTTGGTGTTTAAAAGGATTGTATTTTCTGATCAACTTTTGAGAATCAATAAACGTGGGGTTTATTTGGCCTCCATTTTCAATGAAAATGTATCTGGTTATTAGTCTGAGATGGGTCATCCAAGTTTAGACAGCCTCTCACCTGGCAAAACCTCAGAGGGGATAAAAGTTCAGCTTACACACCAGTCTCCTCAGACAGCACTAACATTGGTTGTTGTTTTGGTTGTTTTGCTTATGAATTATGATAGAATAATAAAATATTAGGATGGGTGAGTTAACCAAAATGGATATAAACATAACACGTAATAACATTTTTCTGTGTAATTTGTAATGCTAATGCTTTTTTTTTTTTTTTTTTTTTTTTAGGGTAATGTGAAAACAGTATATTTATTTGTTCTTGACTGCTGGTAAAACATGCTCAACTCATGCCCATAGACTTTAGTGTGACAAATAACTGCTGATGATTGTTATCAGGCATATGACTGTTAAACATTTTGCAAGAACAACTTACCCAAAACACTTCTGTATACACCCCTCATTGCCCAATGCAGTAAAATAGTAAATACCATACATATCAAAAGCATATGTTAATAATGTGTTATTATTCATAAAATTAAAACAATATACAATAAAAGTTTGTTTTTGGTCGAACTTGCACAAACCCAGTCAGGTCTCTGTGATGTAGGATGTCGTTCATAAAACGATGAAAAGTATTTCGTGTCATGACGTCGTTGCCGCTACGAAACACACGTGACGTAGAAGCCAAGATGGCGGCTTCTCTCTCCACGAAGAAATTTTGGAAGCCGGGTGAGTGCAATTTATACAACCAAGCATACATTTGCTGCGAATGTTTCACCTTTTTTAGGGCGATAAACATTAAGTTAGTCAGTGCTGGTGTGTTCTGCGGAGGAGTTTAGTGCGGTAATGTCTATCATACACTGTGCGGCCAGGTAACTTCGCAATGATAGCGCATATAACGTTAACATAGTTGTTGATAGTTCAGACTATACCAGTTAATAGGTTTATAGTGATGCTCATAAATTCATTATTGCTCAAGAGAGACCACGACGTTTGATAAACTCCAGCTCCTGTCCTGACCATCACCATCTTCTGCTCTTATCCAGGATCTGAGGGACCAGGGATTACAGAGGAGCGGGAGCTGAGCTCAGAGACCACCGGCTCCCCCGTCATCTACAACCCCAACACCGCGCTCTCCATAGAGAAACAGCGGCAGAAACTCCCAGTGTTTAAGGTTTTTCCACGTTAATCATCCTATAGGTTTTATTTTTATAGTTTCCTCTTGTTATATTGATTAATTTGTTAATGTATGCGTTTCCCCTATTCAGCACAGGAACAACATATTGTACTTAGTTGAGAGCTTCCAAACCATCATCATAGTAGGAGAGACAGGATGTGGCAAGACAACACAGATACCTCAGGTTAGTATAATTTTGTTTGGTTGCAAAATGCACAGTACTGCAGTGGGCTGATGCTCATTATGTGTGAAGTTTGGATAGTGATTTACCATGACCTTGTCTTGTTGCTTAGTAGCCTTTATTTTAGCAACTTCTGGACATCATCAGCTATACTATAATTTATGCAGAGGCTTTTCTGCAGCATAGATTTTTTGTTCTATGCTTTGTGCTTCCTCTCCTTAGGATCTGTAATTTTTTCTCTTGATCCCTCTTAGTACTTGCTGGAGGCTGGCTGGGCAGCTGAAGGAAAGGTGATCGGCGTGACACAGCCTCGTCGTGTAGCTGCTATCTCAGTAAGACCTTCAATAATGTCCTCAACAACTATCACTCACTGCCCATTCCTGTGGCAAAATTTGATTTACGCTGATTATGGTCATAGGTTGCAGGTCGTGTTGCAGAAGAGCGTGGTGCTCTTTTGGGTCATGAGATTGGCTATACCATTCGCTTTGATGACTGCTCTGATTCTCAAGCTACAAGAATCAAGGTACCTTAGCACACCTGTGTTTTTTTTTACCTTTTCTTTTTTATTATTTCTAAGTTATGTTGTGTTTTAGTTTCTTACAGATGGTATGCTGGTGCGAGAGATGATGGCCGATCCTCTTTTGAAAAAATACAGGTAAATGACAACATTGCAACTATTCCATTTGGATTTTGGTCTATCAGTGGCATCACACATGTAATATTGTCCTCCTCAGTGTTTTGATGCTAGATGAAGCACATGAGAGGACCCTTTATACAGACATAGCCATCGGCTTATTAAAGAAGGTAATTCAGTAAATGCCAGATAAAAGGAAAAAACATTAATAAAAAGTTAGGCTTGCAACCAGTATTCTAATATTTGAAATTATGTACTTGCTTCTTCCTTAGATTCAGAAAAAGCGGCGGGACCTACGGGTGATTGTGGCCTCTGCCACTCTGGATGCCAAGGTGACAGCATCATTAAGATGAACAGATATGCTTGGATCAAGAGAAAATACAGAAATATCATGTCAGGTCACATCACCTTGATCTGACATCTGACATACTCTGATGAAAGACTGACAAAAACAGACAGAAAAACAGGCCTTGGGCATGTTGAAAAGAAAAGGAGTCAGCTAAAATAGTTGATAAAACATCTCATCAGAAAGTCTTTTATCCATATGGAAATGATTTACCTAAACTGCTGTTGTAAGCTGTCTTCTTTCAAATTAGCACATTAACAGCAAGAAAGGCAGTTTATCACTTTGTACAACTACTACAAGTAGAACACACTTTGTAAACTTTGTACTACGCTATTACTCTGTTACAACACTATTGATGTAGTTTGATTTTTGTAAAGCACTTCTTTTGTGAGTATACTTATTTTATTTATTAATGAATAGTTTTTTTTTATATTGATTCTGTCCAAAGAAATTTCATGAGTTCTTCAACCTGAATGAATCTGGTGATCCCAACAAAGACACATGTGGTATTCTGACAGTGGAAGGACGCACCTTTCCAGTGGACATTTTCTACACAGTCAGGTATAGAAATAATATCCTGCTATGTTGTCAAAGTGTAATGTTTTTAATCTCTAACACCTCTGGTTTGTTTACAGTCCTGTTCCAGATTATGTGAAGGCTACTGTGGAGACGGTGCTTAAGATCCATGAGTCAGAGGATGATGGCGATGTCCTGGCTTTTCTTACTGGACAGGTTTGTGGCTGTATATCATATTAAATGGTGTTTGTCATTTGGTCTTGATATCCTCACCAAAGTTATGACTTAATATGATTTCTCTTTGTTCTTTTTGAATGCTCTTTTAGGAAGAGGTAGAAAAGGTTGTTTCTCTTCTAGTGGAGCAAGCTCGATCTTTGTCTCGATATGGCATGAAGAAACACCTTCGAATTTTGCCTATGTATTCTGGGCTGCCTTATGCTGATCAGATGAAAGTGTTTGAAAGGGTGCCCTCTTCTGTGCGCAAGGTGAACAAATCTCTATACTACATTTTACTATCCCTAAACCCACAACTCTGCCATAATGCATCTGATTAATTGTTTTACTGATTTGTTTCAGGTCGTGGTTGCTACAAACATTGCTGAGACTTCCATTACTATAAATGGGATTGTATTTGTCATTGATTGTGCATTTGTGAAACTGCGGGCCTATAATCCTCGCACTGCCATTGAATCACTGGTGGTTACCCCAATTTCCAAAGCTTCAGCTAGCCAAAGGGCTGGGAGAGCTGGAAGAAACCGGCCAGGCAAATGCTTTAGGTTGTACACGGGTATGTATCTCAAAGAAAATAATTATACATAGTTTTTCTGTCTTGGATTCTCTTAATACCTTAACATCTTTGTTTTACCTCTGTCCCTTTTCACAGAGGAAGACTATGAAAAACTGCCTCCTGCTACTGTGCCAGAGATGCAGCGTACCAATTTGGCCCCTGTCATCCTGCAGCTCAAAGCATTAGGCATTGACAATGTGCTGCGGTTCAGCTTTCTGTCGGTGAGTAGCTCATTTTGCTGCCACAGGCCTCATAAGATGTGTTCACCCACTGTGAAATCAAATGTTCTTGTATAATTTAATTAGTGGGAGTGCCCCCTAACCTATACAAAAAGGCACTATATATTTAAGTATGTCAGTGTTTGTGCTTGTACAGATGATGCAAAGAGACAATTTGTCATGGTAATACTTTATGATAACTACACACTATAAAGCATTAGTTAAAGTGGGTTAAGGATTAGTAACCAGTTTATTATTTTTATTAATAAACAACATTTGAATTAATTTATTTTTTATTAATATTAAATTCTTGAGTAATGAGTTCATGTAAATCAATGCAAACTTCTATATCAGTGGTATCAGTTTCTGTGAAATGTTTTTAATTTTGTTAACTACATATTTATTATTATATTATTACTACTACACATTTGAACTTACTGTTTTTGTAGCCCCCACCTGCTCAGACCATGGTTCAGGCGTTGGAGTTGCTCTATGCCTTAGGAGGTAGGAAATGGTTTGTAGATGTAAAGGTAAGCCTCTCTTTTGTTGCATGTTAACCTTTTTTTTTTTTTTCAGGTTTGGATCATTATGGCCGCTTGACTGATCCAATGGGTTTACGAATGGCAGAGTTTCCACTCAGTCCCATGTTTGCAAAGATGCTTCTTGAGTCTGGAAACTTCGGTTGTTCTAAAGAAATTGTCACCATTGCAGCAATGATGCAGATTCAGAATATATTTGTTGTTCCTCCCAATCAGAAGAAAGTTGCTGTAAGTGAAAATAGGCTTTGTTAAACAGTCCAATGTACTCATTTCTTAGAATTGCTCAACAGTAAGGTCATTCAACCCCACAGGCTCGAGAGCACCGGAAATTTGCTGTTGCAGAAGGAGACCATCTCACCATGCTAAATGTTTATGAAGCATTCTTAAAGGTAATGCTTAGGTTTTTGTATAGATATTTTAGAAATAATAGGTAATATCATTGTTCATTTTTGTTTGTTGGACTAGTTCTGACATTAATCATCACCTCTTCATAAGTTATGTTTTTATTTCTTTTTGGCTGTTCCCTTTTAGCTGTCACCTCAGTCAACCATTTGCCTCAATTTAACCCTATATCCTCTTCTCTCAACTAACGTCATGTCCTCTTTGATTACACCCATAAGCCACTCCTTTGGGCTTCTTCAAGGCCTCCTGTCTGGCAGCTCTAACCTCAGCGTTCTTTTGCCATTGTCACTATACCTTCTCTGAGCTGTATACCATCTTATTCTGGCCTCTCTGACTTAATCTCCAAAACATTTAACATGAGATGTGATGTACTCATTCCTAATGCGTTTTATTCTTGTCGCTCCCAAAGAGAACCTCAGCTGTGTAGATTAGCCAAATAACCAGCAACTGCTGTATAACGAATAAAAGTTGTTCCATAGAATATTTTTAATAATCTTGTATCCATGTACTTCATGTTTTTCTCTTCAGCACCAAAAGAGCTCCCAGTGGTGCCAGGAACACTTTCTGAATTACAAGGGGCTGCTTCGAGCTGTGACTGTACGAGAGCAGCTGCGACGTCTCATGAACAAATTTAAGGTGCCACGAACATCCAGTGAAGGTATGTGGATGTTCTTTAATATAGTTTTTTTGATGTTTTATTTACAGTATATGTCAAAATGTATTTAAATATAACTGTCATGCCCTCTATGGGTTGTCATGGGTTCTCTTGGGGGAACTGCAGCTTCCTCCCACTGCCTCATAGAGATTCAGGTATAGGTGAATTGATGACTTCAAAATGCTCCTAGTGAATTAATGTGAGAATTAATGGTTGTCTATCAGTGTGTGTCTCTGGTTTAGCCCCATGACTTACTAGACACTATCTCTCATAGTTGCTGGTGTAGGCTCCAGTCACCCCTAACAGGAATGAAAAAAATTAATCAGTGAATAAAATGTTAATTGTATCAGTTTCCAGTCTCAATGTTACAACTTCTCACAGGAGATCCAGATGTGATTCTGAGGTGCATTGTGTCTGGGTTTTTTGCCAATGCAGCCCGTATTCATCACTCCGGTTCATACAGGTGATTTATTATCTTTATACATCATCCCAATACTTTTTGCAGTATTGTTAATTACCATGTTATTTTTCTGACAGGACTTTGCGTGATGATCGTGAGCTTCATATCCACCCTAATTCTGTGCTGTATGGAGAGAAACCTCCAAAATGGTTAGAAGATTTGCCCATTATATTATATACTTACATCTGATTCTATCTCTCTTTTTCATATTGCTATTTTGCCATTTTCAGGGTTGTTTTTAATGAAGTGGTTCAGACAACAAAGTACTACATGCGTGATGTGACTGCTGTTGAGTCATCTTGGCTGGTTGAGTTGGCTCCTCACTTTTACAAACAGGCTAAGGTAGGTCAAAGCTAATCAGAGTATCCCCAAGGTCTTAAAAGTAATCAAAAGGTACGAATGTTGCCTGCGTCAAAATCATGGTCTTATATCTTATTTACAGGTATGAAATTTTCACATTGCAACTTAGTCTTGTGTTTTCTCTGTTGTAGTAATATGATACATGGCAACTAATAATTGCAAAAGTCTATCATGAGTGGTATTACAAATGTCTTAAAGTCAAATTTTACCTGTAAAACAAACCCTTGCGATGCCCTTTCATTAATATTGAGAAAGATGTTAAGCTGTGCCCTGTCCTATTTTTTTTTTTTTTCAGCATGGTTCACTGGCCAGTAAGAGGTCCCGGGTGCTGTAACTTCTACCATCACTGTACCGTCTTATTTAGGAGTCTCCATTTCAAACTGCCACCACACTTGGCATTTCATTGTATATACACATGTAATATATATTTATTGTTCATGTTCACAAGCCTTTTACACTATGGATCTGTGCTGAAACGGAAGCCAATGACTGATATTTGGTCTGTATGAAAAGTTGCTTCCTTTACTTTGATTTGTCTGTGACAATGATAAAAAGTAATGAATGTAGACGATAACAGGACTTGCATTCATTGAAGCATGGTTGTATAGTTTAGCTGGTGACTCTTCATACTTGTACATAAGCAGAGCAGGCTCAAGTCCAGGGGATATGCTACTATACCTGGGTCTTGGCTTCATTATTTTTTTAAGCCTGTAGTTTTCTTTTTTGCATGATAAATAATGAAAGATCTTTGACTGTGAGGATGTTTCACTTTGAGGGACTTAAACTGAGTGCCTTTATGTTAATAATGGCTTAAGACTTAATTTAAATATTCTGTACGAATATATGTTACACAATTTCAATTAATTTGATGCAGATGAAATGCATTTATATTTTGTAGCCATTTGTTTTGCTACTTTTAGATATGCCTCCCAACAGTCTAGCTCAAAGATAAAGGCCTTGTCACCATTTAGTGCCAGATTTTTATTCAGTTTATTTCACATTTCATTACAACATGAAATGTGCAAATATTTATAAACACTGTAAATGAAAAACTGTGAATTCAACACTTGAGATGAAGTGCCATTTGTCCTATGATTACGCAGAGAATCATAAGACCACCCAAAAAGTGGTAGCATTTATTATCTTAAGCCACAGAAGAAGGCATCTGGACATGGTTTGTTTCAGCCCTTATTGTCAACGTCCCTTGATGAGATATGAATTGTTCAAAACTGTCCAAAAGCTTTTTCCTGTACAGGCGCAAGCTAATAAGTTAGAATATTGTAAAGTTTAATTTAAAGTGAAACACAGAGTATATAGATTCAGTACACATAAATATAATTATTAATTATGGCATACAGTTATTGTAAAGGAAATTTCAAAATCACATTATGATAAATGTTTGAAATATCTCAACTGTCTACTGAATCTTCTGTATATGTATGTTTTTCACTTTTTGTATTGAACTTCTTTTGACAATATTCTAATTTATTGACGTGCACTTGCATATGATGACTTGCAGTATATGGCTGAAAACCTCCAGACTCGAGCCAACTCACATTATTGCCTTTCTCCCATAACTCTTTGAAACACATTGTCCCACATTATATAGCAGGTTAATAGAAATGTATTGATTTACTGTATGTAGCTTTACCATTGAAATTTTGTTTTTGCCTGAAGCATTCAGTGAAAGAAATAATGTCGTCTCTTTGATGGGATAAGCTTTAAAGCCATAAAGTCACTCAATTTTACTTATGCCTGCATGTTTTTCACTCAACATGTTGTAAAAGTATAGACTCAATAAAGTTCAACACCAGTGCAACAAATTTTATAGCTGTGAGGTAAACTTACTAGTAATTAGATGAGGTTGAGTTGCATGTTAAACTGCACTGTAATATCCACCTTATTGACCACACTTGAGGTTGTTTTGTGTAGAGACAAAATGAGAAAACGTGTTTAATCTCATATGTGCTGACTCTTGGGTCTGTATGCAGCCAGATTATCTGTGTAACTGCTTTACTTCCAAAGGAATACTCTTGTGCCATTTTCTCCTCATATGTTTAAATAAAGCGTTATTGTCATGCACTTGAATGAAATGTATTAACACTTCCATAGATAGTCCTATATATTGTAGTAATATACATGTTTTCTCAGGTTAGGTAAAATGCACAAAACACACCAAAACACTACCCTACAAACCAAGTTACATAAAAACATTAAAGTACAATAAATTATGTTCTTCAATTGCGTTTCTGTATTCATTCACAAAAAAATGTTGTTGCAGGACTCAACTTTACCAGGAGGTGGCGCTGTTACCTTACAATATGTCTTAGACAATTTTAGTGAGCTGTATTGAGAGAAGTTTGAATTATTACTCAGTTATCACTAAACATTTGTTCTACTGACTAAAACTATGGAAAGAGTTTCAGGGAAAATCGTACATAGAGGGAGCCTAATAAAGAAAACCCTGTCCCACATACAGTAGCACGGGTTCTTTTTTTTTTTTTTAAGATTTAAAAGATTAATTTAAAAAAATCAGCAAGGCTATAAATATTAAAAATAGCACTTTTACTTAGGTCAGTTTATTTTAAATTAAGATTATTTTAAGAATCCTGAGCCCACCACTACTCGCTCACAGGACCGTTGCCGTAGATATAAACATACTGTTGCTGGGAGCCATTACAGATTCGATGACAGAACGTGATGAGGTCACCAGCGTGACGCAGAGTGTGGGCCTAATAAACTTATCCAGTTGCTGGCTGCTGCTAAATGCTCTCAATGGAGTCAATTAATTTCAAAGTCAGACCTTTGCAGTTGCAATTTACAGTCAAGAATAAGAATATTCCCCTAAAGAATGGTAGGGTACTTTCACACAGTTTGTTTGTTGATTGCATGCTTGTAAAATAACATTAGCCATAAATTAGCTTAACTGTGTCATAAGTTTTTTTCTTTGCATTTGTAAGCTAACTATGATTCAAAAGCTAACTGCGTTTTTTTGGTTCTAACTTAGCTCAGTTCGGTTAGAGAGGGGATTTGTGGTCTCTCTTGGTATATGGTATTCAGTCTAGATGTGCTTAATAGTTGTAGTATGGCTGATGGCAGTCATTGTAGGGCAGTAGAGCTAATCTAAACAGCTCAAAATAATATAATTAAGTGTGAAGCACATTACTACAGACTACTATGACCTTAAATGCAGAAAACAGTGTATTCACCTTTCTTTTCTCTTTAGACATGAAAATAATCTGTCTTATTACATTTATCTAAATTTCTCAAATGTTGTTTTAGTGTCTAAGATGGTGTTTTCTGACGTGACCATGGATGCTTTCTCCATCATGTATGACAAACAAGTAAAAGTGGACAAGGTAATTTTGTGTTTGTCAGCTCTGCTTAGTTGTCCATTACTGTAGTGTTAACTCTTACATGTGATGTGACAAAACAGCAGTTTCAACAGGCTTGGCTAATATGATGTTTACTGACTGTATTTCAGTGCTTTTCAAAAATCATTGACACATTTTAGCCAATTTAAAGAATGTTTAACTATTTTAAAGGCTCTGATAGGAACACGAGTCATGTGTGAATTGTAATTACCCCCTGTTCAAAGTTTGTTCATGTTTTGAAAGAAAACAGTGGGGTTAATATTTTCCTTCTTAATGAACCCACAACCTCAAGACTACAATGAGTGCCACTATTGGCTAGGCTTGTTGAATGACATATCTCAGTAGTAAAGTAAAGTACAATGACAGCAATTGACATGAGAAAAAACATTTAAATGTTAACAGTAGGTATTCTCTGTTGCCATAAAAAAATACGTAAAATATGTCAAAATTAGGCAACGCATTTTCATAATAATTTTATATTAAGTATGCTGAACAAAGAAGAAAATTTGGCTTTTTTTTTGGTGCACGTCTTACAGTGATCCAGTAAAAGGATGGATGTGAGTGGTTATCATCTTTCTCAGCTGAATATTTCCCAATACAGTCTTGTATATTTAAGCAGGTGTATGCATGACAAAAGAATAAATAAAAGATTTCAAGCCTGGGAGGAATTTTTACATCTGCAGGGAGGATGCAATCAGTAGCATGGGACTTGGAGAGGCCTCCCCGGGTGACAAATTGAAAGTGTCTCGGTCTAGTTTATAGCCCTGATCAGGTCAAACGAAAAATATTGGAGGTCTGGGTGAAGAGACAGGCCCGCCTGGTGCAGATAAATGGACTGATCATTTCTTATTGAGAAACAATTCCTAAAAGGTAGTTTACTGTGTGACTGGGGAAGCGGCGAGCGGCGCGGAGCACGCACGCCCGCTGCTCCCTCCCTGACCCTTCCTCCAGCGCTGGGATTAAATGGATAGAGAGAACGCGTGTTTCTGATGGCACTCCTCCACCGGAGAGACACTCCATTTGTTATGAAGTAGGGGTTCTGATGAAGTGTGGGGAGCTCCTCTTTCTCTTTTCCCCTCTTTTTTCATCCTTCCTTTCTAAGGCACTACAAGGCCGGCCTTCAGTCTGCTTCACGTGAAATGGATGGAAGGAGCCGATTGAATTTTACACTCCCCTGCTCATGATTAATGTGTTTGGTGTAGGCTTTCTTAGCAGTGGAACTCCAAATCCACTAGCTGGTGCTCAAGCTCCTTCATGGCTACAGTTCCTAAGTTGGCACACAGTGGCAGATATGGTCATTACAGAGTGGGCACATCTGATAGAACAAAATCCCCTCTCATTGCCCACCAGCTCATATAATCCTGGTCGCCTTGTGGTAATAGGAAATCTTCATGGTTAGTTTCTCAGTTTGCTCTGTTCTCTGTTTCTGGGCAGGCTGTTCTGCAAGTGTCACTTTATCTCCTAACTGTTAAAAGGTGGGATGACTTAAAAGGACATCTTATGTAAAATACAATTTGTTTTACACTTTTCAGACATTTAATTTAAGTTTTGTGCAAAGAGTCAGCCTTACTCTCCAAAGACAGTAAAGTTATCTTTTATTGCACTGCTGTAAGAATTGCGCAACTTATAGCATTTAAGTTTGTATGAATAAGAAAATCATTATCATAAACTATTCTGTGTGAGTGAATGTTATTTTCTCACTCAGTTCACACATATAGATGTTGTTCAATTCACGTCCTTTAGGTAAATTGTGTGTTGCCCTGTTGGAAGTCCCAGTGCATCCTGTGCCTTGGTCCAAGCACTGCTTCGATCATCAGGACTACAGTGGATGATGGATGGAGCTGTCTGCCTCCAAGTTGTCATAGCATCTGTTGCAAGGGGCTCACTTTATCCTGCTCCATATCACACTTGTGCACACTGGATAGGTCTCCAGCAGCTACAGTTGTGTTTGATGGCTAATGAAGAAATTGTCTGTTATTTCATGAGGTTGCTGCACTTCATATCTCTGTAAAGGTCCTCTATTATGCTAAATTTACTTTTTTTAGCCTTTAACCATGTTGTAATGTTTGCACTTCAGCAACATACCTGGAGTAGTATTTTTTTGGAAACACTGTGTCATGGCTCTATAGACACATGAAACCAGGAAGTGCTGCTGAGCATTTCTAAAGCCCATACACCATCACCAGACTCATTCTGATAAATTCAGCGCTTAAATGTGGTCATTACGAATTCGTAAGCTCATGTATCTATCTGTTATTGTCATTATGCTAATAGCCTTGCTAAATAGCCATTTTATGTGCTGTCCAGTCTTCTCTGTTTCCAGCAGAGGGCCTCAGACACCTAATCCAAGCGTTCTCTGCAAAGTCAAAATAACAACTCACTCCTAAGAAGATGTTACCCTGCCTATACATTATTTTAAAGTAGAACTCAGTAACTCTGCTTGTTTCTTCACTGTTTTGCCTCATTTTCCTCTATAGAGCTCCCCCTACATTTCGGAGTAAAGCATTATCGTAAATACTAACAAGTCCAGTTGACTCCTATTATGATCCCTCGCTCAGCTTTACTTTCGTTTTCCCCTCCTCGTATTCATACAAAGTTTTTTTTCTGCCATTTCGCCACTCTGCCATGAAGAAAATCAATAAAGCCATTGCTGGCTTATTGTTTTGCTAACCTGCTTTCTCACGAGACCGGAGACTTCTGTGACACCGGGTCGACGGCGCTCACTGTTGCAAGTGTCACTTTCGGCATAGAGACAAGCAAAGAAAAGCATAATTAGATCTTTTTTATTTTACCTATTTTTGTGTTATTTATTTAACAATGCTCTTTACAGTTTAAGCAGGGACTTTGACTCTGCTTAATCAAACCAAAATGCAAAGAGGAAAACTGAAACTTAAGGAAAGTTTACTAAAATGACTGACTGACTTTTCTATGTGTGTTAGATTACAGTTGAGACAGTTTTAATTCTGAAGATGTATGCGGCAAATTTGGATCATTATTATTGCTGCATTCATATGAGATCAGAAGTCATTTTTCTGACTTTAAGTTCATGTTTTTGCATCTCGTAAAGTTGGAATATTACCATCACTACTCATAGACTAATGCAATTATTGGTCAGCAATGTTTTTTTACGTTATTAATATTTTGTCAAAAATGTTTAAATAAAAAGTTAAAATAAAACTTCTACTTTTTTGCCTTGTTCATTAGGCATATGATGTCAAGTCAAAAAGCTGGGCAACAAGTTTTAACCCAGTTATTTTTTGGGCTTGGAGTGTTTTTCAACAAAGAAAAACAGTTTCTCGAGTTTCCATGGGCCACCTGAATGCAACATATAGGTGATCTAAGACATTTCCCTTCAACACCAACTTTATTTATTAAGTGTTAAATAGGTGTAAAGGTGGCTGTGATGTCTATTCTGTGTCTAAGGAGCTGCGGATGTGCATAGGGACAAGAAAGGCCATAACTAGAGATAAAAACAATGGGGGGTGGGTGACGAAGGGAGTGATGGCTGAATGAGGGAGAAATCAATAGGAAATCAGTGTTTGGGGAGGGCCTGTCGTTTATCAGGTGAAACGGTTAAACAGCGTTAAGGCACTAAAAGTGAGAAAAATATGGGCTTTCTTCATGCTGGTATTGATCACAGTGGAATGGGGCAGCAGAAGGCCGAAGCCACTAATAAAATAAGACATATCTGAGTGGGAATCAGCCAGGGATCGATGTGCCCCCTGATCAAGGCCAAAAACATCTTCACTGGGATTTAAGCTTGTACTGCTGTCCCGTGGTGCCTATTATGTACCATGGGACAGTAGTACAAAAGGAAAAACCTGCAAGAGTCAGTTCAAAGAAGATTTTAGGTAAAAGAGTGTGAAAATTGGTTAGTTTTGGCCTTGTTTAACTTTTTCTTCAAATATTGTTTCACTTTTTGATGTCCTGGGACATCTGTGAAAGGATTCCTATAGCAGTGTAAGAATCCCGTCAGTTTCCTTTGTACAAGCAACTTAGAATAATTGTATGAGACCTTTTTTGCAGTATTCACAGTACACCCTTGGCAGTGGCCAGTTAATTGCAGGACCAACATTTAGAAGTGCACACTGGCAGACAAGCATTCACTCTCATTTATTCACAATAGGCAATGTAGTGTCACCAATTCACTCACACTTGCATGTCTTTGGAGGGTAAGAGAGTTAAGATTGTGTACCCACACAAACTTCTAGTTCTTGTTCCACATTGTCCACACACTCTATTAGCAGTGTGACATGCAAGCAGTAGAAATTCTTGTAAAGCAATTTCAGAGGCAGAGTTTTAACTGAACATTTGGGCAAGTGAAGGGTTTTCCCATGAACAAAGCTGGAAATCAGCAATCACTTCTGACCTTTTGACCAAAATGAGTTTCCGAAAGGAAGAGTGTTTTTTTTATCTCTGTATTTTGCTCAGTTTTGTATAGTCCAGCTCTACAAGTGTGAGATGACTGAAAAAAAGCTCTAGTGTGACAAATAGCAGCAGATCATGCAGAAAATGTGCAATGCTAAACATCAGTTACTGCACATGGGAGGAATGGTGTGTTTGTGCAGTGTTTGCTGTCCCAAGGAGTTCTGGTGTACAAGTAAAAAAAAAAAAAAAAAAAACAGGGTCGCGCTCACAGCTGGGGACTCGCAATTGAATACTCGGCTTCATTTTCACAGTTTAAAAATTATGTTGAGGATCGCAGAAAATCTTGCTGGGCTTTTGAGTTTCTTGTGATGTCTTCTGATGACGATTATGAAATCCAATAAAAACTAATTAAGAAATTAGGAAGCAGATCGATCAGGTTTGCTCTGGTGAACCATGTCGTGCCTGTGAGGTGGTCATTTTTTGTCAACCCCTTCTGTCCAGGGAATGTGTTACTGCTCTGACCTGGCCAAAGCAATTGTTACTGATACTCCTCTGTGGATTCAGTTGGTGCTACACTCATTTCAACGTAATTTATATTTTGTTGACGGCAGTTTCTTCACCCGTATGTCACCTGATTCCATTGGGTCTCATTTTTGCTAATCCCATCTTTCTAATATTACACCTAATGTACTCTGGATCTCCTTTATTGCTTCAGCTTGATGTTATTTAATTTATTTATTTACCATTGCGGTAAAGACCACAAAGTGACATGCATTACTAAAAATGTGATGGTGCGTTGGAGCTGTATTTGGTTTCACACTGTGTTTTGCAAATAAATAGTTGAAACATTTCAGTTCTATGACAGTTCTTCAGTTCTTTTAAGTTTTTCACAAGTTTAACTCCAAGCACTTGTGTCTGAATAGGTAACAAAAAGGGGTGTGTGTTTTGGGCAAAGCAGTCAGTTTGCCTCATCATCATAGAGGTTTAGTTTGTATAATGTTCAGCTGCTCCCTTACTATCAGAGGTCTCCACAACAAATCATTGCATGCATGCGTTTTAATGCCAGATGCACTTTCTGATGCCATTATCCGGGCTTGGGACTGGCACAGACTATAGTGGAGTTTTTGTAGAGTGGTATCAATGTAAAGTGTTGATGATGAAAGATCTTATGTTGAACAGAAGCCCAGTTGGACATGAGTGGATTCATCTGGCACTCAATGGTTAGAGGATTTATTTGTGGTGGAGGTATTTGGATTGAGGGATGTTTGGTTGAGGGTGAGTAGAAGTTATGAACCTGTATGATTATAAATTAGTTTTCAAGCCAGGCCAGGCCAAGGGGGTCGCAGTGCTGACCCTTGCCTCATCCCTCTCCCCACCTCGGTCCTCTCCTTGGCCTTTCTTGCCGCCCACCGGTCGGTATGGTAACAGGGCCTTATTTAGCGGCCGAACCCGTCCGTGTCCGTGGCCGGCGATTTGTCCTTGTCTAATTACGACTGCTGGCTGCTGCCCGTGTGCACATGACTAATGGAGGGGCTGTGGACGGGGAGGGGCGAGGTTGGCTATTGGGGGAGGCAGTGAGAAAAGAGGAAGCAGTGGACGAGCAGACCGGCCGCTAGTGATTTGTGGACCAGGCACTCTGTCATTGCCCTGGAGCCATTTGTCTTCAGGAAGAGTCGGGAAGAAGAGGGGTGGAGATGGAGGCGATGGTAGGGGTGGGGGCTTTAGGGCAGAAAATGGTTTACAATGACTCCCATTTTCCAGCACTTTCATCCTTGGCCACAACAGTGTGCATGGTTTGCCAGGGATGGGATGAAATGGGCGGCTGATGTGATGTAGGATATGACAGAAACCTTGACAGCTCGTTGCTGCTATATCTTTTTAGGGGCTTAGCCCGATGGCCACCCTCCCTCTGCCTGAGAGCAAGCCTTATCTGTTTTCTCCCTGTCATGAGGCTGGAGCAGGAACCTTACAGTGCTATGCTGTCGAGAATCTAACTTGGGGACCAGCTTTATCTTATGTCTTCACTTAAACACCCACACAGTACACATGTAAGCAACTATGGTACAGAGCAGTATGCTGATTATTTTAAGCACTGCAAATCTAACATTTTACATGATCACCCTTCATTTTGATTGCCATACAAGATGAGGGGTTATCAGATTGTGCATGACATTGATAACATTTCACAGAAACGTAATCAACCTTGTTGAACTTATCAGAGTTTGAAATGATTAGAATCTGGCTCATCATATGATTGTTATGTCTATGTACAGTATTTTTTTTCCAAACCATTGTAAGAATGAGGTTGGTATAATATACTTAGTGTATTATCCACAACGATCAATGCTTTGCACGCCCTTTGTCTTTTTCCATCCCGTTTTGTGAAACTTGCCAAACCACCTGCGCCCCTGGCCACCTGGAGTCCTTATTAGCCCAAAGCAGCAGTTTCCAGAGCTGCAAAGACAGGAGGACCAGCAGAGGGGCAGGGACTACAAACTCTGTATTGATTTTACACAGTTTTTATCTGCCCCCCTTTGCTCTTTCTCCAAGTCTTTTTAAGTAAATAAACACCAGATTTGTCATGTTTGTCCAGGGAGAGGAGGGGTGTTGGGTGGAGAGAGGCCAGTAGCAGGCCTCCAGGTGGGTCAGCCATGATTCATTCTGCCATCTCATGGATGGAGGGATTTGGGTAGGATTGTTGAAGGGTGCCTGTGGAGCCCCTCTCTGACCTCCCTCGCTCCTGTCCCTCCCCTAACGCTCCGGAGAAGCCTAGGTCCTAAATCACCAGCTGTCACTGTGTTGGCAGAACAATGGTGCAGGCTCCTCCGCTCCATCTCAGGCTCCAGCCGACCGGACACAGTTTCCTCCATCGTTAGTGTGAGCTTGTAGCCTTGCTGGTCTTTCCTGGCCCCAGAGTCCCACGGGACCCAAAGAAGGCACAAGGTTAGGCTCAGCCTGACGCCTCATAAGTTCCTCAGCCTCAGGACTGCTGTTGAGGGGACAGAGAAGCAGAACATAGATTTTTATCTTACATTTTTATTTGTATATGTTATTGTTGTTATTGTTGTATTGTTGTTGTAGTCTTCTACTAATAGAGGACCTCATAAAGATTTTGCATTAATGATGATGACGTGTCTGTAGACTTGTTTTGCTGTTGCCTAAAATTACATTATTCAAACCTTTGACCAGTTCTGGTACTTGTCAGGTTCATTCTGCTAAATCCTGTTCACATTTATCTCTTTTGTTGGCCAGACCACCCGATGGTCCTCCTTCTTTTACTATTTAAAGTCAAAGGTATGAGGTCAATCTATCAAATCTCCTAACTGCAGCTGGATCAATATGTCAGCGGTCCAACACTCCCTCAGCAGTTATGATGATGTCCATGGTCCTGAGCCGGGCTACAGCGCACTGAGCAGGGGATCGAAGCCCCCTGTCAGAGGGCCTGACGGAGAGCATGAATCACTATTACTGCAGCTGCTGTTTGCTTCCTGCTGCGTTCCACACGTGCAAACTCTGATGCACTGTAACTATGTTCACTTCTCATAGGCCTTTTTTGCCCCCCCCCCCCCCATCTCAACACAGAACTAAATGTGCGCTTTATCACTCAATTTGGCGTGAGCTGGTATTTGACCCATTAGCTCCTGCAATCTGATCTAGTCTGTCCTACACTGCTATACCCGGTGTGAGCACAGTTTAGTGGACCTGCAAGGCTCCGGTTACCCCTCTAATCTCATTGGAAGTCTTTAGCCACAGTGAGAGAATGGCTGCATGTCCAACAAATAGCCACACGTTAATAGCACTGCTTTCTGTGTTTACAACAATGTGTACTGAGCCCAGGGCAAGACACTGTTAAAACTAGTGTGTGTGTGTGTAAATGCGGCATGTTTGTGTGTTGAAATAATATTCTAGTTTACAGGATGCAATTTCCCCTTAATATGGCCATCCTAATGTAATTTGGCGTCTATGGAGTGTCTGTATGCGAGGCCGGGCTGGTGTGGGTTTCTGCTGACTGCTCCTGTTTTGTGTTTATATGGATGAGTGGCTCACTGGGAGAGCATTATGCATCCTTTTCAGCATTTAAAGATTATGTGCACAGTGGCGGCAGAAGCATTAGCCAAACAAGGAAATATGCCTTTGATTAAAATATCTGTTATCTCTTTATTGATTAAAAGGCTCAGTTGGGTAATAGAAGGTCTCAGCCACTCCCCGCTTTGCTTTGATTGGCTTTTTATTTTCCATTTCCTCTAAGGATAATGGTAAAATATTTCACATGACTGCTTTCTACAGCCAACAGTTCAACAGCTATTTACAGAATGTAAACAGATTTGCGCCACAGTGTATTAGTAACTATAATTATTGTATCTGTCATAGCATGTTTGTTGGATAGTTCAAGTATGCCACTACTTGCAATATATTTATTAAGGCAGTACGATATATGCAATATGCAAAATATGTTGAATATTGCAATAAGAATACAGTATGTTTGTCAGTGTAATATGGATAGCCTTAATAAGGTTAAGTTTTTTTTTAACCATAGACATAAATCTAAACTTACTTTGGACTAAATTTGGAGTAGTCATGATCAGTTAATTGAGGTTTTTTGGTTTGGTTATAACAAATTTTGATTGAAGGCCCCAGAAAACATTTTTTTATAGTGTAAATTTCCATCTCATTTAGTTTCCACATTTGACATTTAGTTTCTTGCATTACAGATATTACAAACAATGAAATTCCGCTAAAGTGTGCAGCCCTAAGTTTTAACATTTTAACTTTATCATATAATTGTTGCGTAAATGTTAATTGTAATTGGTTTTTAAATAAGCTACAAACATTAAGCATTTTATATACAGGGATTAAAATGTCTTATAGATTACAACAAAAGGTTAAAGAAGTCATCTGGACTTGGTTTCGAAGATATTTCACCGCTCATCTCAATTCTTGAGAAGTTGAACTGGTGAGAGAGCTGGGTTATATGCTGCTAGGAAGGAGGAGTTTTAGACCTGAAACTAAATTTTATTGGTTTAGAAGACTTGAAAGTCCAGATGACTTATTTTTCAAACCTTTTGATGTGATTCAGTTAGATGGGATGACAGAGAGTCTTCACAGGCGTCTTATAGATTAATATTTTTTGCCTTCTATATCTACTCACTCATAATTTTCTAGACACACCCAAAACACTTTGATGCCATCTTGTTTTGTCCTAATTTTTACATGTGATCCACTGCTTCAACCTTCTTTGAGCCTGCCAAGAAAAATGTATTCATTAACGCATTACATTGTTATTACGTTTATCTTACTATAACTTCAGAAGAACATTTTAACAGCTTCAGTTAAGTCAGTGGTATTATACCCACTGGTTTATGTCACCTGCACCAGTAAAACATTATATGTCTGGGAATATATTAATAATTGACTGATGTAAGTTGCTGAAATGTGTTTTTTCCAAGCTGTAAGTGGAAAACATTTTGGCCTGTTGAACCTGACTTCCCTTCAGGGTGGTGTAGAGCTGCTATAGTGACAAGAGTTAACCGAAGCAGTGACACAGACTCACTCAAAGTGTGTCTTACAATGGTGTGATAGACTCTGGTGGCTTCTCGACACAAGGGTCGCGGCCTGGCTGTACCTCATTAGTCAGGTCAGGAGACATGCGAGTTGCCACAGGATCAAGTCCTTCAGTAAAAGCATGCTTATCTGTACCTCTGTCTGTACTCTGCTGATGATTAAGAGCAACAGAGGAGTGCATCTTGTGCGTTTGATAGGAGACATTGAGCTGAGGCTGAATGAGAACAGATGGAGATGTGCTCTTTAATTAACCCTGCAGAATCACAGGGCTGAAAACAGGCCTCGGTCCGTGAATAACACCACTCACAGTATGTGTGTGTGAGCCTGTTGTGGAGTAGCCGGAGCATCGACCCGTTCCCCCATCCCCCTTCCCTAGAGCGGGGCGTTTTATTTCTCATTAGTGGGCAGCAAACTGCTGGGGGATGAAATTTGCTAACAGGAATTAAAAGTGCATTAACACATCTGAGAGATTCATTTCTGCTAATAGTTTTATTAGTGCTCTGACCTTTCAGTTCATTAGAGGACTGTAGGAGGAGGGAAAAGGAGACAAAAGGCTGGATAAGAGTGGTCCAGTAGAGATCTAGTTCTCAATTACAGTGCACCAAATGGTTCACTTGCCATCTAGTTTAAATGTCTAAATGTCCAAATCTGTACATTTCAAAGTCATTCTCTCCTCGTCACCTCCCTCCATATTAGCTTCAAGCTTCCAGGACAACTCAGTGATGCTTTGCTGTCCTAGTGGCCTGCCGCTCACCTCCCTCTACTCAATTACCAGAATTTATAACGCATTGTTTTTCAGGTCTGTTAGCGCTTGAGTGTATCACTTATCCAGCCAGTTAATTGTTTATGAACTGCACCCTCCCCTCCCTCTAATGAAGTCAGAGAGCCCAGAAAAGTGCAATGAGTGTGACAAGAATGGCTGAAGGGGAATAAGTCAGAATAGTCAACAGTGTTTTAACTACAAAGTTGTCCTATCAAGACCAACCCAGTCACCACAAATGTCCTTCCATGATGCTGTAGATAGGGAGCGGGAAGATAGAAAGCAAATTTAACTTAGCAGGGGAGTCTCCTACAGGGGAATTAATGTTGTTTTCTTTCTGTTTTATTGGAATGCAAGTGAGGCAAGTTACAGTGCAATTTGCTTTCCCCTGTTTCCTATAATTAGCACCTTACAGAAATGAAATAACATTGACGAGAGGGTCAATAATCCTGATCTATAGTGAAATTAATCCTGCTATCGACACAACAAGCAAACAATACAATTAAGAGCAGAGGGAGGAGAGAGTGGAAAGTAAACGTTGAGGCGCAGGGCTGAGCAATAGGATGTGTTTTATCTCCTGGGTTCACTGTGCAGAAATCCTGTGAAGCTTTCTAATTAATTCATCTATTGTTAATGAAGGCCAAGCGAGGAACCAGGGATTATACATGAGCAGAGGAAGCAACACAATTAGAGATACCAGTGTAATGATTGCTTTTTTAACTTGCTCTTGCTGCCATGTACTTAGTTGACTTGACTAGAGTACAGTCATTGGCTCATCCAGAATCAGAATATTAGGGAAAAACCTGAATTAAAACATTAAGGTTTTACCCATAATTTTATCTTTCATACTGTAGAAGACTGCATAATCCAGCCGCAATGAAGGGCCACCAGTTCACAATGACAAAATTATTAGTTAACATAAAAAAAAAGTTATCCATCCAAGGCATTCATTGATCAAGTGCAGTTGTAGGCATCATACATTTTACTAAAACATGGAAAAGGAAGCTCTGTCCTGTCAGGCTTCTGCCGATGATCCAATGCCAGTGACAGAAGGGGCACAGCGCCGTTTCCGGCTGAGTAGTTTTAACTGGCGTTGGGACTGTCCCGGGATACAGAGGGGAGCAGAGGCCGACAGTACCATGGTGCATCCGAGCGTCAGAGGGTGAAGAAGGATTGCCTTTCAAGAATTACGAGCCATTAAATCAGGGCCTGGAAATCTCAAGGTTCCCCAAGACTGCTGCACAAGGAATCTGGGCTGGAGAAATATTGTTTATGGTTTAAAAGGCATGCCGATGGATTTATAAAAGAAACATTCATCATTGCAGGAAAACGGAACAAAACATTCTGGAAATAAATACTCACTCTATAGGTATACTTGTCACCCAGACAGCACAATAACAAGTGAATTGGGAGGGAGATCCTTCATTTGTTGGCAGCTGGCCGCAAACGTGCGCTGTGTGACTCTGCCTGTGCTTGTGGTTGTTGCTCATCTCTGAAGGCATTTAATGCGATGATAATTTAGATAGAAGATACTATACTGTACTGTTATTTGTATATAATCATATTTTAAATCTAACGACTGTGCTGAAATTAAAGGGGGACTATGTAACTTTCTAATAGTTTCCGGCAGTTCGATGCTCCCCAATGTAACTTTGACAATATAATAAATACTCAATTCCAGTTGGTTCCTCTGTGACCCCTCGCTCAGCTTAACTTGTTTTCTTCTCCACTTATACAGTTAGGTCCATAAATATTTGGAAACTGACACAAGTTTTGTTGTAGTAAACCAAAACATATTCAAAGTACAAATCCATATTTCCAAATCCAAAATCGGACAAAGGGTTTGTGTAAGTTTAAGTGTAAGAGCCTCTTTTTCAGGGGCTCAAAAGTAATTGGCCAGATGAACATTACCATGAATAAAATGTTCATTTTTAATAGTTGAAATAGGTGAAAATCCTTTGCAGGCTGGATGTCTGGAACCCACGGACATCACCAAACACTGGGTTACCTAATTTATTATGCTTTGCCAGGCCTTTACTGTAGCTGTCTTCAGTCGCTGCCTGCTTGTGAGTCTTTCTGCCTTAAGTTTTGTCTTAAACAAGTGAAATGCAGCTTGATTGGGCTAAGATCTGGTGACTGACTTGGCTTTTGCAAATTATTCCGCTTCTTAGGTTTAAAAATCTCCTGGGTTGCTTTTGCAGTATGTTTTGGGCCATTGTCCATCTGTGCTGTGAAGCGCTGTCCAATGAACTTCATGGCTTCATGGAATTTGAGCAGAAATTTTATCCCTATACACTTCAGAATTTATCTGGTTCTGCTTCTGTCTTCTGTCACATCCACAAACAATAGAGACCCAGTGCCATTGGAAGTTCTGCAGCTCATGCATCACACTGCTCCACCATGTTTTACAGAAGATGTGCTGTGCTTTGGATCATGAGCAGTTCCAAGCCTTCTCCAGACTTTTCTCTGCCCATCATTCAGGTACAGGTGTTTTTGGCCAAGTTTATTGTGGCCTTTTTGTTAAGGCTGATGAATGGTTGCAGCTTGTGGTCAACCATCTGTATTTTCTCTCATAAAGTCTTCTCGTTATGGTGGACCTAGATACTGATAGACCTACTTCCTGGAGACTGTTCTACCCTAAGGTGGATGTTGTGAAGGGGTTTTTCACCATTTTTTGATTGAGTTTATGGATGATCTCATTCACTTCCCTTGAGATACTGTATGTTGTGGTTTCACAGAAATGGCTTTGAAATGCAAATGTAACATCTGGAATAATCCAGACTGTTTACCTTCTTAGTTTATGCTGGATTAACGAGGGAAATAGCCCATGCATCTCAATAAATAGCTTTGAAGCAACTGTCAAATTACTTTTGAGCACCTGAAAAAGAGGCAGCCACACATTCTTAAACCCTTCATCCAATTTGATCAATGTATCAATATTTGGTTTTCAAACTATCCTCAAGTTGTTACAACTTTAAGAATGAAAACTTGGATAAACACCTTTAACTTGCATGCATTGATAAAGTATACTTTAACTTAACATCAGCATTCATATTGGCATAGATGGAGCCAGTTGCATCCCACACCTGGCTCCATCTATGCCAGGTGTGGGATGCCATTTGCAGCATTTGACATAGACCTATTCCACCTTTGAGATTTGCAGGTCACAGCTCAGTCTTCTTCTTCTCAAAAGCAGCAGTTTTGGGCAGCATAAAACAGAACAACTTCACTGCTGGACACTGCTCTGTGCATCTGTTTGTTTCTTAGAATGAAGTTTAGGAATTCTCGTTTTGGAAGTGGAAATTATTTTGAAGATATTGGTGTGGTTGTGTGCACAGAAATGCTTATGTTATGTCTGTTGATGGACAGTCTGAAAATATACGTTTTTACTTGATTACTTTTATCGTTTTTCATTTCCCATTGCCGGACATAAGTTAAGTGATTCCTCCAGTAAATGCAATTAAGAGAATTGATTATCTCAAACTGAAGATAGAAAAATGGCTACAGTTAAGTTGCTTTTAGATGTTATGGGTTTTGTTTAGTGACATTTAGCCTTGAGACTCATCACTTGACCTGGACACACCCTATCTGATACAAGTGAGTATAAAAGTAAAGCACTTATCTATGTGATATTATGTCAACATATTGTTATGATCATATTGTTTGACTTGCCTTAACTACAGTAGGTATAATATTGCTACTTGCTACATTTAAGAAAAGCCTAGCTACAAGTTAAAAAGTATTTTTTGTGTGTATCTTTCCCCCAAACACTTTGTAGCTATGATAAACTCCCAAAGAAATGACATGAGCTACACCGCCCTGCATGTAGAAAAAAAGTTTATGCTGTTTTGCAAATCACACTTTTTTTAACCTATTTTGGTCATGCTGAGTTCAAATATGCCACTGAAAATTCCATATCAAGTACTGTTTTCCCACAAAATAAGAATTAAGTTTTTAATAATTGTGGTAAATTACAGGGTTATACATGCAGTAATAGCAGTCATCACTATGATTTCTTGGCTCCCTCCATTCCATTGGAATGCTAAATTTTAAGCTTTTTCTATTTCCTTTAGTCCACTGTCTAAGCCTGGCACACTTTATGAGGAGCCCATGGTTTGTCCTGGTCACCAAGCTTCATTCCAAAATATGCAGAATATGTCTTTTTTACAAAGTCTGTAATTTTCTGCCATTGTTTGGATGTTGTTGTCACAAGTGTAGCAGAAATCTTTCACTGGCCATTATAAATCCCTGAAATCAAGAGTTTTGTGTGCATGTAAGGGTGCCTAGCATTCATATTTTCATTCATTCATTCGTAAGGGCTAATCAGAGGAAAAGTGATAAATGTTGCACACCTTTGGTACATGAAGATAGTGTTTTCTGTGTTGGTGGCAGCGTATCTTGCAATAGCTCTAACGTTTATGGTCCATTTTAGGCAAAAAAAAAGCTCTGCACAGGACATCAGACTTTGTGAAAAATTGTGCGAGCAAAACTAACAGCACATCTGAACTCAGCACCTAAAAATTAGTAAGAAACACCTATCAGATCCTATTCAGCAAATCTCATGCAGGGCGATGCTATGGTCAGGCTCTGAATTCAATTGATTGATCAATCTATACAATTATGCATATTATTGACAAAAATTGATGGGTGAAGATTTGATCAATATGACTCTTTAATACACACTTGTTCTCTTGGGGATATGGCACAGTATGTACACTGAAGAGATGACAATGACTGAGTGATTTTATATGAAGAAAGTGGGCATTCACTTTGTGCACTACACACTTGCATTGTCTTGTAGAGTCAGGCCTTACGTATGTAAAGATAAGTGTCCAGCGTCCAGAAAACATGACGCAGTATGTAAGTATCTTTGTGTCCTGAAGGCATGGTGCTGACAGTCTGTGGGCAGATGTGAGAGCCCGTGTGCCTCTGTGTGTGTGATGGATGGGGTGGCAGGGCAAGGCCGTGGATAAGAGTGAAAACAAACTGGGTAATAAATGAGAGCGACAGGGGAGCGGTGATGGGGCCCACTCCTGGGCTCCTGATGCATGCCGACCAGCTCCAGCAGCCATTTGTATTAAAGAAATGAGGACGCTGTCACAGGGATCAAGAGACAGTATCCATTTCTGTATTTCTCACTCCAAAAACACTTGGGTGGTGCGACTTAGCTCCATGGGGGTCTAATCAGGGCGACGTAGGGAGCTAATATGGGCTGTAATGAGTGGAGCACACATCAGTAGTAGCTGTGTTAGGGGGGCAACAAAGCTGTGGCTGCCGCCTGCACTGAACACACACTCAGAATCACAGGTGTAGATCACTGACTGTATCCTTTCCTGCTGAAAGAACTGGGGAACAGGGCTAGCACGGAAATAAACTAGAAGCAGTCAAGGACTGCAGACCTCCGCCAAGGATTTACAGTTCTTTAATCCTAAACGTAAAGGATTGTGTAAAACCTTGTGGATCTAAACAGTGATCCATATCCAGACCAGAAAACTAATTATTTTTTCCTTTTTTTGTGCTGGTTTGTTGGTTGGACATTTTTTAGTCTGTTAGCATGAAAATTCAAGAGTCATGGACATATTTTATTGACATTTCTTCTTCAAATAAAAGGTAAAAATGATTGTTTTTTGAAATTGTTTTTGGTGTGGACCACTGTCTGAAATCAGGATTTTATTTTAAGATTCAGTACCAGTGTGAGATAGAGCCAAAGATACAAACTCCAGCCACAAGGGGTCAGTAAAGGAACAAATGATTAATGTTTACTATTGTGAGATAGGGCAAAGGCTTACTGAATCCAACTTGTACTATGGCAAAATGGATTAAATCTTTTTATTGCAATTTTATGATTTTGGCATCGTACTGCGTCAGTCCTACTTTGAAAAGTCGTCTTTAGGCCTAAATCCTTAAATATTCTATACTAAAGGATTAGGCAGGGTAAGATGGCAGGAAAGCCAAAGAGGACACTCCGGGACATACTATTTGCGTACTTGTACATTTGCGTATTCTATTGGTTTGTTATTTGCGTTTGAGCTAAATCAGGATGCACCATCCTTCAAACACAGCGACGACCCGTGTTCTGTATGCCACCCACATTCTATAAGTACAGCCTGGCAAAGCATTGAGGCCATGTGTGTGTTAGCTTTATTTCATAATGTTTGTGTATGTGTGTGTATCCCAGGAACAAACAGGCTACAGCTGGGGGAGAAGAGGAATTTGGGCCTGCACCTGCACTCCCATAATGAATGTGGAAGCAGCCGTACCTAAATAAATCAGTGCCTCTCGCAGCCTCAACAGGACTTTTCTGTTTAGGGTCGAAATCTTCCAACTCTCCACTGGATTAATCATGCCTCTGAGCGGGGACACAAGCGCCATGGTCTGTTGGTGTGTGCGTGGCTGTTTGTTTAGTGTGAGAGGCTACAAGGCACTTTTTTCACCTCCATCCTCTGAACTCTAATCTCTTGTAGGACAAACAAAACAACACTAAGTCATAATTTCCAGCGCAGTATAATTAGCTCCACCCTCTTGGCGTACAGTGATGAATAGGTGAACCTTTTGTTTGCATTTGTCATGCTGCGGTGGCATTGTCGCAAATGTGAGATTGTGATGCAGAGGTGCACGAGGTCAATGCATGCAGGGGGAAGTGAGAGGATGCAGGCTATTCCAATGAGATGTGTTTGCAGGCTTCAAGCACTTTCCAATCATTCCTCTTCATCTGGGTACATATTTTAGCACAAGGGCCTTTTTCCAGTCTATAGAGCAGCGCTTATCTTCACCTCTCACTGCTATCTCTGGAAGTGGGGCTGCTGTTCCAGTCCAAGGCAGATCTATGCTGTCCACTTATATCTTACAGACTGATAGCCTCTGACTGATCTCATCACATCCCTCATCTATTATTCATGTTTTATGTCTATGGAAGAGAAGTGCAAAGGAGACCCCACCTGTTTGTTGTTGGAATTTATTTAGGTTAAAGCCACAATATATTTTTTTCAAAATGTGCAAATAGTAAATGCCTCAGGCTATATCTGCTGCAAATTCATACTTTTCAATTCCAGTATGTATTGTATGTCCTATGGTAAATGACCAGGGCTTGACATTTCTAGTCTTTGTCAAAAGGTATTAGCCGATTAGTGTTTTTACAAGCCACAACTTAATTGGTTACTTTTTTTTGTATATTTTATACAAAAAAGTGTATGAGACATTTCAAAAAATGTAAGATGTGGTTTTATGTAGCCTATGGACAAGCATCAATCTAATATTAAAAAGTTTAATTTAGGCAGAAAGAATTGTATTTCTGTGCAGGCAGTGCCACTTCTTTTAAAATATGTTATTTTGCTTTAAATGTATTTATTTTTTTATCATGATGAATTACTATATACTAACTGGTGTTACACACAAGCAAAGCAATGTTAAGTCAGGCCTAACCCCTAAAGTTAGATATAGGTGCATAAAATTCAACCACCCAAAATAGTGGGATTTTGTGTTGGCCAAAATGAAAATCTACCGGCATTTGGCCAGTTGGCTAGTGTTAATGTTGAGCTCTGCAAATGATTATGTTAATCTGGTTATGTAGACATGCCATATTAGTTTTGGGTGAGCTGGGTCCCCTGTGTGTGTGGTAGGTAAGTTATTTTTCCATTTGTGTTTCCTTTTTAATGATTACAAAGCCATGTGGTTTGGTGGTTAATTTGGTGATGTACATGGGGTAGCATTACATTATAGTTGAGTTTTGGGGCCTTGTTTCTCAGTCAAATAACCATTAAAATAACTTCAACTGTACCTTTTTCATGATTATGAAGCCATGTGTTTTGTGAAAAGCTTATGTTTACTTTAAAGGTAGAGATATAATCACTACAAACACTGTTTTTCCATCACAACCATCTTGATATATAACCCAATTGGCTGGTCTGTATATTGGATAGAAATGGCTTTGAAAGTGCTGTCCCATGGGGCAACACTGAGATGGGCACAGGGACAGTGAGACATGTACTTACGGCTGTTTGGGGAGGAAATTAATGGTGCATTTTTTGTTTTTATAATGTGATGTAATGATGCAATTCGTCTAATAAAAAGAACATTTTTTAACATTTACCCATTCATTTGTACACTCCCTCTTTGGATGGTAGAAACCCAGTGGGCCAATACAAACATCTCACTCCTCTCACCCACTCCCAGCGCTGCAGGCCCTTTTATTGCATTGTGATGGATGATTTGAGTTTGGTATTTTTCACCACTGTGCAACATTGAGATACGCCCCCACCCCATTTGAGTGCGAAAAGAGGCCACCTTATATTCACAAAGCCCAACATCTAATGCATATTGAGTATGTTTTGTAAAGGATCATTTGATTGTCTTGTAAATGAAGCTTGCCTCTCAGCTGCTAATTTAGCCACATTCCATCTCATTAGAGAAGAAGGGGGGCAAACAACAATTGCATTGGTGGAGAAATGGACCCTTCTTTGATTTCAAATAGGCAGCGCAGTTCAAAAGCATTTTACACTGTAGAGGGTCATCACAAGGCCTGCAAAAGTAGAGCAAAGTTGCAGGTTTCAAAACAAATCTTGACAGCGAATGTCCTGCTTCCATCCCTCATATATTTTTCTCCACCTTTGCAGCCTGTCCTACTATCTCTTTAGAGGATGTGCAAGTGTATCTGGTTTCCTAAAGCGTTTAGCACCTTAGCCACAAAACCCGGACAGGAAGCCCACTCTATTTGCAATGTATCAATTGCTCTGAACAACACTCCCCTTACCTCCACCTCCTCTGGATGTCACGCTGGCTCAGCACTGACTCACAATCAAGTTCACAAAAGCAAACAAGGATTTTATATTTAATTATTATTGGTGCATACAGTACAAAAGACTGAAGCATCTCTGTTCCCACACTAACATCTCACATTTACATTCACTTAGACACAGAGAGACTGACCTTGGCTGCAGGAGATAGTCTTGGGGTTCATTCTTCGGCCAAGCTGGCAAGTTAAATGGGTCTGGCAGCCAAGGCAGCGGCCACAGCCACTGCAAGGCTGCTCTCATCTGTTACTCTGCTAGACAGAGTGAATATAGCTTTAAAACACATGAAGGCAAAGACGGGATGTTGTTGTGGTCATCTTTGTGCAGGTGAGCATTCAGGTTTCTGCAAGTGTTAGCAGCTGTGAATGTGGACAACATGCACAGCTCCACGTGCTGCAGCCGTATGTATGTGCATGCTTGTGTTAGAGAGCATGAAGAAGCGCCTGAGGTGATGCCTTTGAAAGGCACTTTAGAAATTAAAGCAGTGCCACTGTTCTGTAATGGGGCTTAAATGATCCAGAAAACACAAGATATATTGAGCATTTAATGAAACACACATCACACTTAATTCTCTGTTCAGCTGCGCCTTACCTTCTTCAGACAGACGTGTGCTTATTTTTCCTGTGAAACAATAGGAAACAAACAGTTTTTCATTTTGTTGTAATATTTATTTGAACAGTTAGGTGTATTTGGTAATGATAGTTTATATAGAGACATTTATCTATGATCTACATTTCAGATCTAACTATGATTTAGTATTTGAACATTTGCTTAAATACTGTACTCTGTGTAAACCTTAAAGATACTTGATTTAATTCAGAAAAGTCCAGTTCCTATAGGTTTTACTCTAGAGAGCAGAAAGCAGTCCTTCTCTTCCTCGTTGTCTGTGGATGTCCTTTGTGGTTTGGGCATACATTAATAATGTAAAGGTAATGATCTCTAGACTAAAGGCCCTGTCCTGCCTCGTCTCCCCCCTTCCTTCTCCTGTCTGTCTGCAGCCCAGCACAAGAACAAGAGGAAGAGGAGGCCGTGCAGAGAAATGGATGAATGCCACTAATGACGGTAAGTCACCAGAGAGGAATTCCTGGCCCTACTGAAGAAACAACTACCACTTTGCTTCATTTAACAATGAAAAAAGCAGAAATCATTCAAAGAAAACACCTCTTCCCTTCCTTTTGCCTGTGAAGTTGGATCCTAGCGAGTGATAGATGAGGAAATTGCGCTGTGGCCTCTGGTGTCCTCTCTTGCTCTTGCCTTATCCTGCTTCTCTTCCTTTTCCCGAAACACATACAGTCACACACAGTATTAGCGAGTGATGGATGACGAGCTGGCAGTTACAGCAGACAGCCACGACTCCGCAGCCATTTATTTATTTGTCTCTTATTTACATTTTTATTTATAAGTCTCAGGTCTCTCTAACATCACATTATAGATAGAAAAATCATTTTTTTTATGTGGGTGAGGTGCTTAAGCACAAATTGCACAGCACACATACATTCAAAAATGTATGGTGTTTTGGTAACAAATTGCTTACTATTAGGCAGTAATAAAGCATTAATAGATATGTAAATATGTATATAATGGCTAGATTAAATTAAAAGGTACTGAAGCAGCATAGGTTTGCAATGATTTACATGAGCTTATTGCTCAAGAATTAAACATTAATAACTGTTTCTAACTAAGAGGTTTGTGTTTACTAATATATAATTAACGCTTAACTAATGCCTAAAAGTATGTACTTATTATAAAAGGTTATCAGTTTTTATTAAATATTGCATACACAGATAAAAAGTAGCTTTGGTATGATTAGTCCAGATGTTTTTTTAGTGATTTTTAGATGTGATTATATAATAAGATTTGGTACACAACCATTTCTGCAACCATTTGTTTTTAAATCCCATCTTAGTATTGGTTCATAGTAGTAACTAAATAGACCACGTTTATTGTTTAGTAAAATTTTGGTCATGAGTAGTGTGCCTCATGGCGTAATAGGGGGCCTATTACACTGTGAGGCTAAATACCAAACTTGACAGAGGTCCACAAATTGTTTTTATGAAAGAGTTATAGTTATATTAGAATCATTGCACTATAGAAGTTATATAAGAACTAACCAGAGCATTTTGGGCAATTTTCCACTTGTATGCATTCTCTTTGTCTCTGTCCCAAGATGTTGAACGATGTGAGATGAGGCAGGAATGATGGACAGTGGACCACTTCTAAAACATTACAGATTATTTATCATGTTCACATTTTTTGTAAACTGAACAAAGATGAGAGGAATGGGAGAGTTGGAGGGACATGAAAGGAAAAAAAAAAAACAGAACAAGGGGGATTGAAGGCATAGCAGGAGGGTTCGAAAGCCACAAATAACTCCCATCAATCATCGCACAGCCACTGTTTTCACAGGTTAGGATTGGCTGTTATTGGCAGCGGCCCGGGATCTGTAGTGTACTGTACCCTGGACGGCCTTCTCTGCTCAGCTCTCACTGTCTTCGCCTCGCTCTTAAACTGACGGCACAAACAACAACATTTTGAGAAATCACCCTCGTCAGCACGAAGCTGGCAGGTGTGTTAACTCCCCTAGTACCAAATTAGGATGTGCAAGATTGCAGAAATGCCTCGGCTCTTATATCGCCCTCTTTTAATCACAAACATTTACATGAGTGTGGATGAAAGCACACAGCGAATGAGGCTCCAGCCAAGGGTTTGCTATGGACAATGGGCTAGGCCTTGAATCATTTTGAATCCCTAAAATTGATCTGGGCGTACTGTGTGTTGGAGTAGGGCATTTTGAAAGACCCTAATTGAGTTTTTATTAAATGTGGTTAGTACATAATTATGATTAGGATTTATTGCTAAAAAACAACAAATCCTCATCTCGGAATTGTTGCACATAATGGGTTACGACATTTAACGATATATTATTTGTGTTTTTAGTGATGTGACTACCAAAGACTGCTACATTTAGGATCAGATCTCAATTTTTGGCAACAAATTCTAATTTCCTTAAATCAGATTTTTTTTTTCATGAGTTACAAAATAAACATTGTATATCAGATTAGCTGCCCAGTGGATGTTATGTTTGTACTTATGAGCATACTTTCTATTCCATAATTGCTGTCTATGGTAATATGGTATATATTTATTCAGATGTGGAAAATGGCACATCTTGTAGGGCTGTTTTTTAGCATCATATTTTTATTTCCCTTTATCTGATGTTATGAGCAGAAGACAAACTTTGCATAACCAGAATGCTGCTTATAGTGAATATAGCATTTTACTAGACAATATTTGATTTTTCTATAAAGATATGGTCAGCAAAACAAAAGATTTTTAGGATCAGATCAGGAAATGTGTTTTAGCAACAAATACTAATTTCCTTATTTGTTTATACTTACGGGTACAAAACAAACTTTCTGAATCAGAATTGCTGTCTAGTGGATTATAGCAAATCACAAGACCATATTTTTGTTTTTTTTCTAATATTAGAAAAGTCCATATTTATGTAAGTCCATATTTTAGTTTACAGTACATTGTTTACGATCAGACCTAATGAGGACGTGTGTTTTAACAATAAATCCTAATTTCCATATCAGATGTTTGTAATAATGGGTAGAATCCAAACTTTACAGAAATTGCTGCCTGTTGTGGATTATGTCATCTCAACACTAGGGGGTGCTGTAGGTTTACCAAGCCAACTGTTGAGACTTCACTGAATGCCTGTTTGTTCTTGCACATGTGAAATGTATGGTACATCTTGTGCACTTGGCGTCCACAGAGGGGTCCAACTTGAATCCAAGAGTCACTTGCTTTCGTCTAATACTGTTGCCCCACTTCCTGACTTTTTTTTTTTTATCATTAACTCCTCATCTCTTCTGAGGTCAGAGGTCAAGTTTGCTGGTTGAAAATTACGCTGATGAAGTTAATAGATGAGATGTTTGTCATGAGTTGAGGTCCTTGCTTCATATTTAGTTACTTAATGCCTTCGAATAAGAACAAACTTGCTGAGTGGACATAAGTTAATGCACTAATTGGACGATGGAAAGGTTTTTTTTTTTATTATTTAGGCAGTTTCAGAGTTAGATGCACTGATTCTGTCTGTATTGACGCACATTTGGCCCTCTCTGTTTTTCAAATGGGACACACACATACACACACAGATACACACAGTCTAATTTAGCAGCAGGATGCCTGACATGCGTCTTCTCAGTTTCAAACGCAGTAAAAGCAGCTTGATAAAAAATCCACATTTTAAACCTATTAACTCCTCTTGTTGGTATTGGTTTCATTATGGAAATAGTTTTACAGACTGTCATTCAATCATGCAATCTTTAGCAGAAAACAGTGACGGAGCTGAGTCCTGCTTCTTGTGGATATTTAGATTTGTTGCTAATAAATTTGTCATCTTCTATTTATCTTATGTACAGTACAGTATGTATGTTTTGGCAGCGCCTCTCATAAATTGTAGCTGATACATTTACTCAAGAAATTTTGTGGAGAAAATGTATTGTCTGTGTACATTTTCTAAAACACACTTGTATTTAAGTAAAAAATAGAAGAAAATGTTACTTTTGCTAAAACAAATTGGTAAAATCACTAAATTGGTGGGTAGCAATAGTGGTAAGAAGCAGAGGTACTAATAAAAGTAGCAGTAATAGAATTAGTTGTAGATCTGTTAGTAGCAGTTGTCTTCACAGTAGTATCCACAGCTGTAGTAATAGTAGAAGTGGTAGTTGCATTCATTTACACTTTCAAACTGTACTGTATTTAACTGTACTGCCATGTTTTGTGGTGGGGCTGGCTGTAAATATAAGGTTCCAGGACACTTAGGTTTTGGATTCTCAAAAATGCTTGAGTTTTTATGTTTGGTTTTTACGGTTTGAAAGGGGCTTGAAAATGACAGGTGAGATATTGCTAATATAACACATGCTGAGTTTATCTATGGACTAGTGCAGTCTTTTTCAACCAATAAAAAGTAAACAAAAATGAATAGATTATGTAATGATTTAATTGTGTACATTACAACAACAGTGTGCTGCTAAAATTTGGAACCTTAAAGGTGCTTAGGAAAGTGCTTGAATTTGACATTTTGCAAGATTTGACCCTTGCTCTCAAATGCCTTGTCAAATATGAGTATTTTATTTTATTTTATGTCTATTCTTAAATTGTTAATATTTCTATATTAAGAATTTTAAAATAAGGATACTTGAGTCATCAGTGCACTCGAAATGTCCCCACCACATTTATGCATTAAAAATATCTGCTTGTAAAAAAAATGTTTATAACTATTTTTTATTATGATCATGAGCCCCTTTGATAAAGAATAATACATTACATTACTAGTGAGTGAAAATCTGTGCTTGCAACAGTAGTACTCCATTTGAAAGCATTGCCAGTGCTGCGTGAGAGGAGCAGCAGAAGTAGAAAAAGCCGGCGTGTATTCATTGTCAACCTGTAGGATGTTGACTGATGATGCGCACGACTTGACTCTCTCTTCCTCACTTTACTTTGAGACAACGACAGGATACCCCCCCCTTCACCAACCACCCCACCTCTCTCCTCCGAACACTGAAGTGAAATCACGGAAATACACAGCCAGATTATGCGAACACCGTTATTGAATATGTGACTAACACAGTGAGAATCGCTCGGGGAAATCAGATTAAAAAATGAATTATTTATAAGGACATGCAATGCTGTTCCAATAGGCTGGAGAGGAGGAGAAGCATACACCTACAATATGGCCCCAAACAACATTACAAGTTGGATCATGACACTTCCCCACTGTAGTTATTCATTTCTATAATGCTCTCACAAATATTCCCCTTTATATTCTGATATTGAAATATGACTCATAGTAAAAGTGTTTTATTATTTAGTTTAAATGATATTACCTCGATTTCCTCTGTTTCCTCTCCACTCTCTAAAAGACAGACTTTGATATCTTTTCATGGAGACTACACATATCAAATCAGTTTAAACGCTTTGGCTGCTGTTTCTGCGCGAGCCCCCCGTACAATAAAGACACTCTTACATGAAATTGAAAAACAATAATGAAAATATACAGACATTTGAAGCACCTTATTTTTCAATTAATCAGTGTATGAAGCAAAATAAGAACATGTATCATTATATTTAATTCACAACAACTTGTTTTTCATTATCAACTTTTTTATGGTATTTAATTTGTCCTGTCTTTTAGCATTATATCATTGACATTTCAAATAACAAGGCCACAAGGAGCAGCATGCATTTCTGAGCTGATGTTTTGTGATCCATTCATACAAGAAACATGATTGCTTTCCCTACATATTTTTTAATGTTGATGTTACTATTAAAAAATTATATTGTGATTTTCCTCACCTGTTTGCATAAAGCTTGTGGATGTTGCAACCTAAACTTTTTTTTATTTGCACCTGTGCAAGTAGGTTAAGTAAAGTGCTTCCCTATACATATTTTGATGTTATTATTAAAAAATACATATATATTTTACTCTCCTGTTTGCATGAAGTGTGTGTAAGTTGCAACCTTAACGTGACCATCTTATCCTCTCTCGCTCCACACCACTTCCCGAACATTTATTTCAGTTTCTCGTCACAGATTTTCTTATTGCCGCTCTTTGAAAGTCTCTCTATGGCTCTCCCATTCAGTTCTTTGACAAGCAGCCAATGTGCTGACACGGGGAAGCGTTTAGCCGTGCGTTGATGTGCCAGAGTAGTGCCTGCCTAAGTGATTACTCTTTTATCTGATCCTTTTTCTCCAACTCCATACCCTAGAATATTTCTTTCCATTATTTTCTATTCTCTCTTATTTTGGTTGTCTCTCGTAAATTCTGCTGCAAAGGTTTATATCCTCATCACATTGATGTCAGGCACAGATCCTGCAGGCCAGGCCAGGTGGCATACTAGGTTCTGTAGGCCATTGCACTTGAACCCAATACATATGGTAAGTCTTACTTCTAGACTACTTTACACTCTTGTGGATCAAACCACACTTCCAGCATGTAAAGGTATGTTTGTTAGCAGTTTTTCATTTAGTTTCAGATTCTGTTGAAAGAACCATGTAACCAACTATCTTGGTGTGTGCACAAAATAAAACATAGGGACCTAAAACATAAAAAGTATAAACAAAATGGATTACTAGACATGACATACAGTACCTAAAATAGTTTAAAAAAATTATTGGTTCATTGATTAATTATTTGTTATCTAATTTGCTCTATAAAGGACATACAGAAGAAACAAAAGTTTGTTTCTTTCTCACCTTAGTTATAGATGTGGCATAATTAAATTATATATAAATAGAATAAAATATAAAATAAGATAGGCAGTATCAGATAATAATATTACGCTGATTAAGATGACTTGGATTTAGAATAAGAATCAACTTTATGCATCCATAAGGGATATTACTTCAAAATAGCCTCAAACGTCACAAAAGCACTCTAGAGGCTTATTGAATTGGTTCTATCATTTCATTACATTAGTTAATTCTGTGGCACTTCCATGACTTTGGTGGTTCTTGCTGTTGGTTTAGAAGGAAACTGACTTGTATTAGTCCGTGTTTGCCTTGTGGACTTTCTCGCCACAGGGGGCATCAGAAGCTCACTGCAGCCCTCTCAGATGTAATGTGAGGATCTCGGCTCAGGGCTCTCCTTAACCAAAGGTGTGTGATGTGAAATGAATAAGAAGAGGAAGAGGGGAGAGATGGCACACATGAAAGCGTACTAGCATCAGCAAAAAGTTGTTTTTTCTGTGGCCTGGAGAGTCTATTTAAAGTGTTGTGTAGGGCGGGGGGGTGGGGGGGTAAAGAGGGGAAATGGGAAGGTAGAGACTCGGAGTGGTCCAGACCCCGGAGAAAGGGAGGCGGTGAAGAGGAGGGAGGCGGTGAAGAGGAGGGAGGGAGGGAGGGGGCTTAGGATCACACTATGCCTTACTCTGCTTTCGGTTTTGATTGAGGTTGGAATTTGCGCTCGGTTGTTTGTGAAGTTGAGGACCCGGGAGGGCACTTGCTGCGTGGGCACGAATCCTGTCCGCCTATATGCCCACGCCGCTGTGTATTTGCGTGTGGGTGAGGTATTAATCTTCTTTGTCAGTGGAGCCCAGATGCAGGGCCCTTCCAACAGTGCAAAACCCGACTCAGCAGTCTGCGTTGGGCTCTGGGAAGGAGGTACAGGGGGTATGAGTGAGGTTTTTTGGGGGGATGATGCCGCCGGTTATGCTGCTGAAGCTCTGACGGAGAGGGCGAGGGGGACAAAACACAGCAGCTTAGCTAATGATATTAGCCAAGGAAGACCCTTAGCTAAAGCCCATTGGTCTCAATTAGTGGAGCTTCTCTGAGGTTGCCCTGTGGCCCCTACAAAAACATACACAAATGTGCCCACGTTGTAGCTGCTCACTGACTTCCTCTTCCACAAACACCTGCATTCAGGACACAGATACAGCCTAACCTGCCCCTACAGTCTACCCTCCAGTGCACCCTTTACCCCACTCTGCCCCCACCCCTCCCATTAGCAGCACTCATGAGCCCCCTTCACGGTAAGCCCACTGCGTGAACAGACCCACCAACATGTTTGCTCTGCAGGAAGCACACACACTATCAGTCCACAGAGTCAGCGCAGTGAAGAAGTCTGCTGATATTTAACTGTGCTCAAATAAACACAAAGACCAAACTGTCAACACGGGGGGTTGCAGAGATTGACATAACAAGCTGATAAACGACTTTTTCTGGTTGCATCGCCAGAACGGCACTGGGAGGAAAGGTGTTGTATCAGTTGGTGATGAAAGATATTAATGTAGTCATAGAACAGGGTTGATTTGAAGCATATGTAATCATGATGCTGATGAGAGTCCATAGTGACTGCACTGAGTGATTGTAATTAATCATAACAGATAGCTATTTTGTTGTTTTTGTGTCTTTATAGACAGAGAAATCATCGGCATCTTTGGGCAATTCACAAAAAGCATTTTGTGCTTTGTACAAGTTGAGCTTCTGAAGAGCTTTAGATGTTGGTTTGTATTTCAAAATAAAAAATATGTTATCTGTCGGTGTCAGATTTTATAAACTATCAATTGGGCTGTAGGTGGGATACACCCTAGACTGTTGGTTGCAGGGGGTGACGCAGAAACCCACACTGATAGACAGCCATTCACTATTACGTTCATTATGGGAGATATCGATTCGCTAATTCCTCTAACACTGCATATGCATATTCAATGCATGTCTTTGGAAGGAAGGAAGCCAACGTACCTGGAGAGAACAAAATTATGTCAATTTTTACTCAGTTGCACTTGGACCAAATCATTTCTATTTCATATTATGCAAGGTAAAATATTATTTTACTGTTTTAAACAAGGCAACATAGAAACATAGACAAAAGTCTTTCCATAACTTGTCAGCTGCATCTGCTTTTGCATTTTGTCATCTTTAAACAAATGACTCTTAGACCGGGCGACTATTTTAGGTTGTGGATCTGCGCAAGCCCTGGTCTCCCTCCTCTTCTTACTGTCCCACGTTCACTTGCTCCATCTGTGGGAGATTAAACTCAGACCAGCTCCACTCTCTCTCTCCTTCTGTCCATCATTGTGAAAAATTACCTTTTAGTCTTCTTCCTTAATCGCACTGGCCGCAGAGCAATCAGACAGGAAATAATGGCCTAGTGTCTAGCCACTACAGTGTTTCTGGTCGGGATTGAGGTGAGAATGGAGGAAACCTCATATTAATGATTCCTTGTAAGTGTCATCTTTCCAGAAATGCAGATAGTGTAAAAGTATCATTGTGTCAAACCTTTGTAGAAAATCATTTATAAATGTTCATTGGCTTCACAGGAGTCCAGTCAAGTCCATTTGTAAGGCTTTTGCACCACAGGTCTGACGTGTGTCTGCTGTTCCTCCCTTTTAAGAAAGTGAAGTTTATCATTGTAAAACATATATAAATTCAATGACTATAAACATTAGCCTGGCCAGCCAGGAAAGCAGGAGGGTCTTATTCATCTGCCATAGGGAGCTGTTTTCAGTTGACTTGCTGGATACTGGTGTATCATTGGCCTACCACTGGCCTATCACTGGGCTACCGTTAATCTGCAAAAGCAGAAGATAATTTATCAAAAATAAACAAGATGGCACCAGCTACTACCAAGTGAATTTTATAACTGCTAACCTTTGATTAACGATGTTTAGTGCTTTTTTTGGTCATCTGTTAATTCTGTGGAAGTCCGCGTTGATGTTTAGTCCTATGTGTGATTTTTTTTTCTTTTTGTATTTTTTTTTTTTAACAACAGTGAAGTTCTTTTGACATCCAACGTAATGACCACATTCAAACATCTTTTTGCTGTTGTCCCTGTTAAGAAATAAGTATAGAGTTGTTAATAATATAGCATATTCTGGTGTTTTATGGCAAAACCAGGAACAATTCTTCATAAGTGCCATGTTATGTTTTGGATAAGGGTCAGTGGCGTGCTGCTTACATCCCGGCATTCGTTTTCTCATTGGTTACTCTGCCTATGATTGTTCCACCCATAGAAATGACACAAGCGAGGGATACCAGACAAACTTCTTTATATAGAAAAAATAGTTGTTAAAAGTGAAAAAGGTAGAAACTTGTTTGTTATACTGACAAACAAATGTGCTATTCTTTCTTTGGTGAGTGAGATAGTGAGCAAGATGAAAGAGGTTTAGCGTTTTATTCTGTCTGACTGTGGTGAATGGCTGTATAAAATCAGACCCCGATTGGCCTTCAGGCAGGACTTTGAACATAAACTAGATGTAGGTAATGTTCTTACCTCTGAACATCACACTCTTCTGATTGGAGCTCACTTTTCCACTGCTGCTCTGTTGTGCAGCAGTTTGATTTGGTGTGAATTAATTGCTCCTCATATGGGAGACGGCACACGATTAGTCTCTATCCTGATAATGGTGTGTGGCTTGGCCACAGGGAATACACTGCCAATTTGCTCATGGCGCATCTGCCAAATGATTGGTGTTTACACGCCACGTCCCCTGTGGAGTGTTTGTCACAGCGCTACTTCTTACATCTCAATAACACGTAGCGTCACCAGAGAGACACAACTACACCTTTTTACATTGATAAAATCTGGTGTAATGTGGCAGTCGCACCATTTGGACTAAAGACAGTGACTGAATGATTGTTTGACGTTCTTAATTTTTACATAATTGCATATTTCTTTTTTCTCCCCACACCCGCTCCACCTGCCTCTGCCTTAACCCCTCCCACCCTGCATCATCTCTCCTCCCTAACCCAGCGCTCCACTGTCCCATTAATCACCTCTCTCTAATTAACTGGCCCACTGTTCCCTGTCTTCCCAATACTCCCACTCCACACCTGGCCCAGCCCTGCTGCCCAGAAGGCTCACCACACGCTCCAACACACTGCACATGGAAGTATGGCTCCAACACCGGACAGCAGCTGGCAACTGACCACCACACAACCATGCCTAAAGGAGCACAATGAGGAGATCAGGACAGGGGTATACATTTAAATTTGAAAAGTGCAGTCTGTGCTTTAAGGTTTTACTATAAACTTTTGCACAATGTATTTTAATTTATTTGCAGTATGATGTAATATATTGGTGCTTCTCAAGAGTTATATTGTCTTCACTTTTAGATTTTTTTAATTCTTTATTCATATTCATCAGTTTATATTGTAACACAACGAGCCAGTGTACCAGTGCCAGTTCTAAGCTTGGCTAAATGGAGAGGGTTGTGTCAGTATTCAGGAAGGGCATACGGCGTAAAACCTTTGCCAAATCATTATGCATGTCACAGCACCCATAGGAAAAAACAAAAGTTAAGAAGAATATAACACAACTAAACCAGATTGCTTTTTATCATCTTGTCCACCTTAAAATCACTCATACTTTACTCTTTGTTTTCAGACCCCTGCATATTTCACACCTATTTTTTTTATTTTTACCCGTGTATTTCCTGGCCTCATGTTCCATCCTGCGATCCCACCTTCTCCCTGTCCTCCCCCATGTTAGCTGGGGTGGCCCGCCAATGCAGTTCTACCATCTGCCAGCGCAGCACGCCGGCGGCCTCCTCTTCACACACACAACCATGCACAGCTTGGCAAGGACACCTTCCATTCCAGGATATACCCATATCCAGACTTCCGACACTAGATCACAGTGGTCCCACATGCACAAGGCTCTTTTGAGTCATATGCTTCATCTGTCTCCCAACAGGGGGAGCTGGGGAGCATCTGCCCAGAGGAGGACAAGAAGATAAGAGACTGCATTTACTGTAAGAGAGCTTTTCGATTCAACTGTCCCATATAATACAAATCATAGACAAACGGGGCACAAAGCCCGCCTGGTTGTGGCTAACGTGCATCTATGAAAGCACTAAACTTAGCATAGGCAGACCCACAATTACATGCAAATGTACATTTTTGAGGCTGTAATCTTTTTGTGTTCAGTGTTTTAAAACATTGCTGTAAAAGCAAAACTAGTTCAAACGTACTATACTGCAATAATATTCTGGCTAACAGTAGTATATAAATTATGCAACTGAAAGCCAAAAACCTACATTAATGGTATGACCGGCACATTCTCATAAATTGTGACACAATAACTTCCTAAAATCCAAGTGCAAATTTGTAACAGACCCACTCTTTACAATGTTTTCAAAAGCCACAATGTTTTCTAAAGTCCCTAACTATCAGCTAAATTTAACTATAGTTTTAGATGTTATGAAATAGTCACTGCGGGACTTTTTAATAGCATTTACATGTTATTAAAAAATGTGTTAAAGACCGGGACAAAGTATGTTGTGTATATATAATTAATTAATGAATTTAAATCCTTGTGCTCCTGTTGACATAGAACAAGACAGAAACAGAATTGATGGGAAATGCAGCAATTAGCAAATGAGCCCAGGAATGTGTTGCCGTAGCCGTGTCGGGTGCGTTGTCGGGGGTGCCGGGGGTGAGGGAGGGAGGGAGGGAGGAGGGGTGGTAGTTGTGGTGTGTATGTGATTGTGGTGTGTTGCCAGGTGCGAGAGGGGGTCCATGGCAGTATATTTATTAGCGGCTGTCAGGGAGGTGACACTTTGATGAATGGTGCGGAGTAATCAGGGCTGGGCTGTGACAGGCTGCACTCACTGCCTTCTACCTGCCAAGCACTCCTCATACACACACACACGCACACATACACACATATGGTCCTGTGTATGCGCATGTACAAGCAGCACGTCCTGTAAATATCCCTTTGTACCAGACCGACTACATCATCAAACTCCCCTTGTTCGCTCCACCTCTTAATACTTTTTTTCTCAGTGTCTCTTATCTTGGCGCTATCGTTTTAATAACGATTAATGACACAAACATGATGGAACATTTTTTTGTCCATAGTTGAATGAAAGGGATAAATTATGTGGAAAGAGTCTGAGACAAAGAGATGGAGAGATTTAGGGTAAAAAAAAAAAAAGTGCAGCGCGTGGTTGTTTTTTAATTGCTGGTAAGAGACAAGGTAGCCTTAATTAGTCCTCCTCTCTCCAAAGGGTCATATTTCTGTGACTTTTGACTAATTAGTGAACTGCTGCAACTAACTCGTAGTTTCCCCATAGGATCGCGGTTACTGAGAAATTCCAGACATTTTGGTAAATAATTACACAAGTTTTCCATTTTTACATAGAGCAGCGTCTCTCCTTCACTCTTGTTCTTCTTTCACACTTATAATGTTAAAGTCTGAAAGTGTAAGCAACTGCTATACACTGTCCTTGAAGAGGAACCACATCAAATATTATGTTACAGCTCAAACACAAAATGGAAATAAGTACTTCTCTGTAAGCTGCTAATGCGTCCAAACCGAGTAATGGGAGGTTGTAATCAATTCATCTCACTGAGGTTTAGGTTTCCAAACAGTTTTCCATAACTTCTGTCAGCAAGCCACAACCTGGACCTTAGCAAAGAGTCACACAAAGCAGGAGAGGGTATCGATGAGGTTTGGTTTGTTGGTTTGCCTCTGAGCAATATAGCTGAAAAATACTTGGCAGATTTTGGTAAAATTTCATCCAAGTAAGATTCTGTACCATAGCAAGATGGGATCAAATATACTAACTACAGCCACAAGGGGGCAATAAAGAAACAAATGATACATTTCTGCTGTGGACCATTGGCAAATATAAGGTCTTTTTGGCTCACCAGATTAAACATTTACCCCTGAACTAGAAGATCCCTGGTTCAAATCTAGGTTTGGGTGCTATATCATTACTGTTGAAATTGTGAGATTGAGCTAATGCCTTGGCAAAGGTCTGTTTTAAGGTCACGTTTTAAGAAAGGACAGTGGAGTGACAGAGTGCAGCAAAAGGGATACTTTGAAAACAAACCATATTAAGTTTTACACGCAATAGCCCAATCCACCAACAGAGGGTCTAACAAGCCAGCGTACTCCCTGTGCCAGTCCCAAGCCCAGATAAATAGAAAGGGTTTTGTCAGAAAGGGCATTCGGTGTGAAACATTGCTCTAGTAGGCGGATGATTTGTTTTGGCGACCCCAGAAAGGAAAAGCCTATTTAAATCTGTATTGTTAGCCTTACTTTCAAGAGTGGACAAGGAAAGTGCACTCATCCACAACAAGAGACAATCTTTGTGTGTTTGGTGCTTTCCAGTCTATTTTAGTTTATTACCACAAATTGCTTGAATGAATAAAATAATACAGTGGTCCTAATTAATGACAGGATGCATACATTAAGTGGCAGAGGGGTTTTCTCTCCACTGCTCTTTCTTCAGAGGAGGATTTTCTGCCAGGTTGAGTGAACATTGACGGAGTAACACTTATTCTCTCTGTCACACCAATGGAAATCAATTGGATGGTAATTGCAGTATTTGACCCCTCTCCTTTTCTCCACCGCATCCCATCTCTCCTCTGTGTCCACACATCCTTTACAGTGAGAGCAACAAGAGGAAGCCCACATGCCGCTGTACATTTTCTGCTGCCCACATAAATGGAGAAGGATGTGTCAGGAAAGTCATCCTGTGTAAAACCAATGCCAAATGAATATGCAAATAATGAAATGCATGCTTGGGGTCCAGCGGAAGAGAAGAGCTAAAATGAAAGACCCATGGTAAAATATACTTGATTGAGAATGGATGCTGTAATGTGCAACATGGACCATCCCCTGCATTCGGCTTTGGAACAGTGGTCTTATTGCGGGCACCATTTATGTATGTGTGTATTTTCCTGCATATGCTTAGAGCAGACATGGCTGGTCAGATGGGTAATGAGTGACCCTTCCTCCCTGGTCCAACTGTCACACATATTAATCTTCTTACATCACATTCTTTCCCTGCAAACAGACAATCAGCCTCTTGGGACACACGCACACATGCACACACACGCGCACACACAGGCATTGATGCATGAGCAGTGTGGCAATGACGAATGGAGATGTTCTTAAGATCTGTTTAATAAGTGTTAGCCGGGCCCCTGTGAGAGCGATAGAGAAGGAGACGGCATATACATAACTGCAAATGGAGCCAGTGTCACTGGGGCCTGAATTACAGCCTGTTTGACCACATTTACACTGCGGTGGAGTGACTGAATTCAGGGGAACGGGGAGGATAAGAGGAAGAATAAGTGAAACAATGCCTTCTTAAATTAGCAAATATATACTGTGAGCATATTAGCTAAAGTGAGAGGTTTTGATATGTCCCACCTGTTGAATGTGCTTCAAGAAGTGGAGGGGTTAGAGGTGTCAGGGGTGTGAGCATAAGGATGACAGTCTGTCAACATTGCCCTGACAGAGGTGACATTTTAAGCCAATGCATGCACAGTACATGCATGTCACACAGTTGATGAACTAGTGATTTCAGTTTCTTGCTCTTTTATTAGTTCATAATGATTTGCATGTATCCCCCAAAAAGGTCCTTTCTAAGCACAGAAATGCAATTTGCCCTCATGCCCAATATTGAAAAACACAGAATACATTTTTCGCACTTAATATAATAATATTTTTTTCCCTTTAAACACCACAGCGGGGAATGCCAGTAAATGAGCATTTTTTGCTTGCTTAGAAGGGTGCTAGTGCAATTAATTTTTTTCTATTGTTTCTGACTTTTGTGGTTTGAGTGAGAAAGAAAATGCAAAAATTAACAACTTTTGAAATCTTATATTGTTACGAGTTAGTGCCTCAAAATTGTTAATCTACAAATTTATGTCATTTATACATGCTGCTTACAACTCCTTAATGCCACAAAAAAGTTAATTTAACATCAACACTGCATCATAAAAGCCTAAAATTCAGTTTGGGGGGAATACACTAAATTCATGTTACTTTATAGCCTATATTGGATGGTAGTCAAGGTGGCCACCTTAATTATTAAGTGCTGGAGAAAGCACTGGTCTTTTAAAGAAAATTGGTAATAATTATAATTATGTTTTTTAAGCAGGAGGTGTTCATCTGCAATTGAATCAAACTGAAAATTAAGAGTCCATAGTGTGATATCTTTGGCCTGTCTCTACCATGAGTGTGTTTGAATGTTTTTCCTCTGTACTTTATACCTGTCAGCTATAGGCTCACCTTTCCAAAGCCCCTCTCTTGTTCCTGCTTGTTTCTGTCTATTGAACGTGGTCATGCAAGCGTGGGTTTTGTGTTGTCTGACAGCTGCTGCTGCGTGCCTTTTTCTATTCTCTCTTTAAAACAGGCGTCCTCATTTCTAAACTATCTATCATGCTGGCAGGGCCAGTGGGGCCTTTAAACTGTGGGATTGGCACTTTCTCAGCTGCTGAGCTGGAAAAGGGCTGCTGCAGACGCAGACTGGAGCGCTGGGCCAGCCTGCTGCAGGCGGACAGCAGAAAGATTGGTCTAAACGTAGGTGACTTTATTTTCATATTTATTGCTTCTGTTAAGTGTGCTGGATTACAGATTTGAAATGTGCACCCTCAAGGAAGAAAAGTTTAAGACATTAATTAGAATCAAAGTTGATGGTTTGGAAATGGGACTGTGAACGTGGGTGCTGATTCCAGGGGGGAGACTGCTGTGAGTTGACAAACTCTGTCTCACTTGGGAGTGAGAGGTGTCTGAAAAGATGGGAAGTGCTGACAGTCTGAGCGTGTGTGGTACATGAGCTGGTGACGCCACATGACGCCTGACAAACAGAGAAATAACAATGCGGTGCTGTCAGCAGGTCTTGTCCCTGGCAGGGGGTTGGAAGTGAGTGCGATGTGTGATTTTCTCAGACGAACAGAGAACCTGTGATTACGCCTCATATCGATGCACATGCAAACACAGTACATGTAGGCCTGCACAAAGTTTCACATCAACACACTGGGCCCCTTTGAGTCTATTTGTACGTTTACTAGTGATGGCACGGTCACTGAAGGGCAGCAAGTGAAAAACAAACACAAATATAGCCACAAATTGCTCACGTTGGCATATTGTGTTATTAGCTCATCAAATGAAGATTTTTTAAAACTTTTTTTACTAACACATAGTCTCCACAGCACCCACATTACAAAAAATCCTTTGACTGTGCTCGCAGTAGTTATTCACTTTAAGAAAAGGTTAACGTCTACAGCAGACGTGTGAGGTGTGCAGCAGTGTGTCCAGGAAGTACACATCCTGTGCACATGGATTTCCCTCAGTGTTTGTTTTTAGGAGTAATTATACCAGTTTGCTTCTCCCAAATAGTCAGTGTTTTTACAGTTCAACAATAGCCATGTAACCTTACAAGTCGATTTAAATAATTTCTCCACTTTCAGAAGAAAATAAACAAATAGACCAATAATTCATTCTATTTTTACATTTTTATTTTTTTCTTACAGTTTTAATTTTCTTTTATTTGAAACCAATCTTCAATTTACTGTATTTCTTGAAGAAAACACGCTGACCTTCTCAAGTATGTCTGTAGAGGGCGCTCCTTCCTCAGTGGTCCTCATTGTAAACTGATGTTTGCACTGTGTATTAGTCCAAGTTAATTTCCCACCAGGCAATTGTTTTATTTTCACGTGTGTTTACATTTAACCCTTTTTAGTGTGTCTTTGTCTGAGTTTTACAACCATCCACACCTTTGTAACTAAAAAAATCATATTGGATAACTGAACACATTTATGACCTTTACTGTTGTAATCGTAGAGGTAATTAAAAAGGTGCCTTGTATAAATACTCAACAAGAGGAGACTTAATTAACTGTCACGCAACATCAGATGTTTTCTATGTATTCCTCTCGTATAATTACTAATATACAAGCAGTAAACATGGCATTTGACAGGCTGATTAAAACATTTACTGTAGATCAAACCTAATTGGTTTTGATTATGTACAAAACACCTTTTCTTATTAAAAATAAGTTGTGTAATATTTTGTGTAATGGCTGATCAAATCCCCAAAACATAATAATGAATGATCTTACCAACAAATTGCATGTTACAATACCAATAACATAACTAACCATGAACTAATAACAGCAAAACCATGTTTGTCAGTCTTTATTACCCATATTGTTGTGTGAAGGCTCTGTTATGCCTCTATGAGTAAATTAACTAATCCTTATAGAAACCTAAACACAGTTGTTGATAATGTAGTAAAACCATTAGACGAGACATTTATTTTTAGAGTGTGTAATATCAGAAATCAAAGAAAACATATAAGTGAACAGACTGTACAAGACAACATCAAGGTAATTAAAAAGCAAATCAAAACCAGCTTTGTGGGAAAAAAATGTCCATTGTCAGATTGGCTTTAATGTCTTTTATAACTTCTAATTTTGTTTTTCCTTTATATTAATTTAATACTAGGTCTATTGAAATTTTAGTAGTTTAAGCTGTGTCTGCATGTCAAAATGAGGTAAGTTGTCCGTCAGTGGCATGTTCCGATTGCCTTCAATTAGCACGGCCCGGCAGAGACAGTGGAGGGGAACAATGAGTTATAGATTGGCACTCTGCTCGACATGAGAGATGGCCCGGGACGGTGGAGTGTGTGCGAGAGAAGCAAAGTGAGGTTAATGACCGTCTACTCACAGGCAGGTAATCCCTCCTCTCCCGTCTCCCTCCCCTCCCCACCCCAACCCCGCGCTGCTCTCCGGGTATAATCAGTTTTCTCTTTGTGCTCCCTGTAGTCATGATAATTATTACAACAATTAGCTTCCATCGCTCGCTCTTTGCCACTCTGCCGCTCTGTCCCAGCTTCGACTGCACCGTTCGTAACCTGTGCGTGTCCAGCCTGCCTTTTGGCCAATGTTGTGTAACTTTTTACATCAAAATATAAATCCTAAAAATCATTACATTAATAGCATAAAATTCATTCAGATTTTACTGACCTGAAAGAGGGAGAGTAATACCCTTTTTAATCACATAATCCATAATTTAACTATCAATAGTATTGCCTGGGCTGGTACCATCATACAAAAATTGGTATCTTGACAGAATTTGTTCAAGTTTAACAGTAGATCCTGAAAATGTATGTTTAAATTCTCCCACTTTGATCTCTTTCACTGCTCACTAAGTTGTTGTTAAAATGACTCCTTTTGATTTTTACCAGCTCTCTTAACAGACAAACCAATTAGGAGAGACCCACTGGGATGCTGTTGAGGCTTCAGTCTTGTTCTTTTTAAGCTCCATCCAATCAACAGACATTGTTAGTCATCATACCACACTGCTGAAACCAAAATCATAATGGCTTTTTTGGGAAGCTTTGCACCCCTTTTGACAGTATGTACTGTAGTGCTTAATAGGAAACAATGCTTTTTAGGCAGGTGTGTTTTTGTTGAACAAAAACAGGAGTATGTTTGGAAATGTGGAGGAAAAAAAAAGAAATTACATAACATTACTGGGAGTTGAATGTGGGCCAGTCTATTCAAAGGGTTATGCTGTTTAGTCTTCCATGTGAACCACTGAGGTCTTTTCTCTGCTGGCAATTCAATGCACGCAAACTGAAAAAGAAAATTCATTCTAGATATGCTTCTAATATTCTACCCACAGTGATTTTTCTCATTCCTGCAAGTTACCACATTTAATAAAGTAACTTAAAGGCCATTTGAATTTGAGTTTAGTCAAGTTCCTCTCTGAATAACTTCCACTATTACTATAAAAGATCTAATGGAGACAGTGATCATCACAGAGAAGATTCTCTGTCTGTCATCCACATTAATGCATTTTCATTTTAAACCAGCCATGACAAATGAAAACCATTTCTGTTTAAAGTAGCGTTTATGAAAATAATGTCAGTATATTTAAAAAGTCCCCTACTCATCTTATCAAGGTTGTATTATAGAGAGCAGGCGACCACAGTATGAGAGTTAGTCTTTGTCCTGTTTGCATTACAGCCAGAGGTGGAGGAAATATCCAAAATCTGTGCTCAGGTAAATGTATTGTTACTTACTTACTATAATATTATTTAAATATAATAAAAAAATTACTCGAGAAAAAATGAAATGTTTTCAATGATAAACCACTACTTTTATTATTATTCCTACTGTCTGAACATGTGTAAAAGTGTGTTTTGAGGTACACTTTCTTAAAATGTACAATATAGTAAATTAATTCATTCATTCATTAACTATTTTTATTTTTTTCGTTAGGGGTCATGGGTTACTGGAGACAATCCCAGTAACTATGAGCCTTATAGGAGGGCTACACCCTGGACAGTGGCCAGTTAGTCACAGGGCTGAGAAAGAGACATACACAGACAAACAACCATTCACTTTCACATTCATTTAGTAGGGGCCATTCACAGTCTTTCACCTAACACTGACATGTTTTAGGATGGTGGGAGGAAGTCGAGAACAAGTCCAAAAGTGTATTTTTAAATGTAACCATATCAGAGAATTGCAGATATATTAAATGACTTTTTGATGCTTCATGTTTGTGTGGACACTGTCTGTTGCTGTGTCCAGCTCTAAGGTGTATAAGTCTGAGCCCCAAGCCGTCAATCACTCGGGGAGGTGGGAGAAGATGGGGGTGGTATGCAGATACTACTAGCTGTCAACAGACCACTGGATAATGGATGCCTGAAAAAGCCATAACTATGATAAATTTACTCCTTCAATTCTCCAAGTAGCCCCCTCCCCATCCGCTATAGTAAGACTCTTTCTGATAGACATGCATGCAGTTCACACAGTTTCCTACCCCCCCTCCCTGGACCCCCGAACACTATCTCACCAAGACCCCCTTCTCCACCAGCAGTCTGCGAGCATGTGACTAATGTATGCGGTAAAACCAAGCCTCTCGCCAGCCCACCGCCGCCGCCACCTCAGTCGGCCCATCCATCTCTGCGTCCGTGCCCCAGACTGCATTGAAATAAATTTGTCACTGTATCTATGAAATATTGATATCAGGAGGATGAGCGACGGGAAGTGAAAGGGGTTGGTTAGGGACAGATCACAAGAAACAAACAAGGAGAGTGAAGGAAAGGTTTAGTGTAAGTTTAAATGGTGGACCAAAACAGACTATATTAAGTGGAAGTGCTTGGAATAAGTAAAAAGACAACATTCAAGAAGAAGAGCAATTGTCAATGTCAAATCATTGTGAAACAGGGCCAAAATATACTAATACCAGTCACTGCAGTGTCACCCACTAACCACTAACTGTTGGTAGTTCGATCCCTGCTCCCACCGTTGCATACTGTTGTTGTGTCCTTGGGCAAGACGCTTAACCCTCCTTGCCTCTGTTATCTCTGCACACTAATGTGTGAGTGCTTGTAAGTGTGAATGGGTGAATGATTCCTTGATGTAAAGCACTTTCAGTACTCACAGAGGTAGAAAAGAGCTATATAAATGTGACCATTTACCATTTTAAAGGAACTAACATTTAGTTACTGTGATTCTTTACTTATGTGATCATCTTTGTGGCTTAATAAATAGAGCAGTGGTTCCCAAAGTGGGCCCCGTGGGGATTTGTGAAGGTACTGCAGGGGACCCCCCCAGAGGCTGTCTATATTGCAAGTCAGTTTCAATTTGTTCTTTATTTCAGACATATGGTTTTGGCCCATAGCAACAAATAAAAGATACAAAAATATAAAAATACAATTTGTCAACGAAAATATTAAGACCCTAAAAACATTAAGTACACAGAAAAAATCTCATTTGAAATTAATTACACTTATATACTTGTTTTAAAATATCACTTTAAAACCTTTTTTTTTTTAAAAGTCAATGTTTTTGTAATGTTTTTTATAAAAAATATATGGAGAAAAACATGGCATAGTCTTGAATAGAGGGAAGATCTGTAGTTGTGGGTCCGCATGGGATTTTTGTAAATTTAAGGAGCTACTGCAGTCTTGACTTTGGGAATGGCTGGAATAGAGCATTTACACCTATGCTAGAAGGTCGTTTGGACATATTTGGTATTTTTGTTCAGTAAATATTTTATATACCTATTTTTCATCAATTATGATTGTTGAAATAATCTTGTTGAAATTTGTATAACCACTGGATATTCAGTCAGTCAGTGACTGTTCAGTTTAGATACAAAAATATAGTTAAGTAAGGCTTGTCCGATGCTTTGATATAAAAAAAGCAAACTGCCATTTTTTAGCACTGTTTTATCTGTATCAGATGGAGATTGTAGCAGTTTATTTTTCAACCCAAGCCTTGGCTCTGGTCCAGTTAAAAGTGGTGTCCTTGGAGACCAGACATTTTATTCCTAAAAGAGAAAGCACTACATGTAACCAACACTGGCACAGAACAAACAGAGTTCATTAAGTATGTATAGTCATGTTATGTGTGTCTTTGAGAACACACCGGGACAAAAAGGTTACAAACATCAACATCTTGTACCGTCCAAGGAACGATAAGAATGCTTTCAACTTAACATGACTTGTATAAATTTTCACAACTTAGTCACATGTCACAGGTCACAGTCACAGGTAAAAGTGTTGTTATGGTTCTCTTGAAGGACAGCACAATATTGTAACAAAACCCAACAAAGACTAATACAGGTCTAATCAGAAAATTGACTGAATCAAGGCAAAATTATTTGATCACAACTCAGTTTCTTTGACAGTAAAGGCATTTTGCCCAGACGTGTATTAAAACGTGAAGATCCTTTGTGGCTCTTTTCATTGACCCACAAAACCGTTATATCTCACAATGGTGAAGAATCTACTAAAACTAATCATTAGTTCTTTTAGTGAATGAAGTTAGTATCTTCGGTCCATATCTCAAAATGGAAGAGAATACCTTAAATCACTCCTTTATCTAAACAGTGATCTAGATCCACACAAAAATTAATCAATCACAAAAATCAATGTGTCCTTGGCCTACTACCATTACTACATAACTATTTATTAAACATACCATTTTTCACACCACACTAAAACATAAACGTTTGCACAGTGCTTTATTGTGCAGCCCTTTTGTGTTATTTCATATTTTAGCCGTGATTAGCCGTCCATTGTCTTCTGTGCTGTCACCAGTATTGACTTGTTTGATGAGATGCATTCTTGCTCTGGTAAACAGATGATCTTTGTTTTGTCCAACTCCCTACAGTATCTCTCGTGCTCCCACCTTCACTCCACGTCCTTCACTGTTTTCCATCCCATCAACAACATGACTCACAGCCCCGTGTCAGGAGCTAAATGTTTAGTCCTTCTACTTTTAGCACAAATACAGAATACTAAGTCAGTCATCTTGATGTGACCCAAACATGATGATGCAGAAAGTTTCCACCCGCATCACTAAGGAGCCCTGTGTTTTATTAGGGCAGAGATAAACCTTGTGTCAACAACAACACGAAGACATTTTGTGCTCATTGGAGATGTGTAGTTCAAGGCCACATGGAGAGATAAAGAGCAGCCAGAGACATCTAAGAGGAAGAAAAAATGATCCAAAGCTGATCTGTTGACCATGTGCTTGGCAATGTTACACAAATACTATTTTGCTCTAGTGATCAACATGTATTATTTTTAATAGAAGTGAAGTGATACAAAATAAAATGTAGTCAAAACACTGAAATAGGCAGTACTTTAAAGGTCTCTTCTCATATAAATGGCCTTCTTGCCTCGGTCTTGAACACATCATGGTAAACCCATCTGAAAAATGTTCAACTATCTAACTTTTTGCTTATTACATATTGTATAATGTTGCATTGCTTCTGTCATGCATACTGTAGTGGAAAGCTGTGAATGACGAGTGGTGTGAAACAAAACCCACTTGTTTTGAGCAGTGGAAGAAAGTTAACTTAGATACTTACGTATTATGTATTTGCCTGTATAAACATACAGTATTGACAGTGTAAATTTATGGTGACTGTGTTGACTTTCTTTACATGTGATGTCCCACAACGTGTTCCTGTGCACTCTAAGTCTTGGTATACAATATATTAGACTACTTTTTACTCGTCTTTATTACAAAGCAGCCATTAAGATGAACTTATGGCTTATATGCCCATTTGCAGTATGGACCTTAGTAGATGGCTGGTCTTGATTTTCTCGACAGCACCTTTTGGTCAGACACACTCTTTTATTTCCTCTTTGTTATTTATTCCTTCCAGCCATCTTATTTATCCATCTTTTCCCACTCTCCTCCAGTTGACGCACCGGCAGACGTACCGCAAGTCCTCGCTAAATCACTCTGTGACAGAAAGAGGGAAAGAAAGGCAGAGAGAGAGGGAGAGATCGAGAGCGGGAAAAAATAGAGGGATGAGCTTTTGAGCGAACATGGAATGAACCTATCAATCCAGGGTGCCTATTATCCCGTGTGAAATGCCTCACGCTCGCAGACGCCTAGTTAGTGCGCCTGTTCAAAATTAATAAAACGGGTGCCGAGTCTAGACCCGTAGAGTGGGACAGGCTGGGTTATTGATTAAGTCATGTCAGAGGAATGGAAAGCTCTGCCATTAAAAGTACAAATTATGCAGCGCGTTTAGCTGTGCTTTTTTTCATGTAGGAGACAGTTAGTGGGAGAATGGAAACCTACTTCATTTTCATACACTGTCCAACACGCCACTCTCCTCTTTGTATCGGCCTATTGTTGCATTTAGTGTCGCTTAATAAGATGAGATTCACTTAAGAGAAGGCTAGACGACTGGTTGTCTGAAAACGGCCCGATTCAAGACTTGACGAGACAAAGAATGAGGAGACAAAGCACAACAAAGATAGGGCCGTGTAAGGCAAGGCGGCGAGAGAGTGAAAGGTAGTTTTAAACTGAGAGACAATGTGCCGTACCATTCAGGAGGCAGAGTTTCCTAGTTAAAAAGAAGCCATTTAATCATTTAACAAATTAAATGATATTATTTTGACTCACAGCCAGATGGCACAGCTCCTCTTGCCTTTAGTGAGACAGAGAATTGGGAGAAACTAGTTTAGGTTGATGGAAAGAAAAGATGTCTAATTAATTTGGGAGAGTGTCTACTGTATGTCAGTGTATATGAGGTGGCATCCCAAGAGAAGTGAGACTATGTTTACATGTATATACTCAGACAATGCTCATAGTTTAGTTAAGCTCTCCCAGTTGGTTTTCTCACTGTGGTTCTCTCTTTTGTGTGTAAACTTAGACAATCGGGTCAAAAATGTATTTGTTTATGGTATAAGAGATCAAAACAACCAACAAACAAGCTAGCCAAGTGAATATGTTTACACTGAACTTCACTTGACTACTTGTTTAATGTGTCACTAAACGCCTCTCCAACTTTAAATGCAGTATACATTGCAAGAACACTGTTATCCAGGTGTGTGATTACGAAAATTTGTATGACCCCAATCAGAATCCTGTGATTATAATCTCTAACCACATGTAACCGTACTAGAGCCTTGTGGGAGGGACACACAGGCCCCTCTTGTTCTCTAGCCTCACACTTAGGCCTATGGCGAGGAAATACAGGTTGGTTTTGCCTTTTAAGTGCTGTGTGGGGTGATGGAAGGGCTGCGCATTGCACGGCGATGGGAGGGAAATGGGAAAATAGGTAGCAAGTGTCAATAATTTATGGCAAACGGCTTGTGTCAGAAAGGGCAAAAAGAACTCTTCACGGGATCCTCAAGCCACCGGCACCAGCTCTCGTTAACACCGAAACGCACAGGAAACGCACATGCCAAGGCAAACCAAAGGCATATGGAAATGAGCGTTTTTGCACTCGCCCGCACACACACACACACACAATACCGACTCATGCACAACTATCCAGACAGAGACGCAAAAAAACAGCCCCACTTCAGTCAACTGGCAGGTCATTAATTTCATGATGCAAAACCAGAGCAGTGTAGTTGGAGATGGAGAGGGGAAAGAAACGGGTGGTGTGTAACCGTGTGTGTCCTGATTTATCCGAGCGGCATTCGCAAAGCCCTTTAAGAAACCTGTGTTTATGCATTCAAAAGTCTTTCTGTTGTTGCCGTTGTTATTGTTGTTGTTTCCGAAGCGCTGAAGACCTTTCAGATCTCAGATGGGAGTGGGAGCGAGACTTCTGATTGGCACCTTCTTTGTTGTATGATTTATTAGCGAAAAAACAGAACTGAGGCCCCACTTAGACTCTCAGATGGACAAACGCTGTCATTTTTGTGTCACATAGTTTTGCCACATTGGGATGCGTGTGTCTTAGCACCTGCAAAAAAGGCTTATGAGAAGGTCCCAGTTTTGCTTGTAAAGGCGGCCAATTGCGACATGATAACAGTCTAAGTTTTGAGCTGATTGTAAGCTGAGGTACAATGAGTGAGAGAGGGGGAATAACAGAGGAATGTGAATCTAATTAATGTGTTAATTGGGGCTATTACTGAACAGATGCTGGGGAATAAAAGAAAATCTCCGCCGCCTGTCTGTCTTTGTTTATTTGTACTTTCCTGACGCACTCTTCTAAAGTACCTTTTGGCAATCAGTGCCTGCTTTCCCTTTTCCTCTTGGCTAAAGAGCCAGCCGTGGCTAATGGCACAGTGAACGGCAGGCAGACTGCCCCCTTGGCACTGCCCGCTGGAGGAGCAGAGCGCTCTTAGATGGCACGGAGCAGTAAAAATTGTTAGCTGAATAAAAAGGCACTGCGGGGATGGATAGGCTGGCTTTATGGCCCTGTGTGTGCACCCGGCTGTTTAACTGATTGTGACTTAAGTAGTTTGTGTGTCTGTAAGTGGTGCTCTTGTAATTAAAGTACTAAAACACGTCTGTTAGTTTAGCATGAATTTTCTCCATATTTTCACAACAGCGCGTGTCTCCGTTAGCTCTCGCGCTGCCTCTCAGACAGGAGCAGGAATGTTGGAACAAGGTAGCGACAGAGCGACAGAGGGGTGGAGGAGAGGGGGGTGTGAGCTGAATCAGCGGGAAGCTTCACTAATCGCAGTGGCTCATCTGTTAATGGAGTTAATGAAGAATGGGAACAAACCAAATGCGCTGAGATGAGAGACGTTCCAGCACACTGCATAGGCCTCTGCCCCGTCTTCACGGCACACGCACGCTTTTCCTCTTTCACATATACTCTTGCTGTCCAACTGCTTGTCATATTTCTGCACCTATTGACACAAAACACTTTTCTTTTTGCACCCTGTCGTACCTACATTCTGCTGTGTTCACGCTCCCACACTCAGAGACATGTTCCTCGCCTGTCCTCCCTCCATATGTTTGGTTCTTTTGCCTCATAAAGTGTGCAGGCTCCTCTTTAGCCCCACCGTGTTCCCCTGGGGAGGAGATCTGCTGCCACACCGCTGTGTTTGCACAGGAGGTGAGGAGATATTCAGCGACGCCATGCAGACCTCTCACCCACATGATAAGGCTGAAGGCTTGACAGGTCCCAGCGGACACCAGACGCTGCTCACTTGTTACAGGCTCAGTCGCATTTATTAGCAATCTATCAAACACTTGTTATTGACACTGCTTATGGCATAATCAAGATGCACATTTAGACTTTAAACATTAAAATGGTTTGTATTAACCCAGAGTTATACATAAGGATATGTTTTTCATCTTATATGATTTTTTCGTCTATTACTTTTTTCCCATCATTTTATTTACTTGTTTGTTTGAACAGGGACAGATCACATTAATATTTTTTTCTGTAAATGCACCAGTATTAGCTACAGCTAGTTTTCAGGTGTTGTCCCTGGGCAACAACAACAGTAACATTAAAGGTTAGTACATAAAAGTACAAATAGAAATCTTAAGTTAGTAAAAGTTATTATGGGGGCATAAAAGATTTTCTCACATTTACGTTCAGAAGCAAGAAAAATCACTAGCATTGTTAAGAGGTAAGTGTTTAAACAAACAACCACCTATGGGTTTCTTTTTTTAACCACTTAACCCTGAATAAATACTTTATATTTTTCTTTTTTATCCCTGCCCTCACACAATATTATGTTCTCCAGAACCCTAAAGTGAATGATTTCTCACTCTCACACATCATGCACACACATACCTAATCAGCTGTGTAAAGTACCATATCCCTCTTCAATTTCCTACATTATGGCAGAGATTGCCCTGATTAAGCCCCTAATCTCCACAGATTGAGACATTAGAAAATCTTAATGGTGCTGCGGTATAGCTTAGTTGGTGCGCCCCATATAAAGATAATTTCCTGTAACATCTCTATTGTACTGTCCAATAAAGAAAAAAATAAATAAATCTGAGTTATGAGTACACACAGGGTCACTTACAGCCAGGTTTATAAGAGTTGAAACCTGTCTCTAAAAACACAATAGCACAACATTATGATACTTTGGTAGATTTTTATATTATATTATATTTTTTTATAATTTGGACAAGTCTTCTGAGCAGTGGAGAAATGAATGGTTGAGCAGAAGGGGGCAGGTTTATCAAACAGAAGAGCAGAGATGAGTTCTTGAGTTCTGGGCCATTTCCTCCAAGGACAATAACCCCCATCTTGTTTAACAACTCACCCGGCAGGGACTATTACACTCACTTTAATTGGCTTCTTTTTTAATTGCCCAGGTGGAGGGAGGAGGTCTTTCTGCTTCTCCTTATGGTCTTTAAGTTAGCCCTGCCAAAAACAGCGATTTGTTGTACATATATGCAAAATGGGTTGAGAGAACTGTAAAAGTTTAGTAGTGTTACAAAATGCATCCAATGAGTACATTTACAGAGCTAAAATCCTGTGGAAAAATTAACCAATGGCTCAGGTAGAGATTCAAAAGCATCAAGGGGAGGCTAGGTTTAGTCCAATACCAAGACACATTATGGTCCGACGCAATTACCCTCCTGCTATTAGTGCATCACCACCAATAGCCTCTACACTGTCCTGAACAGCTGGTGGAGACGCACAGACATGGGACAGTGAGTTGCTTAATGACAAGGAAAGAGGAAGATAATGAAAAGGGAAAAAGTGAGTTTTGGACTAAAGCAAAAGAGAACAAAGAGCATATGGACAAACAAAGTGGCATGTCAGGCTAAAGCATTGGCAACGAGGAAAAATTAATGTACAATAAAAGTGTGTTCATGTTAATTTGACATAATATCTAATTGTAATAATTACTTCCAAATAATATTACTAGTGCAGTGGTATAGCTTAGTTGGTAGAGCATCCAGCTCATACAGAGCGACTACAGCTTGCCTTGGCATCGTCGGTTTGAATCTGGACTCTGGCAATTTACTGAATGTCTATCCCCGTTCTCTAACCCATAATTTTCTGTACTGTCCTATCCAATAAATCCAAAAAGCCCAAATGATCTAAAAAAACAAAAAACAAACAAACAAAAAAAAAAAAAACATGAAACTAAGTATTACCCAAGAAGTAAAGATACTCAACAAAAATGTACAAGGACAAATGTGTTCAGCATAAAATTAAGTTAAATACAAAGTACTTAAAGGATTTGCCTCGGTTTTCCAATTTTACATCAAAATCTACTATTACTACTACTCCACCTACTTACTATTACTATTAAAAAAAACAAAACAAAACATGACCTTCTGTTTTGTTTTGTTTTTTTCTTTTCAAAAACGTACATGAGTAAATTATGGCTGTTCTGTGTTGTTCTGTCCTTCACTGCGGTGGACTAAGGACCTCAGAAGATAGGGTTACAGAGGGCTTTGAATAAAGTGCAGGGATTCCCCGATACTTCACTAACAATGGTTTAGGAAGGAAACAATGTGCACCCTGTGCCAAACAATGACAAAGGGACAGTTAAGTGGAGATGTACATGGAGCCAATTCATAATTGATGCTGTAATGTAGAGACACTATTAGTACAACCATTTCAGCCAAATATTTATTTAGAGCCTGGTGATTTCCAAAGTACCTCATTTGCCTATCATGTTGATATCTGTTGAAGCATCATTTTTAACTCTTTAACTCTCAAAGCTCATCAAGTGTTATGGACATCAGCATAACCTTGACCTTAAAGAGAAGTAAGTGGAGCAATTTCTTTTCTTCCCGAAACACCTTCTTGGCTCGAGTTTATGCTCTCCTACTGAAAAAGAAAGTAAGGAAGGAAGTAGACCTTGATAAAGAGTTCAAACTCAAATTGTCTTGACCCTAACCTTTGTATCTCAAGACATTGCATTTTATATTAAATTAGTGCTGTCTGCAGGCCCAGACAAATGTGGTTTTAGAACTGACAGCTTTTCAAATTTGTGATTTACTTTAACGTCAGCTATGTTATGTTTAAGATAAAAGGAACAAATGTACTACTACACAAAACACTACCACAAAACATATGAAAATGCAAGTGTATGTGTGTGCTTTTGGAGGTTGAGAGGATCCAGAGCTTTCCTGCAGCTGGTTCCTGTTTCCAGAACCTGGCAGAGGAATTCTCTCTGTTTGACCTTTTGTACAATTTGTTATTTTATTGATTGGTTACATAATGCATAATAGCTTTTCTTAAATTACATTTAAAAATCAAACGAGAAGTCTTCAGAGAGCACAGACCTCCACCAAGGCATTGGTCTTATCTTCCTCTGGTAAAGATATAAGGCTCTTTTCCACTAGGCAGAACGGTACAGGACATGTCAGTATGGGATGCCTTAGAACAGGTAGCGCCAACACCTGCTTGTGTTTCCATTACTCTGGGTCCAGGAGACAAACATCGGTTACGTAAACACTGTAACTGTTCCAGATGCTTAACCGTGCTGGACCCCACTGGGGAGGAGTGCCAAAAGTAGAATGGTTTGGACTGCTTTTTGGGAACACTTTGAAACGCCTTGGGAAGTGGAAACACCCCTAAACTGACCCATCCTGCCTGTTCCAACCTAGTGGAAAAGCGCCTTTAGTTGCCACACTTGAACTTGAACCAGAGATCTTCTAGTTCAGGTGTAAATGCTCTATCTAATGAACAACAAAGCCCTCTTATCTCACAATGGTGCCCTGACCCTTTTAGAATCCTTTAAAAAGTCCTGGATTGATATTTTTTGGAATCCACCTTCCTCCCCTGACCTTTTCTGTAAATCTCATCAAAATCCAGTCAATTATTTTTTAGGTTTTTTTGCTAACACACTAGCAAACCAATAAACAAACCATTGCTGGCAAAATCAATAACTTCCATGGTATTGTGTTGGAGTATCTGTCCTTTTCAAATCCACTGTTGGTCTTTTTACTCTCTCTGGTCCATTCAATAGATATTTACCACACTGAACAGGCTTCACACTCCAGTGTACATAAACTACTGACCGACCTGAACATGTCTGCCGTGTGTGTAGAATTTACAGTGCATTGGTATAACCCTGCCATACCTCACACATTGGGGCCTTGATGTGAAAGCAGGAGACAGACAAAGACACACAGCAGACACCATGACTTACTGCCCATTTTCTGCCCTCCCCTGGCTGTTATTATGAAGACCCTTAGTTTGTCCCTACACAGTACTACGTCTCGTCTTCCTCGTAACTCACTCCGATGTCAAAACAAACAGAGAGATGAACAGCTAAACACAAACACACTCGAAAACATGGTCAACAGAGACACCACCACTCCCCCCAAATCCCCTCGCCCCTTCCATCCCAGTCTGGCATCCCCCACAACACCAACAATATTTCTCATGAGCTCTCTCGACCACCGGCCCCTTCATGAATTTTTATTAAACAAAAGCCTAAGCAGATTGATTTCACACTCGCTGCTTTATTGCATTTTTATTTAATTCTTTCACTCTCTCAGATGCTCAGTGCTCCTCCTCTTTTGCTCCTGCCTCCGTTTTACCACTTCATCTTCCCTCCCGATCCCTATCTTATTTTCCTCCACTTTTGTTCACTACCTTTTTTTAAACTCTGCCCATTGCTCTGTCCCGCTCACACCCTTCTCCTGTGCCATTCATTCCCTCCCATTTCCACAGAGCTCGTTTTTCCGTCAGTCCTGATTTATATTCCTGGATTTGTGGCTCTGAGGAGCTGTTGGGCGCTCTCCTGATGAGCTTTGTTTTGACTTTCTGTGAGCAAATACACAAACATGCACATATCTGTGTTAATGTATCTGAAGTAGATTAATCTAAGTATAAGTATGATTTTTCTAATTACTGACAGAAGAATATAATGCACTCTGTGACAGTTAACAGGTTACATTTCAATGTACAATCAGTAAATATGAGCATAACATATGTAAGTATTTGTTACTGTCATGCCTTGCATTTTCTGAAATCCGACACACTATGATGAATGGCTTTGTGGATGTCCACAGTTTCATTGTGCCATTGCAAGTTTGTGAGTACCATCACAGGTTCTTACTCCCACATTCATCACTTCACTTTACTTATTTACCAATGCACTCTGGTCATCCAGCGCTTATACAGGCATGTCCCGTGTACAGTGAGCTGTAGTGGTTCCCAATCTTCCCAGAAGTGATGAGGCAGAGTGTGACTCCCGCTGGGTGTAATGAGGCTCCCTGCCGATCGGCGCTGCCTCACCAAACCTCTCTGTGTCTCTGGGCCCAGCAGGCTTGTGTTTGCACAGCGCCATGCCTCCTCAGTAAACCACACACATGCAAACATAGACACATGCACCGTCTGTTCATCAATCTGTATTTCTGTTGATGTGATTTTTGTACAATATTCTCAAATAGCGGCGTGACCTCATCTGTTTTGTATTGAGCTAATCTGCTCCTCTTCACTGGCTCTGGGTGCCCTGAGCATCTCCTCATTTACCCCATTCTTCTCTCAGCAGGAGCCCTGTGTAATTGGGTTGCTGTCAACAGCACATTAGCCTGGATTAGCAGCACAGTGACTCCTGGCTGGTACTGCTGACCTCCTGAAAACAGGCCAAATACAGTTCTTTTTCCTCAGCTTTCCGCTTTACCCTTTCTGGGGTCACCACAACAAATCATCTGCTTCCTAGCATGCAGTGATAGGCATTAAAATAGGTGTTACAACGGATGCCCTTCCTGACGCAGCCCTCTCCACATCTGGGCTTGAGATTGGCCCAGAGTATGTTGGCTTGTAAATCCCTGTTGTTCCCCTAAAGGCATGCTGTAAAAGGTTATCTACTGCTAAAACATGCAGAAATTCCTTAGTCAAATCCCTGTTTTATTTTTTTAAAATGTGTTGTTATGCTTATTCCCATTTGGGGTTGTGCATGGCTGAAGCCTGTCCCAGGCAGAAAAGGGATAAAAACACACACTGACAAACAACCATTCACTGTCAACTTTATTCACTATTCATTTACTATTTTTTTTTGTTGTTGTTTGTTTTGGCCTTTTAAGGTTTTAGCAGACAGGACAGTAGAGTATTGACAGGTAATCACAAAGGAGAACAGGGAGAGAAATTTGGCAAAATGTTCAGTCCAGACTCAATCCCATGAGGAGAGCTGTAGTCGCTCTGTATACACCGCATGCTCTCACAACTGAGTTCTATACCGTGGCGCACCACTGTTCTATTAGTACTCATTACTAAATACAAGATATGTAGGTAAATACTAAATCAATTACTTGATTAATCGTGGGTAATATGAGCTCTCATGTTGAGGTTAAGTGATTGTTAAGAGCTCACACATTCACACATGACATGCATCAGGCCAGCTTTAGAGCAAAGGTTGATGGATGTACACAGCACGACCATGTGTTATGTGTGGAAAGACTGTGGAGTGACAGGTTATCTCTTTGCACCCCCCATGTGTGTTTGGGCCTTCCTGTCACCGAGGCTGTGGGGGAAGGTTAGTGGGGAGTGCATACTGTAACCGAAGAGCCGAATGCCTAATAGATCAGACGAGACAGCCCGAGGTGACTGTCTATCAAGCACTTGTTCTCTGAATAGGGGCTTATCTGTGTTGTGTCTGTGTCTTACAGCTATTGCCTTTACTCTAGAGCAGGGATTCTCAAACTTTTCACTTCAAGTCCCACCGCAGAAAATATTTGGCTTTAAAAGTACCGTCTTTACTTTAATAGACCAAATCTGGACAAAATCAGGTCTAAACTGAGGAGCAAAATATGGATTAAGCCATAAAATGCATCGATTAATAAGGTCTGGGCCTGAACCAGGACTAAACCAGGACTGTACCAGGACTGAACCAGGAATGAACCAAGACTAAACCAGGTCAAAGTCACATCAAAACCAGGTCTAAACAAGGTCCAAACCAGGTCCAGACCTAAACCAGGACAAAGTAGCGGTCTACACTAAGACACTCAACCAGTGCAAGAGTAACTAAAAGTGGCTTCTAATTAAACTAAATCAGGATTTAAACTGAAAAAGACCAGAGGAAGCCTGCATACCACTAGTGCTACTCTTACCACAGTTTGAAAACCACTGCTCTAAACCTGTTTTCCTTATGGCCTTGAACTACAGGATTGGACTGGCTGTGACGTACTGAACATGCAGGGAACTCTGTGTTTTAACAACGCATTGGCTTTGGCGATGGAAAATCTCTTGTAAGGAAGTCTGCATGGTCAAGGTTATTTCATCTCATGTTCACTTGTCCCAGTCTTCTCGCTTCTCTCTCGGTCTCTACAGGCCTCACAGAGCTCCAGATGCACTGTCCCGTCCTTGCCTACCCACCTTTGTTACTAAAACAGAGTGACTTTTTATTGCTGCCCTGAGGCACGTAGAGAGTTAAGGTAAGGAAACACAGGATCCCAGTGTTAGACCGTCTATGGAAATGAGCCATTGTCACAACACTCAACAATATCCCCTGCACTGCCTCTGATTCCTATTCTTGTGAAAATTCTGCGAGTGGAGAGAGGAAGCCGGTTGCCATTGTTCTTCTCGCCTGGATTTGTGAGAAATTAATTAATTATGAATAAGTAAGTGAGTTAAGAAAAGGGGTTTTGGATTCAATTGGTGTTAACGTAATTACAATTTTCTCTTTTTTAAATGAAGGGACCAGGGCCATTTCTCCCGCCTCTCAAATGGGTTTTTATCGTCTTCAATTTGGAAAAGAAAAGCTGATAAAAGGCTTTATAATGCTTTAATTTGGCATCGATTTGCATGAATCTCCCTCAGTAATTATCAGCTCTCGCCCCTCCCCTTGCAGATGACAGAAACAGTAGATTGTGATAAGCACGAATGTCTCTGTGTCTGTGTGTGTGGAAGGGTGGGCTATCTTCCACTCCCCATCGCCCATTTTTCTATTTCCATATCTCATCCCTCTGTCTTTCATTGAGGGAGGCACGGTGCGAGTGATGGCAGTGGGAGGGGAGAGGGAACAGAAAAATCCTAAATCAAAGCACTCAATTATAGGACTGCAGTAATTATGGGAGCCCTTGAATTGAAGTGCCCTCCGCAGAGAGATGGATAGATATATGGATGATGCATGAGGGGCGGGACAGATAGGTAAATAAATGAATATGCCACACAGAAATACAATGTAGCCTCTGGGCCTCAGACCACATAAATACACGTATTAATCGATAGGTCGCAAACCATCCCGATGCAATTAAAAGGGTATTGAGTGAAGTGGGCCACACTTGGGTTTGAGAGCGGGATCCTGGACACTGGGACGGGGCGGGAGGCTATGACCTGTGGCAGGGTTAATGCCCCCCTGGCTCTCACTAGCCCTTGGCCTGTGTATGGCACAAAGCACAGGGTCAGTCTATAAAGGGACTGTAGTCTCTTTGGGACCCTTTACTGGTCAATAAGACTGAATGAGAGCTATCAACTACGACTGTGAAATCACTCCTCTCCAATGATTATATGAACACGCCTAAGGCCAGTACACCAAATATGCATCATTTCATTTACTCTTTTTATCTTCATTCATAATTTATCACTTATATAGTATTCTTGTTTTGTATTTAAGACACACTGATAATAACTACAATAAAAGTCACAATAATCCCTGCCCCCACCAGTCATTTACATTGAGTGGAACTACAGAAAGGTCATATGTTGTACATATAGTTCATATTGTAAATTACATTGTCCAAAATCTTGAGAGATAAATGAGAAAAATCCTACACAAAAAATGGTTATTAACATTAGAATAGGCTGGATTCATGAGGTGTATTGCAGGTCTAGAGTTAGAATCAGGATAAAAAGTCTAGGCACAGGGGGTCACAAGCCAGTGTACTCTTTGGATCAGTCCCAAGCTCAGAGAGGCATGAGCATCTGCCGCAAAACCAACGTCAAATCAATGCAAATCACTTGGGGCGAATCATTTGCTGTGTTACCTCCAGAAGAAAAAAAGAACATAAGATTAAGACAAGATAGCTTTACCTTCGAAACTTCATGTACTGTCAATAATGTACAGTGTGTTTCTGTTGAATGGCATGCGTGTCTCCAGCAGACTATAGTGCTCTGACAATGTGTGAATGCCACATTAGTGAAGGTGTGTAGAAGTGTGTGCGTGTGCCAGTGTCTGATTGACTGGCTCTGAATCCATCTCCGTAATACCAGATGTAGGGAGTTTGTCATGGGCCCTCTGCTGTGCCAGAGCTCATTTGCCTCAATGTGATATTTATCACAGATGTTCCTCTTCTCTAAGCGGGCCTGGCTGCCAGAAACGACTAACAAAATCTTGCCTCTGCGCATGGACTCTGGGGTCGTTTATTCAAGAAAAAAAAAGTGTTTCTCTGTTGCACATGATACACTCAGCTGTGTATCAGGTGCAAGTCAGTGTATATAATGTTGTGGAAAAAGTGAAATTATTTCAATAGTTCAATTTAAACTCATACAGTATATATTTTCAAGCAATTATTTATTTTAATTGTGACAATTATGGCTTACAGTTGATGAAGTTGCAAAATTTAGCATCTCATGAAATTACAATATTACATAATACGTAATACCTTTTCCTTTTTATTGCCTTTCGGCTGCCCTCTTATGTGTTGCCACAGCGAACCAATCTTTCCTGACGCAACCAGCCACACAATAGACCTCATTTATCAGACATGCAGAATAAAATGAGCGCATGCCTGCCTGGTGTATGCCCAAAGCCAAGTTTGGGGTTGTATCAATATGTACATGGGCCTCAGTAGGTGGTGTAAACAACGCAAACATAAAACACAGTTTAAACATTTTAGTTAGAGCCATATATGGAACAGCACAAGCTTTCAGTTGAACTTATGTATTTTCCCAGCTATAGCTTTGATGAATATTGTTTAAGGCTTTTTATTAGAGCCTGCTTTTACTTAAACGTAAAAATCCTACTTTGAGTTTAAGTCCCTGAACGTTGGCGGGTGCAGCAGCAACAAGGTGCAGTGAGTTCTGTGGAGGTCCTAGTGAGACAGGTAGGACGAGTTATGCCACATATAAGGGCCGCTTACCGCTTTACTTTTATTATAGGCTAGTGTTAAGCAATGGATTGATAAGAATGCTAAGCATTTTACTAACACAAACCCAAAAGAGGTGGATTTCTCCGCCTCTTACCCAGAGACCAGCATGCATACAGTGCTTATCTTCTTCTGTATTATTCACAATAATACATCCAACTTCTTTACTTCCACCACTCTTATTGTTCAATTTCCATTTCAAAAGTCATAAATGAGCCAGCAACACTCCTTGATGATGTACTACAATAGCCAACATTAACTTTCAAATGTTTTAGAAACCATATGTCTCCATTAACCAATGAAATGCCAGGAAATACAAACAGGATGTGTGTGGATGCAGTCATGAGCACACAATGTTTGACAGAATTTGTATTTTCAGCTATATCATCTCCAGCATGGCAGCTGCCATTTTGGCCACCCCTCCAGCCATGCCCCTGCCGCCAACCCTACAGTTAATGGCTGACCTGCTAACCCCCTGTGCCCTCATAATCATAAAAATGTTTTGAGTAGACCTGCTTTTCCACAATATTGTAATTTATTGAAGTGCAGCTGTATATGCCAGGCCCGCTTGGGGTGCTCACTGTTACACACAAAAAGCAACAACAAGTTCACAAAACAACTGACAACTTGTCATCTCAATGCTATTTTTTATTTTTTTTTAGTTTCCAAGGGTTAAGAATTTAAGATGCATTTTTCTTGTTTACAGTCTAACACATTTGTAAAAACATGAAGTCGTTGCTAAATGGATAAATGGATGGTGCTGTACCTACATCCCAGTGTTGTGATTCATGTTTGGGATTAATCTCCTACCCGCTGACAGTCAGAGGGAGTGATGCGTTCAGGCTGAGCACCACAGCAGCTTGCTGATTTACTGGCTTCTTTTTCCACTGGTGTAAAGTCAATCTCCATGGAAGGTCAGTGGCCCCTCATGCACATTAGCATCTTCTAATCCTCATCTGTCAGAACAGGCTGTCCCACACAGGTGCGCCATGTCGGCTGTCTCGCAGTACACTCTCAGGTCACACTCCACGCTGCAAGTGAAAGTGTCCTGTTTCAGACCTCAACCATGTAGAAGAGGTCTCAACCTGGTAGTAAAGGATTAGATTCATTTAGCCTCAGACAAAACTAGAAGCATCCAGAGAGTGCAGACCCTATCTCACAGTTGTAAACATTGTAGAGTGCCCAGACTTCAACCTGAACTGTGGATCTTTTGTTCATGGGCAAATGCTCTACTCTTTGAGCTACAAAACCTGTTTATCTAACAATGGTAAACAATCCACAAAAAATGTGGTTGATGTTAATATGTTTGGCTCTATTTCACAATGGTTAAGAATCTTGAAAAACATCTGGATCCAGTTGCTGTTCCAGATCATTTTATATATACTGTATAATTGTATTGTATAATTTGACCATTTTGCTCTTAGTTATCTTACAGACTTGGTGGGGGTGTAAAACTGGATCTGATCTAATCATATCTATTGAGGCATGAATAAAAATTTGACTGTGTGTTAATAAATGCATTTATTGTAATAATTTAGTGCTATACATAGCTATAGCTTTTGTATTCCCTGTATTCTTGCATTTGATTGACTGGTGTCTGAGAACCCACTTTTCATTACAAACTGTAATGATTGCCTATGCCTGCGCTAATTCCACCTTTAACCTCATGCAAGTATTTCTTCCACATTTCTCTGAAACTTTGCTATGTCCGTTTGTCTGTCTCTAGCAAACATGGGTCAATTTAGATATTTGATTCTTGGAGGACAAGATCAGTAGACAGAATCTTTTAATCTTTACTTTATCGTCCTGCTTTTTTTACTCCATTTTCTACTAAACTATTTCATATTCAGATCGTCTTCATCTGCGTCACATGCCCCATGGCACTTCCTAATACCTATAGATCCATCAAACTCACTAACAATCTGCAAAGTTGATTTAATTTGTTCACTCCAGCTTTCTCTTCTCTCTGGGATTTTTCTTGAATTCAAATGCATCTATTAGATCCTTAGATTCTTCTCCCCCACCATATACTGTACCTTCTTACTCAACCACTGCATTTCTTTCCTTCATTCTTAGCCCGAAGGTTAGCGCTAAACGTGCATCATTCAGCGAAAAACAAAAGGAGTGAATTGATTGGGTTATCAGCCGCTGCTCTAGTGGACCCTTTGATCAGAACTGAAAAGCAGCGCTACACGTCAGATTTCTGCTTCTGCAGCTCTTTCTGAGTTTTACAATTACTACATGCCACGGTCACATCCAAACTTCTCCCTCCCCGCCTGTCTCCCTACAGTCTTAGGGTTAGAGCCTGCGGCGGCAAGCCTTATTACGGTTCATTCTGCTTTCCCCTCCGCTCATCGTAGACTGAGGAGATTGTGTTAGGGAGATTCGCTGGTGGCTGCATACAAGGTTGTTTTCTATAGGTTTGTGCTCATTTGACTAAAGCAGAAGTGGAATATTACTTAAGAATATTACTCAAGCAGAAGTAATGATACGACTACTATGGCATTATGGCTATGTACCCAAACTTGGTCTGAGGTAAACTTGAACCCCAAACTTGAATGTTCAGGTCAAAATGTTTTCTTACCTTATAACTGATAAGATATTAAAGGGACAGAACATAGCTTTTGTTTGAATTGTCAACAATAATTATGTGATTTCAGGGTGGGTGTTAAATGTTCTTTTCAGTTTACCCACAAACTCTGTCCTATCCTTTCAAAAATTCCTGTATCCAGTGTTCTGGATTCAATTCTGCTTCCAGTTTTTCATCATTGGGATATTACGGACCTTTTCCTGGACTTTTTATCCAAATCCAAAATTACTTTTTTTTTTAACAAATCAACCAATCAACAAGATAAAGATAATACTGTTGAAAACATAACTTTGTTAGCGGCAGTAATAACATTTCTAAATGGGCAAAAGTTCTGTATCTTGATAAGTTGGCCTTGAACTCAGACTGAGGAAATGGTTGTACCTACTGTAACTATAAGGCAATGCAAGGTCAGGAGGTCAGTGTGAAGCTACCTTCTTCTATTCTCGGGGTCTGACTTCGCTGGACAGGTCAGCAGCAAGAATAGACAGGTCGATATTTGTGCTCTGACCTGATGAGAGGCCGGAGTTTGCACTTGAGATTAATGTCTGCTGGATTACTGTAAATGCGCATTTCAGGAAACCACTTTAGTAGAACAATGGACCAGGCTTGTGTACAAAATAGAGGAAGTTCATGAATTTTGGCTATAGCACACACAATGATGAACACATTGAGTGGACTAAAACAATAGAGTATTTCTTTTCTTTACTCACAGCCTTAGGGTCTAGGCTACTGAACAGTCACCTCGCCTCCTCAGTAATTGGCTGGCTGGTACTTAAGGCCAACAGCTTTTAATAAGCAATAGAGGCAGGAGCCAAACTGACAATAACTGCTGCCCTACATCAATTATTGGATACATATCCATCACTTGCTGACTTATATGTGACCCCAGGCACCTGCCAGCTGAGGTATTGACTGGCCAGCTCTCCCCAGTGCAAGTGACAAGTTCCATTTGCAATCACATTTATTAAACGCCTGTTAGAATGAGTGAAGCTATGGGCAAAGCTGCATTGTTCTAACTGCTTTAGTTTGTATTTATCCAAAAGTGGCAGTTGATTTGATACAAGTATGAGGAGGAGACATATGACAAGTGCAGCAGAGTTGGTGGGGTGCTGCACTGTTCATGAAAGCCCCTGTTCATGCTGCGGTATTACTCAATTGGTAGAACATGGAGTGACTATACAGAGATACTACAGCTTGCCTCATCGTCACGGGTTCAACAACTTACAAAATGTCTCTCCCTACTCTCCTGCATAATTTCCTGTCACTTGTCCGTTGTCCTAACAAATAAAACCAAAAAGTATAATTAATGGCAATGCATCAAAATTTCCGAATTTGCTACAAATACAAATTTTATTCTCATGTGCCAAAGCCCTTGTGGTGCTGTAACATCACTGTTTACTGAATGTAGCAGAAGCCACTCTTTTGGACGTAAGCAGTGGAAATGCGAGCCTCTTCAGGAGTTACCCAAATAAAGTGCACTTAACTCACTAGATTTGTATAGTACCACTGTATGGGATTAAGTAGACCTCCTTCTCAAAGCAGAGTTACTCTCTTGTGTCTTGGGGCTGTCTGTGGACCTGGCAAACCAAATATTATATTCAAAAATAAGGCAAATACACATCTAAAATTGTTTCTAAAATGATTAATAATTCTTTTAGTGATCAATTTGGTTTCTATCATTTCAGACTGCTGGTAAAAAATCAAGGTAAAGGGGCATATTGTAAACATGGTGGTCATCTCATTAAAAGCAAAGGATGAGAGCACAGTGCTGTATGGCAATTTCAAAGCAGCATCCTCTCTCCTCCTCTTCTCTCTCAGCACTCCCTTCATTCCCTGTCCCATTGAATTATGCTTCCCCTAATTGGCTTCAGTGGCGCTTAAAGCAAACAGTTTAAATAAGTAAAAGGCACTTGGATGAGGAAGCAGAGCCTTGCAATTATTGGAACTACATCAGTCAGGGTGCTGCTCTGCACTGGTCCTCTCCCTCTCCTCGTTTCTGTCTTTCATTTTTCCTCCTTTTTCTACCTCCTGAACGTGGATTTTAGGAGGAGGAAGAATAAAGGGGTGTGTGTGTGTTTACTGTGTGACAGACTGCAGGGCTAGCGCTGAGCTGGGCTGAAGCAGGAATGATAGGCAGCCCACAGGTACAGGATCCATTATCTAATGGCTGTGCCGTTTAATCACACGTCTCCGTGACATGTTTATAAGGCTGAACTTTGCAGCGCTATTACAGATGCAGACGTTGAAGGGCCCAGCCTCAGCCCCTTGGCCCTCGGGGCAGGCCTGGCCCTTACCTCCTCTCTTACACCTATTATATGCTAATTACAGCTATTCCTAAACCACGCTTACAAGGAGTTAATTTAGTGGGCCATTACTCCAGTCTATATTTCAGGGTGCTGCGTGTAGGGCCCTTGTGGGGCTTTGGGAGAGCTGTGAAAGTGAGGATGAGAAGCTGGAGGGAATGGGTGAAGGGTGCTTTATGTCTCACAAGGGAGAAGGAAACAGAAGAGAGTGGAGTCTCCTGGCTGAACTGTTTGTCTGACTCAAATAAAAGAGCTGGCACACGCACTTTGGGTCAAATGCTTAGCTCCTTGCAGTAGATTGTAGATTCAGGATCAGACTGAACTCTGCTGACATGAAGCCTCTGAGCCATTTTAATGAATTAAGATTAAGATTATGCTTTTTTCTAATCACTTTTATCACTTATCACAAAATTCTTCATGAGAAAATATTGCATTTTTAATTTTTTATTAATGTAGCTGTTTATTTATTTATTTGGGTTCCTTACCTAAACGTAACTATAGAGCACTCAGTTGTACTACAGTAGTCAGTGTCATTATTGTATATGGCAACATATGATGTGATGCCTTGCTCTTATTCTGTATATAAAGGCATACTCTTTTAGTCATTCTGTCTTTCTTTAATGTCCATTACATCCACCTTTTTTACAACTCCTTATCTGCTTGTCATTTTGCCTGTTGAGTAAAAACGTGCACAGAGGCAGTATAGGGGAGTACTGAGCATTGGGGAAATAAAGCTCAGAAATCTAAGGGGACAAGGGCCCTGTGGATCTTCAGAGGGAAGCAGTGAGGCTACAGGGATAACAGGATACAGAGTGTGGAGACAGGGGACTGGGGAGTCAGATAAATGCAGTACTTCTGGTGACAGAAAGCAGGTCTCTGCTCTGGGGGGTAATTAAAGTTTTTTTTCTTATCTGTGTAAGTGACACTGGTGTAGCAGCCCATGTAAAAAGAGCACATAAACACTGCTGCCTTGAGATGCTCTCTGTTCTTATGTCTGGGGTTGTAGATGTCATTGTGTGCATGCAAGAGATGGACAGGATCTATATGCACATCTATACTACATTGTTTTCAATTGAAACACTATCACAATACCAATAACTAAAGGATATAAGATGTTCATTAAGTTTCATACATTTTCTTATGCTTAGTACCATCAGTTGTCGCAGGAGCTTAACCCAGGAACTGTGTGTTTATTCATTGTGGTCAATTTAAATTCTGCTCTCATATAACTTACAGTAAAACTGGGACATGCAGACGCTATTCAGTTTTGTGGGGGCCCTAAGCTAAATGCTCTTTGGGGGCCTTTAGTTTGACAAACTACAATGGAGAGATTCCTGATGCCTTAGATGATCTATTACACTTAAAGAGCAAAACAGGTTCTGGTCATGATAACATTTCATATTAAAATTTGAGCAGAGTTGAGCCAGTCATGTAGAATAAAAAATTATATTACAAGGAAAACAACAGGCGAGACTGCAAATAACTCAGTTGAGTTAGCAATAATCCACTAGACACAATTGTCCTAAATAAACAACAATAGGCCTTATATTTATTAGTCACTTAACAAATAACTAGCAGTAACACATTTCAACTTGAGTAAACTGCCCCTAGTGTTGCATGTGCATTGTTCACATATAGCTAGAAATGGCCCTGGTGCCCAACCCACTGTACTGAATCCACAATCTCTGTGCCTCAAGGGCCAAGCACTAAAGTTCTGTTAACTGATTGAGACATAATTTCAAGGTTTTTTTGTTTTTTTTGTTTTTGTTTTTACTTCTTTACGTACACACTGAGAAATGATTATATCTCAATATCATTTTATCTCTGATATTAATGATTTGAAATACAGTAAATGGAATACCAGGAATTTGCACTTTTATTGCATGTATTGTTAACAGTGTACTGGCATTTGTATTATTACTTACTCTGTGGTTTCACCCATAGCGTTCTGTGCAAAGGGGCAGTTGTCTGAGTGGTTGAGCCTATAGTCCTGGCTGTGGCTCCACCAGCAGAAGGAAGGGGGCTATAACTCCATCACCTCCCTGCCTATCGACTCCTTCTGTGGGGGATCGATAATGGAATGATGGCCCTCCTATGTCTTCCCCATCCATCCGCTGGGCCATTGAGTGTATGTTAATGTTATGAATTATCGAGAGAACAGTTACTATTGATTGGCTGGGGATTATTGGTAGGCTGCTTGGCGGAATGAGGGAGGGGTGCGAGGTGAGACTGGGGGGAATGGTGTGGCAGGCGGGAAGGACAGGTCAAAATCCTGGAGGAAGGTTTAAGTATCTACTAAGATTCTTGACCTCTAAAGGCCTAGGTCAGAGGTTGGCTGGAGGGCAACGCTGACTGTTTGATGTGTTTAGTCCACTGCTGCGACCTCAACCCCCATCTATCTAGCTCTTAGTCACAACACTCAAACTCTGTGGCGGAGAAAGTACTCAAGTAAGGTTCAGAAATTTATTTTAGTGGTAGATAAACTATCGACAATTCATCCCAATGAGTGTTGCTCTACCGCTAAAATAATTTTATAAACATTGTTTTAAGGTCTAAATACTACATTGCATTGCTTTAAATAGGTTAACATTTACTTTGTTGCTTTCACTGGTCTCACAGTTTCCTGAGCCTACCTTGGATTGCAGTGCCATGGTTTACAATAGAACGCATTAGTCAGATAAGTCAGACCGATACCTGAAGAGATTATTTATTGTAAGGGCCGGGTTCTTGGGCTCTGAAAACAGACAGCTTGTGCTTTTATTATTCAGAAATAGTTTCAGTCTCTTTGCATGCCATTTTGATTTCATTAGGCTCTGTACACCTGATCCAGTCCAAACAGAGAACCACCCCATTGGGAGGCACATAAACACCGCTGTACATTTGAACACACATCTACAATCATGCCTCGGCGCACTCACAATCTCCAGTTTGTATGATTTGGAATGGCCCTGAATTATCACAGAGCCCAAGAGAGAGCAAAAAAAGCGCTTTCCCAGGCATATGTGAAGCTTATTCAGCGCTGGGAAAAATCTGCAGACTGGAAGAAGCAGTCACAATGCAAGGAGAGAACTGTATTTTACAAGTGACGACTATATGAGATACTTCATCCAACTCAGAAAAGCTGATGTAAAACTACAATGGTATTTTCTTTGTGTTAATTTAGTGCTATGGCTGTTGCATTTTGATATACTGCAGCATATTCAGCTATTTAAGAGTAAGAAAAAAATGCTTTTCTACCAGCAGTGTCTTAGAGTAACTTATAGTCTTTGAAACAAGTAATGGGAGGTGCACCGGCAGCACTAATATCAGGTATAACAGTGCTTACATTTACTACCATATTTTGCCAACCTGATCAACATTTAAGGCAGAAAAACAATGTTACATGAAGAGCGGACTCGGCTGTTCTCGTAGTTCCATTAAGCCCTTTCTTTGGACTTCTCACTTTTGTCAGAGTTTATATGGATTAGAGAGTGAAACGAACTGCTGCTTCGCTCAGGCTTATACTGTAGTGCATTCAAGTGGTCTGGGTATTTAAGTTATTGCTTAGTTCTAACTGCTAAATAAACTTAGTCAGTTTACATGATAATCATTGTTTTATTTGTAGATAAATGCTCCATGACTCACAGAAATGATACTGAAATTAAGAAAAACTCCCTGCTTGGTAGTTCCGCCTTCAGAAAGCCAATTAAAAACTCCTGCTGTAATCACACTAATGCAATATTTCAGTTTTTTTTTAACTGCATGTCTACGTACTGACTGAGGATAACTGTGCAGGACTGTATTGAATGCGATTCTTAAAAGTATCTGTAAAGCATTCCTTGCTTTAGAGCATTTCTCTGCTCTGAACCTATAGACGTTTACTGGCAATTGATCCTGTGTCTAAGTGTTAGTCATAAATTAACACCGCTCTTCTCTCCGCCTACGCCTGGCTGTATTCTCATCTGGATCGTCCAATCACTGGACTCATGCACTCAAAGACACATACACACATATAGGAACTGACCAGGGATGTGACTCATTCAACTTCACTTAAGATCTTTTTGACTCAGCGGGGAAAGTGTTTGTAATAAAGGACTTCAAAAAGTGTCTAAAGTTGAAGATTTGTGATAATAATCATTGGAAACTCTACTAATGCTTTTAACTTATTTCTTTTCCTTTTTTTTTCTTTTATTATATTTTTGGCTTTTTGGCTTTTTCAGACAGATCAGTGAAGTGAAAGGAAATCATGAGGTAGAGAGCAGGAAGAAGAGGCATTTGGCAAATTGCCGGAGCCCAGAGAACACTGAGGTGAGCAGTAGCTAAAGCCAGATGCTCTAGCACCTGAGCTATACAACAGCTGCAAATTTGTGTGTCTTTGCTTACAAATATACACTCCACCAACTCAACCAACTTAATTAGGTTAAAAGGTCGGTATTTTATCTTTTTTTCACTTACATAGAAAAGTCAGTTTGCCAGTAAAATACACTTTGCCACATTGTTTATAGTGTAATCCCATTTTAAAATTAGTTACTGTAAAAAACTAAATTATGCCTCTTGTCACCTTGGAAAACGGCTACAAAACACACATGGCCAAATTTAGTCAGTTCATTACATTTCCTATAAAATGTAACTAACCAGTGAGTGGGACCAAACCAGTCTTTTAATAAGTTCATAAATAGTGAGCCAGAGGAGACGTGGTTCAACATGGGGCTCCTAAATAAAAGTTGCTGCTTGCTGGAGCATATATCAGAAGCTGGCCATAAAGCCTGCCCTTTAGGGTGGGGAGTAGTGGGAGTAGTTGACTCCTATCTTCTGATAGGAAGCTCTATATCACTCAGCCCTCGGCCCTGCCAGTCTCACACACTCACGCCGTCGTAAATGTCATCTGTTAATGTGGCCTCAAGTGCTGCTCAGTGCACTTACCTATCAACAACACAAGCAAGAGTGATGCACGGAAACAGCAAGGGGTAGTGACATTCAGTATGTTTACATGCAGGTAGAGAAATCTGAGTTATTGCCTCAGTACAATTTTAACTACAGTTTAGGAGGGCTTAATTGAGCTAAGAACATAGCCAGTGCATTCTGCATAATAAACTAAAATGTGATAATAATATTACACTGAGAGATTTTGTTAAAGGGGACCCATTATGCTAACTCAACATTTCTGAGATTTCTTCCATGTTATAATGTTTCCTCCTCAAAAACATAACCGGTGTAGTAGTTTGTTCTCATTCACACATGTTTGAGTAATCCTGTATGTTGGGGTTTTGAGTTTCTCAGAAGCCGAAAACACTCTGTTTCACCTGCTCGCTTTGCCTTCTCCAGGAATCGCTTTTGCATGTTTCTGCAGCTATGCACCATTACTGGACCTTCAAATACATGTACTGATAATTTCCACTGCCACTGCGAAGGAGTCAACTCATTTATGTATCTGTTAGCTATCTGTTGGGCTAATAGCCCCCATACCCCACTCTGTCCACCCCCCCCATTGCTCAGTAGCACTCTCATGTCTGAACTCAAATCTTCCCAACACATGTGAACTCAAAAGAGATGTTCAGGAGGCATCACAGTGTGTAGAGGCCTTTAGTTAGAGGAATACTTTTTAGCCTCCACTACTGCTTTAAAACTACGTTGTTTGCAATGCTGGACTGGGCTGACGGAGTGAAGGGAGAGGGGCCAGCAGAGCCTTAAAGGGGCAGGCACCTAATTCAAGCATTTTCAGTAGAGAGAGACACCCAAAATATTTTTTTTCAATAAATATTGACCACTTAGTTATAAATACTAATCCAGAGGTGTCGGCATAATAATTCTCTTTTAAGAAACTAAGAATGGCTGTAGTTTAAGGTCATTTTAGGTCAGCCACAGTGATCACCGATGTCAACAAGACGTAGTAGCATCATGACAGCTTTTAGTTCTTCTGCCAAATGTGCAAATCCCCTGCACTTAGTAGTCAATATGAATACACATGCCCCCCCCCCACACACACACACACACACACACTGGCTGCATATGCACGGCTGCTACGCATTATGAACCGCCACACTGTCACCCCAGTGCTTTACAGTCTGACCTTTTAATGTTTTTAAATTAACCTCTGAACCTCTCCTTGAATGGTAGTCAAATGTTTAAGGCTAGTAGTTTTGAATGGTAAATGCATTGTTGTGGCATATTTTACATGCTACGAAACAGACTTAGAAATACAGGTGACCCTTCAAAAAAGTTTAGATTGTGAAAGTTAGTGGAATTATTTCAGTGGTTTAATAAAAAAAAAAAAAACTGCATTTCATATATAGATTCAGTACACAAAGAGAGAAATTTTTCAAGCACTTTTTAAAAATGTGTTGATTACATAATAAGTAATATATAATATGAATTTTGGGTTTTCTTTAAGTCATATTTTTTACAATTAAAATATGTAAATGCTCAGTTATTGTACTCTGTGTGTTTTCAATCTATATCATATATACATTTCACTTTGAATTGAACTACTGGAATGTAAATACTGTAAGTTTATGGGCATTTATGATGGTCTACATTGTGGATAACCCTACTGCCAGATCCAAGTCACCACTGTCCACACGTGTGCATACTTGTGCAGTGTCTGTGTGTGGTGGAGATGTGGCTCCAGGACCGCTGTGAAGCAGCACTGCTCTCATTAGCATGTCAATTGACTCCATCTGCTTTGCACATGAAAGGGCCGGGATGTGTAGGAGGACAAGAGAAAGAAAGAACGAAGGATGTGGAGGGGCTGGGGGCGTGGCGGCACTGTATTTATCTCCACCTTGTAGGAATTTGTATCGTACACTGAGTGCAATCATTAGGGATCACAGCCCTATGCTTTGCCTTTTCTCACAAAGCAACCACAAATAGACTGACTGGAAGAACTTTAACATAACATAGTACCGTAAGTATTTAGTCATCCTCTACATATCCAGATGTGTAGTGGTGGCAAAGTTAACCGTCAACAGTAGCGTGTAAAAGTTATATAAACATACGTAATGTGAGTTCACACTTGGGTTCCCTATGTCTCATAACAGTTCAAACAACACCTTCTTTGTGTTATGATCTTTACTCTCTTGACACTCACAGCCATGTTTAGGAACACAGCACAACCAACACATCTGTTGTGAAGAAAACACAGACAAACAGTACACAACATATACATAGAATACGCAATATGTTCTACAGAAAAAAAAATAGGGAAGCAATAAGCAACAAATTGTTGAGAAAAGATCTGTAATGGTTCAAGAAAGAAATGACCATTAAAATGACCACAACAAAACAAACACAAGTCCAGCCACATAGGGTTTAGTAAGGATTAGTTTTAGTGCATTTCTTACAATTGTTATGTATACAGGCATTGTGGCTCAGTGGATACTTACCCTTATTATACACAACTTTTTATTGTCATTTTTGTGTAAAAGTTTGCTTTTTTAACACACATACAATGTCAACCAACATATATATATATATATATATATATATATATATATATATATATATATATATATATATATTTGCACCACTGACCTTCCTATAACAAAGTGTACTATTTTTTATGTTTTCCATGCTGTTCTACCATAACTAAAATCCCTGTTGCCTACTTCCTGCAGTTCAAGTGTCTCACAGCCCAGGGAGCTCTCTTATGTAGGAACCACAGTGCAGTGGCCCTAATACACTGGAGGACGAGCCTTGTTATTGCGTCCGTACGGATTCCCGGCAGTCTACAGAGAGAGGCCAGGCATCCAGAGTGGTGACGACTGGGGCGGGCTGTGGGGTAAAAGAGGCAATTAGACCGAGTTAGAGATGGCAGGGGAGAAAAGAGGCGATCAAAGGTGGGACAACAGGGATGTGAGGTGCACAGATTTACTCCCTAACCACAAATCAAGGGGTTTAGTTGAGAGAGCCTAAGTGACAGTCACACTGGAAAAGGATGTGGACCAAAGATGTGCCAACATCAAAGACTTTTATCTATCGCTCTTCCTCCCGTTTTCTATTCTCAGCATAAAGAATGAGAGACACGTGGCAGCAAGTCAAAACAAAAACATCTGATTTAGACACACCACTTTTTATTATGTGCTTTTGTTGCACGCCACTAATTTCTCCCTTCTACTTTAACTTCCTTTCGAAAAAAAAATCATGACCACAGCATATTATTTATTTATAATTTTAGCAGCTAGTTAGCCTGAGGCACATTTCCTTTATATAGTGCTGGTTAAAATTAACAGAGATTGGACTGAAATTAATATATAGGGCCAGGCACTGTTATGTCAAATTGACTAAAGATTTAAAAGGTTGATTTAAGTTAAAGTCTTTCTTGTAACATTGTGGTTCCATATCATGTTTTTATATTGCCATTTTAAGGTCTAAAATAAAGGTTTTAGTTAATTCTATATCACTGTGAGATATAAGGACTGTGTGGAAATACCATTTACCCCTGAACTAGAAAAATTGGATTATCCAAGCACTGAAAACACATTACTTCATCCGCTCCTGTTATGTTTGGTTGCTGTGGTGCAGGTGGAGGAGTCATTTTGGGTTTTTGACCAGAGGCAAACTTTGTCCAACTCACGGAGGCTGTAGTTGTCAGCGTTCAGCTAAGATGTGGGAGTGTGCTGATATTCACACAATTCAGACAAACAGCTGATTCCTAAACCGATAAAAATGCTTTGTGTGTAAACATTAAATAGAGTACGTTAGATTAATCAGACAAAATTTTCGTGTGTACATAACTCTAATTATAAATGTGTGGGTTCATTATTTGGACCAGATAAGTGTGCGTGTAGAGAGAAGTAAAGCTTGCTCCTCTTGGTAAAAACAAACTTGTTCTTGGTCCCGGTCCCGTACATCTGTATGATTCACTGGTAAGAGTCATGCACTACCAATGCCACTCACCTCTTACTCAGCATGTTTACATTGTCAACTTCACACTCATCTATTGTTTAATCTGAACCAGAAAATTTAAATTGACAAGAGGCGATGAATGGTTCCCATGACCTTGACACTATTATTTCAGTTTAAATTTCAAGTTGCTTCGCAGGTGTTTTGGTGCTCTGGGCACTGCCTGGAAATGTGCTGTCTTCAGTGGGATCTTTGGTTGGACTGGTGGGTTAATGTGTGCTGGTTTGTGTTGGCGAGAGGCAGCTGGCTGTGTGTTGTTTTTCCAGGTTTGGTTAAGATTGGACACAACTGTACCAGCTTGTTGTGACCACATCACTGGTGCTTCAACCCCAGTAAGGAAATAGACAGATATAACTGACTCAGCAGCTCTTAGTTCTTTATAGGAGACACATGGCCTTGCTCTACAGACTGACTCATGTTTTCATGTCACAGATTTTTGACTGGTGTGTATCTACTTTACAGAAAACATACTCAGTTATTTTCATTCAGCTTTTTGATGTTAGTCATACTTTCAAAAAAGACACAGCTCGTGTGAAGTTTATTCTCAGGCTTCACGGTGGAGCCAGCAGTCGTCCTACTCAGCACTGGATCATGCAGGTGTGGGATCTGCTGACCCGGCTCTCCGCCCGCTCCCTGTGGACCTGCAGGCGATGACCTCATGGTCACTTGATCCCCCTCCACCATCTTCACCCCCTCCCCTGTCCCTCTCTGCACTGTGACCAGCACACTCATAATGATGTCATCAGTATGAGTCGCCAGGTAGGTGCTCCAGCGTTCAGCTCATGACTAAAGCCTTAACATCTGTGTTCAGTTTAGCCACATCCTGCTTCTACCATCACAGTGCTAAACAAACATTGTTTTTATTTACTTTATTTTATTTTTGATATAATTCATACTTTTTTTGGTGGATTATATAGGACACCGAATCAGGTGAAAATATTTGCTTGCAAACTTTGACATTTATCAAATTAATCACACTAATCATGTGCAATGAGAAGTAATTTAGGTTAGCCCCAACTAGAAGCTTGTATTTGTAAAAAAAAATATTTTAAGTAATACTTTAATAATAATAATAATAATAATACTTTTAATAATAGAAAGTACAGTCTCATTTGCAGATTGATAATAATAATTGGTTTATAAATGTTTTAAGTTTAAGCCATTCGAATGGGACTTTAGTTTGTATGTTTCCAAAAGCTTTTGTAATGGGCTGCATAATGTGGCAAAAACATAATCATAATACACTTATTAAAGAATCTTTATCAGTTAAATGTATGATTAAGTTTTAAGATTTTTTTTAAATGCAGAACTGTTATTTCCTCTGTATTAGGCTTTTAAAACAAAACCCTTGAGTCGATATTTAATTAGTGTAAAATTCATTACTTTTTTTTTTTTTTTTTTTTTTTTTTTGCTGGTGATCCTTGCATTACATTTCATGGCATCAGTGGCATTAAAAAGTCTTAAAAAGGTCTTAAATATCACAAGACAAAACTTGGAGCTACCGTGGGAACACACTCTGCCAAGTGAGCCACCAAGGCACCAAAAAAATTGCTTTTTGTTCTTTTATGAGATTTACATCCAGCACAAGGATTCACAAGCCAGAGTACCTTTTGTGCTGATCTCATTCTCGGACAAATGGAAATGGTTGTGTCAGGAAGGGCATCTGGTGTAACCTATACCAAATCAATATGCAAATCTCTGCACACTAGGAGGCAGTGTGGCGAACCTGCAAAGAGAAAAGCCAAAAGGAAAGAAGAAGACATTTTTTGTGGTTTGTTGTTCTAGTTCATATTGTTGGTGAATTTGAGTAGTAGGTCACAGTGTGGTTTTAATGCCGTTGGGGTCTTTCCAGCTCCACATTCCAGTAAAATAAGCTGTGGTGTTGTGTCGTAACTCACAGGGTCATAAACACTTGTGATAGTGTGTGAGTGTCCGGTGAGGTGGAGGACAGTGAGGCGTGGGGGTCTCCTGTACCACTGAATCAGGGTCGAAAACATGTGACACCACTCCAAATTTCCCCTGTTCTCCGGCACTTTCCATAAACAAATGTTATTTTTTAGTCCTTAGACAAAACATTCACCGGCACTGGATTTTTCCACTACATTATTTCTTTGTTCACAACATTTAGGCTATTTCTAATATTAAATCCGCATTGTGTTTTCTTATTACATAGACATTTATATTTAATAAACAATTTATAAAACTAAAACATGAACATGAGGAAAAGTTTTAGTATTCCAATTGGATTCTCTGTCATTGACTTTATGCATTTCTCCTCTTTTATTTTGTTACCTGAGCTTGCTATCCTTGTGACATAAATGCATTAAGATGAAGATGATGTTGACAACAAATACAATAGCTTTTTTCTGTTCTTCTGTTGCATTCATTTATTCATCCTCCACTTATTCTCGTTAGGGATGTCTCAAGTGATTAGAGCCAGTCCCAGCAACTGGGCCTTAGGCAGTCTACACCCTGGACAATGGTCAGTTAGTTAGTTAGTTACAGGGCTGACACAGATAGTCTCACATCATTCATTCATTTGGGACGATTTAGAGTCCCCAATTCACTAGGGGCAGACGTTTATACTTTGTTTTTCCCTCTTTCAGTATCCTAGTATTTCCTTCCTTCCCACTCCCACATATTAGAAGCTTGACTAATGTTTGCTATTATGCTCATGATCTGGCCATATGGCTGTACAGTATTTGTGTCTGCGGTGTAAAAACAAAGTACATGGAGGGCAGAGGCTCACTTGCAGCTTGTACACTTCAATCACTGGGTTACACATTCTCCACATATAAGACATTTGTTCTCTGAGATCACAGGCCTTGTGTTCGTTTTATTGTGGTTGTTTTAATGGTCTCATGTGTTTTTTGTTTTTTGTTTTTTTTGTTTTTTTTTTGTTGAGCAAAATGTTTATTTATTCTCTCCAGTTTAGAAATACCCTGTGCAAGGTAAACCATTGCATAATTTTTAATTGGCAGACACCTTTTTGGTAAAAATAGCCTTTCCACTTGGGCCTTTCCCAGGTCTTTTAGGTTTTAATATGAAGCAATTTTTGAATACGAAAAGCAGACACAGTTGCAGTTATTTTCACATTACTTTATAAATTTTGTACCACCTCCAGTGTACTAAATTCAGCCACAAAGTGTCAGTAAAGAAACATACAATTAGTTTTAGTGGATTAATGGATCGAGCCTTTACCTATGAACTCGAAGATTTTTGGTTTGAGTCTTGATCTGGACACTTTATCTTGCTTACCATTGCAAGATAGCGTCAATACCTGGCTGAGGTCTGCACACTTTGAGTGTATCAAGTTTAAAAACTAAAATGTTTTTCCTGATCTGGTGATTTATAACATAACATAAGGAGGGCAGTGATAGTGAAAGGGACAAAATCAGAACATTCTCCTGTATCCTTTACATCTGACGTGATTAGGTCTAGTTAATAAGATCAATAGATATGCCAAATATAATTTAACTTTTTTAGATGCGACTTTGAACAGAAATTAATTTTGGACTTTTTTGAGGTTTCCAAAAACATGTTTCAGATTGAGTCAGTCGATACTCTTTTTTTAAACCATTACCAGTCATGTTCTGACTAAATCTAACCACTTAAGCCATTTAAAAAAAAACAACGTAAAAATATTTTTACATCTCTTCTCAGATCAACACCATCTACTTCAGATGTTTGTGGCCACACTCAGACTGTATCCTTTGAATCTAGATGCAGATCCGCTCACAGGGAAAGGCACATATGAGTGCACACTGCACGGCAACACAATAACCCCGGGCCGCTGGTTATTAGAAAATACGCCCAACCTGCCGTCCCCTCAGTCATGAAACCAGGGTGGAAGATTTCCCAATAATATTAAAGGAGCGCTAGTAGCCTCTGTCCCGGCTTCCTTCATCTTTGGCCCGTTTATTCTAATCACACGGTGGCTGTCTCCTCTCCTGCCTTTATTTTGCTCGCTTTTCCATCTCTTTGTTTTGTTTTTCGCCTGACAGTGACGGGGTCCCACTCGCCCCAGGGGAACGGAGTTATGAGCCCGATGTCCTTTCATAGTCAATTGTATAATGTGGTTGGTGTGTATATGGTCGTGTACGTGTGACAGTGTATAAGCGAGGCAGAGAAAAAAAGAAATCTGGGGATGCTGGAGAGTCAGTGACAGTTGGTAGGCTTCTGAAAGCAGATATGTGAGCATGGGCACATATTGTTTACAGATCTTGTCCTTGACTGTGGTATTTTGGTTTGGTACTTCCAGGATGCTACTATCATGCTGACCTCCTCACTGTACTGTCACACACTATACTGGAAGTAGTGTCATGACATGTAGGGCACGTTTCCTCCTCCACATGGGCAGCCATTATAAGTCCCTAAGAATAGGATAAGATTTTGCTGTCTTAATAAAAATCCTGTTTATTAACTTTATTGTCACAAGTCATAAAAGTAAGAATCATAGTAAACATAATCTTTCCAGGGCACAGAAAAAATAATTAATAATAATAATAATAATAATAATAATAATAATAATAATAATAATAATAATGCTTGAGGCAGTATGATCGGTTAAATTCAGTGTTTCCCAAAAACTGGGCCCAAAAGTGGGTCACCAAAGAAACTAATTTATAGATGATAAAAATGCAGCATTCTATTTTGAAAGTTGATAATAACTGTGGATGCTAGAGCTAAGTTATTTTTCCAACCTATTTACTCTGACTTTTACGACACATGTATTTAAAATCTCTGTGTGATTAAAACGATATTTAATATATTCAGTGACCCAGTTTTGGGCCTTGACCCACCAGTTATGTATCATTGTTTTAACATTTTTCTTACACATGTGTAGAGGCTTACTTGACATTTGTTGCCTTTATCATTCTGTTATTATTGGACAACTTGCATCTATGGACTTTTCAACATTCTGTGCCTCACCACAAACTTACAGCCAACGTTGCAATACACTCGCCATAACTTTCTGTATGTTTTTGTCAGGTGTTTGTCAGTGGGTCAGAGATAAGACTAATTTGTCATTGCTGCCTGGTGGCTGAATCTTCTCCACTATTTTTCCAACAATCAACATTTACATGTAGAGCATACTCTATGTTCTTTAGTCTGTTTTCTCCAGAGAACTTGTCAAACCACTCTTTTCTCAGTCTACATGCAGAGCAGAGAGCCAAATTACTGAGACCACCACACGGTGAGACATTCAAGTGGTCTGGGTATTTACCAGTTAGCGCTAAAAGTTTGTATCGCTAAATGGTAATAAAGGTGGCTAATTTATTCAGTAATCATAGTTTACTAATAAATATAAACAGTAACCTTTACTTTCAAGATGAAACTTAACAAAGTTAGGAAAATGTGTTCCTCACTTGGTACATGCGCCTCACGAAACATCATAATCATGTCTAACCTATGGCAAGTTTTCACTTTTAAAGACAATGGACCAAAACAATAAAACACAAGCAGCAGAGGGGCCCATAATGTGTCTTCCTAGTCTCAAAATGAGTATGTCTCTAAATATTGGACTAATGTCGTTCTGCCTGTTTAGTTCTAAGTGCAGCAGTACTCTGACAATGAAATGTCTTCAGGTCCTCCACTCCAATTAAACAGGGTCCCGCATTTACATGCAATTTAAAACTACTGTTATAATCAGGCTTAGGCAATAATTTGGTTTTCTTGTTCTACATGTACATAATAGTGAATGCCTCCCTGTGTCACAGTGGGTCAGCTCAAGGGAGGCCAAAGACCCCTTATTCCCGGTCCACTTCACCTGATCCTATACGGGAAAGCCACGGTCATGCAGGCTAAGTTTGTCCTTTTTGTGCTATATTTAGAAAGCTAATGTAAAGTTTATTTTTAAGAGCAGTAAAGGACAAAAATTAGCACCACCAGAATGAGTAGACACAGAGTTATAATTGGGTGTGGTCAGTTGTGCTTCTGAAATGTTTATGTTGTGGCAAACTTCATTTTAGTCACAGCTTTCTTAAGAAATAGGTACTTTCCCGGTGTGGAGCTGCTCTAGGCGCCAGGTGATGCAGAACAAATCATTATGTATTCGCTTGTACAAATTCAAAAGAAGGCCAAAGTGACTCAGAAAGTGATGGTAAAGTCTTACTATCAGTGAAGATCCAGATGGTTTTATTTAGAAAAAAATCTGCTTTTATTATAGGCCATTGACTCATTCATAAACTATATATGATGACACGAGAAAAGAAATACTGCCACTGACCATACTTTTTTGCTGTAACTGGATTTTCAGCTGCTTGGACAGATGCAGTAGTGGAAAGTACTTTGATACCTCCAAGTAATTCTTTTTAAAAATAATGTGTAGGTTAACATTTTTAACTCAAGATTTTAAAAGCACAAGTAAAAGTATATTGATTTTGGCAGCTAAGTGTGTAGCATGCTGTCTTTCCAATGAGAAGGTCAGTAGTAGTATTAGTAGTAACAGCACAAACAGTTGTAGTTTTATTGAGGGTTATCACGAAAGGACTGTATACAGTGCAGGGCTCACACCTGTAGCCTGAATCACAAATACTTCTGAAAGAGTTTTATTAGGAAATTACAAAAACACCCATTGATCCAGCTCTGGTGTGATAATTTTCTGTTGACTCATTAGCTATTATGTACTTTAAAGTTTACTTCTTTTATAGTTGGGATCAAAGACTAAAATTGCTCAAAAGCGTGACCATATGACTGCATCTGTACACTGCACAGGGAGCATAAGTGTGAGTGTGGCTGACTGGCCCTCTTCGAAGCTGGGCAGGGCAGCAGTGGAAAGTCCCTGGCCGAGGATGGGTCTGGCGGGCTGGAGGGGGGGAGCTGAAGTCCTGGAAGTATGTATGTTTTCCTGGATCAGGAAAGAGGATGTGGTAGACAGAAGACACCCCTCTGCTTAACATTTTGAAAAGCCCCATCCAGCCCCTACCACCCAAACCCACACACTACCTCATCCCATAGAGGTAAAGAGATCAGCAAAATTACCCTTCCAGTAAAAGGTAGTCAGTTAGGAGAAGACATAAGGGAAAATAACGGGAAAAGTGTTAAAAGGTTGAAAGTCAAGGTAGTTTGGTAATGACAGTTAATGTATGTATATTTACAATAATCACAGTATAGTTCCTCATCTAGTAATACTATTTTAATAAAAATAAAATAGAGAATAAATGAGAGACAGTCAGTGGGCACAGACCTCATCCAAAGCATTACAGTTCTGCCCTGAAAACATAAAGAATCATATGTAAAAAATATTATTGGATCCAGACAGTAATTCAGATCCACACTAAAGACAAAAATCATTTGTTTAATGTAAATACACCTGTAACAAAAACATTAACATTAAGTTAGTTGCCCTTATGCTCTTATGATAAATCCCTATCTCACAATAATACATAATTCTGAATTAAGAAATAAATCCAGATTGACTCCAGAATTATACTATTGGTACCTCTGCCCATTATTGACCTTTTCTGAAAACTTTACCAAACTCTGACCAAAGTCAAACCTCCTTGATGTAATAATAAGGTTGTAAGAATAGGATAAAAGTAGTAGTTAAAGATACACATTTGCGTTATGCTTAATGATACTTGAGATTCTTTAGCTAATGCATTTGAAAGTTTCAAGATTGTGTACAAAAAAGGTCTATTGTACTTTATACACCATACAAAGTGTTAAAAGCTCCAGGCACATGGCTCATCTGCATACATAAACAGAGTACCCAAGTTATGGTGTTGTTCCACATCACACTACACTGCTCATTTTTTCCAAACTGCTGCCATATCTAAATGAAGCCATTACCAAGTTAAAACAACATTTTTTGTGGTTATTAGTGTTTTAAAACATTTAATTCGTTTTTTTTAAATAATGAATGAATAAATGCATTTTTATTATTTAAAAATGCAAGGGTATTATATATAAAATAGTATTGTATTTAAGCCATAGTAGTAACCATAGAGATTCTGTCTCCATGGCTTGAGTGCATGTCACTATGGAACAAGGAGTATTCTGTAAGTAGGAGGAATCCCCAAGAGCAAAACTAGACAAAACTGCTTACCAGTAGTACCAGTAGATGCCAAATTGCACACTAGTGGGGTGTAGTACTAGTGGAATATATTGTTACTACTAGGGTCACTACTGCACATCTCTCACTTTAGAGCTCCTTGTATGCCAAAAATGTGTTTACTAGTTCACTAGTACACATTTTAGAGCCCACTAGTACTATTAGACCTCACCAGTAGACACAACCGTAGACACTTGGGTGTCACTAGTCGTACTAGTGACCATTTTGGACCTCACTAGTTGTGCATGCCATGTACACAGACTTTTGCTTACTAGTAATACTAGCCAACATTTTGCCACCTACTAGTGGCACTAGTGAGGTCAAAAAGTGTCCACTTTTTGACCTCACTGAAAACTGAGCACTTTTACTAGTACTACTGGTAAGCTGTTTAGTTCTTACTGGTGCACAAGCTGATGAAATTACACGTCAATAGTAGCATTAGTGGCCAAAACAAGCTTACAAGTAGAAGAAAATTAAGGCTAATATCAATGATGTCAGAATAAATACTCAAACTACTTTCCATAAACGCCTCTACTCTGAGGACTTTGACCTTGAGGCTGTGCTCAACTTTCCACTTCCAGAGAGCACCCAAGGACCACCAGGCGAGGAGACTCAGCTGGGGTCGCGATTCAACTTTAAATTTGTTTTTGTGGCACAGCCTTAGGGTTGGTTCGAGTCCACTGCTGGCAGGATGGGTTTGAACAGTAGTCCATCTGGGCCGCCCTGCCTTTTAACCCAATGTCTGGATGCCATTTATCATACAGGCACCAAACCAACTCACACCAGTACACATGCACCAGAATACAGCTGCCAAATCACCACATCACACACACAAGTGGTCCCTATTATCCCACTCTGGACACACACTAAGAGATATTTATAACATTGTACTTTATTGCACATTTACAGTTAAATGTTTGACAATCTAATATATTTATCTTTTTTTACTCTGAGGTGCTGTAACTTTACATCAGTCGGGCAAAACATTATGACCACCTGCCTAATACATAGCCCCATACTCAACAAATTGTGGTCATTATCTTTCTATCAGAATCAGCATTGAATTCCTCAGCAGTTTGAGCTACAGTAAAGGTCTTCTATTGGATCGGAGCATAGGGGCCAGCCTTCGCTCCACACATGCATCACTTGTGGGTTGACCACTGTTCCTTCTTTAGACCACCTTTGATAGATACGGACCACTGCAGACCGGGACACCACATAAGAGCTGCATTTTTGGAGAAGCTTTGACCCTCATCTATCCATTTGGCTCTTGGCAAACTAACTCAAGATCCTTATGCTTGCCCATTTTTTCTGCTTCTATGACATAAATATTTAAGACAAAATGTTCATTTGATGCCTAATACTCTACTGTATATCCCACCCAGTAACAGAAGCCATGATAAACAGAAAATCTTTGTTAATCACTACACCCATCAGTGGTCATAATTTTTTTGCCTGATTGGCGTATGTAATATAATTAGCATATGTGTCAAAATATTTTCAGCCATGTGAATTGTCCACAGGTAGCTGTTCAGTTATACACACACGCACACAGTACATTTGTTTATGGCGGCCCCAAGAACTCAGCTGTATAATCCACTCTGATTTCACCTTGGCTCCATTGCTCTCGCCCTGGCAGCAGACTCCACACACTGCTCCCTGCCAATTCTCTACTGCTTTCCACACCACCTGTAACATATGCTCACTTCTAACAAGGACAACTCCACTCTCCAAGACCTGCACGGACCACAAAATATCATATAACCATCTGTTACTGAGAATTACAGACAAAACTCCCATCATTGTTTGTATTGGGACATAAAAAATACCATTTATTTGATATGTCGGGCCACTTCTATTTACCGCTTATTGTTTGGAATGAACATACTACTAAAACTGTTATAGTTTATATGCAGCAGATGTTCAACTCGAATGATTAAATTCTATTATGTTAAAAACAGAGTAAAGATTTTGTGTATGAATAAAATATTACCAGAAAAACTTATTGTTTATTGTAGTAATGATATATTGTTGACTGCTCATGGTCAAATTCAGACCTTAATAGCTGAATAATTTACCAAATGGACATTGGATTAAATACCAGGCAGTTTAGATTTACCAATTTATCCTCCCACAGAATGCCAGTTGTGACTTGTTACTTCTTATGTTTTTTACAACCAACTACTCTTGAAGAATGATGACAGCTCATTGACACAAAGTAAGAAAATCTATGTTAAATGATTAAGATGTAGCCAGGCAGATGGAGACCCAGTGTGGGGACAACACTTCCTTTTCAGACATTTTTTATGTGAATACAACCTTGGCCCCTCTTTGCCACCTCCTGATGCCCAGAGGGGTACCCAGGCATCCAACCGGTTTGCAGCTGTTTTGGAGACCCAGCCCATCCTGAACCTTACCTTACACTTGGGTAAGGGCTGACCACCTAGACCTATGCTTTATTGGTGTCACTTATGCCCAAAGCTGCATAACTATTAAACTTAAATAAAGGCTTCTTATATGCATTGATTTTATGATGAAGAGATTATCTGTGTTATTTTCTTCACCCTTCAATGGTCACAATGTCCAATGTATGCCCTAATCTTATTCCTGCAGTATCCATAGGCCAGTCACAGCTGAGCTTCTGGTCAGTAATTACACTAGCTGCTCTGATCTCCCATCATGCACCTCTCACCATACAGGACACTCAGAGTTATAACATTCAGCCAAGCGTAAGAAGCTCAACTTCATCCAAAATGTAGTCAATGGGAAGCTGTGGTTTTGTTTTCTACCCCACTTATTTTACTGTTTCAAGTGTCGTGGAAGACCTGGCAACTTTATGGTAATTTTAAATGCTTAAAAGATTTTTAGTTTTTGGAAAACAAATTAATTTTAATACTTTAAACACTTTTAGAGTGGAGTTTGCATGTCTCAGACTGTCCAAAGACATGTTTATGTCAACAGGTGAATATAAATCACCCTCTAGTGAAGTGAATGTGTGAGTGAATGGTTTGTCAGTCCTGTGACCAACTGGCCATTGGGTGTACTCTGCTTGACTTAGGGCTGGGCAACATGGCTAAAAATTAAAAGTTGTTTTTTTTCTCCATATTTTAATAAGTTTACGCTTAAAGTTTTTTTGAGGTTTGTTATTTTTTAATGAGAATATTGCATAGCAATAGCATCAAACCAGCAGTAGTGTGCGTTAACGTTTATTTCTTTGCTTCCAGTGACCTAAAGGTAACTTGTGGGCTTGTCTGTGTGCATTACTCTCACAGTGACATTAGTGCAGACATAAATGTATTTTAGTGTTAACCCACTCTGCTTCTGAAGAACAGGAATATTATAATACACCATACAAAAGCTTGTTAAAAGAGGCTAAGCTCTAGAGCACATAGCTAATTAGCATACATAAACAAAGTACGCATGTTGGCGCTGTCCACCACACTACGCTGTTTGTTTTTGTCAAACTGCTGCCACCTGCTAAAAGAAGGCGTTACAGAGGTAATACAAAAATTATCTGATTATTAGTATTTTTAGTGTCTGCAGTGTCTCTTTATTAAAGCTCCTCTGGGCGATAGCAGTAGTATTACACAACAACAACACAGTGGACAGTGCAGCACTTAGCGGACGATGTTTCCACTAAATTCATTCATCATAGGGCTTCTCTTTTTTTTTTTTTTTTTTTTTTTTTTACATCATCTATAATTTAAAATGCAAATTAATAGATTTGCATGGATTTATTGCCCAGCCCTAGCTTTAGTCCAATTGTGGTTGGGATAGATAGGTAGATTGGGTTTTCAAAACCTACAAATTTTTACATAAGAGGAAACACCTTATGCTTTTACCCATCTATCCATCCATCCATCTTCTTCTGCTTTATCTGGGGCTGGGTCGCGGGGGCAGCAGTCTAAGCAGAGATGCCCAGACTTCCCTCTCCACAGACACTTCCTTCAGCTCTACCAGGGGGACCCCAAGGCGTTCCCAGGCCAGCCCAGAAACATAGTCCTTCCAGCGTGTCCTTGGTCTTCCCCAGGGCCTCCTCCCATTCTTTATGCTTTTACGGCTAATAAATAGCTTAATTAACACATTTTCATGCTTTTATGTTATTAAGATGTACTTTGTTTCAATTTACACAATGTGAAACACTCCAGAAAGTCTTTTTTTCAGTTTGTATCATATGACACTCCTCGTTTGTAACATGCATAACATACTGTATTGAATTTTAATTATCACTTTATCACAAATGCTGAATACATTTGCAGAGTTCTCTGTTTTCAAAACATAGGCATAATCATTCAAGATTTTAATACAGATTCAACCACTCAACACATTACACTCCCAGTGCATTTACATACAGGGAAAGAAGAGCAAGTTGACGTCATTAAAGGACTACTAGTATTTGTGGTATAGATTGTAAACTGACTGTTCACACACGAGGTATTAACTGTGACCACTTGGTTGTCACAGGCAGATGGGTATCTCTTGTTCCTCTGAATACAGTGCTTCTCCTGGGCAGATTGCCCAGTGCATCCCCAGGCTTTAGGGGCCCTCCCTGGGGATGATCACTATGCTGTCAGGCCAACTTATACCTCTGATTATACGCCACTAGGTCTGCTGTTCGATTGTGTTAATATAATGATCAACAGCCTGCGCAACTATTAAATGATATTTTCTCTGGATTAACATGCATTTTCTTCAGCGTACAAGACAAACTCTATTATATCTTGTACCAATCAATAACTTTATAAACACATATTAGCATAGTGAATAACAATTAAGATGAGAAATTGATCGATTTCACTTACTAAAATAAGTTGGCTACGGACAAAACCTCTCTGGGGATTTCCAGCCAGCTTAGCCTCTGACTCCACCAACAGCTTCTCAGGCGTGAACTGCAGAGGTATAGAATGTGTGGAGGAGGAATTAGTTGTCTGTACATTGTGACAATACACTATGGACTATAGAAGTGTTTGAAGACAAATACATAGGCAGGATACAGAGGAGAGGTACAAGAGAGCTTGTAAAGGATTAAGAAGGATGGTAAAAACACAGGGAAAGTACTGAGTTAGAATTAGAAAGGATAACAAGGGTTGTTCAGATACCAACGCTAGTATTGGTATTGGTGCAGATACTACTAAAACATTGGTATCAGCAGGTCCATGCACCGAGATGCACTACCCAATTTTATACCTTTTATTTGAGGAAAACAAATTATTGAGTCAATAGCACAGCAAGTCATATCTGTTATATCTTATATCTTAAAAAAAAAAAAAAAAAAAAAAAGTCCCCTAGCAGTCTCATCCATCCAGGCTCGGGTCCTCTACTAGAGGCCTGGGAGCTTTTTTTTTTTTTTTGTTAGTAGTAATGTTTTTTTTTTAAACACACCCAGGTATCAGATTGGTACTTGGTATCAGCTGTGATATCATGATGAGAAAAGTGTTATCAGAACATCTTTAGATTGAAAAGTGAGGGACAAACATGATGGTATGAATTGGACAAGAGAAAGATGAGCTCCCATTGAAGAGCAATGCTAATTTAGAGAATGGCTGTGAATAGCAGCCAAGGCATTTTTGTATTAACATAATTAACAGATGGTGTTAGTGATTAGGTTACATGCCATTCAGGAAGCCAGGGTTGTTAGCCAAGTGTTAAGGCTGCTGCGTTCTGTCATCCGGAAAAAAAGATCGAAAAAGAACAATGTTAGAGAATCAAATCAACACCACACCTACACATCTATATACACAGGAGCAGTGCGTGCCATGTCAATGAACATAATAAGCTCAGTAACACATGTACAAGCCCAATCGCAGGCTCAAAATGCATTGTTTCTGCAATTTTTAGTGCACCGGTGAGGGACATAAAGCCGTCTTTTACAAGCTGTGGCCCACTTTCAAAGCTTTGTCTGCTATAAACATAGCTTTGATATGAGAACAGTGACATGCTGCTGGGAGAAGACTCTTTGTGACTCACTAAAATATAAAAATAGTCCCGTTGTTGGCTCGCTAATGTGAACATGGTGATGCCTTTTGTTCTTCAAACTATTGTCTGTAGATATAAGTGGTATGGATTACACCTGGTATGGTTTCAAAAGTGTGGCCGTATTGGTGCATCTGTATCTGTGCATGTTATTGTTATTGCCTCTGTCAGCTGCTTTCACAACGCTGTTCCCACCACTTCACCTGTTTGATATTACACTGAGTTACTCACTTCACTGCCATATGAACTTGTCTGTCTGTGTTTTTGTCTAGCCGCCTATCTCTTTTGCCAGTTGTGCAGTTTTTCTTTTATACTAACTTCAATGGCTGTGAAATATACAGTAGATCACTTAAGCAGAAAGTACTCCTACTACAACTACCCCTCTAGTTTTCAGAGTTATGCATGTAAATGAAGATTTTCCTTTCTTTTTTATCATTACAGTTTATTTTAAAGTGTAGTAAGTAGGGTGGCATTAATACGCCTTTCTGACTGAATAAAAACTAAAACCTAATATTAGAACTGCTCTTACTACTCTTACTAGTTGCTTCCAGAATACTATTACAGCTATTATCAATACTACTACACATGCTCTTGCTAATTCTACTACTGGTACCACTATTAGAATTACTCCCCACTTTGCCAGATAAAAATTACTAAAGTAATTTATGAAAGTTCATTAATGAGTAAAAGCATTTTTCACCCAATAATAGTCAGTAGCAGTGGCAATAATAGTAGTGGAAGTAGTAGTAATGATAGTAGTAGTAAAAATTATTATTAGTGCCACTCTAGAAGTAGTAACACTAGTAGCAGCATTAGAACTAATTGCGGTAGTTGAAGTAGTAGTATTAATACCACTGACAGAAATAATAGTAGTTTTTGCTGTGCTAATGAGAAAAAACAAAACTTTCTACTTAAGTTCCTTTTACATTTAAGACTTTGCATCAATACTGCTACTTTTACTTTTACTTTTGTTGTTTTGTCTTTGTTTGTGAGTACTTTTACTTCAACTTGAGTACTACGGATTATTTTGAAGTGACAGCCCTTTTACTTGAGTACAGATGTTGAGTACTTCGTCCACTTCTGATAGCAACATCAGTGACTGTGTAGTATGTGATCAGACAGACAGACTATACAGTGGAAAGAACCATTTGCCTGTGAGAAATAGGTGTGCATCATATGTGCGTGTTTGTGTGGAGTCTGTGCCTTCAAAGAAATCTGGTTTTAATGACCGTGGGACATTGTCCAGCGTGTAATTCAGACAGACAGGAATGTGTTTGGACTTTTGTGTGTACTGCATGTGTAGGTGACGGCTGGGATTCAGACTGGCCTTCTGGTGGTTTTACAAATCTATCGCAGGTTCTTAAACTGAGACCAAAGTGACGACCAATTTCCTGGCATGATCCGCTCACCCTAAACAACCTCATATGGTTTCAGTGACTGCTGCTCTGCCATGAGGGATTGGCATGTCCAGATACTGGTGAATCTGTCTGCTCAAAGACGCTTGGACAATTTAAAGTGGGTCGTTTGTCTCTGTCTGTCTTGGAAAAGAGAATCGTTGATTTTTGTTTACCAGTGATTTCCCATTACCTCTTTTTTGCCCCAAAACCAGTAAGTACTCGCTAATACCAAATTCAGATTAGATTTCAGACAGATCCCAGCATTTTGTTACCACAGGATTTTTTGAATAAAATATGTCAACACAAAAATGATACTGCTATTTCTGACAATGATACACTAACTTTTTTTTCTTTCAGCTTTTCCCTTATTTGGTGTTGCCATAGCAAACAAGTAGCATGGTGATTTGGCAGGTTTTCTTTAAACACTGGATGCCCTTCCTGTCGCAACCAGCCACAGTGACTGGAGTAGGCAATGTGGGTGAAGTGTCTTGCCCAGGGAGACAACAACAGTATGCGCTTTGGGTAAGATTTGAAGCTACCCTCCTGTTGCAGGGCAAATGCCTAACCCACTGCATCGCCCCTGATAATGAACCCCCATAAAATACTGCAATCATGCATTATAATTACATGGTTAAACAGGAATCGTGAAACCTTGACACTGTACTCAACCTCCCCACGACCTGCTTTTGGGTCTTAACCCTTCTTTGAGAACCTCTGATGTGTAGTTGTTTGTTTGTTGTTGTTTATAAGGCAATGTTAGATAGCAAATAAATATGATGATAAGCTTAAAAGGTTAATGTTGATATTTTAGGTTGCTTAAATCTACTTGAAATAGTGCTTATTTTGGATAGGTACCAATCTTTTGCTTGAACTATTTGGCAAGTGTAATATGTCTGTTATTTCTTTGCTTAATGTATAGCAGTTAATATAATAAAAAAAGAAAGAAACATCTAACCAAAGTTGCCCATTTTAGCTCTACTGTGGCCCTCGTACAGCAGAGCCTGGCTGAAATCCTCAGTACTTCAGATTAGAATCAATGCGGCGTTAGACTGATGGTGTGCCGTGCTGGAGCTCAGGTCATTTTATGGTGTGGACATGGAAATAAAGGATCAATCAGAGCCATGATATCTTATTACTAACGTTAATTCACCCAGACTACTATAGATCCATGCATTAGCTCAGCTGTGGCTTGATTTAGTGCTAAGTGGAATTGAGTGTCGATGGACTCTGCGTTTCTGTATACTATTTCTGTTTGTTTATGCAGACCTGTTAAGGATCTGTTTGTGTTTTAATTGTCCAAATTGTGATTGTGTGTTCGGATCACCTCCTGGTCCAGAGCTCAAATCTGGGTGGTCTATAGTTGAGCACACACACACACACACACACACACACACACACACACACACACACACACACACACACACACACACACACACACACACACACACACACACACACACACACACACACACACACACACACACACACACACACTTGTAGTGGCAGCAAAAGTAAAAGTAATAGTAGAGAGTTCAGAAAATGTATGAATCGATTCAACTCTGGGCCAGTGGGGGCGCTATGAGCAACACCCTTGAGTGATTTGCACAGTGCAGAGAGATTTGGATAAATAAACTGTGACAGGAAAACATGTTGGAGTCAGTTTGTTCTTAGCCATTAGAAATATTGCACATATATTTCGAGATTCAGAATCTCTTTGCAGGGGAGTCCTGGCCCCATGGGGAACCTATTGTACATGTTTTTAGTGGTAGGGGAGAACATGCAAACTCCACACAGAAAGGCCCCACCCAGGTCCAGGAATCAAACCCAGGACCTTCTTGCTGTGAGGCAGGAGCGCTAGCCACTATGCCACTGTGCCGCCACAGTGTTTTTTTAAAAACACTATAGTACATTTAAATTACTTTTTAGGTCAGACAGCAAGAGAAAAATAAAAACCTGCCATATCGTCAAGTTAGTGAAATTATTTTGAAGCAACTTTTACTGAAGTACAGATTTTGAGTACTTGAAAGATATGAAGGAACAACTGTATCTAACCCCACTCTGGTCCAGCCGAGGCAGCCCTCCTCTAGTCTGTCCCACCATGAATCAAAGCTAGGGCCTGCTGGAGATGGTCATCATTTACATGGCCCTGTTGCAGTGTCTCTGGGGAATATTTGCTGGTATACAATATTCCTGAAGAGTGGATCCCGATCGAGAGGGGTCGCCCTGAAAGCATGTTTTATTCATCTTGGCTGTCACTTGCTGTGGCTTGTTTTGGTTTTGGTTAATGTTTCTCCTGAAGCCCAGTATGTGTGTGTGTGTATGTATGTGTGTGTGTGTGTGTGTGTGTGTGTTAAGTTACTATTCTGGTGTGTCTTTGCATTTCTACTAGGGCTGCACAATATTAGAAAATGATAGAAAGTGTGATAATGTAAATGTGATAATGTTGATTTTTGTGATAGCATTATGATTGTCAATTTTTGGATACTATTGCGGTTAAGTCTTGGGCTAGGCAATATCACCAAATATTTGTGGAATTTTTCAAAATTATTAATAAAAAAATAATGATCATGTTCATGTTGTATATCATGTTCAGTGTGTTCAATAATAAATGTTTTTCAGATATGAATGCTTATTGGTTTATGTTTTAAAATAAATAAGAAAAGCCTACATTAAAATATTCAATTAGGTAGTTCTCAAGGGTTGTATTGGAGCAAAACAAACAAATAAGTCCCTGGGGAAAAGCACTCATGCAGCTCTTAGTTCTGCAGCAGCCATTTCTCCTTATGGTATGTAAAAGTCCAAATTGTACTAGAAAAATATAATATATAGTACAGTATATTAGTAATAATAAAGAGTATTTGGCATGAAACAGTATATTGCCCTGTTATATGTAGGATGTTAGTCACAATTGACAATTCAGCTTTAAATAATAAAGAGATGCAAGGCTCTGGATACAATGGTCAATATTTTTGATATATTGTGCAGCCCTTCTACTCCTTCTTTGCCAATTTTTTGTTACTTTTCATTGATACTAATTTGTTTCTACGGATAGACAAGACAACAGTAAATACCAACAACAAAAACCTGCTTCCAATTTGCCTGTGGTTTAATGGAGCCTTGATGTAATACTAGCAGTAATATTGGTTATATTAATAGTAGCAACAGCAGCAGTGGTATTAGTTAGTTAGTAGTATTAGTTGTAGTATTAGTTTTGAAGTAGTACTGGTGGTGGTAGTAGTAGTAGCAGTTGTAGTATTAATTAGTAGAAGTAGAAATATTGATACTGATTTGTTTCTGTTGGTGGGTATGAGGCTGTGCATGTGTTTGTGTGGGTGTTCCTCCCTGGAGAGATGAAAAGCCCAGGACCATATGTTATGCAGCAGTAGGCCACAACAGACAGACTGTTTTAGGGTTCAACTCTTAAGGATTGCCCAGTGGCTCAGAGCCAGCTGGAGGTTCACTTGAACCAGTATAGTCCGGCTTAAATTATTGCCAAATTGGGCCAATGCCTGAAAAAAGTTTTTGCTTTTCACTTTGAGCTTTTTATTTCCTGCTGCATTGTTGGCAATTTGTCTTACTGGAAATGAAGACTTTAGTTTACAAACTAAGTTTACATATACAGTACAGTGTAAGGCAGATGTACAAGATTATATCTGTGCATGCACATGGATGAGACATACTTGACTTTTGTTTTAAGCCGTTTTTCAACAGAGACTGTGAAGTACAGAAGACGGACAGAAAACATGGTGAGAGTGAGGAAAATACATTGAGCAAATTGACATGTTTTGAACCCAGGTCACTCCTGTTTGTGATATGTGCTCTACCAGGTGAACCACCAAGGCGCCCTGACCTACCTTTTCACTGTGTTAAATAGAGCAGTGGTTCACAGCTGGTCTGACTGCAGGACCCAAATTTATTCACAATCATTTTGTTGTGACCCACCTTTTCACAGATCCAAAGTAATAAAAAACGTTTTACCGCAGCGTTTGTGGGACATGTGTTTTCATATTTTCACATGTGTCTGCTTCACCATATTTAGGCAATAAACTGATCATTGATTTAAATCCAACCGCCTGCCACCTACTCTTGGGTCTTCACCCACCAGTTGGGAAACATTGAAATTCTTGATAGTGTTGTCCAAAAATCTGTTTTTATTTTAACACTGGGCTATACAAAGGACTATGTTAGTACAAAGTAGGACTGAGGAAGACTACTGCACAGACAAGAGAACAGTGAAGTCCTGCTTCCAATTTGCCTGTGGCTTAATGGGTCCTACTTAAATACAATAAACTTGACTCTGCTGTGGTATTAGTGGCTCTCTGTTGTGTGGCTGAAGACCAACATTAAATTGTGATGGATGGCACTTCAAGAATTCAGACCATTTAAGACCGTATACTAACAGAAATGTATAATGTATAAAATATTTAAACTTCTTAAGAAAATTGTGTTCGTGATTAGAAATTACACTATCTTTCAACTATTAGTGGTTATAATGAAGTAGTTATTGAAAGTGATGGAAAGTAACCAGAAAGTTACTTCTTAAGTAGTAAAATGCTTACTAGTAATTACTAGTAGTAATTTACTTAAATAACATGTACCTTCTAAATACATTTTCTAAAGCTTTTACCAGAGTAAACTTCCAATGTTATTTTAACTCAAGTGTATTTTTAAATTTATATATTATAGTAGTAGCAGTAACAGTAGAACTCAACTTAGCACTCAGTGCTTTTTTACTTAAGTAATGATTCTGTGGAGAACTTTCACTTCTGCTTACTTCTTATTTAGAAGTAAGATGTATTTGCATGTATTTGCAGTACATTACAGATTTTACTGTACTTCTTTTACCCTGTTGTTTATAACGTTTGGTTCCTTAAACATACTTTTAGGGAAGTAGTTTTGCTGATTCTTGCAGATTTCGTTGTTTATTGGTCGCTGTTTTTATTACCAGAATGTTTCGTGGGAACAGAAAGAGCTCATTTGAAATCTGAAATCACTGTATATAGGTACATGTTAGTAAATTATAATATTGTGGAAAAGTGAAATTATTTCAGTGGTTTAATTCAAAAAGTGAAATCTACTGTAAATGATGTATATATTTAGTACACACAGAGATAAACTGTGATAAAGATTGACTTTAAGAAGTAACCATCACAATTAAAACTAAATAATGCTTAGTGACTACTTTATTATTTTTATATATTATTATCATTATTTTAGTGTATTCTTCCACAAAGTTGAATTATCAGCAGATTGCAATTTGAGTGAAATTTAGTGAAGCACCTGTACATCACTTCGTCTCACATACATCTCTATATCCTCTTGTGTATCATAGAGACCAATCGATACTGCCACAGGGAAAACTCCAGGCAAAGAAAGACACCAAAGTGAAATTGGCAGACAGGTGGGGGAGTAACAGGTTTAAAGTTAATTTGTGCTCTCTCTCTTCTATCCTTATATTGTCTCTAGAAGTGTCTCTCCCCTTCATCTTCATCTGTGTGTGTGTGTTTTCTTTTCTTTTCTTGTCTCCGCACCTTCCCCTGTAGGGGTCATTTAAAAGGCAAGGTTTGGGCCAATCAAACTGAAGTTGTATAGCCCTAGTTGTGGCTGGCTGATTGAGAGTGACATTGACACGATTACGACAGACAAACTAGATTAAGAACGACACGGCACTCCCCTCCTCTCTCTGTCGACCCTCTGTTCCCTTCTGTCTGTGCCGCTCTCCACTCTTCAGACTTGTCTTTGCATCTTCACAAGTGCAAGGTTTTTATGCCGTCTTTGCCCTCTAACAACACTTTGGAGCTGCAACTCATTAGGAACATTCAGTATATGCTTCTAAGTTATAAGTCTAGACATGTTTTTGTTCATTTTCCTCAACTTGTAAAAGAAAACTTCAATGTTTACAGGGTGGCAGGCAGTTAATAACAAATTTTCTCCTTGGGTTATATGTTCTTTAATTTACAGTGTTCTGATAGGAGCAATATTCCCTAATTCTTTTCCTCGACTGAGTGTAAGTACTTGACCTTTGACCCTATTCATACCTTTATGTTATTCTGAAGCACAAATTAATAAATAGTGTATTAATTTTTAACAGCCTGACAGTCTTGCTACAGTTGTTCCCAAACCTGGAAGTGGAAGCATTTGAGGTTTGGACCGTTTTTCAGTATTTCAGTATTTACAGATCTGTGCACAAAGCTTTATTTGAAGCTGATAGAGTCAGGGTAACATTACAGTATATGCATTTAAACTGGGGACAGAGTGCAAATGCTCTATTGATTGAGCCACAAAGCCCTTACAGAATTCATGAAAACCAATCATTTGCCACTTTACTGACTCCTGGTGGCTGGAGTTAGTATTTCTAGCCCTTTCACTCAATGGAAGCACATCCTTTCAAAAGAATTCTGGATTCAGACACTCTTCCAGATCCACACTGAAATTGTATCCTTTCTTCCTTGGCCTATTCTTGACCTTTCTTAAAAATTTCACAAAAAATCTATAATTACCTTTTGAGGTATCTTGCTAACAGACTAAACAGGGAGCTATATTTGTCTCAGTAAAATTAATTGATGCAAAAATAATATGAACTGATGCAACAATAAATGTATTGATGCACGTAGAATGATTTATTCAAAATCCCTAATTTATGACATGCATGCAGCGATTTTTGCAAATAAATTCTAATTTGCAAATATATTACTTGTAATTTTTTCACAAATAAATCATGTTTATGTTTAGCATTTAAAAAAATCATTTGAATACTTCACTCTGTATTTGTGGATCACTCCCTTTATGCATTCATCACTTCTGCGCATTCGGATCTTTTTGAGACATTTGTCCCACATTTTGAGACGATTTTGAGATTGATTAATTCACTAAAGAAATCCTGTTCCAATGATGACCACTAGAGGCAGAGTTCAACAACAAGGGCTATTTTCTAACTATTTCTTCAGAGTAAACAGCTTGTAAACAGAGATTTTAGAGGATAAAGGCAGAAACCACTTTGGCCCTGAACAGTGAACTGTCCACCCCAGATTTTGTAATGGTCTACCCGGCACCAGGAACCCTTTGTCGGCTTAGGAGAGGGTCTGCTTGTACTGAGGGTCATGGGAGGTGGTTTACAGAGGGGGTATGATTGTCTGTCAACGTGGCTGTTAGCAACACAAAGCTGAAGGCTCCTGGGGCTGCGTAACTTCCTAACTAAATCCAGGTGAGCAGTTTACAGAACTAGGCCTGTGATGTTCCTATAACTGCTCTGTGCAAAGGCAACTCCTGAGTGCATGAAATGCGGTGTGACACAGTACAGACACAGACAGGGGAAACAGAGAGTTCAGTGCTAGTAGGCTCCTAAGTGGTTATTGAGTGCATTAAATATGTGTCTTACTTAAATACTAAATACACAACTGCTAAAACCCAGTTTAAAGGATTAGATGCAGTTTGTCTATAATAAAGTTAGATTGATCCTCCACATATTTTTGCTACAGAACTTGTCCTGCCTCTAACTTACAGTCAGGAAGCAGTGAGAGCATAGCCCCTGTTGTTGAACGCTGCCTCTAGTGGTTGTCATTGGAACAGGATTTTTTTAGTGAGTAAATTAAGCCATCTCAAAATGCAGGATGAATGTCTCAAAAAGATCTGACTGTGCAGAAGTGATGAACGCACGAATGGGGCAATCCAGAAATGCAGATTGGACTTTCCACATGCAAAACTGCAGATTTATAAATGAAAAACATGACTGAATAAGGGATTTTGAATAAATCATTTTACGTGCAGCAATACATTTATTGTTGCATCAATACATTTTATTTTTACATCAGTTAATTTTACTGAGACAAATATAGCTCCATAACAGGAGAAAACATAACCTCCTTAGCAACTCTGCTTTCAGGACTCATCACTGTAAACTCTATGCTCTGCTCATGGCCTTCACTGAGCCTCGGAAGGCAACACCACTGGCTTATATTTATTTATAAAGCCATCCTGGGTAAACTTCCACCATACCTGTGTCACCTCATGTCTCCAGCGAACAGTGGGTACAACTCCTGTTCATCACATTGAATCATTTTTAAAGTACCAGGAATCAACACAGAACTTGGCAGAACTGCTTTCTCTTATGTTGCACCTTGGTCATAGAACAACATTCAAAATTCATTGCAGTTTCAGCCTCTCATTCCCCTGGGTACATTCAAATCCTCACTGAAAAACTGTCTAACTGAAAAGTGTACTTGTTATTCTTGGCCCGGATTTAAATGTTTTTATAAGGTTGACTGTTTGTATAATTGTATTTTGTTTGTCTTTTTGTAATGTTGCTGGTGTGCCTCCTGGCCAGGTCTCCCTCAAAAAAGAGATTTTATCTCAAGGGACTTCCTGGTAAAATAAAGGTGAAATAAAGAATAAATAAATAGTGAAGGTAACAATATTTACCACTGGTTTAACATGAACTGTCTAATTGGGGTCACAGTCAAGGTCAGAATAACAAGCAGAAAACACTCAACCAGCTCAAATGGTGTTTACTTATTTTGTTTGAATCAACTGGTAATTAACCATATACAGGTCGTTCATAGTAGTCCTATCTTGTGCCATTTGTCCGACTCCCTGTGAGTGTCAGTCCCTCTCTGTGATTGTGTGGCAGTGTGTGGGTTTGAGTGTAATTCTGCCACGAGCAGTAAAAGACAATTGGTGGGTCTGATCTAATAAGAGTTCATCTCATTTCAGAAGCTGCTCCTCACCTCCTCTCCCAAACTCAGTTAGTATCGGTGGCCAGATTAGCTTAATGAAGTCCCAGGGAAGTCACTTTGCCTTAAGTTACCTCTCCACTCCACACAGCCGCCTCCCTTCTCAATGGACACGTTACTCTTCTGGATAAAATGATACAGTACAGTACTCTGCAAAGGTTTTTTAAGAAAGGCTCTATGAACAAAAAAGGTGTATCTATGTACAAAAATACACACAAATGGGAAAAAAGGACAAAAAATTAAAACTAGAAGCACTTGGACAGTGTAGACTTATGCCAGGGCACTGGTCCTATCTCACAGTGGTAAAGATATAGTTCTCAGACCTGGACTAATCTTATTATTCAGAGGTAAATTTTCTTTCAATTGAACCACAAAACCCTTACATCTCACAATGATAAAGAATCTACTAAAACTAAACATTTATTCTTTTAGTGAATGAGTGGTTATTTTCTTTGGTTCATATCTCAAAAAGTACAGAATCAGTTAAAACACTCCTGGATCTACACAGTGATCTGGACCCAATGTCCAGATCACTGTGTAGTTTACACCATCAGCTGATCAGCTGTATAAGCCACCTAGTGTAGGTGTAAGTGTAGCACAGCTCTCTTGAGTGACATTGATCCCTCAGTGATTGACCTCTGAACTCTGACTCTTCTAGCTGGCCCCTCAGGGATCAAACTAATATGCGTCATCAGCCTGTACCTTATGTACCCCAATCTAATCATTGTTACACATAATACCTCTGAGTGCTCTTAACTTAGCTCAGCTTACAGACAACAAATACAGTATTGGTATAAATATAAACACGCTATTAAAACTACATCCAGATATGCTGGTTATGTATGTTTTGGAGGTGAAGTAAATGGTGTGAGAGAGACAAATGTTGACATTTTACCAATTATACCTGTGCACTTTGCTCTGGGCTACGCCTTGGAATCATACATCAGGATTGCTCCGCAGAATAGAGCTCCACAACAGCTTTCATTGATTTATCATAACATAAGCGTCTTGACATTGCTGATATAATTTCCTTTAATCCCAGATTTGTTCTCAACACCCATCATGTGTTTTTATAGCCTAATTTTGAGTAGGTCATCCCTCACAGTTGGGAAGTGTCTCCATTAGCGATTGCATCAATGAAGTGGTTTTAGTTCCCCTTGAGGGACACAGTGGAGCACCCCATTCTGTATCTCCTGTGTGATCTATCTACAACTGGTCAATACACAATGATTGAGAAGAAGGTGCTGTTTACACATTGTGCTGTGTTGTAGGAGCTTGGTCTATGTTCATATTTTTGTGTTGGATGGTGGAAATAACTAGATAGTTTTACTCAATTAAATACATGAAGTAACATTTTAAGTATTTGCTTAAGATGCCGCAGCTTTGCCTTTAGTTTATAGAGACAGTAATTGGACATTCAATCAGGGAGACAGGCAAGGCAAGGTAAGGGCGTTTTATTTATAGAGCACATTTCATACATCAGTGTGCTTTAGAGCAAATAAGCAGGAAAACAAATCACAATACAGTACCTCATTAAAATATAAATACAATAAAATAAAGAATAATAAAAGAAGAGGCATTGGATTTAAGAGAGATTTAGAGTATATAAAAACAATGCATTTAATAATTAAAACAGTGAACGGTGCAAATTCAAGCATTGTGGCTAAAAGCACCGTCTAGTCCTAAGGCACTACCAATAGTCCCCCACATACATCTGGTGGGGTTGTATAGCAGCATGAGATTTTGTGATTGCTTTAACCTGACAGTTAAAAGTAAACTCTGAATCAGTTAAAACACCAATATTCTTGACTTGTTCTCTATCAATAAATGATTTGTCTTTTAGATAAGCTGAAATATGCACCCTCATTTTTCTTATCAAAGGCCATTACTTATGTTTTGTCTTTAATTATAAAAAGTTTTCAGACATCCAGCCACTGAGTTCATCAATACATTTAAAATGGACTCTTGTCATTTTGTGAGAAAGCACTGTTGATTTGGTGTCGTCCGCTTAGTTATGATAGGCAAGGTTGTTTTTTACTAATAATATTATTACTTAGTAGTATTATTATAGATTTTTTTTTGCATTTTTCCACTTGGCTACACAGAAAATTAAAGCGAGAGATGGAGCAGACTGGCCCAAGACAGAAATGAAACCTATGCTGTCTCTGTACATGGTACATGCTCTACCATATGAGGCGCCAACTTATATTCTTATTTTTGTGTTGGTATAATAATGCCTGTTTGTTTGTACGTATGCAGCTGGCCCTTTCATCCACGACATCCCAGAGGAGAGCAGTCATAGTGGGCACGCACCCTGCTCCAGACCCCTTTGATAATCTGCTTTAATTGGTCTTAGTTGCGCTCTCATGAGAAAGCTAATTAAAACAAGGTGTTGAAGATGAAAACAACAAAATAATTGTGGCTTTGTATAGTTATGTGTGTATGCACGCTCATGCTAATCTCTGTAATATTTATGCAGGATCATGTTTGGTGAAGTTTTATTTGTTTACAAAAACATGACTTGCGGTTCTCTTCGACGTTGAGTCATCTTGCATTTATGAGTAAGATTTGTATCTTTTTCAGTAGTAGGGCATCAGGAATGACTATATTAGGTGCTAATACTTTATTGGAACAAGTAACTCAATATGCAAATACACAGAGAAATCAGGACTTGGATATTAATCTTAATCTACCTTTTATGGAATTGCGTTTTGAGTGTATAAAGTCTGCATTTAATGTTATAACAATATCTTTGTAAGCAACCAGGTAATGATAAGTTGATTTCTGTGTGATGACTTTTCACCAAGGAGATTGTGTTGCCTGCATTGGTAAGTTTTTGGTTGGTTTATGAGTATGTTAGCAAACTAAAAAAAAATTATTATTAGATTTTTTCAAAATGTCCTCAAAAGGTCAGTAATGGCTCAAGGAAGAAATTAGTTTTGGGAGTGGAACACCATCTGAATCCAGGAGATTTTAAAGGACACCCCAGCTGCCACCAAGATTCAAACTCCAGCCACAAGGGGTCAGTAAAAGAACAAATGGTGGGTTTGCCTCACTGTCTGGATTGAGGTCTTTGTGGCTCAGTGGACAGCCGTGAACCTGAGGCTGCCCAGTTTGAGTACAGGTCTGGGCACTAAATTTTTAGTGTTGTGAGATAGGGCCAGTGCCTTGACAGATGTCTTCCCTTTCCAAGGCTTTATAGTTTTTACAATACATCTGTTTTTTGTGTGGAAATATTGAATTCACAATAGATTTCCAAGAACATAATCTTTTATCTTGCATAATAACATTTCATTCTTCAACTGCCATGAGTAAGAGCTCTTCGTGTATTACATTATGAATTTACTATAAGAACAGGATCTGTGAAGTTAGGAAACAAATTTGAGTCAGAGACAGATCAGACCGAGGCACATTTTAGCGGCACTTTTTTTGTCATGACAGTCTGTTCAATTTGCTGTGTTCCTCTCCAACGCTGATTTCCCTGCTCCCTCACTGACCATCTCCATTTACTTATTGAGCCATTCTGCCATTGATCTGTCCATCGACTGGGCCTCTGATCCATCCTCCATCTGTCTACCACTGACAGACTTTTAATTGATGAGAGAGCAGGTCAAATTAAGCAATTAGGCCAAGTGGCGGAAAAAGAGACAGAGCGGCATGTCTTTTTCAGGTAGATGGGGTACGAGTGGATGGGGGGGTGGGGGGTGCTGAAGAAATGGTAGGAGTGAGGATGTTGTGAAGGATAATGAATGCGGGCGGCATAGGCAGATGCGGAATGTTTACGCTTTTTCATTTTGGAATTTGAATGAATTTTTCATAGCTATTCATAAAAAATCCATCAATATTTCACCTGGGGAGAGTGAAGGGGAAAGAGAGAGAGAGCGACGGAGAGAAAAAAGGACCCTTACGGAATGAGTTGTCATGAAAGTCCATTGAAGCAAACAGAGAAGAAGAGAAAGGAGGAAGGAGGAGGAGGGATGGTGAGATGTTTATGCCGAGGACACAAACACCTAGATGGGGTAGCGGTGTGTGTGAGAGGGGGGCACCAGCGACGTAAATGTCTGGGTGAGAATGAGAGCGTATCTGTCGGAAAGGTGTGCGCGCCTGTGTGACTGTGAGCCACAGACAAAGCCCCCTCCAACACTAACAGCAGGAGTGGGCTTGTGTTAATTTTCACTTTGTCAAACCCCATTATGTGAGAAGAGCGTCTCATCCTTCCCATTAGCATACAGTAGGCCCAGGAACCTGCCATGGGATTTCTGAGGCATTATTGCTTTCTATCTGGGGAGTTGTTGTATATGGTACACAATCAACTAGTGTCTAGTTGTTTTTAAGGAAAGCAAGCTGGGATCAGCAGCCAATTGCAGACTGAGGTCATATTTTATTGAGCTGTTTAGTTTTATTATCATTATCTTCACCAAGCAGTTTGTTTTTATTTGTGTTTTGTTTTGTTATTCTGTTAGCAAGGTAACTCAAAAAGTAATCCTCAAATCCTGCAGCTCAAATTCTGATACTTTCAAAAGGGCTGTAATGGAACTATTAGGAATTTTTACTTTTTGATATAGAGCCAGATCACTGTGTGAATCCGGGTATTGTGAAATGTAAGGGCTTTGTTGCTGGACACTATATTTTTACAATTGCAAGATAGGGCAAATGCTTTGGAGTTTTGCACTCTCCAAGATCTTCTAGATCAGAGTCAGAGTAGTTTACCTATTTATTATAATACTTTTATCAAGTAAAATGTTAGCTAATAACTCTATATTCTCTATATTTCAGTGAAGGGAAGTGTAGTTTTTTAAAGCATTTTTACTGGCGCTTATTCCAGCAACAAGAGATCACAGTGTCTCTTTGTTCCTTTCTCAAAAGATAATTTTATTGGCCCATGTGACACCCATGACTTGTAGGTCACAGTTTTGTATGCTTTCCCTAACACCCTGACCAGATCTACTTGTCATGGCCTTGATTTTGTTAAACTCTGCCTTCACCAGGACCGTACCATTAAATCTACCTTGGGGGGAGGTAATGCGGGATGTCATTTGCATGAATTTATGCCAGCAGGCGGGTCAGTCATCTGTCTACAGGTAGTCAATTAAATATCTAATTAAGTGGGGAGGGGTTTGAATAATGTAGAGGTATTGACTGGCCTGGTTGGGCGGAGAGAGGGATGATGGCTGGGTTTAAATCAGAGTGGCAACAGATGGGAAGGTGGTAATAACCAGAGAATATATCATACAGGGCAGTGCTCAACACCTGAGCCACATGCATTAGACTTAGCGGGACTTAAAGTAGCTCCCAATGAAGACATTTTATAAGAAGTTTGAAGGAAAGTTGCAGATTGTCCCATTTATTGTATAACCAGGTCTGTGCAAAGACAAAGGTTAAGCAAACTTATAAAAGCAGATCCAGCACTGAAATGCACACATTGGCTTACTTTTTCCATTAATTCAACAGCTGATGGGAGCGCTCCCTAAATGAAGTGCGCTAGCATAGTAAAATAATGAATAATAAAGCCTTAATATTGTTTTCGAGATTAATTTTTAAATTTATATTTTGCTAAAAAAACATGGGTTAGTTTCTCATTTGCACAGTGCCATTTTATCTCATCAGTTTCACATTTTAAAGTTGCCTTACTTTTTTTATCTACTTTGCCTCTTTTTTCTGAGCAATTGTTTCTATTTACACAGGCAGTGATGACTGGAGGCATTTCATCTAACCTTTGTCTGTTCAGTTTAATTAGTGTAAACAACAACAGAAGCATCCACAACAGTGTCAACTTGCTGCTGTGAACAGGTGCTTTATAACATACGTAATGTAATGTGTACACGAAAGTGAGCAGTGCTATATTTGACTGGGGGTGGTTGGCTTTTCCTCTACAGATATGACTGTGTTTATGTTGTGTCACGCCAGTTTAAACTGTGAAACCACAGATGCAAAGATTGAAGATTAAATGATTTGCTTATTGCAGTCACTAATAAAGACAACATGGTTCCATACGGGCCTTGGTTCAGTGTTAACGAACAGTCTTCTGAGTAATAGTGGTCCATGGAAAACAAACAGATAAGAATCAGCATGAAGAAGAACAATATACCCTCACAGGGCAATGACAAATTAGTATAAATAAGTCGAGGATCTCAGAGAACACAAAGTTTATGTAATATGCTATTTCATAAGAGAAGGAGGGAAGGAGGAGCAACACTTTAAATTGGTAAAGTGGTACATAAGTGTCTACTTTTGAGGCACACAGTTGAACAGGCAGCACATGTGAACACTGAGCCAACTGTATGTGCTTACTCTGAACTGTGAGCATATGTCTACACTCTATTGGTTTTTGTCTTTTTTTACTTGTGACTTTTTGTGACTGCTTTTCCCCGCCAAAGCAAATCATCTGCCTCCTAGTGTGCAGTGATTGATATTTACATGTTGATTTGGCTTAGGTTTTACACCGGAAGCCTTTCCTGGCACATTCCTCTCCATTTAGCCAGCCTTGTGACTGGCACAAAAAGTACGCTGACTTGTGACCCCTTGTTTCTGGATTTAACATTATCGGGGTCAAGCTCACTATCTAATGATTGGCGCTATTTCTTTGCCTTTTACATATTCTTTTCTTTTTGTATTTTCCTTTGTGCCCCACCCCTCCCTCGGCCCTCTCCGGCTCCCTCCAGATGTGTTAATCAGTACTCCCTGTTAACACATGATTCACCCCATATGTCTTTTACAGCGCTGGGCCTCCACTCGGGAGCTGAGATTGTGCTGTGCGTGTGTGTTTGTGTGTGCCTGAAAATCCAGCAGGCTTGTCCAAAGGGCTGCTGCTGTCGGCTCGAATCAGCCTCCTCTCCCCATGAGTGAACACACTAATCCATTTGTGTATCTGAGTACATGTTTTGTGTGCGTGTGCATGTGTGTAAGCATGCTAATCCAGGGGAGGGCCCTGCCTAACACCCCATGAAAACACTCCATTCACCAGCAATTAGAGGCAGGGGCCCTGGGTCCTCACTACACTTCCACTGGGAGAGAGGGAGACAAAGGGAGGAGAGAGGGAAGACATGAGGCTGCCACAGGGAGCAGAGGAGCAGCTCACGTTCTTGGTGCCTTCACCTTAAGGGACTAAGAAATAGAGGGGGGGCCCACTGGACTAGTAATTGAGATGGTTCCGAATTTGAGCTAGATGGAAATGACTTTGTTTGTACGTACACTGATTGGAGAAAAAGACATAGCTGGTACAGTTCTTGAAAAAGTCTTTATCTGAAAAGATCTGTGTAAACCAAAAAATATAATGTATGAACTTTTTTCATCCATTAGTTAAGTAGCTTTTATCGTTCTTCCCTTACACTATGTGATTAAAACTTTTGTTCCATTTTTTTTTTTTAATTATATTTAAAAATATTGTTCTTTTGGTTCTTAGTGGCTCACCTGGTTGCACACATTGGCACATACTGGAACGTCTGGATTCGATTCTGGGTATGGGCAGATTTGCTCCAGCCAGATCATTTCCCTGTCTCTTTCATTTCCTGATAGTCCACTGTCCCATCTAAAAAAAACAAAAGCCAAAAAAATAAATTTAAAAAACAAAACAAAAATGTTTTTGGTTGAGACTGAGGCAGTAAGAAAACTATTTGCAGGTATCTGAACAGTTGATTGTTTTAGCTCAGCAACAGTTCCAGCCTGACGTGGATCAAATTCTTTTGCTGTTAAGAAGCAGTTTAGATAATGTGGGATACTGACAAATAATATTTACGTTTTCAGGCTGACTTTTTTTTTCATTATGAATAGATATGTAATTGATATTGACCCTGATCCAGACACACTCAGTTTCACAGACTGAAGAGTCATGGTTATAAGTTCAGAGTCTGGAGATGATCTCAGTCCTAACATCTTTCTTCCATTAGAGTCTGTTGAGAGACAGGATTCATCTCTGTCTCAGTGTCCCCTCTGTTTTTTAATTTGTGTATACTTGTGTGTACTTGTGTTACAAAGGCTTTTGTTTGAGTACCTTGTAGCGGACAGTGATGTAAAACACTTAATTTACCACAAGGAAACACTGGCACTGGGCACAAATACAGAGCCCTGCTGTCATAACTGTACATTTCTACTTGTAAACATGGCATAAATCCAGTTGAGGAATTTAGACTTTTAATTCGACAATCTAAGAGACAAGGAAAATGTGTTATAACAGAGACACATTTGCAGAGTGTAACTCATAAATTCTTTACAAAACTCCTGATGAATGTAATGAAAAAGTAATGGGAGGTTAAGGACCATTGTGAGGCAAAGTGCCATTAGGAGCTGCAAATCTAAATCATATGAAGCAGAAAATTTGTGAATAGGCTGGTTATAAACACACAACATGTGTTCCATATTGGTCCGAGTGTGCCACTTGACTTTAAGTGCTACTTGGTACAAAAGCTCTTCACAAAGCATAAAAACACAGGTAATGTGTCTGTGTGTAAATGTGTGGTGGACAGACACGCCACTGTCCATGGATAACCAGAGCAAGTGTAGCTGTCAGTTCAGCGTCCTGGGCCATAACCTTGAAAACTCCACATGAAAACATTTCGCCACCATTTTTATCACTATTTATGTTGACAGCACCTCGGCTGCTCAGAACGCACACTCTATCAAAGCTTTTGTGGCGCTCTCAAACCTGCCTCAGAGGCGCTTAGAGAAACAAAAAGTGCCTTTAAACATGAATGAAATGGTATTGCTTTTGAACTTTAAGGTCCCCCTCAGTCCCCTCCTCCCTCTCCCCCTCCCTCGCAGCTTTAATTTTTAATGCCTGTTCCTGAATAGGTTTGTAATAAAGAAAAGGTACAGTAAGTAGCATGAAATATTGATTTTGTACATTTCCGTATGATTTTCTATTCTGTGGAATGATTAAATTTTTCATATTTTCCACATTTGGGAGATTTCTGATGAATTAAGCTGTGTTTATTGTGTGTGAGCACGCAGCTGCTGTTCCCAATTTAAGGGAATGAATAATGCAGTGTCTTGTGTGTGACTAGTGTGTTTGTGTGTATGTTGTCATAGTCCTGGATCCAGGGCTATCTGACTTGATATTATAGACAGGATGGATTGGATTTCCCCCACTAAAAACTATTATACTTTTTTTTTTTTTTGACATTCTAAAACAACTGACTGGGCAAGTTACTGATAAATGTAATTAATACTATATTTTATTTTAGATCCAAGCACATATATGATACCTAAAGTGGTAAATTTAAATTGCCTATTGTGTAATAATCAAATTGTGAAAGTTGTCTGGTGGTCTACTGTATACCTCTAAAAGTCACCCCTGTGACTAACTGGTCATTGTTTATGTTGTACCCCTCTTCAGGCCCATAGAAGTGAGGCTAAATTGAATAATTTTTTTTAGTAATAATATGTTTTTTTGTTGTTATTGTTTTTCTTTTGTAATGCCTTGATGTGAGTTAGAGCAGTAAATGGGACAGAAACCTTCTACTGGATTGAGATCAAGACTTTGTGATGGCCAAAACATCTTTTTTGTATTTTAACCCACTTAGTAACTAATTTGAATGTGTGTCATTCTTCACTTGGAAGACCCATCTGTGCCCAAGTTTTAACTTCCTGGCTGATATCTTAAGATGTTGCTTCAATATGTCTACATAATGTTTTTTTCTTCAAGATGCCATCTATTCTGTGAAGGGCACCAGTCCCACCTGCAGCAAAACACCCCTACAACATGATGCTGTACTGTACTTCACTTTTGGGATGGTGTTCCCAGGCTTACAAGCTTCCCCCTTTTTCCTCCAAGTATAACAGTGGTCATTATGGCCAAACAGTTTGATTTTAGTTCCATCAGACCACAGAACATGTCTCCAAAAATGTTGGTCTTTGTCCCTGTGAAGATTTATAAACTGTTTTCTGTTTTTTTTTTTCTGTTTCTTTTTGAGCAATGGCTTCTTCCTTGCTGAGTGAACTTTCAGTCCATGTCGGTACAATACTCTTTTACTCTGGATAATGACACTTTGGAGCTGGCAGCAAAATGGTAATTAACACAGTGGTATAATTAGCTTTGGCCACAGGCTTCATGTTCAGACAGAGGAAATGCAAACATGCCCCCCCTCCAAAAAAAGTGTTCCCCGTTTTTTCTCTGTCTGCTTGATATTGTACAGTCTTAATGTAAAACCCCACTTTAAATCAGTTTGGCCTGGCTGGAGATTGCTCAGTGTCATAACCTCTGAAACACACACAGCATGGCATCTCACATATGCCTCCACATGTGCTGGGTGAACTCCGTAATGCAGAACACAGTGTAACCGAGCCTACAAATGCAGATTATTTATGCTGTGAATCCCTTTCTCGGTATAGCTTTATATCACACACAAGCGGAGAAATAACTACATAAACAGCACTTCATATAACAAACAAAGGATTTTTCCTGTCTGGCCGTCCAAAACAACTTCACTCCTGACTTCTGATGGAGAAGCTAATATCATGAAGTGACACATTTCGTATAACGTCCCGACCCGATGGTAGACATCCACTTTTATTGGTTTCAGGGAGAACAGTAATTGCACAATGGTAAAAAGATCAAAAATAATCTTTTTGATAAAATGCCTTTGGAAAGAGGGGGTGGGCGGACTTGATTTGAAAGTGAATTGTGAAGTGGGGTATGTTTTGAGAGGACCTTGAGCGTGAGTTTGAACAGGATCGATGCGCATTTGGGAAAGCCAATGGTGATCAATGAGAATGGATTTAGCAACAGGGCGGGAGCGTCTCAGAGCTATAGAGACTGAAGCTGCTGAAATAGACTTTATGAATATTAAACACAATGGGGTCGATAGTGGGACAAGGCCGCTATACAGTCAACACAGGGACACATAGCCCCTGTACACGTGGCCGTCACTATTTATTCACTGTATATTTTTTCATACTAAAATTTGATGATGTCACAATTTAACACCAAGTGCAGGAGTCATATTATTGTATTATTGTGCAGGCTAGACACTATTTTTAAAAGAAATATCTAAACAGAATATTTACAGATGTTGAACATTATCTTTTTTTTTTGTTTTGTTTTTGCAATGGGGTTTATATCCTTGCTATAGCTGAGGCTATACCTTCAAAAGCTCAGGGGCCAGTTGCTGCAGCAGCTTAGAGGAACAGAGAGAGAGAGACGCAGCATCACTCACAGACACGGGGATTAGAGATTCACTGTTGTTAGTCTCAGATTCTGATAATTTGTGCCTGTACACAAAACTCAGAATATTGACACTTAAGCAGTAGATTTTTTCAGAGAATTTTTTTCCCTCCTTGATCTCAGTTCTCTGCTATAGACCTATACAATTAGTGGAACAGCTTAATGAAAGAAAAGTTCAGTTGATGATGCGTGAAGCGTGAAACTTGGCTGAAATATTCATTATACAATAGATTTTAACAAAAAAAGTGCTAGCCCCTCCAATATGGCAGCCATTTTCCAACATGGTTGTCAATTAATGTCTATAATATAACAGGACACCCACATATTGATATTTTTTCCATTTTCCATTTTTAACTCTTATTTTTTGTTTGTGTATACTTTGGCCCATTACAAGTTCATAATCTTTTAGGTCAAATCTGCCTCGTTTGGTCCCAAAACCCCCAAAACCCCTTTTTTTGAATAAATTGGTAAATAATTCGCATACCTGTATTCAGATACTAATGCTTTTTCTTCCATTTAAAATGTATTGCAGTCTTTTTATTTAATGGCACCATTCACTGGGACACATGTGTTCTGTTTACAAACACTAAAATGGCCTATTCTGACTCGATTCATAACTACACAATTGAGACATGAAACAAAAATGACAACAAATTAAATTATTCCATCAGCTAAAGTGTGGTCTCAAATTGGCCCTTCTTTACCTTGCCCACCAAACCCGCTGCCCCCTACTGCTGACGGGATAGGTGTGTGTGATGGGGGAGCATAGTAAATAAATGAATAAGCAGACAAAGCGTGTTTACAGTGCAATGTGACCCCTAGCCTAATATGAGCGTGGCTCTCTCTCTGCACCCCCCCAGCGGATGAACTTGAGGCGCTCTCAAGGGTATACCTGTATAATGATAAGCTGTGTGCTGTGTTGATGTGTATGCAGGTGGCTTGGTGAATGAGTGACTGAGTGAATAATATTGCAGCTATTAGGCAAATAAATTGGACTGGTATTACCTGGCTGCAGCAGAGTGTGGGGTGCTGTCACTAATATGTTCTGACATGGTCCCCCAAGACCTGTGTTATAGGCACTGGGTGTGTGTGTTGTCCCACATCTAGGGCTGCGAATGTACAGCCGAGTTGGATTTACATTGGAGCCATAACTTTTTGCACTATTAAATATGGTAGACATCAAGGAAACAGCAAATTAAAAATTATATGGTACAAATATTGTTATAGTTCTACATTTTGTCCTAGTTTAGATCTGGCTTGTTCCTGGTTCGGTCTTTTTAGCTTCACCTATGAGGTTATTATGTTTGCTTATTCCAAAAGCAGTGATTCGATTTTTATGAAATATTTATGAAGGATCAGTACGAACATTAATAGATTTGTCAGTTCTTGTCAGATCTTGCCTGTTTGTACTGTAACCTAAAATGCAAGTTGTGGACTTTCATAAAACTTTCATAAAAGGTCGGGGGGGGGGGGGGGATTCAACCCTAACCCTAACCCTGGATCCAGGGAGGGGTTGTAATGCCTTGGCCGAGGTATGCCTTCTGCCTTCTGTAAGAGATTCTGAGAGATTGTGTAATGTTGATCTAGTCCAACTCTCTACTGCCTTAAATCACCAGTTGTAGATAAAAATTATAGATGGAACATAGCTGATGTTGATAATTTTATTCTTCTTGTGCAGTAAATATAGCTACCTCTGCAACTGTCCATTACCATCAAGTTCATGTTCTGCACTCCCTTTTTCCACTATTTGACCCCTCCTTCTGTTGTATGCAAATGCTTTCTTTTATATATGTTTTTACTTATGTCAGTCATTTCCTTTGCATGCTTCTTTTTGATTTGTCAACTTTGAAGACACTTTTAAGCACAAGTGTCGATACCAAAGCGCACTCAGATTCATTGATTACTTTTAGCATCTGTCCAAATGGTCTCCCAGCAAAGGAGGCCTCAAGACTCTCCAGGGGACACCAAGCAGTGACTGAAGTACTTCAAAGAGAATATACCTGTATAATATTAACTTCTTCAACATTTTGAGCTACAACGTCGTACATCATATCTGTTGAATCAAACTACACAGGCCAGCCTTTGATCCCAGCATGCCTCACCTGTCACTGGTTCACCACTGTTCCTTTCTTTGGGACATTTTTGATAAATACTGACCACTTCAGAGCAAGAACACAAGAGCTGTAGTTTTGGAGATGATCTGACCAAGTTGTCTAGGTCTTCACAAGTTAGCTCTTGTCAAACTTCCTTAAATTCTTACACAGACTTTTCCTGCTTCAAACACATTTGTCCTCAAAAGTTGATGTGTTGGGCAAGCGTAAGGATTTGAGCTCACCTGGGGCTGCATATTTGGCATTTTTACAGAGAGTTATTAATGCAACATGACAGGAATTAGCTTCTGTTTCTTCATTGGCGCTGTGTCGTCTCAGTGTGCTTTGTGTGCGTTCGTGACTATCCTGAGATGTCCAAGGCCGACTGTGTGCGCGGTGCGGAGATCAATGTTCACGGTCTGGCTTTGAGATGGAGCGAGCTGTCAAAACTGAATTAGATGTTAAATCTTTTGGACAAAATGTATTGGGTTGAGAATTTATCATGTGCCGTTTCCTTCCCTCTGATGTATTGTTGGAGACTCTGTGTTTTTGCGGGGGCAAGTGCAAGTATGTGACGCTGTGAAGGTCTAGTTAGAGGGAGGTTGTCTCAGGGCTATAGCTGTCTATGGAGCATGATGGATTCTGGTTGTGGTCTTTTCCACTTTTTATTGCTGTTTGTACTGCCTGTTTTTGTCCTTTCTAAATTGAAACAACTTGGATGTTTTTTAGTGTTGACGTGTTGTCGTTTATAGGTAGCTCAGTCTGTGAAGTTTTGTTTTTAAAAATTTAAAAGATGGAAAAAAAAGATCAAAAGTATTAGAAATTAGAAGCACTGAGTGATCAAAGATACAGTATTCCCCAGACCTGTACTCAAATCAGAAATGATGTCCAGGGGTAAAATCTCTATCCATTAAGCTACAAAGCCTTTATATTTTACAATGGTGATACATCCACTAAAACTAATCATTTGTTCCTTTTCTGACCCCTTATGGCTTGACTTAGTATTTTTGACTTTATCTCACAGTGGTATAGTGTCCAAGCAAATCCAACCAATACTTTTGGAACAGACAAACCAACCAACCAACAAACAATGGTAAAAACATACCCCCTTAGCATTAAGATTAAAATGCACCCCAGTACACATTGTCCACATCTACTTAGACTTATTTTTGGCAGGCAATTCCATAATCTGTATGTCATAGGCTACAATTGCACCAACAGGCAGCATCAGTGAGTGCCAAAATTGCTTTATTACACAAAAAACACAGCTTGTCTTTCTATGCATACCTTTCATCTTATCTCTCCTTCAAGTGGTTTAATATATCTGTCTTCTTTCACTGTACATCACTGTTAGAAAGAATTCCTTCCCACTGTACAGCCAAAGCTCCCCACCATTTCTTCCATCTGTAGCCATCACTTTTCACCCCATCACTCCCACTGCTGCTCTGTGTGCTCACGCGCCACTATGTCTGTCTACTGATTATGGAGCTCAGAGTCTGGCAAACTGCAATTTATCTGCTAAATATAATACAAGCTATGTTTTCCCCCATGTGAAATTTAACTCTTCTTTTACCCTCCTTTAGCTTATTTTAGGCTGTTGTCCCAAAATAAGAGTCTGTATTTTCAGGCTGCAGATGAGGTTGATCTACAAGCTTATCAAAATACACTTTACTCTCTGGGGCAAGCGCTCTTAATTTTCTTGAAGAATGGAAACGCTGTTCATCATCAACTTTGCCAAAAATGTGCCTTTGTTTTTCTGTTTTCCTTACAGTTTTTTTACAGTGCAGAAACTCCTTATAACACAACTATAATGGATTGGCCTTTGTTAATAATTCATTCACCTTCTTCCACTTATTCCTGTCAGGGACTGCAGGTGATTGGAGCCTATCCTAGTAACTTTGGGCCTTAGGCAGGGTACACCCTGGACAGGGGCCAGCTTGTCACACAGACAAACACAGACATTCACTCTCACATTTATTCACTGGGGGTAATTTCACACACATTCATGTCTTGAGGTAGTGGGAGAAAGCCAGAGTACTTGGAGAGAATCCACAGTAACACAGGGAGGACATGCAGACTCCACACAGAGAGATTGTATGTTGGCCTGCCTGAGGATCAAACCCACGATCTCCTTTCTGTGAGGCGAGAGCACTAACCGCTTTGCCACCGTGTCCCCTCCTTTCTAAGTAATAATGATTATATTAATCCGTGGCAAGGAGGTTATGTTTTACAGATGCTGTCACCTTTGTTAGTCTGTTACCCAGATAACTCAAAAACGAATGGTTTGATTTTAATTTAATTTACAAGAGTGGGCAGCATGGGGCCTAGAAAGGAATGCTTAGTAAATTTTTTTTTAAGAATTCTGTACCATTGTGAGATGTTGATATCCAAGTTGCCACTAAGATAATAACTCCAGCCACAAAGGGGTTAGTAAAGGAACAAATTATTACATTTTGGTGTGGATTCAACTTTTAAAGGGTTCTTTATCAATGTGAGTTATAAAGAGTTTGTGGGCCAATGGAAAGAGTATACCCCTGAACTAGAGAAGAACCCTGGTTTGAGTCCAGGTCTAGGCACTTTCACAGCCACTATATGTTTTTAATAGATGCCTGAAACATCTTTACAGGTTGTGTGCCACTGGAGCTTATTCTAGCTACTTAGTACGTGAAGTACACCCTCCCTGTGGACACTGGACAGTTTTGAAACACCAATTCACCTATACCTGGTTTTAATGGATAAATGGAGAAAGCCAGAGTGCTTAAATGAATCAGGCATTTCTCATTGAAGACCCATCCTTCCTTACTTTCAGTTTTTCTTTCTAGGGTCACTACAGCAAATCATTGGCCTACTAACACCCAGTGATTTGTAGATTTACTTTTGCAAAAGTTTTTGGTTGGATGCCCTTCCTGATGCAATCCTTTCCATTTATTCAGACTTAGGACTGGCGCAAAGAGTTCACTAGCTTTTGGCCTCTTGCGGCTAAATTGCTTATTTAACACCCAATGCTGTTGCTCTTCTAATAACTACATTTCACTAGTGTCATTGATTACCCACCTACAAGGGAGCAGTAGTTACTCATGTCGAGTCCGTGCCATAATTACATCCACAGACAACACTTGTGTACACCCACATCACACCAGCTCAGCCTGCTCTGGTGGTGGTGCAGCGCAGTTAGAGCCCTGGCTCTCATTGGGAACAGTGGTCCCAGTGAGAAGTCGACCGTAGCAATTAACAAAGATGAAAGACACCACGCTGCCTGCTGAATAATTAAGAGGTTTGATGAGTGGGGAGGGGCTTGGTGCAGGTTTGCTCCTCTCACAAACATGTCCAGTAACATTATGTACTGTAAGGATGGTGCAAATGAACCTCAGCTTAACCTAATCTAGCCATAGGGGGTCTGTGTCAAGCCTGTTTACTCTTTGTGCCAGTACCAAGCCTGGATAAATGGAAAGGGTTGTGTCAGGAAGGACATCCAGTGTAAAACTTAATTAATACAGAAATCACTGCACACTAAGAATCTAAATCCCAAAATGTCAAAAAGGCAATCTAAATATCTATGTGCTCCTGGTTTGGGATTTTTTTGCATTTGGTGTATTTTTGTTTTCTTTTGTTCATAGCCCAAACCCAGAACCACTGAATTAAATCTGATTTAAAATAAAAGGTATGTGTACCACTGGCAGTGCTGACGATAAAGGAAGCCAGATATTGAGGCAGACACTGCAAACAGGAAGTATCCCAGGAGTCTTTCATCCAAATGTATTTAAATATATTCCGCTAATTACAAAACTCTGAACACATACTGGCTGATGCAAACATGGTCTGGCGTTTTGTAGCGCAGTTGTACAAGGGATAATTACATTCGCTTGTATGTACAGTGTGTGTATTTGTGTGCAAGTATTGTTGTACTGCATGTCTGAGAGGGGGGTAGTAGAGATAAAAACAGACTTACATGCGGGAGACACGATAAGCACTGCCTTTTCCACAAAGATTAAGCAGTATGGATTAAAGGCAGAACATGCGGGCGGTTGGTGGGGCGCTCTCTCCCCAGTGAAGATGAATCAAGATGCTATTAAGTCTCAAATAAAAACATTTACTGTAGCGATTTATTTCAAAACAACTCAAGTGTCTTGGGGGATCTTTTCTTTATTCACACCAAACCTATGCAAAACATACACTGATTGGGGTTAACATTAAGACCACTGGCAGGCGAAGTGAATAACACAGATTATCTCTTCATCATAACACCTCTTTGTCGGTGGAAAATACTAGGCAGCAAGTGAAAATTTTGTTCTCAAGTAGAAAAAAATGGGCAAGGATACCGATTTGAGTGAGTTTGACAAAGGACAACTTGCAGCTCTTGTGGGTTGTTCCTGGTCTGCAGTGGTCAGTATCTATCAACAGAGGTCCAAGGAAGGAACCTTGAAACAGGGACAGGGTCATTGGCAGCCAGGGCTCAATGATGCACATGGGGATCGAAGGCTGTCCCATGTGGTCTGATCCGACAGACAAGTAACTGTGGCTCAAATTGCTGAAGAAGTTACTGGTGGCTCTGACAGAAAGTTTGTCGCCTATAGTGCTGCAATGAGACCAATAATAGGCAGGTAGTCATAATGTTATGCCTGACGGGTGTATTTGGATACTCTGATGAATACTTTACTTTAAACATGTGTTACAGAATCCTTTCTCTAAGCTTATGTGTTATTTGGTGAGGGATAGTGAAAGTGTAATGCTCTTTCATTCTGCTGCTAATCTAGCCGATCAAATGAAGAGCTCTTTTCAATAGCCACTTTCTAACCACCTGCTTGTGTGACCTCTGCATTGATTTATTGACCAACGTTTGTCTGGACATTGGCCCCAGACACATTGCTCAGTATCCCTGTTCCCTGCTTGTCCTATGCACTATTCCCTGTCATTTCCACCTTTATACCCAACCCATGTTTTTGTTTTTTTGACATGGTTTGATTCAATGTTATGTATATTTTAAACTGGAGTCCTTGATTTTAAGAAAGTCTGATGTTCAAGCAGGACTTTGATCCCAGACTCCCCCAGTTCATACTGTGGAAGTGTCCTTGGGGAAGACCCTGGCCCCTGGATGTGTGGTTACTTGATGTAAAGTGCTATAAGTGCTACATAAATGCAGCCAGTTGCCATTTTTTTTAAAGTGCTGCTAGTGGAACTGCTTGGTCCCACATTCAGCTGTTATGCCGTATTCGAAACGCACAAACATTGTGCTTTTGTTTACACAACTGGATCTTGGCTGACACAGTGAAGCAATATTACTTTGTGGTACAGGTGTGTCTCTGCCAGTGGACAGTCTTTTGCAAACAGAATTGAACACAGAACAGTTTTCACATGCAATAGATAGTTGTGACATACATAGCGCATTTTTTCAGCGCCAACCTCCAAATTACTTTAGAGGCTATATATTGAAATGCTATGTCTTGTTAGATCAGATCAAGATGTACTGATTATGCTTAGATGGTTCTAAATACCTTTGCCTGATTCTAGAGTTGGATCAGCAGCATGTGTCCACTACTACTAAGTGTGGGTTGAACTTCATAGCAAAACCTGAATAAAACTGTAGAAAAAGGAAGTGAAAGAGGGCAACAAGAAAGAAAGAACACCATGTCTCCAGGGGTGCATTTTAATTCATGCGATTGCCCTATATTCCCCTGCAGTTTTTGTTTTGATGATAGTAACACTTTGCATATCTTCATGCTTGGAGCATTTAGGATGTGCTCAGGAGAGGGACCCTGGCTGCATACATGTATGTGTGTTTGCCACCTTCCAGCATCAAGCCATTATATTCATTATATGGTCACAGGAAAGCTAGCAATTGTAACTGTTAATTGCATGTGAGGTAGAAAAATAAAATAACATCAATCCCAGTTTCTCTACGAAGACAGAGAAATATTACTTTTGCTTTAATGTGATGGGTAACAGAAGAACAAAAGCTTCTAAATTGTGTACCCTGTTTTTAGTTTTCATCATTAAAATTTTTTTAAGTCTTGCTCATGTTGCTGTTTTTACTGTCTCTTTTTACTGTGGAATCCATTGGCAGGCGAAGTGAAAATGTAATGAAATTGAACATTAAATTAAATCAGAGATAACCTAATGCACATGTTGGCTTATATAAAACTTTAAAACATTTTTTGATCTTAAAACGTTTCATGAAATAAAGATTTTCTTTCCAGCAGGGACTGCGACTCGTCCTCGAATGCACTAGTGTTATTCATAACACAATAACAATGTTTTGCTTAGTAATATTTATCATTTTTGTGCAATTATAATGCTTTAACCATCTTTGACAGTTTGACAGCCAAACCATAATACAAGGGCCATCAAACCTAAGCGAAACATAGCTATTTACAGCTGTGCTTTTCCCTACTGTGACATGTCAAACTAGAGATAACAGAGCACTTTTGACCTGTGCTCAGCCTATGAGTTTAAGCAGTGCTTCCCTGGTGTCAGGAAGTCTCCCTCTTGCACATATCTTTATTGTAATGCACAAACTACAGAATAAATATGCCACTTTTCCTGTGCCTACACACAATATAGCTTTTGTAAACCCAGCTGTCATGGGCAATTTGCAACCCAAAATACCTCTATATCCATTTTCACTGTATTCAGCCTGCACCGTAACCAGAATATCCTCAACAGTGGGCAGATAAACAGTTAACTCAGATTAAACTGCAGGGATGTGTGTTACTGTGTGTGTGTGTGTGTACTATTGTGTCGTGCTGAGAGGAGCAGTTGAAAAAAGATTTATTTTTGTTAGTTTTATAGCCACAGTGAAACTCCAGGCCTTCCCTGGCATTTTGCCCACCCACCTTTATTCCAGATGTTACTATGGTGAAACTTAGGGGTGGTATCCCGGCAACCAGACAGTCGTTTGGGGCTGGAGACGACTGTTGCTTTAGAGTGATGGATAGATTACAGACAGAGAGAGAGAGAGAATTGAATTGGTTCTGTCTGTGTGGCTCTCACCCTCTCTCTCCAGAGGCCAAGGTCTGCTGTTGATTTAAGCCCTGTCTTAATGTGATTATCACTCCAACGTTAAGGGCTCTGCTCATTCCCTCTGCTACATTGATTTCCATTTAAAACTGTAATTGAGAGGAACAAACATTGGTATTAGCTATTCTCACTCTCCGCCACTCTCTTGTTCTCTTTCTTACAGCATAGACTGCCTAGTTTTTCAGGAGTTCACAGAAGGAGAGTTGGGCTGGCTGTGGTCCAGTGATGAGGATGGTTCCTGGGAGCAGACACAGGGGAAACTGGGCTCTTGCCAAAAGCTGTTATCTGCTGGTATATGTGATGGTCCAAATCAACATACTGTCACACATTGTCTCACAGTGACACAGCGATGGTGAGGTTGACTTGTACACAATGGCACTAACTTTGACTTTATGCCCATGGGCTGGAATGAGAAGGCCACATGGACGATTGTGGTTTGGCCCATGTCCAAAGTAATGTTAACTTTTTGAGATGCAGAGGAGCATGTTAACCTTTAGAGGCCAGACACACTGGGAGGAGAGGAAGAGTCCAACCAGGCGTGTTCATGGGAAATTAATCACCAAGATGGACTCTTAACCGGTTCATTGTTTAGGCAGGGTCAAAAAATAGAAACACATATGTCCATTTCATTTCAAAATGAAATACTTTGCTTAGAACAAGTCATTATTGTAGCTTGGCTCCTTATTAATGAAGATGTTAGTTCCCCTGCCTTTGACGCTGGAGGTCAGGGGTTTAATTTCCAGACTTGAAGCCAAAAACACCATAGGGAGGCCAAAAAAAAAATTAGAGTGTCAGAAAAAACCTCTGAAGTAAAAACCTATGCCAAAGTACAGTATTAAGTTGACCCAAAGATCAAAAGGAAAAAGGCTTAGAAAAATGTATGTGGTTAGTTTAGTTTGATAAACATAAATAGAGTGTTTCATACATGGTATAGTAGTTCTTGTGTATACCTTTTTCCTTTTGGCTTTTCCCTTCCTGGGCCACCACGGCAAATCATTGTCCTCTTGATTTGCATATTAATTTGGCAAAGGTTTTTACCCTTGATGCTCTTTCTATTTATCCAGGCTTGGGACTGACACAAAGAGTACACTGGCTTGTGACCCCTTGTGGTTGGATTTCCATCATCAATTTACCATAACACTTAGCTGTCCCATTTGTGTACAAGCACTCTTGAAACCACCTTCTGTTCTAAGGGAAATACTTTTAGGATGAGGCAAGTCATGAGATAAAGACCAAAATGGATGCAGACAATAGCATTGTTTGGTTGTGGGTCAAGCTTGTTGTCATCAGCAGTAACTCTGCATATCTATACTTGCACAGATTCTAGAGAAGAAGTTAAACAAAGTAGCAAGGAGAGCATTAGTCGGGAATAGGCGTAATAAAACAGGGAATGAAAGAGGAAAATGATTGGGTGGTTAAGTTAAAGTAACAGACCAGATAAATTAGCTAATTAGCTGGAGCCAGCCTATCACGAAGCAACTTCTTATTGGCTGGACAGATTGATGCACTTTCCTCTCATTTGCATAATCATCCTCATCATTGAAACAAATACTCACTCTGGGAGGGAAACGCAGAGTTCAGAGCGCACTCCAACATTCGTATTGTCAGTACTGACAATGTATCAAGCCTGTGTTGGTCTTCATTACCACCCACCAGTGGCAACAACACAGACCACATCAAACTTATAGACAGCATTACCTTGAGACAACAATGAAGTACGGTTGGTCGACGTCATTCCTGCAGTGACATCCCGCCCACTTTCTTCAAGTCGTTACATAGTGCACCTCGCCGCGTTGCACTTACAGAGGAGGATTCAAGGGCAGAGCTAAGTGATATTCTATGAGCACTATGAATGTGGAGAGGCAGCACAAAGAGTGAGAATGAGGAGGGTGAAGAGCACAGGCGACAGCGCCAGAGCAGATGCAAGTGAAGATAGTGGCATTGTTGGGACCTTTTTGTTGTTTGGTGTGTTTTTGTTCTCATCATTTTCTACCCCCCTCTTCTGCTTCCTCCCAAGTACAAAAGAATAAGTGAGTTGACATTCAGCACTGGTGTGGAGAAGCCAGGCAAGTGACAGAGTACAATGCTGTCACCTGTGTGTCTGTGTAGGTACACCCTTGGGTACGCAAACAGTCCAGTGTATGATTTACTCAAGGACAAGGGGTTTCTCTTGTCCCGGTCCATTACAGTTTGTTTGTTTTTATCATAAACTCAAAGCATATCCTTCTTAGACAAGTTAGACACCCCACTGCTCACCAATAGAACTTTCTTACTATGTCTTTTTTTTTTTTTTTTTTTTTTTTTTTCCATCAAGGAGGCTATGTTATGTGCTGTGTTGGTTGGTTGGTTTGTTAGTCTGTTTGCAATATAACTCAAAACTAATGACCGGGATTTGATTAAATTTTTAGGAATAGCACGCAATGGGCCAAGGTAGAAATGCCCAGTTTTTGGTGTGGACTACCATCTGCAATCAGGCATAAGATTCTGTACCTTTACAAGATGTGGCCAGATACTAATTCCAGCCATAAGGGGTCAGTTAAGAAACAAATGATTAGTTGTAGTGGATTCTCTATTGTGAGAGAAGGGGTTTCTGTCTTAATGTATAAAGCATTTTCCTCTGAACATGAAGATTCCTAGTTCAAGGCCATGTCTTTACACTCATATACCTTTGTGAGATTGGGCCAATTACCTCTGGTGGAGGTCTGTGCTCTCCAACTGCTACTAGTTATGTATTTTTTTTTTTTTAAGTTTCTGTTATATTTGTCCAATAGGACTTCTTGCATAGTTTATACTACTTGTGAGTTGTGAGCTACTGTTGTGCTCAGTCACCATATCTTAAAACCATGTACCTAAAACTTTCTTGACTTTGCTTGCTGTAACCACATCATTCCAGTCCTTGGTGATGTTTGGTGTCATGGTGTTGTTGTTGTTTTGGCTCCAATGATGGTTGTCCCATTGAAATGCCAGTTGTGTGTCTGTGTGTGAGACAACCTCAATGATCAATCAGGAATCGCCTCATTCATTATTCACCGTGAGCCCATCCAATCGCTCGGTGCCCAGGGCCACCACACACTGTCATCAATGCCTCCATTGATTATCAGGCCTCATCAGCGTTTGTTTGGCTTGTCAAATCAATGGCTTTTTAACAGCATGTCTTCCTTGCAGGAGACCACAGATGAATATTTCATATCCCCTGTAATCCAGTCATAATAAGAAGCGTAACAGCTTCTGGTTTACTTTCAAGTTGTTTGTTTGTTATCATGAAAAAATAATCATAGGCAAATGTTGCACATACAAGTGTTCACATAGTAAATGCAAAAACTAGTTCTTTTATTTAAATGTTATTGTGCAGGCAACTCCTGCAAGGCACAGGCCCTATCTGACAAATGTAAACATATTTAGTAGTTCTGAGATGTTGACTCCAACCAGGGATCTTCAAGTTCAGGGGTAAATGCTCTTTCTTTTGAGTCCTTACATTCCACAATTATAAAGAATCTACTAAAATTAGCCATTTGTTCTTTGTTCACCCCTTGTGCCCTTGTAGTTAGCATCTTGGGCCAAAAAAACAACATTCTGTACTATTGTGAGATAGGGCCAATCACAGACCTTTCCTGAAAATTACACATTAACAAACAAAGCAACACTGGCAAAAACATAACGTCCTTATGTAAAAGCTGACTGTTAAACACTGAGGAGGAAATTCTTTAATGACTAAAATATGTGCAAATAGCTAAGAGTTGGCTTGAAATTCTAACAAGAAACGTGAAGCAGAGGGTAATGTTGCTGAATGCTGAACTCCTTCTCCTTGTGTCTTTTGACTCTGACTTCACCCCAGATCCACCTGTTTGTGTAGTGGTTATGACAGGTCAGTGCAGAAAAACTAGTGCTGACAGGCAAAGCTTTGCTGGGAAATCGAGAAAGAGTGCTCCCTCCCAGTACCCTCTGTTTGTGTGTGTGTGTCTGTGAGTGTGTATGTGTGTGTGTGAGTGTGTTTTGTGCATAAATCCCTGTGACAGGAAGTCAGCAGGAAATGGAGGGACTTCCACAACACTGTTTACTTTTACATTTCAGCAAAAATCTGGCTTTATTCTGGACAGATAAGTGATGCGGCGTATGAAGAAAAGAAAAGTCTTACACGCCCCTCTAAAGGAAATAAATATTATGTGTCAGACTGATATAATAATAGAAATATCTATAGCAGCTGTTTGGTTAATTTTACCACCATGTTTGTAATTAAATAAATGGACAAGGTGGCAGATTTTGTTAATCTCTTTTAAATGACATGGCTTAGAAGTAGAATTCTATAATTCTGTATAAGTTATTGGCCCTATCTCACGAAAGTAAAATGCTCTATAGTGGCCAGACCTGGACTCAGACCAGGGATTTTTGTGAGCTCTATCCATTGAAACACAAAGCCCTCATTTCTCACAATAGTCAAGAAATATACCTGGATTGGTTTAGATAATTATTAGTTTCTTTACTGGTCCATATTGACTCGAGTTAGTATCTTCTTGGCAGCTGGGATATCCCTTTCTCACAATGATAGAAGATCCTTAAAAAATATAGTACTGGATTCAGATGGTGTTCTGGATCTACACCAAAAACTAATAACGTCTTCCTTAACTCATTACTGACCTCTCCTAAAATTTTCACCAATTCGACCATTAGTTTTTGAGCTATATCTGTAACAAACCAATGTAATAAGGCTAAACCTAGAAGTAAAAATTTTGTGTTTTTCCATCTAATACAAAATATTAAATTTAGCTTCTAATTTAGTTCTTCTTCTTCTTATCTTTGAAAATCGGTTGCATGACACTATTACTGTTAAAAAAAAAAAAAAAAAAAAAAAAAAAAAAACACTGACTAAAAATAGTTTTAAAGTAATATTTTTAAACAAGTCCTGGACCCCACTTTGGGAACCACAGTTTTAGTTAAATGATTTTCTTGTTTCCTTGTGACTCTTGCAATATGTAACAACCCTACATTGCACAGAGAAATGCATGGCTGCTGTGAATGCTGCTGTCCACAGTAGTGTTTTAAATAAAAAATAACTCACAACAATATATACAGATTAGAGGACAGGTCTTTGATAGTTATACCTGGATTATCTTTGGCTAACTAAGTGAACAGTAGAAACGCTTACAAAACAAATACCTCTTGAATGCTTTAGTACACTTGCAAAACCCAAACTCATGTCCCACAAATCCTTCAATACCATCTCAGTGACTCACGACTAGTTTCTGGAGTGGTCTTTTATCCTGAACCCTCTAACGCAGTCCAAACACAAATCGTCACTTCTGTATCTTTAAGTTCTGCTTCTGTTTTTCACCTCTGTGTCTGCGTTTTCTTTAATCTCCTTTATCTCTAACTCTCTCCTCTCTTCTCGTGTGTTTGTTTGACAGGAGCTGAGAGGATTAGATAGATAGGGGAACGCTAAAGACTTTGTTTACTGTAAAGAACATCGCTGAGATGACATCCCAGTTCTGTGAGAGTGGCTTCATTTTCTCTTTCTAAAAACATCACTACTGTTGTTCATTATTCAATACAATTTTTACAATCCACCAATAATCGCCTACATATGACATGTCTAAAAATAATGAATCCTATGATATAAATCTCCCATTATGATTTCCACACAGTCTTAAATTAACAATACAGATAAGTGTCTATATGGATAGTGACATATTTTTCTTATGCTAAAGAGGTCCACCACTACTTAATCTCTCTATAGTAAATTGATATCTAAATCTAACAATACGGTATTATCACAATGTTAACCTCACAGTACAATATTTACTGCCATTGTGGGAAGCTCACCTAATAACAAAAAGTACTCTCCAAAAATACCCTGACAAGCCTTTAGTGCATTAAATATTGTGATATTTCAAAAGTTTATGACTAAATAGGTGTATAACAATAATTTTGCCATGTTGGCTGCACTGAAATGGAGCAAAGAATCATGGCCTATGTAGTTTCCTCTGCTTTTATTACCATTCCAATGCAACAAAACAATGCATATTAGCCCCGTGAGCTTACCATTTGATATTGTAAAGGTCCATGACGATACTGGGAGGCTTTTGATATCATAATATTACAATATATGATAAACACTTCACCCACAACAAAACAGCATAGACTTTACCATGTGCTCTGATGAAAACACGTAACTTCTGCTATTACCACCAATACTATTACTAAAAGCGCTTTTTCACAAGGTCGGAACGGGGCAGGATGGGTTGGTTTGGGGGTGTTTCCACTTCCAAAGTGTTCCAAAGTGTTCCCAAAAAGCCATATTCCAAGAGAGGACGAGCTAATGTTGAGGTGACTTTTTCTAAAAGTAAAGCTAGCATATTCTCCAGACTATAAGTTGCTCCGGAGTATAAGTCGCATTGGTCAAAAAATGCGTCATGAAGAGGAAAAAACATATATAAGTCGCTCTTGGACTATAAGTTGCATTTATTTAAAAATGTATTTCACAAAATCCAAGACCAAGAACAGACATTTAATCTGGAAAGGAAAGTTATTCAACTATGTAATAGCACACAGAACAACAGGCTGAATAGGTGTCTGCGGTACGTTAACGTAACACATTAACAGTTATTCAGGTACACAATAGCATAAAAAATGTAACTGCGAGCTAGGGCTGCACAATATGGAGAAAACATGCAATATTCGATAACTATGTTAAAAATTGAGATAACGATATTATTGCGATATTTGAAAATAGAGCCTACTTTTCGACATAGTAAGTTAAATTCACTACATTTCACAAAAAAAGTCAAAACAGTGTAAAATCAAAACTTAACACAGACTAAACCAGGAAAAAACAAGGCTAAGCTGTGACTGAATTAATTAAATTACCACTAAAACTGGACTTTTTAAACATTTTTATTAAGTCACAACACATTTTCTTTTAGGGCTCTGGTGGAAAAGGATTCTTCAATGTAAATCTCTGTCAGATGGAAGAGCTTAGCGTTATTGCGATATATTTAGATTATTGCGATACGGATATTGCATTTGCTGATATTGCGATAACGATAATTTTGTGATATATTGTGCAGCCCTACTGTGAACCTGAGTAAGCTAAATTAAGATAACAAGCTAGCGAGTCCAACGAAAGTTACTGGTAAGGAAGTTTTCTGAGCTCTCCATCTTATTCTATGTCACTACTGACAGTAATGTTTACTCCTTGATTCATGTTAAATTTGATATATAAGTCACACCTGACTATAAGTCGCAGGACCAGCGACAACTATGAAAAAAGTACGACTTATAGTCAGGAAAATACTGTAGTGTATATTAGCAACAGCTGTTTGCAGTTTAGCGAAATACGGCTCTCGCTTCGAGAATCTAAACTTTAAATTTTTAGTTTTGACTGGATTAAACATGAATTGAACTCATGTCATTATATGCAAAACAAAACTGGAGACCCAGGCACTCCAAAAAAGAAATAACAGCACAAGGAAGTATACTTTAAAAGGCCTTTATTTTTATGGCCAAATCATTAAAAAACCAACAAGGTTTTTCTCAGGGCTCTACTGTCGTTATGTTCAGGTGTTAAAATGTGTTAAAATGGCACAGAGAAATGAGTTTAATGCACCGAAAGCTGGTGGTAAACCTCAAGTAGTCTCCTGTTTACTGAAGCTAATACAGCTTTAGCTCCAGCCTCGCACAGACACACACCAGGATTTACGCTTGTCTTTTTATTAAATATTGCCAGCGCCATAACATTTTAAAGTAAACTTCAAAGACAATTGTATCTCATTTATTAACACAACTTTTGTTGCGCTTGTGTGACGTCATTGTTTATGTAACAGACGCAGTCTCCTGGACCCAGAGTCATGTAAACATGAGCAGCTTTTTGGGCTACTCGTTCTAAGGTGTCCCATACTGACACATCCCATACCATTCTCCTCAGTGGAAAAGCGCCTTAATACTACTACAGCTTTTACCCACTTTGCCACCATGGTAAACCATTTATTTCTAGATTCTCATCATAAACAAAGCCAAAAACACAAAATCATACAAAAAATGTGTACAGTTGTTATTCTTGGATTTTATTAAAAGCTAAGTAACATATCTATGATATGTACTTCTTCTGCAATTGAGATTTAGGTTTCATTGTCACGACCGGTGCTGTACAATGATGCTGACCCTCTGATGCTTCCTCACACGACCTCTCCTCTCTTTATCACCATCTCTGTTTAAAGCATCTTATTGGTCGCTCGAGGTAGATCTTTTGTTCTTTCCTCATGTTAACGCACCAACTAGAGCCATTGTACCCCGGGCCATGAAACACAGGCTGGCCCGAAGTTGTGTTTGGGGCAATAGCGCTATGGGTGCAAACAGACATACTAACAGACATACTAACACACACACACACACCACACACACACACACACGAGTTTCTGTCTTACTTTGGTCTGGTTTTTAAACAGACACACACACGCACTTGGAGACTTGCGTGTACTCCACCTGAGGCTATGAATCAATGGAAGCACGCTGAAGTGTTTGACCTCTGAGTCTGGCTGTTGTGCGTCAGCAGGTATTTTCACTCATAATACCGCCACTAGGGAGGAGACACACATGCACACTACTCCACACAGATGAACATGACCTAGCACTACAACAGTGATTTTAGGTTTAGGCTTCCTTTGGTTTAGCTTAAAGGGGTTATATTATGTAAAATCTTTTCTGTTTTTTTAGCTTTCTACCATGTTATAATGTTCTTCCCTCATCAAAAACATACCTGGAGTCCTCCAACTCCAGGAAGCACTGACAAATCAACAACCCCTCTACATCCAGTCTGCTCCCATTTATTTATTCAAGAAAACTGGTGTACAGCTCTGTTTGCACTGATTCCTCACAGATATTTTTCATTTACTAGTAAAATGGCATCATACAAAAAGTTTAAGGAAATAAAAAGCACTTTTTCTATGGTTCTGTTTAAAAGACTGTGACAGTTATGCACTCTGCTACCCTCTTTTGGTCTTTTCATTGGTTTCTTTATGGCAGTAGTAAAGTAATTTCTGGAATGGCTTTCTTTTAGTAATGTTCTTAAAGGTTGTAAAACATGCAAAGCTGTGCAAGAAGTGACCAAGATTTGTTTAAAAATATATTAGTAAAAGTGTAATATGGCCTCTTTTCAACATATTCTGGTAAGACTTTGTACTCAAGGAATAAATCTTTCTCACAGTGTTAAGAATGAGGGCTAAATTTTGATAACATTTTGACCATTAAAGTGTGCCTACCAAAGAACATAGATTTTCAGGGTATGTTTTTGTTTGGCTGAGAGCTGTACAGAAGGGCGTGTGAGAGAGTGTTTAGTTCTCCCTGACTGGTTCAGATCTGATAAAGTTGACAGCCACAGGTAGATATTGCTGAGAGCAGCCAGCCTCTCCGCTTCACACCACGGCCCTGTCACACGCCCTACTGAAAGAAAATAAGATTTATGCCTCTCTTTGTCAAGTATTTAGGAATATTTAAATGAGATGAAAGCTTTCCAACGGCATTGAGGAGGCCAAGATAACACAGTTGCAAAGCAGGTAATTTATTTTAACATTTCGATCAAACTATTAGTGAACGGTGCAGACCTGGGAATCAGCCAGAGGACGTGTTGCCATGCAAATTCTCCAATGGGAAAAGTGTCTGTGTGCTGGAGTGACAGTTACTCACATAAACCACACCTAAAAGGCAGCTTGTTCTCTCCGAGGCCTGCTTCATACACACCCGCGGGCTGTTTGTTCATGCTCTGGTCATGTCAGACGATCTACTTGTATTTTTCACACTCATTTGTCTCCCACAGGAACCTGACAGAATGACAGTACCCACCAAACAGAACATCTGCATCTTAATGTGCATAGATTTTATCCATCTAATTTCCTATATGGCCCGCACAATACAAACACACATGTGATCACATCTACAGTACAATGGGTCTTTTAGCCTGTGCCCGCTTCATAAAACAAATGACGAAATAAATTCTTGTAATTGCACAAAGAATCACATATATGCAATCACCCTCCTTTGCATTGCCTTGCCTATTATATGGGCCCTTGAAGAGGGCAAAGTAGTAGCATAATGACATTGAAGTGAGGCTCTGAGCCCTGTGTACATAGAATGAAAGGAGAAAGGAGAGAAAAGGCTGCACCCTTATTCAATTAGCCACACTGGCCCGGAGTAATTACCTCTACTCTCCCTAATTCGCATGTAAATTTGCGACGAGCACTGCACTATTTTAATACAATTTAGCGCCACTTTGACTGGATGCCAGTGTTGTGCACAATGAGCAGGAGCTGTGTGTGTATTAGTGAGTGTGTGTCCGGGACATACAATAACTGATGAAGAAAGATGAATCCTTTGTATGATTTAGGCAGCGTGATAGGCAGAGCGAGCACACACAGGGATGAGGGCAGTGGAAGGAGAGAAGGTCTACAGTGTTGACATAAAGATCAGATAAAATCTGCAGTGGGACCTGCTCTCTTCCTCTGTCCTGTGGGAACAGCTGCTCTGACACTTTCCTACAAATCTGCTCCTTACTGGCTTTACCAGTAAATCTGTAGTAAGGCTGTACCATATTTAAAAACATGCATAATAGAATAACTATGTTTAATATCACAATAATGATATGACTGTTGATATTTGTACATTTGTTTTGATATAGTTAGTTGAACTGAATTTAAAATATGATTTCAGTCTCTGTATGTACCAGTAAAAACTTAATGTAACTTTCTTTCAGATGGCGGATCATAACATTATTACACTACATTTAGGATGTTGCGATACCGATGTTGCATGATACATTTGCGATATATTGTGCATCTCTAATCTGTAGTACAAAATAAAAATACATTTCAAATGCACTGAATTAAGCCTCAAAACTATTCAGATTTGTTTGAAACCATTACCTGTGTGAGCTTTTCAGGCAAGCAGTGAGTAAATTCCAATCTCTGCCACTATCTCTTCCCATTATTGATTTCCCTCAGCCAATAGATTGTCTGCGTAGATAATTGTCTAATTAGCCTGCTAATTGGTCCGTATAATTAGCCATTTTAGGATATTGTCCGGGATGAATAATATTGGTCTGTGTCAAACATTCCCCAATAGCTATTCTTGAGCTGCACATCTCCCTGTATGCCACAGACAGAGGGATCAATGTCCGGCCCAGTGTCCCTGCTGGGCCACAGGGGTACAACAATGGAGAGATGGACCAAACAAAACAGGTAGGGATGGACACGCGAAAAAGATAAACATGGAAACTGGGAATGAACAGCATAGCAGAAAAACCTGTGTGTGCTACTTTCACAAGAGTTTGTAACAATAACTGGTGTAATACAATGAATAGAGTTTGTGTTTGAGATGAGGTTAATCAAGTTAATTGAAGTTAGAAAGACAGGGACATCTGACATGGATAGTATCTAAAAAAAGACCATAAAAGCTTATTTAACTATATAAATGATCATTGGTCATGTATTAAACTAATGAAAATACACAACATTTTGTTCCAATCCCAAGCCCAGATAAAGTGACTGGATTGAGTCAGGAAAGGCATCTGCTGTAAAATTTAATGTTCTGGTGATCCCAAAAGAGAACAGCTGAAAGGAATGAATAAAATGAAACACCAATAAAAATCCAGTTTATGTCACTAATACCTTCACATTATGATGACATGATTAACTGCACATTTGTGTTTTGCTCTAAGCTTATTTTTTGCTTGATAATTAAAATATGCTGTAGCAGTGGGCATTCCCTCTGCTTTAAACAACGCACAAACAACAATGAAATCTTCCCATTAAACCTGACTGGGCCTGAGATGGGGATTTCCCATCTAAAACATCCGTGGCATTTGTCAGTGCAGCCAAATAAGGTAGCGCTCGACCCGTCTCCTCATTTAGTCTCTCTTAACTTTATTTTGTCTCTCTTTAGAAAAGACAGATTAGATTTGACAGTTGACAGGTTGGACGTGCCACTTGAACGGAAGACTCAAAAGCATTTGTTTAAAACATAAGCAGTGAGGTAGAAAAAGGGGCCAAGCTATGTTTGGTGCTAAGCTCGGATGTTTATTGGTTTGTGTATGGTCTCTGTGAACTTTATTTGAGGTGAAAACAGGCCATGCATGGCCATCTCAACTGTGTGTATGGGTAAGCACAGAGCTGGATGTGCAGGGTGGGTCTGATCACATAAGCAGGTGTTTCGCAGCTACGGAGGTGATGTTTCTTCTGAAGGCTCTCTGCTTTCACCTACTTCTCCTCTATATTTGTCTGCTCCACACATAATAAGACGTTGTTTTACCTGTCCTATATTTGCAGCTTGAGTGCACATAGATTTGTATGGGAGTCGGGCAGATGTCACCTGGTTTTGTGTGTGGAAATCCCCAGCTCCCCAGGCCCTGCTGTGTAATGACTCACTCATTATTTCAACTGTGTGTTTGTCTGTGTGTAGTCTAGCTGTGTTCAGTGTGTGCAAGTTTAGAGTGTAGATAGAGCCTATATATAAACAATATATATGTGTATCTGTGTTGGGGATATTCTTATTGTCACAACAATTTGTTTTAGGCAATTAGGACACATACTATAAGTTTAAACAAGTCTCATTTGTCATTAATGCTTTGTTCAGGAGCTGGAAACAACTAACTACAAGATCACAGAGCTTCAATAGACCTTTTTGTGCATCTTAATATTTTCTTAATGTTTATTGCTCTGGTTTGTGCTTTTGTGACCTATGCATTGTACAACTGTTCACCCATAGAACATAGTTAGTTTTTACACACATATATCCGAACGCAAATCTAAATGCTGCAGTGTAATCTAGATGCTGCAATATGTTCATTAGAATTTGCCTTGAATTTAATAAACCTTTTTAAATATTGTCAAAAGCGGGAGACGGGAGAAAAGGGATGGCTTTTATGTATTATGTTTGACCATATCTCGCAATGATACAGAATGTAAACAACTTGCCTAATGATTTCTTTCTTGGCCCATTACTAACTTTTCCTGAAAATCATATAAAAATTCAGCCACTACCTTTTTATTTGTGGTGGTCAGAGGGGCTGTAGGCACATAATGGCAGCCACACTTCCTTCACCGAGTGTGAAGAAAAAAGAAAGTAGAAAAGCGCTATATGACTAATGCATTATTATTATATTTTGTTATTATTTTACTGTATCTTGCTAATAAACTAACACCTTATTTTATTAAACTCTTACTGATATATTTCCATCTAATCTAACCCTTCATTCCGTCTGTCTATGTCCCACATCTGTTTGTATTTCACTTTTCACTTTTTGTTTCCTCTTCCATTGTGTTTGTATCATGTGCCACACTTTACAGTCTGTAAGTGTGACACAGGTTTCAGCCACCTTTTTAACACTGGCCACTTAAAGATGAGCAGAATCAAATTAAATATTTACAATAGACAGTATAGACCCCAGCAAATAGTCTCCACCAGCACAAAGAAAAAAAAAGGTGACTATTCAAGGACAACTTCTCCCTTTTCAGTGGTTTGAAATACTGACATTAGTGACATGCTGGTATGCACACACACACACACACACACACACACACAAGTGATTTTTGTAACTACAAAAACACATTTATTGTCATATATGAGGCTATAGAGTCACAAGCATGCATAAGTCCATTGACATAGACACTAGATAATATACACAAGTTGCTGGCACTCTGATATGTGCTGGTGAATTGATCCAACTCTTTTATCCACTAAATAACTTAGTATCGATTGAGCGACTGGGAGAGGGAGGAAGTGGAGGAGGTGGACATGGATGTGCAGAAAGAATTAAGGCTTACCAATATCCAGGAGCTGTCCACACTGTCGCCAGGTCACATGATCCAACAGAGGAGAGGAGGATATGGACAAGTCAGATAGACCAGAGTCAATCTTTCTTTGATTTAGTTTTAGTAGTTTAAAAACATGAGACAGAATTGGTTAGAGCTTTTTACATAACAATGGGAAAGACATAACCTGGGTTCTTCTAGTTCAGAGGTAAATGCTCTGTCCTTAGAACTACAAAATCTTTATATCTGTAAAGATTTAGAAAGAGGTGAGAATGATGATGCATGATATTAAAAAAACATATGTGATAACTATGTTCAGTATCTCGATAACAATATGACTTGGCCATAGTAAGGTCACGCTTTTATTAACCATGGACATAGCCATAGTAAAGTTTTTGATTTGGTCATAACACAGTTTAATTTACTTATTTTGACAGTGCACATTTTTGTTCGATGGAAGACGTTAACATTGAATACACACTAGATAGACTGTCAATCTCATAGCTTCTGCATAGCTTTCCTGGATTACATTTTATCACCAGCTTTCCCGGTGGTGTTTCCTTTATGATCCTGGTCCCTATCGGGTATTATGTATTTCTTATCATTTGGATGACGCCTGGAGGTAAAGTGTGATCCAGCCCCTTCCTCAGCCCCCAGGGGAGCCCGCTGTACGCCCATTGAGGGTTCAGAGGCTAATTGGATATATCACCGAGAAAAACATTTAAAATCCCAAATCAATAGCTGCCTCTTTAATGCTTTTCCTGAAGAAGTGCTCTTCTGTATTGCCACTGACCCTCCCTCTCCCTCCCTCTCCCTCCCTCTCCTCCCTCTCCCTCCCTCTCCCCACTCCGAGCCTGTCTCCTGTACAATCTTTCACAGCCTATAGGGGCCAAGGGATCTGTGTAAGGGGTCAACGAGCTAAGGGCTACTAGGGGCCAAGTCCGAGTTAGCCCCACGGGGGTCTTTGAATTGAATGGTGGATGGTGATGTCCATGTTCGGGGCTGATAGGAAACATCAGTAAGAATAAGATCCAAAGAGCGCATTTATGGCACATAAAATAAGTGAACAGCAACAGGCACTATCTAGTCTAATGAATGCATGTCCGTTTTTGTGCATGTTGCTGAAATTTGAGCTCCTAAGCCTTGTCTCTTCATGTAAGTGTGTGTTAGGGCAAGAGGCTACATGTAATAATGGCAGTTTTGTGTCTCGGTGTTGATGAAAAAGGCAAATAAGTGTTTTCAGAAATGTGCTGTTTGGACACATCTCCTTGCCCCCAAAGGTTAAAGGCCAGGAACGGATGCATATGCTCCTTGCTTGAACTCACCAAAATCAAATAGTTTCTTTTAAAAGACACATTTTATACCAACCATTTCTTTTGGGATGTGTATTATAGCGGCCTTCTGTGCTGATGCCTCCATTTTTTTTTCAAAGTTAATACTAAACCTTGCTTATGTTAGTTTTCCAAGACTTATACTAATATTTAAACAATAGAGGATGACTGTATGCATAATGCAAATTTGTGGACCCTTCTTCCTTTTTGTGGGGCGAATGGTTTGAGACTCCTTCCCATGTTACTGTGGGGTTCTCTTCGGGAACTCTGGATTCCTCCCACTCTCCAAAGACATGCAGGTACAGGTGAAATAGTGAATATAAATAACTTTGGCATACAATTTTAATTCTTTTTAGTCCTTTTTTTTTCTAACAAGTTCAGCTCAGTGCAGGCTTTGCAAACATCCTCTTTTGAGTGGAATAAAAGTCAGTGAATAAAAGTCAAAGTTCTGTTCTGGTTTTTGAATCAGCTCTATTATGTAATTTTTCAATACATCAGAAGCATCCCTCCTATTTTAACAGATGATAATGTTGAAATATCAAGAGAAGGAAACAGATGATAATCTGAAAAAATATACTGTATCTTTGCTTAGAAACTTAGAACTGGACTTAGAAATTTCAAGAAAGTTCAACACTTTAAAAGTTAAAAGGAACCCACTGTATGTATCCCAACATGATCTTCAGCGTCTTTATTTGAAACATTAAAATCTTTTCCTTATAGCACGCTCGCTGCCTGAAGTAATTGCAAGCTGTTACAGAATGTCTCAGCAGCCATTAGTGTAGTTTAGAAAGCAGAGGCCTCTCAGATGAAATCATTATTTGCATGTTCTGTTTGTTTTTATTGCCAGCGATTACATCTCTGACTGGATTCAGGATGTTGGAGCACATTTAGCAGGACCCCTGGTGTGTCTTGCCCCTCTTTCGAGTGTGGCATGAGAGTTCGCTGGCTGCATGCATGTTTTTATACACTACGAACATTAGGGATCAGTATTGTCTGTCGCCAGCATTATTGCTTTTGACATAGTTTCATTTCCAGAAAAACAGGAAGCAGAGATGGTTGTGTTGCACTTGTGTCCCAGAGGCTGTATTTAACTTGACCCTGGGTTTTCATTGATTTAATGCAGATCTAGAAAAAAAAAAAAAAGACCACTGCAAATGATCAGTTTCGTAGGTTTTATCTGTTAATATGTGCAGTAAGGTACAATGAACTGCTTTTTACTAAAGAGCATTCATAAATCAGTATCAGCTTTGCTTGATGGTCAGTGAGCTCTTAAAGCAGAGTGAGGTGTGTGAACAAATTTAACAGACATTGGCCTGGAATGGCTGTCAGACTCAGTTTTTCCAGAGTTGTATGTGAGTGTACAGGGACATGCATAATACTGCTTTTTTTTTTTTTTTTTTTTCCAAAATTTGTAAACGGTCTTGAGTTTCTTCAAACAGTGTATGATTTGTTTTGTTTGTTCTCAGAGTCGTTCTGCTTGTGCAACCACGTTCGGGGTTGTGAACTATGAGTGTCCAGTCACTCTTGGTCAAGAAGTGGAAGTGGGGCAGTGTGAGCAGCCCCCATTCTGCACAAACGTGTTACATCTGACACTGTGTTTTCATTGGACCCAAGCCATGCTCTGCTCATAGCCTCTGCCTCTGCCTTACCCCCCTGACAACCTCCTACCTCCTCCACTCTCTCTCCCCTTCCCACTCCTTCCTTCCTCTGTTTGCTTTTGCTCCCTTGATTCACTTTTGGTGCCAACTTCGACCCCTTTCTTTGTCAAACGACTCTCACTCGCTCTCTTTACAAGGTCTGCCTGACTGCGAGAGGCGGACTTGGATTGAAAACAAGGTCGTGGAGGGGGATATCAACAAAATAGCACATATCATTTTCACTCATTGGAGTTATAAGTATTTCAACTAAGAAGGGCAATCAAATCTGGTTATGATATTTATATAGTTATAGTAATTTAATTTTCTGTTACATTAACATACTTTTTTACTAGGTTTTCTGCTTATATAACTTTAACACCCTTTAATGGAATACAGCTGATTCTTGTAAAGTTACACAGAGTTACAAGACTAGAAGCAGATTCAGTCAAGGCATTGGCCATATCTTGGCCATAACTGTAAAAAAAATAGTGCAGACTTGGACTCGAACCTGGGATGTTCAAGTTTAAGGTAAAATATTCACTGACTGCCAAACAGAGCAGTCATGAATAAAACAAAAACAAAAACAAAAAAACAACAACAACAAAAAACTGCTGATGATTTTTACATTTGGAGTTCTGCATCTTGTTCTCTCCTTACATAACTTTGACCTTTAATGAACTGCAGCTGATTTCTTTTGACTACAATGTCTTGGTGGCTTTGGGTCATTGGCGCTATCTCACAATGGTAAAAATGTTAGGTGCTTTTCCACTGGATGGTACAGTACAGGTCGTGTCAGTACGGGACAGTTTGGTACTGGCTGCCCAAAAACCTGCTCATGTTTCCATTACTCTGGATCCAGGAGACCAGCTATTACATAAACACTGACATCACTCAACAAAAGTTGTATTAATAAATGAGATTAAATATAACGTTTTTGAAGCTAACTTTAAAAAAACATAAAGGTGGTGGCAAGAGACGAGAGTAAATCCTGGTGTGTGCTGGAGTGAGGTAAACTGTATTAGATTCAGTAAACAGAAACCACTGTTGCTAACATACGGTAGCTTTCTTTTTTGCAAAAGTCACCATAATATTTAACTCATCCTCTCTCGGAATACTGCTGTTTATCACAAGGACAAGTATGCATTTGATTAAAAATAACATTTCCCCTTTTATTTCTGTTCTTTGGCTTGTTGTGTTTGCCCGAGTGAGGATTCTCTTTTGTCCAATCAACAGCAGTGCCCACCTCTAAGCGTTCCAGACCGCTTAACCGTGCTGGACTACCTTCATGTAGAGCAGCTTGGAACGCTTTTAGGAAACACCTTGGAACACTTTGGGAAGTGGAAACACCCCCTAGTGGAAAAGCAGAGCTAGACTCAAACTGGAGTTCCTGTAGTTCAGGGTTAAATGCTTTATTAATTGAGGCACAAAGCTCTTATATCACATTATGTTAAAGACTCTATTAAAACTCACATTTTTTGTGTTGCAGTATGCAAAGACTGGACATAAAATGACAACAAATGTAAACTGTATATCTTTCTTCAAGCCAGTGGTTCCTAAATGGTGGGTCAGTACACAAAAGTAGTGTAAGTAGTGTACAGGGAGGTTGATTATAGTTCCATATTTAGCTTATTTGAAGCCTAAATATTGTTTAAATTACATAAAATTATTAAACTGATTATAATTCAACTGAACATAATATAGAAAAAACTACTTTTGTAAAAAGTAATGAAATTATTAGACATGTAATTGGATTCCACAATCAGAAAAGTAGGAGACTTGTTTAAGCCACTTTTATTTAGCAATAGACAGGAGGACACTACACTTGGGGCCACATGGCTTGTGTGTGTTACAAGATGTTTTCTTATTGATTTACAGACAATACTATTCTGAAGAAAGGAGGAAGGCTTTGGCTAAAGAGGAACTGGTCTCTCACACATTACTTGTACTTTTTGTATTTTATTTGTGTCCCCAATTCCCAAAAGTAAATTAATAGAAACAAAAAAACACTACTTTCATAATTGTTTTGCATCTATTTTGACATTACACTTAGTTTCTGTCAATGCATAAACAATGCACAAATTATTATTTCATAAATATCTCAAGCTAGTTTAATGTAGTGATTTAAATGTCCTTAAACCCCAATAAACCACGCTCATTTCACTATATGCCTAATGTCTGTGATTAATATTTTAGACATCTTGTAGAATATTGCAAAAAAACAGAAGGAAACAAACGCCCGAATCTGTGTTGCTCAATGTTGTCTCATGTTATAGCACAAAGGACAGCTGGCTTCATAATAACAAGTGGATATAAAACAGCCTGTTTAGATGAGCATGACGTGAGGCTCGTATTATTCTTGCACTCGTCTTTGACACAAACACACACTTATTTCACAATCTTTCCAGGCCTCCATTTCTAATAGTGTGCCAGATGCCCCCACCCCAAATGCTGTTAATCATATTATCTGGAATCCCTAGCACTTAAATCCATAACTGCTGCGCGTATTAATCGCGGGGAATCTCGTTATCATGTCTATATTAATTAAAGCCATCTGCCAGGGATGAGGTGAGGGTAGGCGTATCCGGCGGGGACACTGTGGAGAAACAGGGCACAGCATGCTGCTTTATTATTATGTAGGCATTCAGCTGGATGTTACGGATACGGCAGGGTGCTAGCTTAAAGAGTAGCCACGGCTACCGCGGTAACAGCATTATTGTCATACTGTGCTGCATTATCAATCCAACTGCATAAGCATTTTAGTTAGGGCCCAGTGGAATTAACTGTGGACCGTTAAATGTTTATGCACACACACTCAGAGACTCAAGTTCCTGACCGAAGAGACATGAGGGTACGCATTACTTTTAGGAGGAGCATGTAGACTTGAATGCCGATCCCCACATGAGGTTTTTCTCTGCACACCTAACTTGCCTGCAGGTACATGTGCGTTAGTGTCACAAGCGCGTCACTAGACTGGGGACATTGCTTGCCTTCTTAGCTCATCTCTAAAACAAAGTAGGGCCTAAATGGAGGTTCTCAGCTGGTGGGTCAAGAGCCAACAGTGGGTCATAGAACTGTTTCCAGTGGGTCGCAGTCCTTTGCCAGGACAAAAGAAGTCGAATTTTTAAGAACATATAATCAATTTATACTCCACAACAATAGGTGGCAGTATGGGACATAAGGAGTATAGAAGAATCCCAACAAGACACTGTTACACCTATGGTTGAAGTGCTGTGGCCCTGAGGTGCAATATCAAAATTGTTTTTGTCCACTGGAAAAATAAACCCAGATGATTTTTAAATGCGTTGCCTGAAAAAAGAAACCCACCTCTAAAAATGAAAGCGATGCCATTGAAATAAAGCCATGTCCCAAATTTAAAAAGCTTGTTTAAAAAAACTCAGTTATCAAAATAAAATAAACTTTTCCAAACAAAAAGAGCTCATCAAAATAAAAAAAGCACTCTTTTTATGTTTGTGGTGGCTTTCTTTTTTGAGGCAGCACATTTAAAAATCTTCCTCTGCTTTTATTTTTCTAATGGACAAAAACAATGCACCTCAGAACCACTGTACCGAAGTGAATGCTGCTTAAGTCTCCTCAATATCTCTCTTTTTTTTTTTTTTTTTTTTTTTGGTTTGTGGCTTTTTGGTTTGGGTGATTTTGGGTCCTGAACACAGACCAGTTGAGAAGCACTGGCCTTGAGTGAACATTTTTTATTTTTTTTTCTAACACACTACAAGAACACTGTCACTCATACCTTACTGTCAGGTTTCTGGTAATTACATTTATGTTTGTTTTGAAATGTCCTTTTTTCAGGTGTTAATATGCTTTACTCATGCTGCATATCGCAAGTTAAGTCACATATAATTACCGCAAAGGAAATTCTTTTGCCACAACATCCCTCAGAGTAACTCACCTCATAGTTTAGGCCCTACTCTGCCCACTGCAAAAGCATAAAAAATGCTGGAAAATGAGCAGAGACAGAGGGGGAGAACCTAGGTGGGTGGGCAAGGGAGAAGGAGATTATGTCGTTTGTTTTATACGTATTAAAGCAGTGGAGAAAAGACTTATTAATGCAGGTAAGGTACGGTTTTACAGCAAGTTCGTCAAAGGAGGTGTCACAAACTCGCGAAAAGCCATGGACAAGCAGAAAAAATGACAACTATTGCGAAGGAAGTCGTTAATTTTTGGCATTCACAGTTTATTTAGTGACTAGACTGTATTATATCCCAGTCATTAGGGGTCATAAGAGTGACACTATCAACCAAGGACAAATGCTCAGACTGTTTTATAGCACCCCTACTCAAATTTAATTCCTACAGCTATGCACAAGGAGTCACAGGCCAGTGTACTTTTTGTGTTGGTCCCAAGCCCGGATAAATAGAAAGTGTTGCGCCAGGAAGGGCAAAACTATACCAAATCAATATGCAAATTACTGCATACTAGAAAGTAAATAAAAAGTACTAAAATATAAAAAATAGTACTATATATTGTACTCCTAAAGCCAAATTGTCACTGTTTAGGAGCTAAAAATAATGTGATTTTAGGGGTGAATTATACTTTAAAGATCTTGCATACTTGTTGAAGAATCTCCCTGCTGGTTACTGATTGTGGGTGATTGTGGAAACTCTACGGCACGTTTGCCGCCCAAAGTTGTAACACAACTTGACAAGCACTTCCTGGTTGAGTGTCGCAGCAACCCTCTTTTGTTGGTGATCATATATCCATCTGTCTCTACTGTCACACTGCATTATCGAGCCCTGTCAGGAAACTATGCACATGTAGGCTTTAACTTTTAGTCTTTGGTTCTGCTTCGGCGAATAGGACCCGACACTCGGAAGCAAGCGGTATCATTGAAGGCAAGTCGAGGAAGCCTTCAGTGCACCCCTTTTTTCAATTGAGAGCTCCCCTGCACCACACAGGAGGATGTGTTTGACTGCCCGTAAGTGATGGTGTTAAAGCATCACGGATCTACTCATGAAGAGGCTGCCCTGGAGGAAAAGAGATGGAAGCGCAAAGAGTGAAGTTCAAACGAAAATAATATTAAACTCAGCATTATTCAGAAAAAGGAAACGCCGTTAAGTTTTGATATGTTGCCTTTTCCTCAGCAAGGTATGGCTCGGAGGCAGGCGCATAGTCAAAGAGAGAGGTGGAGTTAAGGCGAGGAGAAAGAAGATAGGAAAGGCATGTTAGGTGGAAGAATAAAAACTGGGGAAAAAGCGTCCCACATCTATCTATCCATCGCTATCGCTGGCCCCTCCCTCGCACTTCCTTCATCTTCTGAAACTTCAATGCGCTATATGGAGGAAAAACAAGACAGTGACTAGGGGCGTAATCCTGGGCGGCCAGTGCTTCTCAACACACACAGCAAATAGACGGCATGAGTGACAGCTGATCAGGAGGGCCTACCAGCACTGCCACCCCTCTCCCCCTCCCGGCTCTCATCCCAGCACTCATCTGATTTGATCCATTAGCATTCTTCTCTCTGTGTTGTTCTGTCAAGCTCAGTGGCACAACCTGAGTCTGAAGCGGTTGAACTGTCGCCTTGAGGGCCTCACCTGAGAGAGCTGACAGCTGCCTGCATAATCAGCCCTCTGTGTGCTGCCATCCTGGCTCCTGATTGGCCGCAGCCTGAGTGCAAGTTCAGAAGGGTGAAGTGCTGGTACTGGTTATGCTTTGTTTGGATGAGAAAAAATACAAGAGTGCATAGGAAAAATGAAATCCACAAGGAAGGAGATACGTACATGTTATTGGTGCAGTGTTTCTGGATCATGTTCATGGCTTCTTCTTTGCATGATACAGCTTTAACTTGCATTTGTGAAAACTGTGTTCAGAGACAGTGTCCTCTCGAAGTGTTCCTGATGCATGCAGTGATTTCCTGTACAAAATATAGCCTGGTTTTAATGCAGTGTTGCTTGAGGTCCTGAAGATCATTAGCTTCTCATACACTGAATGCTGCATACATTGCATTTTTAAAACATATATATGTGTAATATATTTACACCTAATGTTGTGGTTGTAATGTTGTTCCTATTATATTGTGAATAAAATATGATTTGTACACAACCAAATTGCACAAGTTATGAAACTGGTACCAACTTCCCAGATATTTAAATCATTTTATGTGTAACACTTTCACGACAAAGGGAAGAGGAAGTCCTTTCTTTTTTCAACTTTTAAATTTTTTTTATTTAACCTTTATTTAACCTGGAAAGTCCCACTGAGATTCAGAATCTCATTTACAGGGGAGTCCTGGCCCCATGAGGGACCTAGTGTACATCTGAATACAGTGAAATAACAGTGTTCAGAAACCAAGAAAGAATATACTTTATTGGTGTAATAATAAACAGTAAATGGGAGGCTTGAGTCATGTATTTTTAATAGACCACATATCACATATAAATGAACTTATCAAACCTTTTCTTGTAATCCATTTGGAAGATGCGTCAGATGAAGCTGTCCTGCCCTTGACCCTTGACCGTGGCACCTGGTTCTGAGCAGGGAAAAAGGCTTCAGCGGTGGATCCCTAAAATAGGTCTGTCACATTTCACATGTCCATGTTGCTGTCCCCTCCCAGGGCCCGCCCCGTCCCACACAACTGCCCCTCTGTTCGCCTCTGTTTGCTCTGGAGGGAGAGCCTTCAACCTCAGGCCCAACCTAAACTACTTTTTTTTTTTTTTTTTTACCACTGTCCACATTTGTTCCAACTTCACCACTTGTCTTTTTTCTTATGACTCATTTTTTTTTCAGTTGAATCTTTAAGAGCTGCCATCCCTACTAGCTTTTTACCTCTCTATTACTCTCCCGTGAGATCAATTTACCTGCGTGTGGTTGAGTTTCCTCACACACGCCACCGTTATGGAGTCTTCTCTGCTGTCATTCACTTCGGTGCTTCATCTTCCAGAGATCCTGCTAACTTTCTACCTCCTCCACTCATTTCAAATTCAATTAAATCTCCAGAGATTCAACTAACTTTTAAAAGGATAGGGGCATATCTCACTGTCTCTTTCATTCACTCGTAACTTTATGGGCTCTTAGTTTTTCTCAATTTCTTTTTCTTTTCTGTGAAACGTTATTACCTTGAGTTTTGTACCTCAAACTTCAGTCCTACACCCACCACTGTCTCTCCCTCCCCACAGCTTGTCAAATGGTCAATGTTGTCCAGGTACATGTTATTCTTGGTGGAGGACAGAAGTAGGACACGGAGCTGTGGGAACAGAACTTTCGGAGTGGGTTTCTCCAAAACAAACCTCATCAGTCTTCTGCCAATCTTTTCTTAACCTGACCGAGGGGTGAGATTTCCCCAAACGATACGTGGCAATGTATCCTATCATACACATTGCATCAGAATGTCAACTGACTGTAAATCCAAAGTAAATACAGGTGATTTAACTCAAAGCCGGTGTCCGCTGTGATCCAGAGCTAACCTAGGGCAGGTGGCTGGATCTGGGCAAAGCAAACATTTTGACTGCTTTGAAACACAAACTTTTCACTGATGGTGTAGCAGTGGTAAGGCTGCTGGTATTCAACGGTGAAAAGTAACTGTAACTCAACAGGTAGCCTATAACAAAGTACTTTTTTGAAGATTATGTACTTTTTTTTGTAAAACATGCTTAGACTTTTAGGCCATGAGTTCGGCGCTGGTTTGGGAACAGTAGTACTATTAGTTGTAGTAGTTTATGTAACAACTGCCAAAAAAAAAAAATATGGAAAGTTTTGAACTAATACTTTTTTACTTAGTTTTGTTGATTTATTTTACCTCTTTCCTTTCAACTTTTCTCTTCTGGAGCTTTTATGCCTTTCCTGATGTAACCCTCTCTTTTTATCCGGGTTTGGGACTGGCACAAAGAGGACATTAGGTTGTGGTTTCTTTTATTTCTTCTTGTGTAATATCATTATAAAGTATCAGTACTTTTACTTGGGTACAGGTTTTGACTTCTTTCACTTCTGCTGGTTTTCACGCTCTTTGTTTTACTTCCATTTCTCTGACCGCTGGTTGTCCAAGGCGTCATTGTGGTGATGTGCTTTACAGCCATCATGGACCACAAACTTGTGATGGATGGGCTCACAGATCTCTTCTTTTTCCTTTCTCATGTAATTGGTGGATTAAAAACGACTTGTTTGTATGGCCGTAATGAGATTGCGGTGTGGCAAATGAGGATGTATGTTTTTGTTTTCACTCTGAGACAAGCTGTACAAACACAAACATTGTTACAGTTTAATGGCTGCAAAGTGACTTGGCCTATGATTGATGTGTGACTGTAATGCAAGCCAATGGCCCGTATAAAGAGAATTGGAATGTATTTATTAGTATTTGATTCGAGACAATAGGACAGAGTTGGTCATAAAACTACACTGAAGGTGCAAATGCAAGGTCTGATAATGAGTCCTTAATTGTCTGAATTATTAGTTGTTTATAAAAAGCTGTTGTAATTGAGACTCATAGAAAATAACACGTTTCATTTACAGATCAGAGCCACTCCTGTAAGTGACTTCCTTTTTATTGTTGGTGGTTAAATCTCTCTCTCTCTTTCACAGAATATGGCGGCCCTTGCCTCAGCGTGGATCTTTGGGTCGTGTCCCGGCTTGCATCCCTGCGCAGTAAATCACAGCTCCAGTTTTTAACGTCTTCTCCAGTGCGCCTGGGAGAGTCATTAACACAGAACACTTCTCTGCAGCCCATACTTATACTGTGTGTACATGTATGCTACTTTGACTTGGCCACTGTATGTTCAGGTGTTGCCAACAATCTTAGTGAAAACAGCCCAAAGCCTCCACTCTGCCTCTATTAAACATAGCTCATGCACTTTAAGCATTTAACATTAAGCCTGAAATTATTAATGCTGAATTTTGAGTTGCTTTTTTTGTAATTGTTGACAGGTTTTTTTGGCACACTTAGAGTAGGATTTTGAACCACTCTTCTTCTGCACAGATCAACAGGTCCTTGATTCTGGACCTTGAAGTCTGGACTCGGGTTTGGCCAAGATGTTGATTCTTTTCCCTGCCAACCCTTTCTTTACCACTTTGTCTTTGTGTTTTGTGTCATTGTCCAGGTCCAGGGTATGAATAATTTTGGGCATAACTGTACATTTGACTGCTGTTTAATTCTGTGTTGGACTATCATTTCCATAGGATTATAACCATATACTATTATTAGTCAGGACCCTCAAGGGGATTATTCCAAAGGTTACCCTCTGGTAAAGGCTGGAGGGCAATGGCCTTGCCTCCCAGCTGACATTCTTATTGGAGCAGCTATAGCACCGTGGGGATCTATCTCAGAGGGAATACCGACAAGAAGAGGTCCACCATCATTCAGAGCTACATCCAGCCACTGCTGCAGATAAGGTCAAGCTATCTGTCATGGCGGCCATCACACTTTACACACTTTAGCGCTGCTCTAAGTGGCCTTACATCCTTTCTCCGTCCATGTCATCTGTGTCGTGTTCGTGCTTATTACTCACAGATGGCCAATGTGTGTCACGCTGTGGCCAACACCAATTTTTATAAAATTTGGGACACGTGTATGTAAATTCAGTGGTCTTCCAAACTCATTTGAACATATTTTATTCACCATATAATCAACATTCCAGATGTTCAAACTGCAATAAAAACATACATGGTTCTGAACTGGAAATGACTGCATGGATCAGGAGCACTTCCAGAAGTCATTGTCTCTGAACACAGTTAGCCATGCCACAGGTTTAAGCTGAGAGATCCATATGTAAACATGGTCCAGAAACACTGCTCTCCTCTCTGGGCCAATTTTGATTAATATGATCTTAAAAACTGTTTTCTATTTTGCCACAGTCTATTTTAAATTAGCTTTCGATCAGAGAATATGGCAGTGTTTCTGGATCATATTCACATACAGTATGGATCTTCTTTGAATGATACAGCTCTAACTTGGATATGTGTAAACTGTGTTCAAAGACAGCAACTTCTGGAAGTGTTTCTGATCCATGCAGTGATTTCTAGTTCAGAATCTGTTTTTAGTACAGTGTAGCTTAAGGACCTCATTACTCTCTGATGGCCCATGTGTGTCTCTATGTACACACGCTCAGTTTGTCTTATTTGTTCAGCAGCTGGAAGCGTGTTAGTGGCGCACATGCTGACATCACAGCACAAATATTGACCGTCTCTTACGCCGCATGAGGAGATGTGCACAAGACATGCTCTGTGTGTCAGGCTTCATACGAGAAAACTGTATAATTACACTTGTAGAGAACTTGTATACTTTTGATAGGAGGCTTAAAAAAACATATCGTCAGATTGTGTGAAAATATTTTACTTTCACATCATAAATCTGTGTTATGACCATCCACTGACTTAAACTATGGTGCACATAATGTGGTCCCTCTAAAGAGTTAAACATTTAATTGCCAAAACCTTAAAGGCACAGCTTACTTTAAAAGTAGCTAACCAATGCTGAATTTTATGGCAATTTGTCACTGACTTTTTGTAATAGGTGTAGTAGTCTAAACACAACAAGTTGGTCTTTGCAGTCCTGAGCCAGTGCTTCTGTTTGGGCTTAAATTGGAGCACTGTGAGCTCCTGAAGGGTTAAGTGATCCAGTTCTGGGGCTGTGCAGCTCTAAGGGCTGGGCAGAGGGCCAGCTCCTCTCATAAACATGGACGACTAGAGCTTAGAGCCTGTGTCTGTGTGTGTATGTGTGCATTTATGTGCAAGTGTCTGTCTGTGCCAGGGACAGCCCAGTGACTCAGAGTACAACCCTGCCCCCTTGGCAAAAGAAGAGCAAAGTTTTAAAGAGACACTGGATGTTGAAGGCGCCTTAGAGAGCAGTTCTGTATGTGCACAAGAGGGGGCGCTGAGGAGTCCTCTTGGCTCAAAGTGGGTGGTTACATAGAGCTTCTATCCTGTGGAAAGATGTCAGTTCTGTGCCATGGGGCCTGCTGGGAAAATTAAGGGGTAGAGGTGGAAAGTAACTAGATACTTTTACTTAAGTACTTGAGTTTTTAGAACATACACTTAAAATACACAATACACTAAAATGACAGAGTTAATAAAAGTAGTTTTTTGGTCTCAGTTGACCTCAGGTGGGGAAAATGCTCCTCTTACAACCAGAAGGCTTTTATCCAAGTAATAAGTGCTTTTACTTATACTTGAGTAATATTATTTTGAAGTAGCAATACTTTTACTTAAGTACTCAGTTCCATCTCAGCTCAGGGGCCACTGTTTGTGATACCACTTTTGTAAAACTTAACTTTTACCTAATGATCAAAGTAATAATATAAAGGCCAAAAAATATATTAATCTGAAATTTGTTTGTGCGTAGCAAAATTAACACCTGTCTATAATGACAGTTAAACTCTCACATAACACAATCTAAACTTCTTTCTCTTTGCCCAGTGCCTCTCTCTCTCCACTGTGGACGCACACACAGACACACACTGGAGCCGGCGTTGGGCCAGCTGAGTCACGTCTAACTGGCGTGGAGTGTGATTGCAGCTCACACTTACATAACCTCTGTCTCCACAGCACTGTCATTAGAGCCACTCGGCAGAACGACCCAAAACAATTCTTCTAAGTACTTCAAGCCAACACTCACCTCTCAAAACACTACCCTTTCTCTCTCCTCCTCGATATTTCTGTAACTCTTTGTCTCGTATTATTATTTGCTGGTAATGAGAGGGTTAAGTTTCTCGGCTCCTCTTTGGACGCAGGGAGTTGACATTCTGGCAGACTCTGGTTTGTACAGATGGAGCAGCTCTCATAGGATAAACCACAGAAAATTCCTCCCACTGTCCAAGTTCTTGGGGAGAGAAGCGTGCTCTCCCTGTCTTTTCTCCCTCATTGCTAACCCTTCACACCTAGCCCCTTTTTTCCTGTTTCCTAATGCCCTCTGTGAACCCCAAGACACACTCTGAGCTAGTTTGGAAAAGGCTAGATAACTTTTTCCTGATTTTCTGAGAACACAAATTGAGCCAGACCAGAGCAATTGAACCGGAAGCGTCTTTGGTTGACCACATGGCAATTTCTACAATGACAGATCCTTCTTTCTTCTCATCATCTAGCACTCCACTTTTAATAATGACGATCTCTTTGAAAGTCTGCAGAAGAGATTATGTTAACACTTGATCATCCATGCAGTGACCAAAATCATGACAAATGTTTTTTCAGTGTAATGACACATCGACTGCTTTTTCGTTTAACCTCAGCTACCTCTGGACCGGGCCAACTGCTTACCTCATGCGGCTTGTGTCATGGCTCATTCGCAGCGTACAAATGATTATGTGAAATATAATATCATTATATGCTTGATGGCTTTCGCTGGACTCAACAATCAAATCTGAAGCATGAGCGACTTGGGAGTGTAGCTGTAGCCGGAAATTTTGTTTTATCCCTTGTATTTGAGTTGAAGATAGATTATTCAGCTTGGGCTGCTGAAGCATGGGTTCGGAGTGCTTTGAAATCAAGTGAAAACAGTAGCTAAGTTGAACCAATTATCCTGAATGTGTGATTAAGATGAATGTGTGTTGTGTGATTGTTTTGTGTACCTCACAAAACGATACGACATGCATGGCTTGTGATACCAATAATTTAATAATTAATACAATATATTGCAGTGTTTTTTTAACTACTAATTGAGTTTTTGTGAATCATAGGGCAATATACACACATACATGTACATATCATGACTAATTTATGCCACTGTAGCTGCAGTTTCAGATTGGATCAAGACAAGAATTAAATGCATCGATTTCGAAAATATCAATACTTGGGTATTAATTCACACATCACTAGTTTACACTTCAATAAACAAGAATCCCTAAATCCTGTTTACAAAGGTTTTTAATCAACTGTCAGTTAGTCTGATATTTATTTATTAAGTATTTAGAAATATTTTCATTTGTGTGACAATATTTGTTAGACCAAGTCATGCCCTCTACAGTTCTGGCAGAGGACTTGATCACTATTGGCCCTTTTCACTGTGAAAGCAGAGCAGCACGGTGGAATCATATTATGCATGATGTCACAAAGTATTAAAAGTATCAGTATTGAAGTATAGATGGTATTGGATAGTTTATCACAAAATATTATGGTATATATCACAAAATCAATATTTTTTTCCTAGCCCTAAAATGTATTTTTGTATAATTATTAATTTGATTGTGTCCAATTCCTGACAGTGCACCTGAATTTTGTTGTCTTTATTTGTACAATCACAATAAAGAATCTAAAGACTAAAAGTTTTTTTTTACCTCAATAGGACTGCTTGTCTTTGAACAAGATAACTTAAAAAGTTAGTTGGAATTGTATGAAACTCTTTGAAAGGGTCACAAACAGAACAAATGACCATACCAGCTCATTTCTGGTATGAATCTGGGTCCAGGATAAAACTGTTATGCATTGATAGAAGTGTGCATTGTGCTTTTAGTTCTATCTGTATGTCCACACTTACACTTTTATTTATTTTTTTGTTAAAACATTGTGTGATCAACAATTTAACTGTTTTAAACATTGCCTTACAAATCAAAATTATACATTTTAATAGCCATTATTGTTTATATTACCTATTCTTCTGGATACTAGATATAGGTGAATTGGTTAATCTGAATTGCCTGTAGTGAAGGAATGTGAGAGTAAATGGTTGTCTGTCAGTGTGTGTCTCTAAATGCCAGCCCTGCAAATAACCAGCCATTGTCCACAGTGTACCATGCATCAGTCACAATATTTCTTGAATATGCTACCCCCTATGTTACGCTTTCAAACTTTTCCCCTGTCTACACAAAATTACTCACAAGTTTTTAGAAGTCTTCACCCTGGCCAGAGTTTTCAAATGGGTGACTTTAACCAGGAAACCAAAACACACAACACAGATATAAGAAGACAAAAAAGCTGATTACCCATGCAGTATATTTGCAGTATTTTAAACTGAAACATGAGTGAAACAACTGCTAAGCGTGGGGGGAGTTTGTGCACAACATGCAGCCAAAAAATGATTTCAAGGCGCTTTGGTTCTTATCACAAATGACCTAATTCCTTGCCAGCAGTGTTTCCAGCATGTGTTTACCAGTGGCAGACCGCCTCCCATTAAAACCTCCGTTCCCCCGAGGCCTCAGCACGCGTTGTTAAGACACAGGATATGGACTCTGACCATGGCGTCCTACCTCTGACTGAGCCACATGGTTCCTACCTGTAAACCAGCCCATAGACACTCATGTTCTCTGTCTGCCTGGCTCGCTGCCTACTTTCTGCTAATTGCTGCCTGTTTCTCTTTCTTTTGTTCTTTCTTCAACGCACTGTGCCTTGCTGCGTCTGTCAAAGCTATTACATTACATTAGCGCTATTGTTGTTTCTGGCACAGTTAGTGAGAAGATTGTTCCTGTTTGTTTGATGAGGGGAAATTGTGTTGCTGCAGAAAGCTTGAAGAATTGTCCCAACTACATACGTGTTAAACAAATGATTAACTGTGTAGTCTAAAAGTTGTAGAATCATAATTAAAACAGACAATAAAGATACAGTATACCTTTTTGGGGTATTTTCTATAGACAGTTTTAGCTAGTTAGAATGGGAGTTAGGTTCACCCCATATTAGAGATGTCAAGAACACAAGGAAGTGCTAAACCCTGCACAAATCACAGTGGAAAACTAATTTGGACTCAGATTTTTTAAGTCACTGTTATATTGAGTAGCCTAATAAAGTAAGAGCCCAATAACATTCAAGACACAGCATGTAACATTGTATAAACATTTTCCCCAAAATTGACTACAAGGTCCTCTCTAGTCTGGTGTATTTGCTCTGCTGAATTCCTCACTTTCTGAATACAGTGGCTACATAGATGCAAGTAAACAGGCTAAACATGACAGGGTATAAAAGTGTTGATAACTTTCAGAAAGTTTTACAAAACACCATTTTACATGTTGGATTTGGACAAAACGTCACGCCAAAAGTCAAGGACAAAAGTTGAAATGGAATAAGAGAAGTGTGACTGTAGCATTTGCAGAAACTAGTCTGGAGGGACCATTACCCCTCTGCATATGCTCTATGTAGCAAGTGTACCACTTGGCTGATAAGACACTAAAGAAGTGTAATGCAGTCATAATGAATGCAGTTAAAGAAATCCCCCACCCAGCCTGATGCTGTTCTGGCCCCCACCCGTCACCCTCCTACCCTGAGGCCAACGCTCCCCAGCTCCCCAGAATGGAGTCATTAGCTGGGTGCTAATGGTTTCAGACTTTCTAATTGAATGGGAGCCCATTGATCTGTAGGTAGAGAGAAATGGTTCTTTTCATTGCCTCAATATAAGGCCGTATAGAATTTTTCCCTATTTCTTGTTGAAAATGTAAGGTGGTAGAGGAATGGACATGCAGCATATAAACATCAAACTCTAGGCCATGCAGAGCCTCATCTGTCACTCTCCTCCGCACATACTACATATAGATGTTAAGATTGTAGTCCTGTTTGCCGCCTTGGGGCTCCGGCTGCTCATTCTAATGTGTGTTCTCTCAGAGCCGTCCTGGTGGGAGACTCGCTGCTCACATCTTTTTAAACACTGACACAACAAGAGGTCGCCTGGGGCCGCGGGGTCAGAGAGGCAGCCGAGTGGAGATGTCAGCTGCCACTGCGTCTGTGCATGTTGGAGGTTGAAGTGCATAGGGCTGTAACATAATACTGATAAAGCAATGTGGGAGTCTCCGTGGGTTATCCTCCCTTTGCATTGAGTGTACACACAAGTCACACTGGTGTTCTTTATCCTCTTACTGATAACTGCTGTTGTCTACTAACTTTGCTCCTTATTCTGATAAACACACAAATGGGAGTGGTTATATACTCATAACAACTACAAATACTTGGTTGTTGATTTCTGCATATGAAGTAGTAAGTACGGTATTTTACCTGCACATGCACAGGAGAAATGTCATTTGAATTTTGCATACAAGTAATCAGCTCTACACTAACCATGTGTGTGCATATGTGTTTAGGAGACAAAAGCCAGCTGGTTCTGGTTATCAAGCTGGAATTCACTGTAAAAATTACAACTTTTTTTTCTTTTTCCTCAGTCCTTTAGCCCTAACCACACACACACATACACACAGACACACTCACTTAAATATACACACACATACACAACCCATAATTATCCAGCTCCTTTTTTCTGTCTCTCATGAAGAGGCGCTCACTGTAGCTGCTTCTGAAGACAGAAATGGAAGTACTCAAAATCTGTACTTAAGTACTTACTTAAGTACTTCTGTACTTAAAATCCTGAATGTAAAGCCTACTTAGTTAGTAATTAGTTAGATATTTTAGTTAGTTACTACTACTATAAATCTGCATTTGCTACTACTGCAAATACTACCACTGTGACTGCTACTATTGCTACAACTGCTACAGAATACTACAAGACCTTTAGCGTGTACCCTCTTTGTTGCAAAAGACATTTATACACTAAGTTCTTTTAGTTTCCTAGAGACATAAAAAATTTACTTTTTTTCCTTCTGAAATTGTGTTTTAGAAAATGTACTAATTACCTTAAAAAATGTACTTATGGAACTTGGAGTGAAATCCGTCTTTCTACCGCTGCCTATATGAATTTATAGCTCTGTGGTTAATGAAAGGCGTTGACGTCACGATCTTAAAGACACTTCTTATGAGTGGAGTGACATCACGTCTAGGAGGGACCTCTAATAACATCTCTGCCTCGCTCTATGATCTCTAGATAAGTACCATGGGCCTGTGGCTGTTTGATTTCTGCCTATAATATCCTATAAGTGCGAGTTGGTGCAGGGATTTTTATACAGTATGTTTGTTTATGTTGGAGGATAACTCAGTGTAAGTGGTGTGGCCAATGAGGTGAACACAGAATGAGGAAGGAGTCTGCAGCTGAAGACGGGAGCTCTGGTCTAGACTTTATAATGAAACTGTGGTTTGGGGGTTTCGAGAGTGAAAACATTGATTGTTTGAATCCATCACAATCACACACAATCACTTTTACCTCTGTGTAGGTACTAGATAAACAATCAAAGGTCTCCTGCAGATCATTAGTATCAATACAGACATGCTTTTGTGAGAAGTCTTGAGCAAACTTTTCTTTCACTTTCACCTCTGCTAAAGCCATGCATCTGGGAGCCATTTTGTGCCAACTGTATAGTGCAGTTTCCACAGAGGTAAACCACAGGGGCAGAAGGTGGAGAAACAGTGATGGCCCACCCAGGGGTCGATTTCCCACAACGGGCCTGTTTGACTCTATTTTCTGATAAATACAGTACTATGCAAAAGTCTTACACAGGGTTTTAAGAATGACCAAACAAGTTGTATGAGTGTACAAAAAGTACACGAAATAAAAAAAACTAAAACATTTGAACCAATCAGACAACGTAGACCTCTGCCAAGACACTGGTCTTATCTCATACTGGCAAAAATATAGTGCACAAACCTGGACTCAAACTCCATCCATCTTCCGCTTATCCAGGGTCGGGTTACGGGGGCAGCAATCTAAGCAAGGAGTTCCAGACTTTCTTCTCCCTGGGCGCTTCCTCCAGCTACCCCAGAGATACTCCCAAGACGTTCCCAGGCCAGCCATCAGACATAGTCCCTCCAGTGGGTCCTAGGTCTTCGCAGGGCCTCCTCATGTTGGAATATGCCTGGAACAGATGCCCGAGCCACCTCCTGATGTGAAGGAGCAGCAGCTCTACTTCGAGCTCCTCACAGGTAACCAAGCTCCTTACCCTATCTCTAAAGTACCTCCCAGCCACCTTGCGGTGGAAGCTCATTTCGGCTGCTTGTGTCTGGGATCTTGTCTTTTGAATCGTGACCCAAAGCTCATGACCAAAAGTGAGAGTAACATAGATCAACCAGTAAATCGAGAGCTTTGTCTTTCAGCTTTAACAAAACAGACTGGTACACTGACTCAAACTCAAAGATCTTCCAGTTTAGAGGTAAATGCTTTTTCCATTGAGACACAAAATCATAATATCTCACTATAGTAAAGAATCTAATAAAAGTAATTATTTGTTTTTTTAGTCAATGAACTTGGGTCTGTATTTTAAAATGAGAGTCCCTAAGATAAAAAAAAATATATAATTCTGTATTTATTAAAGCACTCTTAGTTAACAACATTTTTCTGACATTACATTTACTGTCACTTACAAAAGAAACTGGAGTACACATCCCCTTCCTGGTGGTTAGAAAAGGGGGAGTTTGAGTCAAACGAAAGTTAAATGCACAGAGTCTGATTTGAGTAGCAGATGTAAGACACAGCCTGTCATTTCCTCCTGCATTTTCTCGGCATCACTTTATAACCCGGCAATAGCCTAAAGCAATACCAGCTTGTGATTCAAGTGTGGCTTTTTATGTGCAAGTGCGCAGCGGGCCTTCATCTCTGCAGCTTCCAAAGTCCACAGTTGATAGTCTGCACAGTATACCTGGACTTTGCCAAGCTGCTAGTATGGGGAGGCCAACATAAAAAAAGAAACATAGCCTGCCGGGACGCTCCCAAGTCATCAAGAGCGACACTTGCACCTCACATAGCAAGGACACTGTATCGGATCGAAAGGTGGCAAAGGTGAGGCACATGTGCTATCAGTGAACAGAGGAAGAACATGGGCGAGGCTGAAAGATAACAGGCAGCTGTTAACATAGGCAGAAGGTTAAGAACCTCCGCTAAGGCAGCAGTAACAACATATTGTCCAGACCAGCTTAAACCAGGAGTCTTCTAATTTAGCGGTAAAGGAGCCACATTGAGCCACAAACACTGTATTGCACCCAAAAAAGCTATAATTTGTTCCTTTACTGACCCCTTCTGGCTGCAGTTAGTCTCTTTGTGGCAGCAACCTATCTCGCAATGGTGAATGCTGGATTGGGACGGTGCTTGTGATCAACCTTATGAGTTGGTGATTTGATGTTACACACAGTAGTGGCTCGAAAATAGTCTTTCAAAGAATAGCCACACTATTGCCTTGGCGTGTACAGAGCATTCTTTCAGAGGCATTAAACCTCAGGTCAGAGTGGAGAAGTCTGGAAAAATACAAAAGAGAGCACGCTGGAGAGAAACAGGAGATATTCAGAAAAGTAATGATGAATACAGAGAGGAAGAGGAGACAAAGAGCTGAAGATGTCCAGGTATAAGGGAGATGACATAAACAGACACAAAGCAGCAGAGATACAGTGGGTGGACTGCGGAGATCTGGTCTGGCTGCGGGCCTCGCCTCCGGACCGTAGACTCGTTCCCTTCCACAGTGACATGTGGTTTCACGGCCATTACCACGCTGCAGTATAGAGCGATGGGCCATAATGGGAGGCATCCATATGTATCACTCTCTCTAGGTGGCTCCATAAAACACACAAGACCAACTGTTTTAGCTTGTGTCAATGTGTTATTGGATCCACTCTAGAAGGCCCTTTGTCCTCATGCATTTGAAAGTTAGATTCAAAGTTGATATTTAATTTAGCCACAAGTAGTCACAAGCCAGTGTTCCTGTTGTCAGTCCCAAGCTTGGATAAATGGAGTCGAAGGACATCTAAATGATTTGCTGTGACAAACTCAAAAAAGAAATAAACAAAAGTAAGAAAAAGCTATGTATAGTTATCATTAATACTTACACAAACCTACACCTACACAAAATACTAAAGTACCTAAGGACAAATTTAAATATCTCACTCGTCATGGTAAGATTAGATATAGTACAAACGTATACTGTCTTCTGACCATATGTGCTGTATGTGTGTGTTTTTGGACATAGTTCTTGTGTGTGTCCTGTGTTGAGGAACAGAAGGTCTCTGCAGGGCTTGCCTGTGTGGGCGGACTCTGGGATTCACCATGAAAACAACTGAAAAGCCAAGGACATTTCCTAAATAGGAGCTCACTTAGACCATTACAGACTAGCCATTATGTTAGAGTTTATTTGTTTTTGACATTTATTTGCACATGCAGGATAGATAATTTACATAATCAAGCACTAGTTGCCTTGTGTAGTTCAGTGGTTGTCAACTGCTCTCATTGTGGGACGCAGTTTTATCCCTGATGTCCCACTTTTCACAGAACCAGTTATTTTCCTAAATTATGTTACATTTTTATGGAAAATGTATTTTAAAATTTGATTCATGTTTTTAAATATATATATATTTTAAAGTTAATTGTTGAAACTACCTCCCTGCTACACATTTTTGGGTCAGAACTAGTTTTGTCTAAAATAGATGTTAGGTTGTTGAGCCTTTACAATGAAAACTACATTGTGTCCTTAGGTCTAATAGTTAGACAGTAGCAGTTGAGGCACTTTGCAGCCGGAGCAGCAGCCAGATAAGTGGCAGACAAAGACACCATTATAGTGTAAGACAAGGCCCAGGGACATTACAAGTCATCACAATGTTGTTCTGCTGCCCAGGATCATGTAGCACATATGTATTATTACTACACATTATCTGTCAGTGACAAAAGTCAAGATTTATTAATAAAGTTTAAGTTCCTCATGTTTTATCTTCAAGTATTACATGTCTCAGTGATTTATGTAGGTTGGTATTTTATTGCTAACATTCCTATGCAGTTTTAATATGTTTGACTGTTTTATATTGCATTGGAGCACTGGCACTTCTGATGCTACAATAAAATGTAGCTCTATTTTGGCCACCTGGTTCTAGTAGTGTTCCTATACAACCCCTCTGGAGTAGTTGACATTAATGGGTGTCTTGATAGGTCAAATGCATGTACTGTCTATGGTTTCATATGGCCAACTGTTCATTTTAGCTTTAAAAAGAAAAAGGACACAAAAAATAAAGCCTTCAATTAAAAAGAGAGAAAAAAATGGCCTTGCTCAGGAATAGTCTATAGCGACATGATTCAGAGCTAAATGTGTTCCTGCCTCCTGCTGGATATGAGCGTAGCGGAAATAGAAGCGTAATACATGGTAGTGATCAGGTCCTGGTAAAATGGCCCGCGATCGAGGGCTATAAATAGCATCACTTGGACACTCATCTTGGCTCAGGCTCCATTCTCCCGCACCACCCTGTGCTCTGCTGTCCCACACCTCCATCCTCTCCCTGTCCTTCTCCAGTCGCACCCCTCCTGTCCCCCTCCCATACAGCACCTGCTCCCACACCTCCTCTGCCAACTGGCTGATGTCATGCTTTGGTCCGGGACAGACATCCTTACTCCTGTCTGTTCACAGAGGAGCAGGCTTACCACACACTGAACTTAAGAGACACAGTGGCTATTCTCACGACACAGTGACCTGCTATGATCTATAAATACAACCGGAAGATTTTGATATAGACCAGGGTTACTTACATAAACACAGTAATGTTTTTGATTAGCATATTTTACAAATTTAATACAATTTACTTACTTTACTTCACTTATGATATATATTTTGACAATAACTTCTGGCACATGTCAAGAATGAGACTGCAGTTCATCCTGCCACAGAGGCTCACAAGGCTGTGTACCCTGTGCCGTTCCAAGTCTGAATAAATAGAGAAGTTTGCATCAGGGAGGGCACCTGCCTTAAAAAGTATGCCAAATTTCAATATGTGAAGCACTGCACTAGGAGGCAGATGATTTTCTGTGGTGACTGCAGAGGGGCAAAGCCAGAAAACAAGAAAAAAAATTCAGTTGGACAATTGTTTTACAAATTGTTCTTTACTGTATTGCAGATCTTACAAGATGTCTATTAAGGTAGGTAAAGTAAGGTATACTTTATTGTCCCCATACACAAATTTGCCCTCTGCATTGGACCCATCTTTCAATGCCGCTGGGGCAACCAGTCAGGAGCAGTGGGCGGCCACACTGTAGCACCCAGGGGCCCTTCTCCAGATAGACCAGGGTCCTGGTCATCCTAGTTGGAGCATTAGACTATTGTTCATGTTTTAGGTTGATGGGGAAACCCTCACAGAACATGTAAACTCCACACAGAAAGGCCCCACACAGTCCAGGAATTGAACCCGGGACTTTCTTGCTGTGAGGCAAGACTTTGTCATTGTGCTGTCAAATTTTTTTTAATCAGTACTTTGTAAACGCTGTTTTCAATAAATCAATAAACTAAATTCTTTAAAAATCTAGTAGTTGGCAGACATTTCCAGAGACCAACAGGACTTATTGCATTATTGTTTTGTAGTTTCTATTTAAAATAAAGCTTGATGTATTCAAGTTGTAGGGCTGCTTTGGTAGGAACCTGGTGATACAATGCACTAAGTTCTAAATGCACATATTGTCAACACAAAAAATATATATACAGCCATTTTTTATTTGATACAGTTTTACAAAAAAATAATATCTCAATATATTGCAGAATCAGTATTTTCTGACACCCTTGTCATAGAGAGTAAAGATCTTGTAGCATTTTGCTTATTGGTCTTGATGCCCCCTGTGACCCCTCATTAGTCGTGGCACTGACCCGTGACTTTGTTGTTGCGACACAGGGGTCTGTCTCCTCTAAACACACTTTTGCAAATCGCTGTCTGCCCATGCTTCCTGTCTGCATCATCTCTGCTTCCTGTGCTCTTAAACTCTCAGTCCTCCACTGTGTAACCGGCTCAAGGACCTCTCCACTTCATGTCCACTTCACTCTGTGAGAATTACATCAGGTTTAACTCAATGTGGGCTTTCTGCATGCGTCTATGTTCATACAACGCTCACTACAAGCCTTATAGAAGAGCCCACTGTTCTCCACTCCATCACAATCTGCCACTCTATTTTTCTGCTCCCCATTGTCACACTCCTCTTTTATAGGGCCTTTTATACGCTCACAGGAAAGGAAGCACTACAGATTTACGGCAAAGACACATTGGAGCTGGATTGAGGGGAAGGGATCTGCAGCTCACTGGTAATCTCTGCTCTCTTTATAACAATGCTGCTCCTGTTTGGCAGCCATTATTCCATTCTTGTTCAAGGTATTTCTTGTCTGTGTCTTCTTTCCTTGTCCTATCTTGTCCTACAATCCGTGGGGAGTTGTACTGACATCTCAGAAGTCTGTTGGTTCTTCTGTTAATGTTTAAGTAACATCAGCTGCACAAGAGTCCCAATATTTGCACAAAACAACTGATTATAAGATGACACGTTATGTGGTAAGAAACTAATGATTGTCCACAGTCTCCCTATTGAATTGAGATAGTAGTGGTCTTTGAAGAGCCAACAATATTGGCTCCTCCTGTACTGATCATAACATCTTTAATGCTTTAGGTAGTTTTTGCGATTGTCCCAGCAGCTTAGACAAAGTAGAAAATGGAAAGGAGGGTTATTTGAACAAAATTGCAGTATTTTTTCCAGCAAGTGAATGGCACTAATATAATATTGTCACTGTGCCTATTTAAAGAAGAGAAAAAGTAGCCCAGGTACTGCTAAATGATGATAAATGGTTTCTTACAGTGTCATTACCTCTGCCAAGGAAGTTATATTTCAACCATTTTTGCTATGTTGGTTGGTTTGTTAGTCTTGCTTTGTTAGCAAGATAATTCGAAATGCAATGGGTACTGTTTGGATCTAGGAATTCAAGAAAAAGATTATGTACTATTGCAAGATAGGGCCAGGTAGATACCATTTGTAGACACAAGCGATCAGTAATGGAACAACTGATTATTTCTAGTGAATTCCTTATATTTGGAAAAATGAGAGCTTTGTGACTTAATGGAAAGAACATTTTTCAATGAACTAGATAATCCCCAGTTTGAGTCAATGTACAGGCACTATATCTTTACCATTATGAGGCAGGGCCAATGCCTTACCGCAGGTATGCACTTTAGTGTTTTTAGTTTGTCCATGTTTTGTAACATTTTGTAGAACCCTCTATATCTTAGCAGCTAAGAGGCGTGCAGTATAGTACCAGTTAACCTCTATTGTAGTAATTAAAACAAGGAACATTTCTTATTCAGCCAAAATATCAAGTATTTTCTATTGTTTGTGCAAAGCCTACTGTTGTTTTGCACATTTTTCAGATGTAAGGCCATGCATGCCAGTCTATCCTTCTCCCGCTGTGATTAAAAGTATTTATAAGGCAGTCGGGACAGAGCTGCATGGTGAGTGACACTGCGTGAAGAGCAGAGCTGGCTGAGGCCCTTGAGGTTGTGGAGCCACTGAGGCGTCCGTGCCTGGAGCCTGCTAGTAAAACATTTTGACCCCCTCATTATGGCCCATTTAGAGGATCAGGACTCCTAAAACAACTTGCTTACATTACTTGACATGACTTTAGTATGCAGTCATGAGGATGCAGCTGGGAACCAGGTCTGTCCGGTTAGAGCCACTTCCATCCACTCTGTCATCCTCACATTGCTCTGACGACGCCTTGCAACATCAACTGTGGCTGGGGTTTGGAGAGGAGGAACCATGAATCATATCACAGCCCTTACTGTCTCTACCTTTGTGCCTGTCTTTCTTTAACGTCCAACAGACATCCACAGAACAACAGTTAACTTGCAGCCAGGCACGGTCTGAAATTCCTTGGCAAACCGCAGTCATCACCATTCACTCACCCCACCCTAATAACCCCTTACACATCCAGATCCACGCACATGCACAGAGAACAGCATATGTTGTAAAGAGCTGCTTTATGAGGAGGAACTGAAAGAAGGCCTTCCTCATGTTTTGGAGCTATGGCCATGAAGGAGTCTTATCATGTAATATGGAATGGAATAGACTCTCTTATTCACTTATTTACACTTTAAAAGTTTGCTTGCTACAGAAAGCTTTTAGATGCATGCTTTTATTTGACCTTCCTTACAACTATGGGCCTTTGGCGGGGTAGACACTGCACAATCGTCAGTTTGTCACAAGACCATACTTAAAAGCTGAGACACACAAACCCAATGTCTGACCACCATCAGAAGAAACAAAGTGACTGTTCTGTCTCCTCACATCTCCCCTGGTGATACAGAAAGTGTCTCAAGACACCCAGGGGTGACCTAGACGACTTCTTTGAGGCTGACGCCTGACTAGATTTGACTGTTTCCCACTACATCTGTTGGTGCAGGACACACCAAACAGACTCAAATCACCGACTGTGCCAAACAGTGCCAAACAATGCCAGACAGTCCAGTTTCAGTCCAGGGTGTCCCAGTCTTAAAATACATACACTGACAGAAAACTTTTCTCTCTCAGTCATTCAGTAGGGGGGACTTTAGACCTCACTATTACACAAACGTATGCATGTCTCCGGAGGTGGGAGGAAGCTGCAGTACCCATGGAGAGAACCCTCAGTAGGGGGGTGACATACAGACTATGGTAAGATGCATCAAATTAAATTTCTTTATTAAAATATCATATCAATGTATATTTAGTCAGAAATTAAGGTGACCAACAAATGTGACTGCAGATTTGCCAAGAGTAATATAATTGTAAAAGAAAAATCCGTTTCAAAATATGGACAAATCCTGGAATCAAACACATGCTAGATAAGCTTAAAATGTTTGAAAAATGAAAAGCACCCCATTTTGTGTAAAAGGTTCAGCCACTGCACAATTTCTGATTTGTATTTTCGTGGTGAGGAAGTGTAATTATTTTAATTATGTATCTATTAAAATATGCTGCCATTTATTTTTTGCATGCACCTTTACATGAATTGTGTCTGCTTTAAAAGACTTTAATTTCTAAATAACTGTACATTTAATAGAAGTCACACATTATTTTGTTGCTTTAATAATGATCTAAACACAGTGGTGCAGTCTCTCCATCTTATCCTTTTTTACAGCGATAATGGTGCATGTAGTATCTCTGCTCCTTTGTCTCAGTGTTTTTTTGCTGGTGTGCAGGCGTCCTCATTTATTTATTTTTACACTACGTTTGCATCAGCAAAGTCCTTGTAATGAATTACGTAGGCCATATACTCTGCAAACGTAGACAAACAACAGACATGCTTTTAAGGTACACTTCATGCACAAATAGAGGAGAGTCAGTGACCAATTTTTTTTTTTTTTTACTTCTGGATCTGGTTGGGGCCAGATTGTAGCGTGTCACTCTCTTCCTGTTGTGTATTTTTAATCTGGTCACTCTCTTGCAGAGTACATTTAGTAAAGCATATTTTTAGTTTTACTTGAGTACATTTTTGAGGGGGAGAAATACTGTTACAAAAGAAAATCAGAAAAATTTCTAGTAGCAGTGATATCGGTTTTAGTAGCAATACTAATACAGCTAGTAATAATAGTATTAATTGTAAGAGCTACAGTTGTAGTTATAGTGTTAGTAGTAGCTCTAGATGTAGTAATAGTAGTATGGAGTATAAAAGAAGTAGAATAAGTACTACTCAAATAAATTTTACACTGAATACTGGTTCACTTTTACTCATGATTTTGTGGAGTACTGTTACTTCTCCAACTATTCATGTTGTTCTGCAGTAACAGTACTTCTACTTGAGTACATCTCTACTCCCTTGACCTTTCATCTTCTTTCATCTTACTATAAATGCTTGGTCATTCTTTCCATTAGTTCACACGCTTGTACTGTTCTGGTCTTGACAACGTGACTCTTAACCAAGCCCTGCTCAATCCGGCCTGGGCTAAAGTACGAAGCAAATTTCCTCTAAATTTTCCACTGAAACCTAGTGATGTGAGGGCCAGTAGCAGGCAGTTTCGATGTCGTAATATTCGTTAACTGTCCTGTGGTGTTGGACTGAGTCAGGGGCAGAATGAGGAACAGGCTGCAGAGACAGATGAAGAGACAGACCTTTCAGTTCCGATAAATGCAGCTCAGTGTGTCACAGTGTGGCTCCAGGTTAACCGCTCCTGCTCTGATTCATTACACAGACCGCCATACAAGTTAACATGAAATATCCTCTTTTTTTTTTTTTTTTTTTTTTTTTTTTTCTGTCTTTAAAATCAAATGGGAGATAGTTTAGGTTATAGTTTAGATTTGGACTGCAGCTGGAGTCGTGACATGGACCAAAAGAAGTCTGCATATAACTTCTTTTCTTAGTTCTCTGCACGCAAATTATGACATTAAATTGTTTACGAATAAAATACAAAATGCCAGATAATACAAATACCAATACAAGACCTGGCATTTAACTAAAACACCTTATGGTATCCTCTTCAATGAACGTCTGTTTCTTTTGTCACCTCAGTTAATTCAGAGATGGATTTTTACCTCTGCCAAAAGTTATGTTTTTGCTGGCATCGGATGGTTTGTTAGTCTGAAATGATTAGTTTTTGGAATGGATCTTGAGATTGTTTACCATTGCAAAATGGGGCCAAAGATAGTAACTTCAGTCACTAGGGGTCCATAAAGGAACCATAGATTCATCTTAGTCTGTTCTTTGACATTGTATTTGTAGTATAAAAGCTTTGTGGATCAATGGAGTAAGCATTTATCCCTGAACTAGCAGATTTCTGATTTCAGACGAGTTAGAGCAAATGCCATAGTAACTGGGTTCTGCACGATCCATGTACTTTGACAGTAGTTCAGTTGTATTGAAAAACAAATGAAAAATGTGTACTGTGCTGTATGTAGAATCCCATGAGCATCTTTACGTATAGGAGCGCGTATTAATTATATCTCATGAAGGATTAGTCTCCTCTGCACTTGCAAACTTAGCATCCAGCTCCTTGGAGGAAACTTGTAAAAGACTAATGTCTGCAATGAAACCACAACTTAGCCACATCCTAACACATAGTGAACCATTACCTTACTATCTGTATTAGCCGTGGTATCACTCTAAAACAAAAGATGAGGAAAATGATGCAGGCATGAAAATACTTACAGAATACACAACAGAACTAGGATATAATGACACAGCTTTTTTTTTTCCAGATGATCACTTCAGTGTATTAACTTTTGCTTAGTCATGGTCCACAGTAGTAAGCACATGGGTACAGTAGTTTTTCCACTGTGTAATGCTTTCGATGTGCTGAATCAATCACTGTTCACACTTACAATTCCATTTTTCTTTTTTGTTATTTTAGGCTTACTTAACTATGCCCTGGTCACGCGGATTTTTGGGAAGTTCTACAACAGGATACAGACCATGCAGAAGTCACAGTAAGTATTTCACAATGCCTCTTGTGTGGGGGGGTGCAACTCCTAATCTCACTTGACAAGAGAAATGCATAGAAAGTGTCTTGTGTTAGTGTGAATACATCTCTTTTCCTGGTTTGGAGAATACAGTACAGCAAACGGCGCAGCGTGGGTAATTACTTGGTGCTTCAAACCCTAAAATAACACGACTGGCCCAATTACAGTGTGGGCCTCATTACACAGGCTCGCAGAACGGAGGCAGAAATCCTAAACCAATCAAAACAACGAGGGAAAGCAGAGATGTAAGAAAGCACAACCATTCAGTGGCGGTTGTTGAGTTAACTTGTCTGTGAGGGGGTAGCCCAGGTGCAGCAGAGGAGCAGGGGTGCACACCGTGTCCTGTCCCGTCCTGGCTGAGTTCAAACTGGTCACACTTCTACTTTGCTCCATTTTGGCAATGTATTTCATCAGAACATCCCATCGGCTACAGCTCCATAGTAATAGTGGCAGGAGCAGCAACAGTATGAGTAATAATAGTAGTTGACATATTAGTTAACAGTGGTAATTTGAGCACTGGTAGTAGTAATAACTTAACAAGTAATTATTTTATTAAATACGTTTATTTTTACTTGAGTAATGTACAGAGTAAAATGACTTTTATTTGAAACAGACAACTATTTAGCGGCAAGCTTTATCTTTAAAAAACGTCACTCTTCCACTCATATGTTTTCTCTTTTGACCCGTGGCCTCTCGTGTGGTCAGACTTGGCTAACGTTGGGCCTTTGCCAGAGAAGTGTTTATGCAAGCCTCTTCAAAGTGAACCAGTGAAAGAGTGCACTGTACAAAGGACACAAGTGTAAACAGGAGACTGTTGGCATAACACATGCGTGCACCAGACATCCAACTGCTCAAAATCCTACAAATATACATGTAAATCTTACAAATCAAGACATACAGTGAACACGTTTTGTTGGTTGTTCAGAGGGTAGCATTTTCTGCAACTATACTTTAAGTGGTCATGTACATAGTCTGCATCTTGCCTTAGAACCTTAAATTCCTAGAAACCCACTTATGTTGCAAATTTGGTGTTGTTTCACTTGCTGTTATGGTTAAGAACTGTATCCCAAAGTAGACTCTTTTTCTTTTCTTTCTGACCACAGCTTGACAGGAAAAGTCTGCCAGCGCTGGTGCATTTCTGTGTTTGCATATATACAACTTATGTTGGTTTGCACGTTAACATGTACAGGGAGTATTTACACACAAGTACATGTGTCAACATAATTGAATCCAGCCGCAGGGGGCAAGCCAGTATACGCTTTGTACCAGTTCCAAGCCTAGGTAAATGGAGAGGTTTGTGCAGAAAAACCTTTGCCAGATCAAATCACAGTACACTAGGAGGCAGATCAGTTGCTATGATGTCCTCAGAAATTAAAAGACGTGTAAACTTCATCACTGATGTGGTTAAAGGTTTTTGCAGAAATTGGTATGCACCAAACACATTGACAGCTCTGTTGTGAGACAAGACAGGGCACGGCTCTCACTCATCACACCTGACTGACTCTGGCAACAAGCCAAAGGAAATTTCTTGGGGAAATTTAAAACTGGTCCGAACACAATTTTTGAACAGTAATTTTATGTGAGCATTATTGTTTTGGCTTTTTTATTTTTATTTGCAAAAACCATTAAATGTACTTAAGTAATTTTAACACTAAGAACCTTTTTACTTTACTCAAATGATGATTTTGTGAGGTACTTTTACTTCTACTTAAGTATTATTATTTTGGAGTAACAATTCCTTTGAGTACAACTACCACCACTGATGAAAGCAGAAAAAGAGTGTGTGATGGCAGATAAAAACACAGTGGTGGTGTGTTGTCTGTTTGAGTGCCTGGCACAGCATGCCCTGGTTAAACTCAGGCCTCTCTCGAGGAGCCAGCTCCTCTCCCCAGGCGCTGCCAACTCCCTGTGGTAATGTAGCTACATGTTCAGTGATGTGCTGGAGCCTGCCTGTCTTCACTTCTGCCTCAGAACTGCACTCCTAACCTGTGCCAGTCGCTCATACTAGGAAAGCACTAACAGAGGCGTCATGTTGTGGTTTGTACAATGTTAAATTAATATATAATCGAAACTGTCCTTGAATGCAGTGGTTTCTGTGTTTTGTTTTGATTGTTTGATAGTCACGTAACTTCAGATATGGCTCAGTATAATTGGAAAACAACTTTTATTATGTTTAAACACTGTATGTTTTTACAATGTCCATGCAAAAACAACTGCCACCAGAATGCTAGGTTAAAGGACATGTGTATAATTAAAAGTCAAAGCTTGTCTGTCTCAAATTTAGCTTTTTCCTCTCAGTTATACCTCAGCAGTGGGCCTGCAAGTCTCTCACTAATACAACATCTACAGATAACACATCTATTTTGTAAGACTCCGTTTGTTGGTATGCAGGAAGTCAGGAAGTGAGAAAGGAGAATGACAGAGAGCAAACTTTCCAGAGCCAGGAATTGAGCCCAGGCCACTCCGGTACATGGTATGCATTGTTTATTGTTTTGTTTGATAGCATTAACATAAGTATTAGGCATTCTAAAAAACAGCAAATCACTGGGCTAAAATCTAAAGGCAGACTAATAAAACTAAGGCAGCTATTATAATTGGTTCTATTAAAAACCCATGTAGATTAGTTAAGAACAATTTTTTACACTTTTAGGTAAATAACTGTATGAGTAACCTGTTGACTGCTTGTATTAGGACTGTATAAAGTATATTTTATGTTTTTGGCTGTATATTGTATGTATGCTGTGTTTGAAGTTGTCTTATTATTTTATGATGTGTTTTGCTGGACCCCAGGAAGAATCGCAACAGCATTGGTGTGGCTAATGGGGATTGAAATAAATAAACTAAACCAAACTAAACCTGTTTGCATATTGACTGACTTGGTAGGGAATCACCAAGCTATGAATGTGCTCAAGTGACAGTTTTTAATTAAACAAATACATGTGTTGGTGCTATAGTGCATAAAGTGCATTCCTGTGGCTGTGTAAGTGTGTGCATGTGTGTGGCATCGCATTTTTGAAGGCATCCTTAAGGGAGGTAGGGGAGGGGGACCAATTATCAGCACCAATAAAGCAACAACAAACAAACATGATCATTGTTCTGGCTTCACCTTGGTTCACCACACCCCTCCATAAACCTTATTTCACCAGGGCGACTGACACTGGGAATGTGCTGTGCTGTGCTGCCTAAGCACTCTCCTTGAAAAGCACCTATGGAGTCGGCACGCTGCCTCCACGTGTACCTGCACCGGCTCATGGTGATTATAGGCCACACGAGAGATCATCTGTAACAGCAAACATACATGTTACATGTACAGTATTTCAGTATAGGAGCAAAATGTATTCATGAATTATTTCATAATGGTAAAGATATTCTGTCATACCCAGACCTGGGGTTGAAGATCAGAGATGTTCTACAGTAATTCAGGGGTCTACCCATTCACAAGGCCCTGACATTTAACAATGGTAAAGAATCCACTAAAACAAGTCATTAGTTTCTTTCCTGCCCCTTTGTTGCTGGTGCTGGTGTCTTTTGGTCTTTTCGGGTATTTCAATATCACAATGGTACTGTGTCCTTTAAAACAATCCAGATTCTGACCATTACTTTTTTTTTTGTTATCTTGCCAATAGACTACACACCTACAAACACACCAACATGGATGAAAACATAACCTTCTTGGTGGAAGTAAACATTGCACTATCCAAGTGTGTTGGATAGTGATTTTTTGTAAACTTAATGACAGTAACATAATATCATGTCATGTCTGCCATAATATAGACAGCATACAGTTAAACATGATCTTTCCTAGATAACTTCAAGGCTGAACGTGGTCTTCAGGTACACATACTTGATCAGTGCATGCCATTTGTTCTTGTATTATTTACCAGATGCTCAAAGTAACATCTACTGTATGTTGTCAAGACTATAACATGAAGCTTGAAACTCCTCTCAGGTGTCTTCCTCTCAGCTGATCTCACTCTACTTCCTCTACCTGTCAGCCAATCATCGCTCAGCCATCTAAATTCAAAGGTTCAACCCTCCTGTCATTCAGCTGTTTTTCAGATTCGAGCCACAGCGCTGTAATGGTTCCTCCTTGTCTAAACATATAGCACCCATTCTCCCGTTGGCAATGAAACGTTAAGCACTACTGTATGTTCAAATCCCATATTACATAAATGCATGTGTTTCTCTGCATGTTTTCTCCCACTGAGCAATATCTCAGTAGACTGTTGTTTATGTCTTATTACCCCAGAAAGCTGGGCCACTGGGGAGCTGCATCTGTAAACATGAGGCTTGTGTTATAAGTGTGCGCACCCTTTTGAACATGAAGTCTCAGGAGATAGTTTGAGCAGTTTGTTTTTTCTCTTAAGCAACACAGAAGTAGTGCATGTCGACAGCGATCAGGCCTGTAATTGTTTACCTCAAAGCTAAACATTTACAAATAAACAAATACTTTAAATCTATCTTATTTAATTTGCAGAACGGTCTTGTGGGAACTGAATGAACAGTGTGCAAGATGCAAATAAGTATTACCGTTTTATTGGTGTGTTTTAATATACTGCATTTTTATAGGCTTATATTAAAAAGTGGAGCGATTTTTTTTGAATGATTTATTGGACTATGAAGCAGAGCAACTTGTGGCTTGTGTGAGGTTCTTTGCGTGTTCCCTGCGTTAAACTGGGTTTGTTTGGAGCTGTCCAATCAGGCGTGAGGATATGGACATCAAAGACCTGACACTGCCACCATTCACAGCCATGGCCTACTTCTCTCTCTCTCGCTCTCTTTTCTGTCCATCCCTCAGTATTGTTCATCATTCGTCATTTAGCCCCAGACGTGGAAAGAAACTACTTAAACACAATTTTGAAAGACATTGTACATTTTTCTAAAACATACTTTTTACTTGAGTAATTTTAGAGGAAAGCCAGGGCCTGCCAAAGGTTTCGGCCTGTTAATATGGCTTTTTTTTCTTTGCCACTGTCACCAAGAGCATGCTCATGGGGAAATGTTGGGTTTTCGCTAAAACTAAAATGAACTAAATTCAAGAGTATGAACAGATTTAACAAACAGATTTAGAGCACTTCTTCCCATTCTGTCAAGCCCAGATAAACAGTCAAAAGTTAGCTGGCATTGAAGACACATTCCATCTTTGTGGTCTAAACCCGGAAGTGCAAATGTTGGCCTTAATTTGGTGGCTGTTTTAACCACCCTGTATATTTCCCCAGTGCAGATGATGACCCATCTGACCCACAGTACTACGGCCCTCTTTCGGAGCAGAGCCAGGCTGGAGAGGTCTCCACCCTTGTTGTTTGGGGAGCACCAAGTTGATGTGGTCAAGGCTATTTTCAGTATTACGAACTGTAATAGCTTCTGGAATTTTACAGGTCGGGCTCTTCTTTATTTAACAATAGAAGGCTTTTATTGTGGAGGAGCTGTAGGAAAGACAATCTAATCTAATCTGTCATCATGTTGTGGGGAAGATGACTGCCCAAACTGTGAGCTGATGGCCTGTCTCTTGCTTGTGTCTACCCATGTCTGCCATAAGGCTGCAGAAAGTGACACTTATGTATGTGGTATGTTTACTTGCAAAGATACAGTATTCAGACTATGCTCATATTTAGATAAGTCCCTTCCAGCAAGAATTCTTTTTTTTTATTTTTATTTTTTAAAGGTTTATATTGTGAGACACCAAAACAACTAAAAAAAGAAGTGCTGACAGAGTGACCAAGAATATGTGTCTTCATTGACCTACAAATGCGATAAACACTGGACTTCTTGTTCTGTTTGCTTCCTGTGTGCTACTGAACGCCTCTCTGACATTAATCACAGTAAGACGCATAAAGTCTGACCATAATCTGTCCACAGTTTTTGTTGTGCATGTACTGATTGTGTTGGGAAGAAACAGTTAACGACTTTCCCAACAAAGTCCTTCCTCATGTCTCCTCTTCCTATCCCTCTCTTCTTGTGTCTGTCTATGTCTGTCAGCGCATTGGAGTCTAGCCCTCTGCAGTCCCGGGACACTCTGAGCCACTCTAGAGCAGAGGTACTCCCAGATCCCTCAGACCGTTCCCACAGCAGGGCAGACACCAGGACTGTTTATTTAACCATTAGCTGTGGGGGATGGGGCGCCAACCTAAGTGCACAGGGGGCAGCTTTTAGGAATATTGCCTTTGACACACTCACTTTCCCCTAAATGTTTGTTTTAAAGGGCGCACTTTCACAACCAGCCACCAAAACTAGCACATTTTAATTGTGCTATGGTTAATGGATCAACGTTTATTAGCATTAGCAGAAGTTCTATGTCAATGCTACTTGCCAAGCATTTTGTTTCAGTGTCCAATTTACCTGCACTTGCATTCGATGGTGCTTGTTAAGTCAGAACTTTGATTTGTCTGTACCCACACCACAGCTGTCCTGTGGGGGTTTTTGTATAATCATGATCATAATTTACAAGGGTCAAAAGTACTCCCCCGTCTGAAGTAGTGAACACAACTTAAGCTAGGGACACACTACACAACTTTCTCAGTTGTTACAGATTTGAAAAGACACAGAGCACACTCTAATCGACTGGTTTGAGCAGATTTTGTTCTGACAACTGAAAGACTTGGGATCACTCATTTAACGACGGCATCAGTGGCTGTGTCCGAATGTCATCCCCCTCCTCTGCATAGAGCACTGTAGTAGTCATGCTTTGTGAGTTTCAGAGGAGAACAGCAGGACCTGTATAGGTCTTTAAACTGTAACACTGAATAAAACCAGAGACCAAAGAAGCTTTTTGTGGCATAATAGTGGATAAATTGTTACTAAAAAGCCACAGTAATATTGCTAATGTTAGCTGACCTTCACTTGTACAGATGACAGCTTCCCCATGTAATTCAACAAGAGCTGCAATATTCCAGTCTGTATTAATTAATGTCAAAATTCAGGTTAAATATAATGTTGATTATTATTTTTTATCTAGCCTATAAATACCACTCAGGTCTGACAGGACTTTATTACGTAAGTCCATAATGAGTTCATCAAAGTTTTTTTTAACACATATACCGGAATCACATGATCAACAGGGAGTCAGCCTTAGAATTCAAACATGTTTGACTGACTGAGACTGACTGAGACACACGCCCAGACGACTCCCTGCAACTAGAGCTGACTGGTACAGACTTGGGGCAACTGTGAATCATTAGAAAGTTAGGCAAAAAATTGTGTAGTGTGTCCTCAGCTTTAGACACACTGTTAACTGGTGCCAGCTAGAGAACTGTAGTTTTATGTGTCGTATGTTTTAGTAAGGAAAGTGATGGCCTTTCAACTTGCATACATTCACAATAGAAATACACAATGTACATAGGCTTACTCATTCTTTCTGATTGTAGGAAAAGTAAATTATTATTATTATACAATTATTGAGTTGCATATCACTGCTAGCTAGGAGCCTGATGATTTGCTGTGGCATAAAGAATTAAGATATTAATGAGAAATTATTACTTTTGCTTTTAACGTTTTCTGCAAAGGTTTAGCTATCATTCTCAACACATGACTATCAGGTATCGGTTTTTACCTTGGGCTCTTGAGGAAGTGTGGAGGAGAATGAGAGGGAGGACAGTATGGTGTATAATCACTCCAACTCTATGACATTGAAAAGCCCGGGGCCAGAACTGACAAACACAGCTGCTTACTGACACTGTAAATCTACTGGATGTCTCTGACTCTCAGCCGCCTTTAAACGCACACACATTTAAAGTAAGCATGTTCGAGCAGTGCCACCAGGCTGTCTCAGGTTGGATAATAACTCTTGGCCTGTCGGAGTGGGAGCGGTCCAAAAAACTGTCAGCGGCCCACTTACCCTAAACCTAGTGCGACTCAGGCCTGTGCTTACGGGATCTGAACAGGCAGTCTGCCGAAAACATTGTTACTTTTGCTCCAGTACAAAACAGTTTACACGTGTTCTTGTGAAATGTAACTTTCTGAGAAAAAAGCATTTCAGAAAATAAACTAAATGGGTTGTTTGTTTTGTATTCAACTGACTATGGGTGATATGACAATAATGAGCTTTACTTTCCAAATTAGGCCTAAAGGTAAGAGAGAGGAGTAGGACTAACTCAGTTCTGCCTCCATCCATCTGCTCCTCTTTACAATGCATCATCACACGGAGGTGGTGTTTGGTAACATCTTCAGTTCACTTTTCAAGTTTCTTAAAGTAGCACTTGTAGCACAAGTTGTTTTAGTAGGAAACCAGAACTTCTTGTGTGTGTCTGCATATGTAATGTCATTTCATGATGTAACAACATGGTTTCATCTAAGCCCTTCCCCCTTTCTGTTATTTTTCTTTTTTTCCCCACACGTCCTCGAGGCCCAGATGAAAATATGAACTTGCAGGAAAGTTAATCTCCCACACCAACGCAGAGCGCTGGTTGTAACTCAATCCAGCCGCTTTGTGGGAGGCCCACTTGTCCTCATCTAGCAGAATTAGTTGTCCACTTATGAGGAATGAGATTAAAATGCAGTTGGCTCTTATTAAGCCCCAGTATGAACACAGAAGCATAAAGGATGTCTGTGTGTTGCAGGGTGAAAAGGTGCAAATGTGAGTGCATGGGCGTGTGTGTTTGCGTGTTTTCTACATTAGGTGCAGGGTGTGAAGGGCGGGGGCTTCAGATTCCCAAGCAAGCCTTATTGGAGATGATTACACTCATAAAAGCTTAGCTCTTTAAATTGCCCCCTCCTCCTCCTCCTCTTCCTCCCATGTGCAGTCTAAACACCCTTAATCAACAGCAGGTGTGTCCTGATGCATTTACCAATGCCTTGCTGACAATCTGCTCAAGCTTCGGCCATCTTTCCATCTTCATCCAGGCTGCTGCCTGACAGATATGAATGAAGGTTTGAATCTGAACAAATGTCTAACATATTGCTTTCTTTTTACTTTGTTTCCTAATTTGTCTCTTCTTTCTTGACTCCATCACTCTCCCGGCCGCCCCGCGCTGGCTGTCACTTGTGTGTCTTAATTCACAGCAGGATCAGGCAGTGTTGGGGATCTGCGGGTTAATACGGTTACCAGGATAACAATCTCGCCGTGCATCGCGCCGTGATAGATGGCCACACTGTGTATATGTGTTGAGTGATTGAGCAAGTGGCTGTGTGAGTGAGAGATAAAGTACGCCGTGGCCGTGTAAAAATGTGTGTGCGGTCGGTGTGGAAGCGTAGGGGGCCCGCCGGATCCGTCAGACGAGAACAATGGCTTTTAAATGAATCTGGGAGCTCGTAAATCACACAAAGAGAGAGCCCAAATGCAGCGCTGATTGCCTGGACGTCAGAGTCGGCGGACGACAGGAAGGAGCGGATGAACGGGAGAGTGAACGAAAAGCCCCAGTGAGACACCTTGTTAACGCCTGAACAAAACGCCTCCATTAGGAACCAATGGCCTACTTATGCAAATGACTCCACATAGACATAGTACAGTATCTCGGCTTAAACTTCTGTCCTTGGGAGGCACATGCAGCTAGTCTGACAAATGTAAATAAATCAAAGTGATACTTATTTGTACTTCAGAAGCTTTCAAGGAACTTGTTTGTTGGTTGTTTGGGGTGATACTATGTTGTATCATTCTTAAATTAAACTTTCCAAAAAGAGATTTGTGTCGCCTAACTTGCCATCCATGTTCTACAACCTCAGTTCCAAAAAGTTGGGACACTGTGTAAAATGTAAATAAAAACAAACTCCAATGGTTTGCTAATCTTATAATAAAATAAGATATTATTATAATAATAGAACATAAATAACATTTCAGGTGTTGAAACTGAGATCTGGATCATGTTCACATGTGGCTTTTTCTTTGCGTGATACAGCTGTAACTTTGATTTGTACTCTGTTCAAAGACAATGACTTCTGAAGGTGTTTCTTATGCATGCAGTGATGACTGTTTTTAGCATGGTGTCACTTAAGGACCTGAAAATCATAAGCAGCCCATAAATCCAATACTAATAATGTAGACCATTCTTTTATATCCATACATCATGTTGTCAACTTAATTTGCTGTTTTAAAAACCTCTCTTTATGCTAAATTGACTTTTTTGAGCTTTTAACCATGTTATAATGTTTGTACCTCAAAAACATACCTGCAGTAATGTTTTGTTTCAACCACGGATGTTTGAATAATCATGTATTCTGAGACTGTCCTTTTCTCAAGAACTGGAAAATGCTCTGCCTCACAGCTCTATGTAGACATCAAACCAGGAAGTGATACTGCGCATTTCTAAAGGCCGTACACCAGAGTCACTGAACTAATTCTGATTAAATTGCTGTCACTACAAAGCTGGCAGCTGGCATTTCTGCATTTGTTAGCATCATGTTGCAAATAGCCATGCTAAATAGCCATTTTATGCACTGTGTTTTCCCCACCGTTAACAGAAGGGGGCACAAGGCACCTAATCTAAGCGTTTTCTGCAAAGTCAAAGCAACAGCTCCCCAAAGAAAGATGTTTTCCATACTTTATAAGTTATAAAACGTGAGATACTAATGCAAAGGTGTCCAGAATTATTTCAAAAAAGCAGAATATAAGACCTTTAAGTAAAACCTTTCCAGCCTTTAGTCTCAGCTTCTTTGATCTTAAATGTGTTTTTATTTACACGTTACACTGTGTGTATTTAATTTAGTTTTATTTAACCTTTATTTAACCAGGTAAAATCCCATTAAAATCGAGATTGCTTTTGAAAGGATGACCTGGCCAGCAGCACACGTCACAAACATAATAACAATATTTAAAATAAACTTTTTTAATTTTTTAATTTAAATTGCAGCAAAACAATTAGACACTATAAAGTGCGAATGTGTGTGAAGTGTCTTTGTATGTAATTGTAATTGTATGTTACATCATTCTAAAATTAAACTTTTCAAAACAACATGTTTATTGCTTCACTTGCCATCCCTTGCACATACTTTTAATCTTTAATCTCACATAATAGAAACTGTCCCTGTTGAGATATAATTTGGCTGCTTCTTGTAACGTCTGTAGCTACGGCACGTGTTAATGCGCAGAAGTTGTAAATCATTAGAGCCGTCTTCATTATGGTTAGTGCGAGCGTTGCCTCAGAGCTGAGATGAGTGGTAGGCAGAGAGCATAATTACAGGTATATGGAGAGAAAACATGCAATTAGACATGTCGCGGAGGCATTTTGCACACTTCTCCTGCTCCTGTGTGTGTTCAAACTGCTCATCTCCACCGCAGTGTCAATTCTGGAGAGGCTGGGACACTGTGTAAAATGCGTCCCAGTAATGTTTTTATTTTATTTACATTTTACACAGCGTCCCAACTTTTTTTTTTTTTGATTTTAGGCTGTAGTTTCTTGAGCTTGTTGTGCACTCTGTTTGTACAGCAACAACTGCACATGACCGCGGGGTTGACCTCATTGGGCCACCATGACAGGACTACTAGGGTCGCGGAGGAGAGGTCAGAGGTCATGACTTCTTGGACAGTGCTGCTAGTCTCAGCTGTCTGTTGTCAGGGAAAGCAGACAACTAAAATAGAAGAAGAAACAGGAGTGTGAGAAAGTGATGACACTGAGCTAACAGGTGCAGTGAATACTATAGAGCCTTCACTGAGATAAGCTGTGCAGTGACAAGAGTAGCATTTTTATGAGAGATGTATGTGATTATTATTTATATTTGTTAACATTTATTTTGAGTTAATAGCACCCAGGTCTGAAAGTCAGTTCAAATTTCCAGCACATCTTAATTATTTGTATTTAGCAATATTTGGTGGTTTCTTTAACTGTTTAAAATATGATGTCTCCCTTGCTATGGCCAAAATAGTGTGTTATATCTTGGCTTATGAGGACTTTGACAGACCAGCAGACCAAACTCTGAGGTTAGTTGGTGCGGCTTTTGTGGTCAGACTGTTTGGCTATGGAAAAAGTACTGTTAGTTAAACCAGGTCACTCTGAAGACACACACTGTGAGTGAGTGAACTGTGAACTTCTTTTCTTTCGGCTTTTTCACTTCTGGGTTCCCCACAGCAAATCAGCAGCTTCTTATAACATGCAGTTATTTGCATTTTAATTGGGCATCAGTTCTATTTATCTTTTATTTACCCTTTCCCATTCATACAAGCTTCGGACAGGCACAAAGAGTATACTTGTTTGTCACAACTTGTGGCTGGATTCAGTGTAATTCTGGTTGTATTGTCTATTTAAACTATTGAGACGGTAAAAAATAATAAATGATCTTATGTGAGAGGTCACTTGCAGCGTTAAACTTCAAAGGCATATTTTAGGAGCTTCCTTGTGATACATAAAATTATATTGTGCTAAATATTATCTTGAAGGTTGCCGTGGCCATGAATGGTCTTTCTTAAGCCACATTTCAGACAATAAGTTTCTGTTTTACAAAATTCACTGCTACTGGCCAGTAGCGTCTGTAGGTACATTACCACACATAACTTTCTGACCTTCATGCCTCAAATTAACTTTTTGCTCCATAAACTCTAGCAACTTCCATGGTACTATAGATCTATTAGAGTAGTGGTTCTCAAACTATGGTATGGGTACTTGTGGTGGTACTCAGAAGCCTTTTGCAATTCAAGTCCTGATTTAGTGAGAGCTTAAATTTGAAGTGGTTAATCCTATACATACTGTAGATGCATAGACAGGGCTCTAGTTCCCAAGACAAATGTGGTTTTAGAAAGATGGACAGCTGCTCTTACGGAACAAGAAAGCAGAGTACCGAGTTATAAAAGCTACAGTGCCCCAAGCAATTGTGGGTAAAACAGGTGGGGTGCTTTGTCGTTGTACAGTGGGCTAACAACTAGAGCAGTTGGTTGCTGCTTGGTCGACATTTCAGGTATTTTTTTGTGTGTGACGCACCTGCAGAAACAGAAGCACATACAATATTTACACGACTTAAAGTGCTGGGTTAAAGGGGGCGTGGCCGACCTGTGAGTCATAATTAAGAGCCTAAGAGAGCAGAGCCTTTAGGCCTTTAGTCCGGTGCTTTAGACCCAGCCCAGACACTCTCCTCAGACAGCCCTGTTTATGTTTCATTACACCCAATTATATGTCGCATCCCACTTGCACTTGTCTCACACTTTCCCCCGATGCTTTCGTCTCTCCATCCATCTTCATTTATTTGATATTTGGACTTTTTAAAGCAATTATGTCTTGTTTAATTGTGACATGCTTTCATTTGTCTTCCACTCCTTGTTCTCATCAGGGGTTGCTGACTCACCCTCAGCAATGGTCAGATAGTCTCAGGGCTGATATTTAGAGAGGAGTAGTGCCGTCCAGTCTGAAGTGGACAGCTTTCTCTCTGACACAGAGCCTCGGGAAGAAGGGAAGACAACAACAGGTGGAAAATAAAGTTAGGTCCAATTTTAAACCAAGGCCTGCTTGAGCACACTAGGTGGACCAACTTCAAATTGTGTAAGAAAAACAACAACAGGTGATTTGTAGAAAGAAGCCAAAGATACAGATCTGACAACTGTTGTGTGTGCCTTGTCCTAGCCCTAGCTGAACTTCGGTGATCTTTATCCAATCATCTGAATTTGTTCACAGACAATCAGAGCAGCTTACAATCCTGAGACAGATTTTTGAGTGTGCATGAGTTCATTGTGATTCTTTACGAGAAAATGAACACAAAAATTACTTTTTTTTTTTTTTAGAAAACCCCCAACCACAGCTTTGGTTATTTTAGGCCAAAATAAACAGAAATGTCCACTAAAGTCATGTGGGCCTGCCCCATTTACCCATATGTAAATATAAAGCTATGTGTTTTAAATGTTTCACAGTAATGTATAGGAAAATAGTGGACATCAAAACCTTTGTCTGAAAAAGAGAAATATTTAAATATCATCAACACATTATTTTTTTTATGTTTATTTTCCCCCATGGAAATAGACATGCAACACACACAGAGTTAGGTTGTCTAGACATTTAACACTCTAAACCTCATCAGGACAAGAGGGCACAAGATATACATCCTAGATCCACCTATAATTTCCTCAAAACTAGTAATAAAAACTGGCAATGCAATATGAAAACACCCACTTTACAAATACAGAATCCAGTCCATTCAACGCGATGTGATTTCATAATAATAATGGTGGAGCCCATTTGCCAGAAACATACCACATCCCAGTGTGAGCTCCAGTCTGTGAGTCAACAACCGCAGGTGGCAAAGTCGAAATGCAAAAAAAACCCATGTTGTTATAACAGCCCGAAGTTTTGCATAACATTCTAATCTTCGCTCTGACCTGCAGCTGGATCTGTGTCTCAAAAAGGTGGAAGAGAGCGGACACCATTAAACAGCAAGTTTAGACAAATCCAGTTTCAAAAAAGGTTGGGACACTGTCTAAAATGTAAAAAACAGAATGCAGAAATGTCTAAATCTTTTATTTTATCATAATAGTACCATAGTAAAGCATCCCCTCTTCTTTTAGCAAGGGTCTGTTGTCCCATTCTTGTCTGATGTAGAATTTTAGCTGCTCCACAGTCTTGGATCCTATTTTCTGGATTTCTTTCTTCTCTGGATTTTTAGTTGTATGATGGACAAAATATTTTTTTATTGTTGAATGGCCTGGGCTGAAGGCAGTAAAGGAAGTGTCCAGGGAGAGGGAAGTCTGGGCGTCCCTGCTTAGACTGCTGCCCCGGCGACCCTGTCCCGGATAAAGCGGAAGATGATAGATGGATGGATGAACCTTCATATACTTACAACTAACAATGACGGTCATTTTCCACATATGAAAGCTGCTCCTGCAACAATATAACATTTTTTGTTGCCCTGTCCAACCTTTTTGAGATGTGTTGTTGCTATCAAAGTGAATAGGAGCTATTACAGTGGTTCACAAAATTTTCACACCAAGTACCACCCCAGGAATAATTTGGATTTCCAAGTACCAATATTATGCATTGCTAATTAAGGATAAAACCAGGTCTAAACCAGGACTAAATCAAGACTAAATCAGGACAAACTGAGGATTAAATTGTTGGGACTGAACAAGGACTAAATCAGGACACAGCAGTGGTCTAAATCTAAAATGTAAGCCCCCATCAAAGCAGGATTAAAACAGGAATAAATCTGTCTCTGAATGAAACTAAATCAGCACTTGAATTTAACTGCAAACAACTCTTGAGTACCACCAGAAGAACTCGGTGCACCACCAGTGGCACCTGTACCACAGTCTAAGAACCACTGAGTGATTATATCTAATGAAAAGATAAAATATATCTTATTATAAACATGCATGACCACTACTTTCACTGCATTATGTCACAAGTCATTCAAACTTTTACGATTGGTTTCATTTTATTGCTTTCCATTTTGTAGTCCGTAACATATCCACTTTTGTTTTGCCTGCTTTTTATTTACCATTTCCTGTGAGAGTGGAAAGCACCCTCAGACGAACAGCGCAGTCCCTATGCCGTACTTTGTCTCCGCGTGTCTCGGTTCAGCGGGCTCTGTAAACACATTGGGTGGATTACAGCTGGCCTGGTAGGAGAGCAGTGGGACATGCAGTGTGCGTAGGTGTTCTACATATTTATGTAAGCATGCTGCCATATGTGTGGTGGAGCTCGGAGTTGCTGTACTGTAAGACGCGGACCAAAAGAAGAAGCAGCGCTGTGGAACGACTGCTGGTCTATCTTTGTGTGGGATGGCTTGAGATACTAAGGGTCTAGCTCGTCGGGAGGCTTACAAAATTTGGAGCTTGTGGGGGATTGAATGCCTCATTAAGCTTGTGCACTTGAGTAGATGTGGACAGCTGTGGCCATCATTTCAACCAAACATTTTGTAAATAAATCAAAATTTGTCCACTTATACAGGACCAACGAAGGCTTGTTTTTAACGAAGGCTGTGAACAAGGAAAAGTGGATTTAGGCACAAAATTACAAAAAAGAAGAAAAATCAATACTAAAAGCATTGGAAGGGCATAGACTTCAGCAAAGACGCTGGCAATGGTAAAGATATAGTGCCCAGACCTGGACTGAAATGGCAAAATGTAAAGGGGTAAAGGCTCTTTCCATTGAGCCACAAAACCTTTATATCTCAATGGGTGAAATAAGGGTCTTTGGACTATATCGCAAAATGGTACAGAATCCTTTAAAACACCTTAAAATGTTATAACATAAATACAATTCTTTATTAATTAACATAATTTTAGTCAAATCTTTGCACAGTACTGTCTATATTTAGTGTGATAACTTATGTTGAGGTTCGTGAGCGTCCGTGTGTGTCGATGTGGCTCTAAGTGCAGTCCCACAAATGCAGTGTTTTCAGAAGGAAATACCTTGACAGGTTTTTGGAACAGCCGACCGGGAACCTCTCCCCATCTCCTACGTTCCTCCCACTCTCTTGGTTCTCTTCCTTTGGTGTAGTTTTTGGTGTTATTTTACACTCGCACACCCTTCCTCTGGCTTAGAGCAACACTCTACTCTCAGTCACTAATGTTGTATAACTGCCACTTGGTGATCAGAAAACACTGGGAGAGTGGGATACCCCTGGAAATAATAGAGAATAGTTAGTTAATTAATATAGTTTTAGTTATTTTTTATTGTTACTACACAGAATGACAGACCAGGTTTTAGCCTCAAACTTCATATTTGCTCAGTGAGATTAACTCACCACTCATATCTTATCCATATCTATTGTATTTGCTCTTATTTGCTTCAGTTTGAATCATAGACTGCTTTTAATAGCACCAACAACATTTTAGTTTTTTGACGTTATCTCACTCCTTTGTGTAAGAACTAGACAACAACACTTTTCAGGGTTCATACTTACATAGCCTACTTATTTTTATGAATTTAATACTTTATTAACTTTATTAATACTTTATTAATACTGTTTTTATTGGGCCTTGGGTGTCACTCTCACTAGATTTGAAGAAATGTGGGGAAGGGTATCAAAAGTAAAACCTTTCCCAAAGTATCTATGAGAATGATTCACTTATGAATAGATTTTTAAGCATGTGGCATTCATGAAAAAAAGGTTGAACACCCTGGAAAAAAAGGTTGAACACCCTGCTTTAAAAGATGCTTGGCAAATGCCATGCACTAAGCTAAGTTAGTGGCCTTCTGCTTTTATTTGAATAAAGGTATTCTCCCATTGGCTGGCGTGTCTAACTCAGAGCTCAAACATAAAAGGTGTTGAGGCAAAAGTACTTTTTAATTTTCAGATTTTAATATTTACATACCAGAGCAGGCTGGGTTTAAGCCCAGACCCCAAAAAAGTTTGATGTGTTCAAAATGGTACACTGTAAAAATAAATCCGTAAAATTTACAGTAAAATACTTGCAGCTGTCTGGTGATGGCATAAAATCAGAGTCTGTGAGTCACTCAGACATGGCGGAAATAGAAGAATTTCAAATAATGCCAAAGTGTTATATTGTCACCAGAGTTTTTACAGTAACATTCTGGCCACCACAGCTGCCAGTATTTTTACATAAAAAAATTACAGTGTAATGCACCACGCCAATCAGACTTATAAAGTCTACAGTATCTGTCTAACCAGAAATATTTTGTGTCAAATAGAGGACTATAGGAGAGGGTGTTCTTCCTCCTTTGTGCTACAAAAGTATCAAAATGAATATGAAATTATTTCAGTGATTTCTGCACTTTGTATTGGGAGGTAGTGTTGCTTTAAAGCTCAGTAACCCTACTTTTTTCTTTGCTGTTTTGTCTTATTTTCCTCTATAAAGCTCCCCCTACAGTTCAGAGTAAAGGACTACCATAAATACTCAAGTCCAGTTGACTCCTATTGTAATCTCTTGCTTACTTTACTTTCATTTTCCCCTCCTCGTATCTGCACAAAGTTTTTTTCTGCCATTTCGCCGTTTCATTTACCCCACAACAACTCATTTAACCTTCACACAGGCTCCAAAACAGTTTATTTAGGGTAAAAAAGTGACTGCTTTAATTTTCCCATGTTTAATAAAGTTTACTAAAAAATGTAATGTGTGTGATTGACAGCTTTTGTTACCAGTTGCAGTCTGCCTGATGTGGGGATTAATCATATGGACTGTGAGAAGGTATATAGTCTTATGATAGAGTGTACTGCTTAGACAGCAAAACTGTCCCAATTAACTGAATGGTGGGGAGCAGTGGGGCCACATCTATCTTGACAGTAGATGGTTGACAGCAATTTAAACATTTTCTTTTCACATATTTCTATACAGTAAATCAATCTTCTTTATGGGGACTGCAAGGATTCTATGGGTTGCTTTGGCTTGTAGGTTAGTTGTACTGTGCAGGCCTTTTGCAAGAACACCCATTATTACAGTAGAGCTAAATGCAAAGGGACGGAACTTTTTATGATGAACTTAGACAGGATTTGTATGTGATTTGTGATTTCAGTGTTCCATGGAGGCGCGCCGGCACAAAGCGGCGATTCGAGCTTCTCCTCACTTTCACTCCTATGTCTATTCTTAACTCACTTTCACACAATCAGCGTTGACAGTTTAAAGGGAGAAATGCTCTCACATTTGTCAGTGCCAGATGTGTCAATGTCTCCTAATGATACAAGGTGACACTCCACAGAGCGTGCAGACACAGGAAGCTCAATTTAAAGGGCTCCAGGAAACAGGAAGTACCCGAGGAAGAGCTGTTCCAGTCACTTACGGTTATACTCATACCAAAGTCTTGGGAAGTTGTCAGTAGGTGAGGTGATAAGAGGGTCGTCACCAGTGGAAGTGAGTGGAGGGAAGCTTGTGAAAGAAGTTGGTTCTGGTTGTGTAACATGAAGGAAAAGTGAATAAAAAGAAGCCTCACAGTCAGAGCTAGGAGAGCACATAGCACAGACAATGTTCAAATTTGCACTGGAATGAAATGCCTGAGTGACAACCTTGGATATCTACTGTATAGTACATAAAAAATTTAATATCAAAAGTCCATTTGTTTCAGTAGTTAGCAGAATCACCAGGGTTTAGAGTTATATTAAAGCAGAACTCAGTTACTTTGCTCATTTATTTGCCGTTTTTGTTGTTTTTTGGAGTAAAGCACTATCGTAAATAATCAAGTCCAAATAACTTCTGTATGGTCCTTTGCTCGGCTTTACTTTGGTTTTCTCCTCTGTGTATATGTACCAAGTTTTTTTCTGCATTTGGCTGCTCTGCCATAATGTAACTCTGCTCTGTAACACCAGACCAGTGTCGTTTTAGGCCCAGAGACAGCAGGGGAAGATGCAGTAAGGTAAGTAGGTAGCCTTTATTGTGCTCTGCATTTGACCCATTCTTCAATGCCACTGGGGCAACCTGTCAGCAGCAGTAGGTGACTGCAGTGCAGTGCCCTGGGACCCTTCTGCAGATCTTGGGCCATGATCCTGGTCAGGAGTACCCAGCTGGAAGATTAGCCTACAGGGGATAATCGCATTATTCATCCCACAACAACTCAGTAAAAAAAAGTTACCTTAGTTCTGCTTTACGATAGTTTGTTGGTGTAGTTTATCCCAGTGTTCTTAACTAGTCTGATTGTGGCACCCAATTTTATTTCTGAACTTGTTATTGTGACCGGCATTTAACAAAACACAATTTTTCTTACAAAAGGAATAACAGGGTGCTCTACTAACACAGCTACGCTGCTCCTCAATTTTATTTTATTTTGTTAACATTCTGTTTCTTTCTCAATTTAAATTGTAGGCTTAATAAGATTTATAGAAGAAGGTGGCTTAGTGGCTAACCTCACAGCAAGAAGGTCCTGGGTTCGACTCCCAAACCGTGTGGGGCCTTTCTGTGTGGAGTTTGCGTGTTCTGCCCATGTCTGGGTGGGTCTCCTCTGGGTGCTCTGGTTTCCCCCTTCAACCTCAAAACATGCACAATAGGCTAATCCTCCAGGATCCTCCAGGATCCTGGCTCAAGATCTGGGGCAGGGTCCCCTGGCGCAGCATTTTCCCAGTGGCACGGGGATCAGTGAAGTATATCTTATTCTTCTAATATTGAAACACCAGTATTTTCAACCTCTCTGATCAAATTTTTGTCCCTGACCCCCAAGTTGGGAATGTGGTGGTCAGCTTTGATCCATTGATGTGTGCCTTAGAAGGTGCATTTTCCAAGCTTGGGAGTCATTTTTTAAAGGTCAGAGTTTTACTTATTTCATGTCATTAAGCACTATTTTCATGCTTTTTCCACTCCTTTCAGTATTCCAATTTCTGCTGCAACTACATACCTTGAATCCATCTACCTTATTATTTCTTCATTAATGACACATGACAATCTCTATATTAAATCTTCACCATGACCCAGTGTTTGGGAAACAAATCTTTTATTCCTGTCCTTGCTGTAATTTCATAAATGCCTGCTAAATGCTTTATTAGGATGCTGGTATTATTGCAAATTGAAATGTACTGCCCTTGCTGTGATTATTTCCAGCATAATTATCACAAAACGATCAATTTACACAAACACATTTTTATGGGTTTTCACACCAGGAAAGGTCAATTACTCATAGCAGCATTAATTAATCATAATATTTAGCACCAGGCCGGTTTGTGCTATGAGTGGGAAAGCTGTCCTGTCGCTGCCTACTCCGCCAGTGTATAAATGATACTGACACAGAGGGGACGGGGCGGTGGAGGGAAGCTCATAGTGGTGGATAGATAGTGCAGTGTGAATCGGAAGAAGCAGGGGAACTGGCCCGCTGCCAGATGCCATGCAATGTCCCCTTTTTTATAGATCTAAATTCCAATATCTTTCATAATGTTTAACTTAAAGGATTATACTTTTATGCCATTCAGTACCACTTAATGAGTTTGGCTACTGAAGCTACTACTACTGCTACTGCTACAACACTTGAATTCAAACCTGGGACATGCTTGGAGGTGAAGTAAAACATTGTTACTCAAAAACAGTATGTTGTAGTACGTTATGGTGTGATAGTGTTACTGACACAGGAGGCAGAGGGGTAGGAGAGCTCTGGTGTTATGTGGTAGTGGTAAATAGATAGATAGTGCAGGGTGAAATGGGGGAAGCAGGAGAACTGGCCCACTGCCAGATCCCATGCAGTGCCAGGTGCAGAATGTAGGGTACAGAGGTGTCCTTCCTCAGCTCCCCCGTGGAGGGCACCAGCCTATACCCAACCTCCACTGTCCCAGTACCCTCTACTGCTGCTGCTGGGACACTTCTCCTCCAGCACTGCCCTGGATTGCACTCAGTAGAAAACAACTTTAAAGGAACTGAATACATATTTTTTGTCTTTAACTTAGCCCAATGTCAGTTTTGTTTATTTATGTATTTACTTTTTCTTTCCTCATCCTTCCATACCCTCTTCCCACTCCAATATCTCTTTAATTCTACTACTAATACTTGATAATTCATACATGTTCCTAACAAAATATACCTCTTATTGCTCTTATGTTTTGCATTGTCTTTTTTGTAATTTGCAATACATGCCCTTGTCCTGTCTGCGTTCTCATACCAAAGTATGGCAGTACTTAATAAAATAACAAAGAACTTTAAAGACCAAGAGTCAATGATTGGTATGTATTTTTTGCCACAAATGATCCCCACATGTCCCACCCACACTCGCCCTCCTTTTATCCTTCATAAGTTGGGACAGTTTTATGGCTCATGTGTTGTGACAGTGTGAAAGGCACAGGAAGGAAAAGCATGCGCTTCCTCTGATGCCCCTGTGGACTGGGGCAGATAAGAGCACACACATATGAGCAACAATCACAACAGAGATGCACTCACACCCCCTCCTCCTCCTCCTCCTCCTGCTGGACGTCCCGTACAGATCCACTTCCATCAGGTCTGGCCCCAATAAACCTTCATCCTCCCCCTCTACAGTATCACACAGTTAGTTTTGTTGTCCCATTCTAAACCTTCTAGTGTTGCTCCTACCACCACTTCATCTTTATCCATCAGGTCATATAATTTGTTATGAATGAAAGAAAACTTTACATGCCATGCCTCTCATTGGTTGTTTTATATGTGCACAAAAGCAGTCTCTGCAGTTGTAATTAGAGGTCTTTTAGGAATGTCTTGCAAGGTGCTACTCACACTGTCTATGTTATTTTGTTGGTTGGTTGTGTGTGTGTGTGTGTGTGTGTGTGTGTGTGTAAGTGCACACTGACGTAAGCTGCTCTATCTGATGATGCCCTTCTAATCCCTACAGTGATGTGTCATGAATATGGAGTTTAAGACTCAAATCCCCCGGGATACACAGACTATAGATAGATGCTCCTTCTCTTCTGCACACACACCTCCAGCAGCTGGCCTGTCCCGCGCCGACACACGCCTCTGCTGACCCCTGTGACGGGAGAGGGTCTGAGCGGGGGGACAAGCCAGAAAAGGGTGATTAAAGGGAGAGGAACAGTCAGAAGAATATCCTGGAGGAAACCATGAGCGATGCAAAAAGTACTGTGTGTGCCCATAGAAGTGTTAAATATGTGACAGCTCTGCTTATTTTCATAATTCTGCTCATTTTTCTTATCAGTGCTTTTAACATGGTTGCAGGTTTTTAGCAACTTGAATCTACAATGCAATGACTTTTCAAAATTTAATGCCATCATTTTTTTATTTAAGGCAACTAAATTATTTTTACCACCAACAAACTTACTCTGGGTACTCTCCGGCCTTTCTACCAGTGTCCAAAGACATGCATGTAACTTGAAAAGTATTTAAAGTTAATAAATACATTTTGGGAAAATTAAGACCCTGAAAAAGTATAAAAAAGTCTTACTCACGACTGTATGAGATATTACATTTTTTGGTATTAAAGTTTTGTCCAAAAAGAGTTTGACTGCCAAAAAGTATGCATTAATGTATTAATTTTCCTGACGTGACATACTACCTTGTTAGAGACGCAAAGGTTACGTGATGTGATTGCAAACTGTGACTGTTTAAAGGTGTGTTGAAGATGTTTTGCTGATTATAGCTTAAAATGACGATGAGGTCTTAAAATATACTGAGAACTGAGTACTATATTTCAAAAGGTATTGAAATAACCCAGCATGTACCCTGATAGGTGAAGTGGTGAATGCTTGTCTGTCGGTGTATGTCAGCCTCAAACCTGCAACTTACCCATAGTTAGTTACAATACATGACCATAGCAAAGTTCCTAAACATCTCACGTAGATTTTACAAGTTGATGTCTATGGTGTTTGACAGCCGAATCTACTTTTACTGTGGAAAGAGTAGTTTGGAAAACCACAAAGTAATGTTGCAATAAAGCGCCATTGTTCCTTGATATAAAATGAAACATGTAGGTCTTGCTGCAGGGTGCCTTCATGCAACTAAAATGTATGTTGCTGTTTTAACATTCCATATTAGCTTAAATTAGGACTGTTTACATTTTTTTTACAAGCCCAATAGTGTCCATGCTGTCACCTCAGAATGACCATACTTTGTATTTGATTGAAATCTTAAATGGGGTTGTGCAAACATAAATTGTGGCCTCTAACTCCCACTGTGATACGCAGGTGATAAAAGACATAATTTAAGTATAATCGCTTGCTCTGCTTCGCTTAGCCCCACATGTATCCCGCCACACCCCATAAGCCTGCCTACCCATATGGCTTGAGGATAATAAAGTGAACAGCCAGCAACACGTCTGTGTGCTCCCAAGCCAAGCAAGTCAAAAGAGCTCTCAGCTCAGCTCTCTTGCACTCTTTATCTGTCTCTTTGTGACTTTTCCTGCCATGTGGAGTGAAGGACCCTCTTTTAAAGCAGGGCGGCATGTTTCTCGGTGTACATTGGCATGCCATTGTGCTCTTGTGTGTGCTCAAACGATGCCAAAGAAACCAGTCTGACGAGAACCTAAAGAGTCTGCCCTTGGGATGGAGGGACAAGGGGAAGGGAAGGGGGAGGGAAAAAGGGAGGGGTGTCAGGATGAAATGAAATGTAAAATAAACAGTTATGTGAAGGTTGGGGGAGCAGAGGCAGTTTAGTTAAGAAGAACTTACATGGTCTTTTACAATCAATTGTATCACTGCAACATTTCATTCGATTGACAGTACTGTTTTTGTTTTTTTTAAAAAAAGGCTATGAACAAAGAAATGTTTATCAATGTTAAAAATACAGAAAAATCTAAACTACAAACGTTCAAATGGCATTGACCTCTGCCAAGGCACTGGTCATATTTCGCACTGGTAAAGAACATTGCCCAGAACTGGACTCAAACTCGAAGATCTTCTGGTTGAGCGGTAACCATGCTTTCCTTTGAGCCACAAAACCCTTATCTCAGAGTATTACAGAATCTACTAAAACAACTCTGTCATAAGATATAGTTATTGGTCACTATATGACTGGGTGAACTTATGAAAGCATCAGTCTGAACAGAGAAGCCCTGACCTCCCTCTCCCCAGACGCCTGCTCTAGGTTCAAAATACAGATATGTTCCCAGGCCAGCCTGAGGCTTCTCCCAGTGGGCCATGCCTGGAGCACTGCAGCTCATGAAGTAATCCCATTGCCACCATAAGGGACATTTCTCACTGTGGAGGATTACTAGCTCTACTCTGCCAAAACACTGAGCTCCTTACACTCTCCAAAAATATTTAAACCAAAACATGCAGCCTTCCTTATTTATTTTCCAATCAGAAACACTAAGCTCAAAATATTAACCTCTTTTGGTCATGCATATATATTGTCTTGGGATGCGCGCCTCCAGTGGAAATGTCTTGGGTCCTACCTTCCAGTCATGTTAAATAACATGACCAAACCCCTTTTTACTATTCATTCTTTTTCTCTTTCCTTCTTTCTCATCTCATCCCAGGCCCCCCACCTTTCTGTGTGCTGCGGTGGGACGTCCAGGGAGGCCCGCGGCAGGAGCTGTGATGAGCCCGGCTCTGGATTTGGAGCGGGACTGCTCTTGGTTGAGCAGGATCCAGGCCCCCTGAGGGTCTGAGGGTGGAGGGGACACACGGGGGGGTGGGGGGGAGTCACAGTGGCAGTGCAGTTCTGGATCACCTTCAAAGAGCTCCTGTCCCAACGGATGGTGCAGATTCCTGTAGAGAGAGGACTGTAAAAGGGGAGGGGTGGTGGTGGTGGAGGGAGAGCGACACGAGACATGGGGGAAAGTGTGCAGAGAAAGAAATGATTTGGGCTGTAACTTCTGCACACAACATGCAAGCACTTGCCCTTCATAAGGCAAGCTGCACTGCGATGATCTATCTGTGTGTTTGAGCGGGGAGACAAGGAAAATCTGGCCCGTGCAAAGGCGTTGCTGTGCCTCCCAGGAGCTTCCTTTAGAGGCTGACGTGTGTTTGTTTGTGTGACAAGGATGCGGAAGAGTTTACCTTCACTGTCCACACACACCACACATCTGCCTCCAGATATACAAGGACACTACCATTCACTTTATTCTGCTGTTGGTGGTGACTTTTGAGCACTGTGTCTAAAGGTGCATGAGGTCATTAGGGTCATAAGAGGTCAGGGGTGGCTCAAGCCTAGCCCAGCAACTATGGGCCTGAGCTGGAGTAGACCCTGAACAACTGCCAGTTTGTCACAGAGCTGACACTCAGAGAAATGCACTTACTCTCCTGACACATGCACAGATCTGTCTTCAAATATACAAGGACATTTCCATTCACATGTTATCCTGGTGAGCACTGCACCTTAAAGTGCATGAGAGTGAACTTACATTGGTGTTGTCCCACAGTTGTACATTTTTTTGCTCTAGTGCTAAATGGTGCATTTTATAGTTGCTTGTGTGCATCAGTGACAGACCTTCATCCTGAGTCTGGGTCAGCAGTTTGTTTAGCATCAATTAGAGGCTCTGTGTTCCTCAACGCAAGCGTGAAGAAGAATTAACATGCAGTGGCACATTCCCACCACCATTTTATTTCACACAGCACCTCAGCTGGGGCAGGGCTACTCTATTTGTGTATTTACAGTACTCCTGAATACGTCTGTTCATACTGTACTTGGATTTGTACTTGTTCAAATACATGCTTGACTGTTCTATTTTCCGCTCTGTCTTCTCCTTTCCTCCCTGTCTCTCTTTCAAGGACTTTGGTTTGACCACAGCCATTTCCCGTAGCCTCCACTGTGCCTAGCAACACGCTGCATACTTTCCATAGAACATGCATTTTATGTGGGAGAAGATATATATTGTAGATACAGGGGAAAGTCTCCAGTAAAATCTGGCAAAAATCACAACATGTCCGCTTGGTTTAACACTTTTTACAAAATAACGGTGCAAAACAGTAGGTCATCTCTGAACTAAAACAACTTATGACCACAATAAATGAAACACCACAATGATTGCTTTAGCCTGTGGTTGTATTTTAATTATGACAGTTCTGGTTTGGACAAAGTACTCACAGAAAAAAGTAACAGTGTGACTGATTTTAACTCTCTTCATAAACTTTTAAAGGGGTTTTATTGTATAAAATAGCATGCCATTAACACAGCGTAGCTGGAAATGTATAGCTGTTTTTGATTTACTTTTATTTCTTAAACACCAGATGCATGATTTGCTTTTCTTTAGATGCTTCTAGCTTTGTGGTTTGTCTTGCTATGGGCCTTAAATACCCACATGTTACTTCTGGTTATGCAGTATCACATACTGACTTATTATAGTCATGTTTTCACAACACTTTACCTGACCATAAAATGTACGTGACTGTCAAATCATTTTCATCCTCAACATGTCCAGGTATGGTAATAGCACCATTGTTTTCTTTCCATAAAAGATATGAATGATTCATGATCATTTAACATTATTATGTTTGAAGTGATTAAAACAAGCCCAACCCTCCCAGGACTTTTAGACTGAACTGAAGCCAGGAAATGTACCACACACAGGCTGTACTATGCCAAAATCCTTCATGTTGGCAACGTCTACATGATTATTTTCTCCATACTTTGACTACACCTTTTGCATAAATAAGGAGTATAGTTTCAGCTCCTTTGTGTCCTTATTGTATTCTTTGATGGGGGTGGCATGTTAGTGGGCCGCTGCCAGAAAGGTTTCCTTGCTCTGCCAAATTATGCCCTCCTCCCATTCTTCTGCGTGGCACTGTTCTGTACTTGCTTGTAAATAGTGAGATAAGTGTGGTTTACGCGTGACAGGGGTGCAAGGTGCACTGTGCAGTGCCCTGACATGTCTGTGCCAAGGCACTACAGGGTGTAATTATTCTGCCCTGGGTCAGCACTTTATCCTGGGTAAAAATACCTGTCCACTTATAGAAGAGGAGCAGAGGGGGCAGCTCCTGTAAAGGGAAGTCTTCACACATTTACCCAAGTACACCTACAACCAGACTATTTCTGTCGCAAGGTGTAACATTGGCTCAGTTTGTCCTCTGACACAGAGAGGTTGTCATAGAAGAGTTGCTCTTCTGTAGGTATGACTGGACAGAGATCCTAGACTGATATTATATGCTCAACACTTAAAATAATGTTGTAAACCAGGCTAATGAATATTTTGTACAAGAGTTTCAACAGGGCTAGATGGTGCCAACTAACAAGAGGGTGAGAACAGGCTTTTTGACCTTTTGAGAATGATTGTATATGACCATTGGGGACAAGTCTGGTACTTTCACTAATAATTCTCTTGAAGAGCTGTTTAGCATAGACTTATTTGCCATGTGCCATTGGGACTCTCAGACAAAATCTTTCCATCTTCACTGTGAAGGACTGACCTACAAAATACTTTAATACTGGTCCAATATTCCACTCTTACTTCTGGCCACATGCAGCTGAGTTTGTGTGCAGTACCTTTCCACTCTGTGACTGTTCCCCGCTCCGCCCCTTTCACACCACATCTGTCTCTCTGCCCTCAGAGTCAAGGACGGCCCGGGCCAAGCCGACATACAGAGGACAGCTTTGCACCAATCAGGAGACAACCAGCGCTTGTGTCAATTAAATGGTATGTGCTTATGCCGCAAATCACAGACACATGTTGATGTTTTTACCCCTCCCTCCGCCCTGTGGCTATAGCCTCTCTGCTTCACCACCTAATGCAGCGTAATCATCCTCATTACCTAATGAGACCCTACTGTACACACAAACTCTCCTTGTGTGTCTCCATTTCACTCCTTCACAAATACACGTGTGCAAAGTGCTGCCATATGCTCACACTAAATAGTATATGCTACTACTTTATAATAGACATGAATCTGAATCTGTCCATGCGCTCAGCTGTCAACACTGCACCGCTCACAGCTCTCACAGCCCCTAATGCCACAGTAATACTATTGTAGTGAGTATTATCAACAGGACAGTGAGCACTGAATTGGGCTGGCAGCTGGGGAGGGGGAAACCCCTCATTAGCTCCCTCAAATGTATCTACTTCCTCTAATCTCCTACAATAACATAATCTCTTTAAAAGTGGTGCAGCTTAAATCCAATCTGCCTAAAACCTGACACGTGAATGAGGTCAATGCCCAGCAAAATACAAACTGAGAGCTCCATACACAGACTTCAGTCTTATAATGTAAGAGAAAGAAGTCCTAAGGTGTGTTTCTACTTGAGTGGTACAGTACATATTGTGTCGGTATGGGACAGTTTGGTTCAGTAACTTCTGAAGAGGTTTGTTTTATAACTACACTGGGTCAGAGACTCAATGACATCACACATATTCAACAAATGTAATGTAACTTTATGTGATATAAAACATGGACGTACCAACACATACAGCTTGTACTGTATAATAATGAAAGTAAATCCTGGCAGTGGTTTGAGATTAAAGTCCATTAAGATTTATTCCTTTTTAAGTTCCAGGTTTCTGTGCATTAAATTCATAGCACCACCATTTTAAAATTTTTTACCAGTTCACGATTTGATATCACATTGTTACCAAATAACTGCAACCAACAAACCAGTGAAGTTAATTAACAAAAAAAGTCCCTCTTCTCATTTTTGCTAGAGTGAAAATAATCTATTGTCCAATCAGTGCAGTGTTTAATCCACTTTTTAAGCAGACCAAAGTGTTGGGACACTTAGCAAACATAACAAAGTGGGATGGTATAGAACTTTTTTTGTATTTGGTCTCCAAATCCTGATATGTACCATCTTTAAGGGGTTCTCCTTACCCGCCTGTGAACTGTCTTTGGTGTGGTTTGTTATTTTATGCTTGTTATGAAAACTTATAATGTGTTATTGGTATTTGGTCCAATAAGCACATTAGTATAACACAAACTCCACTAACACTTACAGTAAAATAAATGACTTTGTTTGCTCAATCAGTTGCAACACAAAACTATCTTGATGGCCAATCCATTAACTCTTTTCACTCATTTCATTAACTTATGACACATTTATAGTATTTGTGACTGTGCAGCAAACCAACTATATAACTATTTTTGTCCATGCTGAAGAACCAGATTCAAGTGTGAACACATCCTTGTACCGCCATAAGGCAAAGACTCATGACAGACATGCAGCTCTCCTGAGTCAGACGTCTTCTCTCTTGTCTGATCCCAGTTCAGTTTGCATTCTCCCTGCCTTTCTTCCATCTAACCCTGTTGTACAGTCTGACTCTTTATTTTTTGATGGTTTTCCATAGTGTCTCTTGCCTCCAAACCACTTACAGATGTTGGCAGCGGGGAGCGTTGTGGCAGCTCCAAACGAGGAAATCTAAATAGAGATCAGGCTGTAAAGTAAAAAAGAGAAGGCCTAGTGAAAGAGAGAAAACAGGAGAGGTCGAGAGAGTATATGTGTGAATGGGAGTGAGAGAGAATGCACAAAGCACCAAGCAGCATTAGTGCAGAATTATTAGAAAGAGTAAAATCTTATTGGGGATTTAAGAGTTAGGATTTATGGCTGTTTTCTGTCTGCACTAACATTATATATTTCTAACAGAACTTAATTACATTCTTCAAAGAGATTGTATTGGTTCTGTTTGTTTGTTAACAGGGTAACTAAAAAAATAATGGTTGCATTTTCATGAAATGTTCCATTGTTGGGCCAAGACAGAAATTAATATTGTAGTTGTGGATCAGGAACATCGCCTGGGTGCAGAAATAATAAAAAAGGATTTTTCCATCTTTGCAAGGTCAGAGCATTTACACTTGAACTTGAAACTCCTCTTACCATTGCGAGATGCTTTGGCACAGGTCTGTCCATGTTGGTACAGAGAAAACAATAGCTGAGGTTGCCGCAGCAAATCATCTGCCTTCTGGGTCAAAGTGACTCAAATTTCATTTCAGATGCCTTTCCTGACACAACCCTTTCTATTTATCCAGCCTTGGGACAGGCACAAAGAGTACACTGGCCTGTCTCCCATTGTGGCTAGCTTCTATTATTGGGAAATGTATGTTCTTTAAAATAGGGACACCACATATGTTTCAAAATATAGTAAAGAAAATATGGTAGCATTCTTATAGCCGATAATGTGTTCTCCTAAACGTCTATATAGTTCAAACCACAACTTCATATTCGCCTCTCCACTAACTGCTCCCCCGACAGATTTTTTCCATTTAAAACAACTCTGTGTAGCAGGCTTAGACACATACGAATGAAGCCGTTAAACAGTAATTCGATGGGGCCAACTGGGACAGAGTTTGGCAGTAGTTGGGACGTCTACACTTGGCCTGGCTCTACAGTGGTAGCTCCCTGTCACCTCCCTCCACCTGTTTTAAAGGAAGTAGCCCTGTCCCGATGGATCACAGAGGAAATGTGCTGAAATGCCACATCCTGCTCCGAGCTCACAGTCAAAGTCTGGCTAATAATGCTTATTACAACCCCCATTTTGAGACTGTTGGGACGTGGTGTTAAATGTAAATAAAACATCCAATGGTTTGCAAATTATATGAACACATTTTATTCACTATATAGATAGATAGATATTTTACTATTTCATAACAAAAAAGACAACATTGACTTCAGGAAGTGTCCTCTTGCAGTAATGTCCAGGGCAAAATACTGTTTTTCAAGCAGTGTTGCTTAAGGACCTTACGATTATGAGCATCCACAATACTTCCAATACAAAATAATACACACTCTTTCTAAAATATTTCTTTTATATCCAGACATCTTACTGAAGTGTTGCCAGTTAATCTATTTAGTTCCAAAATGCTCCTCCAGATGTATTTCAGCTTTTATCCAGCCATTTGTTGCTCCATCCCAACTTGCTCCCTCAAATTTAGAAAAAGTGCTATTATTTTTCATGAAATGGTAAGATACTATCGCAGCACCTGATGTGTTGTTTATGTTCTGTATGTGCAGTGTGAGTAAAATATGGTTTTATGAAATTTGAGGACAACACATTCTGCTTTTATTTACACTTCATATCGAACAAGGGTCCCAACTGTTTTGGCAATTGTATTTCCTGACACCTCCTATAGCAAGAACAGACTCAAAGTAGTGATGGTGTGCCAAGTTGTGATTGTAAAGATGAGCAACCTGGCTCTCCTGCCCCCCCCCACCCCCCACCCCCCTTCCTCTTCCCTGCACTTTATTTATTAATGGATCCATTCAATTATTTACCTCACATCTCAGGGCGACAACAGGCCAGAGAGCAGTACACAGGCGGGAGATGATACAGTACACAGTGTGATGCACACATGATGCTCAAGCAGTTACCCCCAGTTAATGGCTAGACTCTAATAAGTGACTTAACACTCAAAAAGTAGGTTGATCTGGGTTTGATCTTGTTCTTTCTATCAAACTAAATATATAAAATCAGGCTTAAGATAAGTTTTGATGTTTTATTTTAACTTTTTTACCTTTTTAAATTACCTTAGCTGCTTTATGTGTGGTCTAAAGCATCTCCAGCATGGAAGAAGTACACAAAATTTGCACTCAAGTGAAAGTATTGTAACCTCAAGATAATGCTCAGGTGAAAGTAAAAGCACTCCAAAAACAAAAAAATAATTAAAAAAAAATTACATTTTAATATTACACTTGACATTTGACAGTTTGGAATTCTACTGTAAAACAGTGACCACAGCTGCTACCTTTTGCAAGGCGACGTCAAGGTAAAAAAAAAAAAAAAAAAAAAAAAAAAACTTGACTTGAGTGAAATGAACAATTTTCCCTCAAAAATGTACCTAAGTATGTTTTTGAGAGTCTACTCAACACAAACAAAAATGTACTTACTGTATGTAAATAACCTTCCATCTTTGAGCATCTTTGTTTAAATGTAGTCTGTGGCTCTAAAACATAAGCACTTTGCAGCTGCTGTAGACTTTACAGTATAGCTTGCATTATTTGTGTTTTGTGTACATGGAAATTTACGTTCATGCTTTATAAAATACATAAAACATTTATAATTGATAACCCTTATATTTTGCTATGCTTACTTGCACAGCAGTAGTTGAGCATTGTATTTCAGTAGCTCAATCCAGAGTGAAACGCACATATCATATACATCAATTCAGTACACACAGAGTGAATAATTTAACTTTTTTTTATTTTATTTGTGATGATTATGGCTTAAAGTTATTGGAAACCACAATTTCATGAAATTGGAATATTGCATATTATGACATAATCATCACAATTATAATAAATACTTGAAATATTTCACTCTGTCTGTACTGAATCTATCTATGCCTTTCACTTTTTACTGAACTACTCAAATAATTCCATATTTCAGTGATATTCCATCCATCCATCCACTTTTATCCCATATGTGTTTTTCTCATGCATTATTTACCTTCTTTACTCCATGTGACTATCTGTAATTTTTCCCATTGAACGCTAAAGTGCCTTTCACATGGCTGCATGAAATATGGCTTGTATAGCTTTAAAGATCCTATAGGATGTATGTGGGTGTGGGATGGGGATGAGGGGGGGCAGTTTAGTGTCCTGTTTGCAGCAGAGGTTGATGGTTCAAACGTATCATTGACCGTTGGTGTCTGCTCTTATCTCTTCTCTCTCCGGCCTTATCCCTAACAGTGGCCAGACATGGATCAATCCCACCCGGAATTAGGTTTCACATCCCGGAAGCAGAGATGTCCACATGGGTCACTTTCATCGACTCCTCGTCCGGCCACGTCCATAGGCATCCATCATAGACGCCATTGACTGGTTGTGACTGTAAAGGTACGAAATCATCACAAAGAGAGGCTTGTGGTGGTGGTGAGGTCAGCTAAAAAGTCGCAGTCGCTATCTCTACGCACTGTGCGGTTGAAATGAAACCTTTGAGATACGGTATATAATGTTGGCGTTAAAGTGATTATAGCATTGCGTATGTTTGTATAAGGTTTCAAATGGGTATGCAACTCTTTTTGTTGAAATTTACAATCCCATTTCTGAAGGAGTTGAGATAATGTAATGTAAAATGTGTATAAAAACACAATGCAAATCCTATAGAACCATGTTTTATTTAGAAAAATAGACTATAAACATAAAAATGACCAGTTTATTTTGAATTTGATGGCAGCAGCACAGCCCAAAAAAGTTGGGACATGGTCAACAAAAGACTGGAGAAGTAAATGCTACCAATAAAGAGCTTAAAGTGTTCCTGAGTTTGTGCACTGATTTAGTACAGAATAATGTCCTTTTATACCCAGTTATCTTACTGAAATGTTGCCAATTAATTGCAAAATGCTAATTGTTTTTATTGCTTTCTTTTTATACCTTTTGTTAATCTGGAAAGAATGTCTCTTATTGAAAACATTTGTAAAGGAGATGAATTTTCAGTAGAATATTCAGTTGTGATTTGATGAGGCACCCGCTAGTGACAGTCTACCATGATTTGTTTATCCAACTGAAGCAAAGACTCGAATGGCGCTGAACAATAAGCCACTACAATAGTAAAAAAGTGTAATAAAAACATTGTTGGAGGATTTTTGCTGTTGTATCGCAGCATCGATTAGACATTAGATTAGACAGATACTTTAATGATCCTGAAAGAACTTCAGGTTCCAGCAGCAGCGTCAAAAAGTAACAAAAATTACAAAGGCTTGCAGCATGCAGCATTAGTAAGATGCAATGCAATGAATATAAAAATATCAGATAAAATAAGTAATCAGTTGGTAAAATATCTCAGTTTCAACACCTGGCATGTTATTTATGTTCTATTGTGAATAAAATATGGTTTTATGAGATTTGTGAACCATTACATTTAACATTTTACAGATTGTCCCAACTTTTTTCAAAATTGGGTTTGTATTTGCGTCATGTTTTGGATGGATAAAATGCAACTCTCTGCCACTGTTAAAATGTAGACTCCCTTAAAATTAACCACAAATTAGAACCAATCATTGGAATCCGTTGTGTGCACTTACACAATAGGAGCGTGATTGTAATTTGGGTGTAATTATTTAAGAAGATGCATGTGTGTTTTGGTGCGACAGCGCTTGGGCGTCACAGACAGGAGATAAGTTACAGATGAAGCGGCGCGGTTGTTGTGAACTGTAGACAGTGGCTGCTTGGCTCAGGATTGCTCCGGGGAACATGAAGGAATGGGACAGGGCGAGAAGACTGAGAGATAATAATAAGGAACAGTCAGTACTTTTACTTGCAGAAATAGAAATTCAAATTGTGCCTTAGTCTGATTATAACTACTTTTAAAAACTGCATATAGTCAGTACATTTCACATGCAGAAAGAGAAATTCAAAAATTCAGCGAGGAGTGAAGTCCAGTATTTAGAGCAATATTCACACATTTTAAACCAACATAGACACATATTTTGGGTCACTCTGCCCCCGTCTAGTTTGTTGGTTGGTTGTTTTGGTCTCTTATGTCGTAAACAGTCAACAAGCTTGACTACTGAAGCTTATGATAGATTTATGTGCTTTGAGGAGGCGCAGTTACCAGTTAGTAAGGAGTGCATTTTTCTAACTACATTGTTGTTATCTCATTTTGATAAAGTCAGTCATTTAAAAAGCAATGAATAAAAAGAATATTAGCAGAGTTTATTAGAATTTAGTGCTACAAACAATAGTTGCTTCAGCACAGAAAGATTAATGCAGTTCTATGAACTGCCCATAATGTTCTCAGTTCTCAGAACTCCCCTGTCCCAGGAACCTTTTGTTTTTGTTTGCATTAGCAATGCCGAGAAGAACTGGATAGGAACTCTGTGGTGTAAGTGTGATGTGACATCCAGCAGCTACAACAATGCAAAACAAACCGCTAGCATGGAGCGCGAAGACAACCAGATTACTCTTTTCACTGAGGGAAAAATCATAACAGAGTGGCACATATGCTGCATAATGTCCAGGAGTTTACACAGAGAGTGACGGAGAGGAGCAAGCTTCAGTAGTTACTTCATTTTATGACTGAAAGAATAAATAAATAAATATGAGGGGTGACTCTAACTAGCTTTAAAATTAGCACCTTGTGTGCATGACAAAGTGGGGTAGTTCCCCAAAAGGTTATAGGAACTACAAACACTTTCTACAGTGTGAAAGGGCCTGTTTAACGCTGCTGGTAAACACAGATGCATGTGAGCACTGAAATTATTATTATTATTATTATTATTATTTTTTTATTTATTTTTTTTATTGAAAAAGCCAAACATTTTGATAGTGTGAACTTAAACTTAACATGTCTAATTATTTCTTCTATTTATGTCTCTTTCTGGCACCGCACTACATCTCTTAAGCTTATGTTGTGTGTGCATGTCTCATGGGAGAGCCCACTTTAATTCCCTGAAATCACTGTGATTTAGCGTAGCAGGTGCGTCACTTCCAATGAAAGTCAATGGCTGCTGGTGCAGCAGTGGCTCATTGTGTGTTTTTAAATGCACCTGAGTATTTTTATTTTTTTTTTCAAATTGTAATTAAATCATGATAGCACAGAGGGAGTTCAAACAGTAGGTGCTGCTGGAAGTGAACACAACCATATGGCAGGGTTAATGAAAGAAAACTTTTTTCCCTAAATGTAACCATCTTAACTCATATACAACCCCAACTCCGATCATTGCAGATGATTACATTCTGTTTTTTTACATTTACACAGTGTCTAAACTTTTTTGGAACTGGGGTAGCACATCATACCTGGACTTTAGCATTTATTGGATCCTCTTGTGCTTCGTTGCAGTCTGTAGATGTCCAGGTCCAGGTCCGAGGCTGGGATCCTGAGCCCTGAGTGGTGCTGATACAGTGAGGATCTAGCGGAGGCTGGCAGAGCAAGCTGAATGTAGATAGGATCTCTGTGGGGGGGCGCGAACGTGTGATTGGAGACTAAAATCATTACAGTATGCCTGGTCACTGTGTCCTTGGCTCTTCCGCTGAGTCCTGGGCAGACTCTTTCTCTACTCTCTCCCTCCTTCTGCTCTGACTTCCTCTTTCTTTAGCTTGTAACATTTTCAGATTTTTTTTTTTTTTTTTAACACAAAGCTCTCCACCAAAAGCAACATGGTCCTCTTTTGAAAACTTTGCAAAGTCCCTTCAGGTAAGAAAGAATGCCATGGTTTGCAGTCTGTTAATAATGCATACAAATCACAAAGTGCTTCTAAAAGGTAAAATGCATCACATGACATTAGTCATGTTACATTTTTATTAAGAGATACATCATGGTAAATATATTGCATCTCTTTTTACTTGAATTAAAACAAGGGTTGTAAGAGTATTTTTTTTTCTAAATATATTATGTTTTTGGTTTTCAAGCTATGTCCTGAAGTCTAGTGCCCATTTAAACACAGTGCATAACATATTCACTAACAAATCTTTTTGCACTAATTCAAAACAGGTAAAAGTGATGTGTGAATATGTTTATTTGAATTTTATGAACTAAACAAAGCTCTCTTCCTGGTTCACCCCAGCTGCACTCTAGCCCCTGGGCTGCAGTGACGGTCCAGAGAGACACAGAGGAGAGGGAATGTAAACTAGACTGGCTCTCCTCAGTCTCATTGGTTGATTCGCTGCCTAGCGGTTTTGTCCTTGAGAATGTGCAGACACGGGGCAGATAATGTTCTGACACCAGAAACTCTAGACCGGAGCAGATCAACACTTACTCCCATCTTCTGGGTCTCTTTTCGCTTCTTCGCTGCTTCTATTGCCGGAAGTGTGTCCAGAGCACATTACAGCTGTGTGTTTTCCATTAAAATAAAACAGAATATCAGGATATTGAAATGTATTGTAAATATAGAATACAGTGCAACAAACTGTATAAAAAAAAGTCTAAATTTAATTTTAAGATTGAGATGTAACTCATCCTGGCAAGTGCATTTTTAATGACAGTCATATTATAATTTGTTTTATCCTGCTCTGAATGAGTGTCTTTCTGCATTCACTGGAACAAAATCACCAGCTCTTGAATACAAACATGAGACAACAGTGGCTCATCTTTTGTGTATTTATAATTAGATGCAAGTACATTTTTGCAGGGACCCTTTTAAAACTCAGTATACATTGGCACTGCCTATACACAGCATTGTCCTAAAGAGGAGTGTTGACTCACATTCCATTTACTATTTAATAACACGTATTGTCACAGCCACACGTACGCACGCGGGGTTATTTTGATGCTGGCTTTTTAAACTGTGATTGTGTAACACCCGCGAGCCTTTAAGTGTATTCAGACTCACGCGCCCACAGAGGCCTAAAAAGTGATTGAAGCACTTAATGTAAATGCGAGGTTTTTCGTGTCTTCCCCGGTGCGTTGCAAGGTCAAAGAGCTCGTTTTACTGCGCGCTGCTGCTGCTATAACGCGCCGCTTTATGCACGGGTCAGCACGGCACGGCAGCGCGTGGGCTACAGGAATGTCCCCGTGCGCAGTGGCCAGAGTTGGCGAAAAAAATCTTTACCCCAGCACTCTCCAGTCTGGATAATCAGTGACTCTTATTTGGTATAATAAAAACATTAAGTAAAAAAGATACACGCTCAGCAGGAAGGAGTACACAGGACTTTCCAATGATACGGCTCAAAATGTATTAAGTGTGTAGTTGTTAAAACCATATGTGAGGCTATTAATAACTACAGTGTTGTTGAATGTTTACCAATGTGAAGTTCTGTTTGCCAGCTTTTGTTACATAAGCACAAACAACTGAGAGAAATTTCTTGCCATTTCAATGACTTTAATAAGCAAAATAGGAAACAATTTCTTTCAAAACAACCAAAAATAAGACACAACAGAAACCAGCCTGAATGAACATGTTCAAATTTAAGTGTTCAACTATTATTTATATAAACAGGGTTGAAAATTGATCCCCATCATCATTGCAAAGTACATGGATTTGATGAAAACAAAACAACAACCCGCTGCTGCAGTTTCACTTCGATTTCAACACAGTTGAATCAGTAACGAAAAAAGATTGTTAAATGCATGACTTTTCAACAATAGTTTCAAATGCAAGCACCATGCTTATTCGATATGATCTGACAAGTTTGTTAATTTAAATCATTAAAATAAAAACTTTAACTATGCATCTGGCCAGCAGAACCAGAATCATCAAATAATAATAAAACAGACAAAAACAATGTATCATAAAACATACAAATAGTTTTCATTTTGAGAATTTGCACAACCTGGATCCCCTTTTTTACTGACCGGCAGGAAAAAATCAGGAAAACATAGAGCATTAGTATCATTTCAAACGTCTAGCGTTATCTACAACTCCACATAAAACTTGATCAAATGTGCTTCTAAAATAGTACAAATATAAATTATCATTGGGTTTGTTGATGCTACAGGTGGCCAATTAGATTGAGCTTTGTAAATTGGAACATGGCGCAATTACGCAGACTTTATGCACGTGATTAAGAGTGTGTGTGTGTGTAAATTTGTGCGAGGTTAAAAAATTTTGACCACGTAATAAAGACAAAAATTAGGCCTGTGAAAAATGCCATTTATCATAGTATGTCTTCCTGGAGGGAGGTACGCACAAACATCAAAATGAAAACTTGGAAATCATTATCCAAAAGTGCACTTGACACACAAAAGTTTGTATTGAATGCAACTGAAAAAATGCACTTCCCTCTCTTCCTCTCTCTCCCTCTCAGCCCGAAACCCAAATGATAAAAAATACAAAATAATTGAAATAAAAACACAACTCAAAGAAAGACAGAAGTTCAAACCAGCCTCCTAAATCTTCTTGTTGTGCAGTTTTGCGGTTGCATAATATTTACAAGCCCAAAGAAACCCACACCACATGACACTGCACCGGCAGTTCTGCTGTTTGTCCCCTTTGCATTAATCTAACCCCAAACTATAGAGAAGCGCAGATCAACAACATGCTCTTAATATACACGAGAAGATGAAAGTACAAAATAGAAATTATTACCGTACATGTCCAGCATGCAGGATTAATATTTAATGCAGATTTTTTGTTTCAATATATATTCGAATATAACCAAGCAGGCAATAAATCAATGAGATGTTGCATAAAATGTTTCCCCATGACGGGTTTAAAGACGGGAACAGGATTTGCATAAAGTGATGTCTTGTGTTTGAAGGGTTGCTCAGTCTCGGGCCCACTTACAAATGTGTGTGTTGCAGGCTGTGGCCAGGCCTAACTTGTTTACAAAGTTCTGTCACTGTGTGTGGACAACAACAAAAGTTCAAGACACCAGCCAGAATGTCGTCCACGGTACTTACAGGTATGTTAGTTGTAGCCTTAAGGAAAAATATCAGGCGCGCCTCTTTCTCAAGTCTCTTCTACAAGCCACTAAATCTACAAAGATGCTGCTGCTCGGTCTCTATGCTCTTTGTATCTCTGTTGACACGTGGATGAGAGATGGTTAAATATGAGAATACTAGATGGATTATTCTTCTATATGAATATAAGTGTTACCGTATTAGTATAATCATAAGGATATGGGAGGTGTGGGGATTTTAGTCAGTCATTGTGAACTCACATGAAGAACTCTGGAGATGAGGGGTTGTCGCTCGTAGAGCCCGCCTCGCGGAACCCGGCGCTGGGCCCAGAGCCCGTGAGTTTCTCGCACTTGAGTTTGTAGGCGTCCCTCTCCCTAGCCAGCCGGCTGATCTCTGCCTTTAGCTGCTCCACTTGGTTTATCAGCTGGGTCTTCTCGTTCTCCAGCACGTGCTTCTGCTGCACGCGCTTAAACCGGCACGACTGCGCGTAGCCCCTGTTCTTCAGGGTCCTCCTCTTCTGCTTGAGGCGGATCACCTCATCCTTCGTGAAGCCCCGCAGGTGTCTGTTGAGCTCACGCACGGACATGGACACAAGCTGGTCGTCGGTGAAGCGGTCCTCCACGTTGAGTCCGCCGGTGGACTGCCCGAGGTGCGCTGGGCCATGCGCGTGGTGATGGTGGTGGTGACGGTGGTGGTGCAGCGGCTGGTGAGACTCTGGGGACACTGGGGACGGGCTGTCGGGGTCCTGGCTGTGGTGGTGGTGGTGTTGGCTGTGCGCATGGCTGTGTGTGCCTGGGTGGCCGGACAGCTCGTCAGCGTGGTGCGGGATGGCCCCTGCGTACGGGTGGTGGTGCTGCTGACCGTGGCCGTGGTGGTTGTGGTGGTGATGCGGACCTCTGTAGCCCTCGAAGCCCTGCTGCTGCAGCTGCTGCTGGACATGTGCAGGCGGCGGGTGCCCGTGGGCCGTGGCTCCGATCAAGGCCTCCACTGCATCCTCTGGGGTCAGGCTCAGCGTCTGTGGGTCGACTTGCTGATGGTAGGCGCCACCGGGCATCCAGTAGAGCTCCTCCAGGTGGTTCTTTTGCTCCGTGGGGCTGAAGCTGGGCGAGGACGGCACCGAACTGCAGGGCGTGCTGATGGGAGTGGAGGACACGGAGCCCTGTGGCTGCAGTCGGTTGCACTGGCGCACGCCAGCGCGCTCGAGCCCGGCCAGGCCTTCCTTCTTCACGTCAAACTTCATCAGGTCAAAATCATTGACGTATTCCAGGGCCAAGGGGCTGCTGGGTAGCTCCGGGCCCATGCTCAGCTCTGCGCTCATGTTGTGGTCGCGACTCTTTTGCAGATATGCAAAGGTGCTTGCCAGCGTCGCAAAAACCGACTTATTAATCAGTGTCTCTTCTCTCCTTTCTTGTTTCATGCAATAGTTCTTTTGGCTCCTCCACAGCTGCGCACTGACTTGCTGTAGCATGAAACACCGTGTGACTGGCGGCGGGACAGAAAAAGGAAAACGAAAAAAAGTGGTGGAGAAAAAGTTTCAGACTAATGCTCTGCAAACGGTTTGCGTCATGTAGCCTACTTCTGCTGGGCTAATCTGGCAGATGGCAGTGCAGGCGAGAGGTAGAAAGCTATGCGTCTCAGTGCAAAAGTAAATACCTCAGTCCATTCGGTAAAAGAGTTCTTAAGAATCAGTATAAATAAGAAATCAAAAAGCAATACCACGCTTGTTCGCGGAGACGGGCACCAGCCCTCGTTGTAAGTCCCTTTTCTCCAGGAAAATATCAGGAACACATTAGCGTTGTAAATAGGGCGTCTGATTTTCGCTGAGAAGCAGCTTTTCCAGCTCTGCACCGCAGAGATTCAAAGGCTCGCCTCTCCTGCTCTCTCGCACACTCTGATATCCAGCAGACTGCGCTTGCACTCGCCTCGCTTTATCCCTATAGTGCCTTGTGACGTCGCTCTGAGAGGCAGGGTCTGGGGCTCTGAACTCTCCAATGGGAGCGGACCGTGGCACACAGAGGAAGAGGACGGAGCGCGAGGAGAGGAGGGATCTGACAGCTACAGACAGTCAGCTGACCGACTTCCCTAAAGTGGGAGGAAAGTGTGGAGAAAGGGAGAGAAATGCCTTCACTCCATGGACACTGAGCGCGAGGGCATGGAGCGCACGAGTCTCAGACTTAGTGCCTGATAAACAAAGAAACCTATCAGTAACTGTAGCCACTGTAAGACTCTGGGGACTTACCAAAGACATATACGAACTTTTATTTCAAACTATTTTCAGTTGCATAATAGAATCGTAACATCAGCTTTGATGGTTTATTGTGTCATTTACATTGTTCTATATATATATATAAAACAATAGCCAGACTTTAAACACTTTATTTAACAGATTTTGAACAACAGCACATTCTTTAGTGCATTACATTGAGTATATACCAGCATTCACAACTGAAACATTGTTAAAGCTCCACTGTGACTTTTCCTGCAAACAATCAGCGCCCTTTGTAGATTTGTTATCACAAACGTTTTATTTATTAGTTGGGTTGTGTCTTTTAACTTAGTTTTAACTTTTACAACAAATACATATAACCTATAAGATAAAACAACTTAAGTGTGACTTAAGGCTTCCTCTCCTAGGATAAAAAGACGTGTTTATGTCCTGAGCCCGATATTACTAAGTGCCAGCTCCCTGTGCGCGCACCAGGCTGCTCGTGGCTGGAGCTGAGTTTCACAGTGCACTTCAGCGGCGCACTGAGGAGAAACCAGGCTCAAGGCTGCCCCTGCGTGGGCAACACGTGAACCAGTCCAACCGCTGCTCCGTGGGGTGATGCTTCAGTTCGCCTTTTACTTAACGCGTGGAATTTAATCTCAGAGCTAATTGTGCGATTTCGAATGTCACATCCTCTGCCTCCGACTGCAACATCTATTAATCTCTGTCGCAGATCCGCAGCGTGACATGCAGCTCGTGTCACTGCTGGAGTCTAACAGGTAGTTGGATCAGATGGCGCGCATCATTGATCTGATCTGTTTTAATTGCTCAGACACAAAAACATGAAGTAGAAGCAAATGTGTGTGTTCCTCGGGGAACGGAAACTTCCTGTAAATGAGTCAATTGTAAAGATCGATTAGATTATCATTTGTTTTTCCTGCTCATATCCACGCTTGAGTTGAGCGTTGCGACCAGTGCCTATTGATCAGCTGGACGCTCGCGGAGCCTGTAAACAGCACATCCCGTAATGAACTGTTTATTTTCCCAGTTACTATTCTTAATCAGTTTGTTAGTGCGCTGCAGCTGCGCTTCATGGACTGAGAGCGAACACGAGCCAAATCATTAATCATAAAGTATTAGCGTGCACCTTCCTTTTAAATAAAACCCTTTAAGAGCCGACTGTTAAAAAACTGGAATAAACAACTTCAATTTTTTTTTTTTTACATAAAATGACATTTTTACAACAGGAGCAGTTCTACAAACCAAATAAAATAGAAATACTTAAATAGAACAATTATAAAATTGTTGTCATGTGTCAAGAAAAAAACATTATTATTATTATTATTATTATTATTATTATTATTATTATTATTATTATTATTAACAAGAACATTATTATTATTATTTTTAATATCCGTTATTTTTATTTCAATAGAATTTGAAACAAATAGGCTATGTTATGCATAATATATATGCATATTTACATTAAGTGGTGCGTATATTAATTAGGACCTAATTAAAGTCATTTAATAAAAAATGCTTAAAGACCACGGTCTGTAATCTATTTATCTTTTGCCCTTTAGTTCAGTTTATCATCTGCTCCGATCTTTGATCCTGAAGAAAACGATCCACTTGCAGTTGTCCTTTTCCTGCTGTCTCCTCAGATCCACCTGTAAAGCGCCCGAAGTCGAGCAGAGCCCAGCCATGCTGCTGTGAATCTGATCCCTGAGAGGTCGGGCCGGCGGCTGTCCCATTCGCGACGCATAATGCTGCGAGAGAGCGCCCGGCTTCGCCCCTAATAGAGGCAGACAGGGCCGCCGGCTGCTCTCCCCTTCGGTAATAACGCGCTGTAATGGAGACACGAGATGTTAAAAGCGTCCATGTCAGCAGCATAACGGTGGTTAATGATCTATTAAGTGATCCGCGTGCTTATGGACAGCGAAAAAAGTGTTGATGCTTGCTTATTCGGCCCTAATGAGAGTCCCATCCTACGGATTTTAGGAATGAATAAGAGAAATAAAATCACCTTTAAAATGTTGCATGTAACAGTTTAGGCGCGGAGGCTGCAGTGGCTGCAGTGCTCTCCACAGCTCACCTCTCACGGCCAACAGGCCCGCAGGAGTCACACCGCAGGCCCGGTCACGCTGTGGACGTGCGTGATTCTGCCAGTAATATATATATATGGATATATGTTTTTTATTGCTCTGCATTATGCCAGTGCACCTGCTCCAGAGGCCCGTCGCGCTACAAGGACTAACAATTCTTGGGATACTTTTTGTGTTTACCCTGTGTGGTACAGATCATTAAGGCGTGCATAAATGTGAACTCCTGGCCACTCATTCCTGGAGATGTTACACAGCGCAAAGGAAAGGCTGCCGAGCTGGAGGCCAGTGACTGCAGAAGTAATGGAGGGATGGAGATAAGGAGACGATAGTTTTCGGAAATGCTGCTCTGATGAGATCTGGTGGTGGACGTAGAGGAGACGCACGAAGCTGTGAATTGTCTCTAAACTTTTTCATGAAACATTTGACAATCTTACTACCAATATGCCAGGGCGTATTTATGTGCCACGTTAGTGGCAATGTGTATAGGATTAGAACGGACTGCACCTCCTCCTTCTGTAATGGACTATTTTTATCACTTCACATTGAAACTGCGGCACTAAACTTTCATTGTCGTTTAGATATATGTATGTTTTTCATTAATGCGTAAATTCAGACTTATCCCGAACCGGTCATACTCTTTATTAGAGAAATCTTTTTTTTTTTTTTTTTCCTTTTGCAGTGAGTTTGTTTTAACTGTTCCAGTGCCCTTAATTTACGCGCAGGTTCTTTAGTCTTTTCTTCTTGAGCCCCAGACAGATCGATTATCTGTGTAAAACATGTATTATTAAGATGTGTCGTCGGCGTAAACAGGCAACGCTAGCCTTGGAACAAAGCTCACATCCCCATCAGGGATAATTGACTGAACAGTTGCTTAAGGAGCACAACAAGAGCCGCGATAAGAGCAAATTCTGGCAAGGCATTAATATGAATAAGTATTGATTTAACCGTGAACATCACATGTTTGAAGTTAAAAATGCACGTCGTGGCTTTTCTTTTTATGTCTCCACTTTTGACTTGATAATTACTTTCCGCTCTTATCACCAAAGCTGCTCTCTGCTGTCCATTTTTTTTTTAGCGAGAAAGCTGTTGCGAAGCCTGTGAATTTCGGCTTATTTCTTGTGACAAGGCGCCTCTGGTGGCGCATTTGCACACTGCTAATAGTTTGACGTGGATCATCAGTGACAAGACGTGTTTTTTGGCGCTTCACCTGCACCACTACTGTCACACACACACTTCCACACACATATTATATAAAATATGATATGGGCCAAAGCGTAATAGTGGGCCTTTTCTATGATTAGATGTCACTGATTGACATGTTGTAAATATAACAACAAATAAATGTCGGGACACACTGTACTGGCCAAATCCCAATGGAAAAAGAACAATAAATCTGCCTTTTGCTGTGGTCATTTCATTAATGTAAATTGCAATGCTATGTACAATATGCTGGCTTGTCTCCAGTTGGCTCTTTACTGGGGCTTATCCATAACATCGGGTTTTATCATAAAGCAGATCAACGTGACCACAGTTTGCAGGCACTGCCACAAGAACCAAATATCAAAGTGCAGCCAACATACAATTAAAGCCCACATGCTCGGGTTGTAACCACAATTTACATCTGTATTTTAGAGCCAATAACCAGCTACTGTAATTCTACCAGAAACGTACCAGTAATGTTTGCCATAATTGAAATAATCTCATTTGAGGCCACCTGTTTATTTCTGGATGGCTTATAGCAGATAAAAACTGACAGACAAGTCTAAATAATCAAATGTTATGTTTTTTGCATGATCCACTGTCTCGGATGTCATCACAAGAAGTGTTTTTTTTTTTTTTTTTTTAAATGCAAGTCTTTTTTAATGGTGTGCACATGTTGTTGTCACAGCATACCTCTGGCTTATGTTAGAGGTGCTCTGTGGACATTTATTTTATAGTTTATGTACAATATAGCCTCATATTAAACTATAGAAGTGAAAGGAATAACTTTACCAGGTCCCATATGCTCTAATGCCGGCTGCAAACTTTTTGTTTTCTTGTCAAATCTGTAATGTGTTTAACTTTATGGCTAGTGTAGAATGTAGATTCATATATGGAGACTAGGTCCTGGGACAGTGTGTGAGCGTGTGGGCATGATTGATCTGCAGGTGGGTGGTGGTCACAGTATTAAAGACAAGAGCCGAGCGTGCACTTCCTATTGCTTCTTTCACATCTCCTCCTTGTTCTTGTCTCCACAGCAATCAGCAAGCTCGTATCCAGATCTGAAGTCAGCGTTTTTTTTGTTTTGTTATTTTTTTTAAAACATTTTTTCGATTACATTTTTATTGAGTGCTGTACAAACAATTAGATACAGACAGAACCATGTTGAAATGTGGTACTAGGACGGGATGTATGCATGTGTGCTGCAACATATTGAGGATGGAAGTTGGAACAAAGGAGGATAGTGATGGGAATGACCAAATTAAAAAAAAAGAGAAAAAAAGGGGGAGGGGGGCAATCTGACAAAAAGCTTTTAAGAGAAAAATAAAGTAGAATACAGATAATGGTTAACACACCCTTTTTAGATGATTTTCTCCTTCTTGACCATTTAGGGGGGCAGAGGTAGAGCAATGAAATCTAGCTCTGCGCTTTTATCAAACGTCTCTACTCTCTCCCCTGCATTTACTCCCTCTGTCCCGGGCCGGTCCACCCTCCTGGGCTGGGCTCGGGTGACCCCCTCTGCCTCCCCGCTCCCTCACCCCTCTCTCCTCTTGCCCCGGCCCTGGCCCTCCCCACCCCGGGTCATTTATCATGGGCCAGGAGGGGAGCCCCCCAGGCCTGCGGGCCCCTGTCAGCTCCTGCAATCGCCTCTTTGTGGCTCCCAGCAAACAAGTGTTGGATCAGCAAAAGTCTATTAAAGCCTGGTGGGCCTTTCTCAGCCAATTGGGCTCGGGTCACTGAGCTGCTCTCCTCGCTACTCCGAGAGCTTTGTGTCGCCACCGCTCGCTGACACACATCCCACCAAGATTAATGATTTTTAGCAGCCGTTTGGGTCTCACTCGCAGGGTCCCACTCACTCTCTCCCGCCTTCCTCTACACTCATTCCTGTCTTTTACCCCAATTCTCCTGCTCCTCTCACTGCTCTCCTCCTCTCCTTCACGGTGAATCCAATCAATGTATACCATTTATGCCTTGGCTGTGTAAGGTCATCTTCCATGTATGAATGACTGCTCTTAATGGCCACTCATTATTTCCTGGTTAACAATAATTTTCTCCTATCAAAGTCTTACTTGTCAAAATGTTGGTATTTGTTAAGTTTCAAAGTGATCGGGGTCAAGCTGGATAAATCAAAAGTGATGTTAAGTATCCAAGTGTAGTCTCTGCATTACCGCGTTGGCAGGCTTCCCCACACCAAGCCTCAGGAGGCTGGGAGTAATTTGAAATCTTCTAGCCCCTTTCATGACTTCCATGTTGCCATGTTCTCAGTGTTGTTTCCAGTAATTACTGCAGGTTAAGTGCACGTCCCGGAGCCCGCTGGAGGCAGCTCTATCCCTCACCTGGGACATGACTCAGCACAGTGCAGGTCGTCCGGCCATTTCCCTGACCACTGGACCACGCCCGGGCCGCTACTCTAAAGCCACAGGACAATCTCTGTTTACCAGGAGCTGCGTTCACTTACATCACCTAATGCAATGGAGCCTTATTTACTGGCACGGGGTCGTCCACTCTTCGTCTTTAGACATCTTCATGTTTTAAAGTCCAAATGGATGCATTAAAACATTTCCCCTTTGGACTTGCCATTGATGTTTTTCAGTTTGTAATGTTAGTAATTTCCCCACATACTTCTTACTGCAAACTATACACTTAAAAGCCAGAATGCATTTTTATAGCCAAATATGGTAATGGGTTCTTAAGTTGACCATAGGAATTTGATGACTTTTTTAACTACAAGCTATATACCTATACTGCAGGATATTTCCACCCTTGTGTGAAAACAAGGCGCTTTTCCCATTGATATACTCTGGACATTTCAGATAAATTCATAAAAAAAATTATGTGAAACAATTTTATAGAGTCACAAACATAAGACCCACATAAAAATATGAAAATAATATACATTTAACGACACAATATGTTGTGTAGGAAATCCTTTCACAGTCATCCATTCTTTGATGTGGAACCAAAAACTTAAGCCACACTTTGAGCTTCTCCCAAGCCCAGATAAATGGAGAGGGTTGCATCAGGAAGGGCATCCGGTGTAAAATCCTATGCCAAAGTACCCATGTGAATGATTCACTGTGGAAACCCCAGAGGACGGGAGGAGTCAAAATGGAAATTAGATTAGAATTTAGTTTTCTATAACTGTGGTTCTCAACTGGTCTAGATTCGGGACCCACCAGCACCCTAAAATGACAAGCAGTGACCCAAATAAAAGAGATATTTCAACAAATCAAATGTATTGGACCTGAGACAGAATAATGTCAGAATACCATAGTACACCATCACATAAAAAAAAAAAAAAAAAAAAAAAAAAAAAACACATTTAACAAGCAAGTGTCGATGCTAGAGAGGGAACCATTCCCTTGTCCTTCTATAAGATGCAGTTCAATTTAAAACCAAAATACATGAAATAAAAAAGTACAATTCAAAAGGATTCAAAATACAAAATACAATACAAAATGTACTTTTTTTCTGAATTCTGAAAAACATTGAGCTTTGAGGAGAATTAAGCAGCGCTCATTTCAACCTTAGGTGTAAAAGTAACATAAATTTTTTATGCATCTTTTTTTTTTCTTTGCAAGGGCCCGTGACCCACTGAAAATGGTTCCGCGACCCAGCTTTGGGTCCTGACCCACCAGTTGAGAATCACTGGTCTATAACGATGTGATCAACATTAAAATCCTTCATATTCTAAACCCAACTATTTATACAGTAGTTTAAATACTAGGGCTGGGAACATTATCACGTTTACGCAGTGCGTTAATTTATTGATTTAATCGCGTATTGACTTATCGATTAATTTGATCACAACAAAAATATTACGAAGACACTGACAGAGGCAGCAACACGCCATGGGTCTTCCAGCGGGGCAGAAATGCACCGCGCGAGCGTAGAAGACGACGAGGCGCGTTCAAGATGAGCCAGACTTGCGCAGTTTCGATCAGTGTCGGTCTGTGCGCAGTGCACGCCGGTTAGGTTTGTGTCCAACTTGTTCCCGACTTGCTCTGATGTCACGAGTGCGACGGTCACCGTGAGATCCAAATGAGAGCAGCGTCTGAGCCGCCGCAGTTCATCAGGAGCAACTGCGGAGGCTGCACGGCTCAGTGCATGATGGGAAAACACACACCTGTCAGCGGTGAACGGACAGGTGATTGGATCTGAGTTTAGCGCTGATCAGAAACGTAACGCACGACACTTCACTGCCCTCCTCTCCTTCTTCCCCCGCCTCTTTTTAAAAAAAAATACAGACTAAAGTTACAGTTTTGACCTGGATAAACCAACACACGCGAGAAGTGGATTTTGGGCGTGATGGTGCGTGATCTGAGCCACAAACTGTCCGACTTCAGTACAGGTGTATTTCCCCTCCTCTCATTGCGGCCCTGCACTCTCGTTCACAATCCAGGCGAGGCGCAGTTCATCTGGAACGAGCCTAATGCAACAAGTGAACGAGCTAAAGCAACATGAGTGACCAAAAAGACACATTGCTAAATGGACAATTCTGCTTCAAATCGTCACCAGACAGCAATATAGACAAAACAAAAGTTATGTGCAGTCTATGCAAGGATGAGTTCAATTACCACTGGAGTAACACAGTTCATAGTATTTACACTGTTGTGAACCACAACAATTGTTATTGATTGAAGAATTAAACTTATTTTTGTTAAAGTTCTAAAAGAGATTACACTTGCTTTTTTAGGTAAGTTTTGTGTATTTGTTGGTTGTACCTTATTTAGGCAAACTTTGTCTGAGTTACAGGTCTCAACGAGACTATTAATTTATTTTCTTTGCAAGTTTTGTTTGCATTGCACAAGTTTACAGTAAAGTATGTGAAGGTTAATTCAAAATAATGTTCCAAATTTACAATTTTGTGTTTGTACGTGAATTCATAATATGATTAATTGCGATTAATCACGATTAATTTTTTTCAGATTTGCGATTAATTAGTTAATTTTCTTTAATCGATTCCAGGCCCTATTAAATACACAAATTATTATAACAAAGTACCTTTAAGCTTTGGCTTTTTTGTTATTCTATGTATTATGCAGTATATAAAGTAGCATGTAGCACTGAAAACCACAGTATACATTTTCCCCATGAACTGCATAGGTAATGGATTTTTAAGTTTATTTTATTGTTATGTATTATGCAATAGACCCACAGTATCCATTTTATCTCTTGTCTAAGTGAAAGTGTCAGTGCTCCTGTTGCCTGGTCAGTGTGTGAGGATCTCCCTGTGTGCTGTTTTGGGGCAGAATGGATGAACCCAGCTCTCCCTGCCGTCCATCCACCTGCCCCGGCTGCTGTCGAAACAATGGTACGGCACTATACTGTATATATATGTATGTGTTTATTTGTAGGTGCGCTTGTGTGTCTAAATGGTTATAGATGGGACGACGGCGGCGCTCTGGCAGGCTGAATCATTACTCACACAGATAGGGAGAGACCCCGGACTGAGGAACCCCTAACATCCTCACACACATCTCTGGGTTATTCATTTCTAAGCAGAGCACCATGGCATTTCAACACTTCCACCCCCCTTTATTAAGAGACAGAGCCACTGGGTCTTCCTCCTGCAAAAGGCCGAGTGAGGGATGGTTTCCGATTGGGCTGTGTACTCTTTGTTTGCACCTTTTTTCTCGGCTTGTTCTCTTGTCGTTTTTCTTAATGCTACATTTTTTTCTTTGTTATTTTGTTTCTTTTTTTTTCATTTCAGGGTTACTATTCAGCCACCCAACAAGACACTTGAGGGCAAAAGTAGGAATACAGCTGATCTAGTCACAATCCAGTGGTGGATTATGAATTTGAACTTAAGTACTGTTGCTCAAAAATACTAGTATTTGAGTTGAAGGAAAAAGTACTCAAAAAAAAAAACTGTTACTTGAGTAAAAGTAGTGAAAAGTTTACTCAAGTAGTAAATACTTACTGCAACTACCAGTACTACAGTTACAACTAGAAGTGCTACAACTACTTTAAAAAATGAAATATACTGTTACTACTGCTTTTATGCGTGCTACTACTACTACTGCAGCTGCTGCTTTTCCCTTTACTACTACCATTACTAACTACCTTGAGACTGTGGAAAAAATCAAAATACTCATTTAGAGATTTTACTGAATTATCTCAGAAAAAAATTAAATTGTTTCCCTACAATTAACTCAAGTGAAACTAAAAGTATGTTATGGAAAATGTACTTACATTACTGGAGTAAAACTAGAGTAAAACCTACTGGTAGTTACTTTCCTTAAGACAAGCAAGAAAGTATTCTTAATCCCAAGCCTGGATAAATGGACAGGGCTGCATCAGGAAGGGCATCAGACAAAAATGTGCTTCCTATAAGTGAAGTGATTAGTTCCCTCATTTCTGCTGTAGGAAACCAAGAGTTCCATTCCTTGATGTGGAGCCAAAAACTTAAGCCACACTTTCAGCCGCTCCTAAGCCCACATAAATGTAGAGGGTTGCATTAAAAGTACCCATCCAACTCCTGAGGAACGGAGCACCCGAAATGGAAATCAGATTGTCTTTTAGAATACAAGGATTCGATTGACATTACAATCCTTCACATTCTAAACCTAACTATTTATACAGTATATTTCAAAATATACTCAAAAATGTACTTTAATAATAATGCATTAATCTTATATAGTGCTTTTTTAGACACTCTTCTAGTCACTTTACAATTTGGTGCATTATTCATTATTCTTCATCCTCTTCAGTCACACTCAGTGGTGGAAGCACGGCTACAATTGTGCCATCCAACCACCACAAACACACATTCTCACTGGCAAGGTAGGTGAAGTGTCTTGCCCAAGGACACAACAACAAAATGCAATGCTGGCAGCGGGGCTTAAACCGCCAACCTTCGGGTTAGTGGGCAAGCGTCTCTACTCACTGAGCAACTGCTGCTCCAATAAAAGTATCTAGTTACTTTACATGACACAAGCCATGTGTAGTCTTTGTAGCTTGGATAAATGGACTGGGATGGGCATCTGGTGTAAAAAACAATGCCAAATCAACTTGCACTGCACACTATGAGGCAAAAATTGGGTAGTGTAGCTTAAACCTCATCAAAGGCATAGCCATTCACAAAAAGCAGTTGCAATATTCATAAATGTACAACTGCTTATGGCGCATTGTTTTGTGGTAATCATTAGATATTTATAGCATTTTTCCCCTTATTGTTCAGCCTTATTTTATCTTTTTCCAGGCTGTTGGTGGAATATATGAGCACAATTATAACCCCATCATGGTGAATCTATGGACTTTAAAACAATGGTGAAATGGCAGCATTGTAGACTGTGAGAATATAGAGAAAGGACTACTAAAAAAAAAAAAAAAAAACTTCAGTGGTCTATCTATATTTATACACTACATTTGCAAGTGTGCCGCCCGTGTGTACATTTGACGCCCTACTCGTCTCTGTATATGCATGAGTCTACTACAATATGTGTCTATGTATGTATGCAAGGCGGAGTATATATGTGTATAAGGAAGAGAGAGTCTGTAAATAAATCTGTTTGGGGATTGGGGGGTGCGGGAAGATGAAATATGGTCCCGGCGATGTGGAGCAATGTGAAAAACTCGGCAACGCCAGGGAATAACAAATCTCCCGATGTCGCCTTTCCGCAAAATAAATACACTCCCCCGTACAAGTCATCCATCTGGGCTATGAGCTGCAACAAAGACGCCCCCAATACCTCACCAACACACACCCACACGTATAACACTATAGCTTGTTCATATTTATTTGTTTGTCTGTTGAATTAAATGAAGCCTGCCAGTAGACGATTGGAAAGTAGTGCTTTTTTTTTTTTTTTTTTTTGTGTGAATGAAACGATTTTTCTTAAAAGGTTGTACGTCATAATGGTGGGGTAAGGGGGGGTGGTCTTGGGCGTTTTAACTAATGATCGATCGCAGGGGATTAAATAATTAAATTTCAGACTTGACAATTTAAAAGTCTAGCCACACGCAAGGCGAGGCAAAAAAAGGGAGGAAGATGAAAGATCCTGCTCGGGGCAATGCATCAGGAAGGGAATCGGAAAATGTTACACAGAGAAAGTCTACATGTACGCTTTTTAGCTCGACTGCTGTAGTGTTCATAGTCTTTAAGTTTTTAAGAAAGGCTATGGACAAAAAAAGATGTATCAATGTCACAAAAAGATACAAAAAATACATTTCAAAGCTAAAAACAGAGCACGCATCTCACAATGGTAAAGTGTTAGTGCCCAGACCTGGACTCAAACTCAAAGCTCTTTCAGTACAGGGGTAAATGCTCTTTCCATTGATCCACTTACATCTTATTTACAATGGGAAATAATCTGCTAAAACATATCATTCGAGTATTGAGAATCTAAAGAGCATAAGTGGCATTTTATAGAAAATTGAGATATGTACTGTATACATATCAAATGAAAGCTTATGATGAGCTCTATGCACTGCCAAAATACCACAGAAATTTTCCCTATAACTTTGCGGTTACTGATAAAAAAAAAAAAAAAAAAAATATGTGACTTTATTATGTATCAACAATTATATATTCTATTAATGGGCCAACAACTGTTGTATAAATGTTTTGTCATCTGTGAATATTTTAGCCTTTTTTTTTTTTTTTTTTTTTTTTTGCTTCTCCTGCAAAGTTACTGGCATGTCACTTACGCACTTTAGATTCTCATCCCCAGGTTTGTTTTAATGTGAGTGAGTATCTCAAAATGATACAAAATTCTTTAAAACACTCCTGGATCTAAAGAATGATCTGAATCTTCTCCAGAATTTATCATTTTGTTCCATTACTGAAAAATAAAAAGTAAGATTCTGTATTTATTTAAGCATTCTTAGTTAACAGTATTTTCTCCACACCTCACTAAAACGTCTGCACAGTACTAGCCCATATATTGTATTTTTATGAGATTATGAGCTTTCCCCTTTCCATTGTTTACATTTTTTTGTATATGTAGGACTGTAGTGCTGCACAAGCCCACAACTTTCTTCACTTTTCCTTATCTGAGCCTCTAAAACCTCACACATGGGTCATTGCTGTATCACAATAAATAAACATAAAGGCAGCCACTTTCACAATAAAAGCATGAGATGTTGGTTATTTTCTCAAGCTTTTTTCCAATTAAGTTCCATTCTTTTGGCTTAATTAGGTCAGAGTAAGCGGCGAGTCACTGTGTGTTTGTGTATACACGGTCACTCTGTCCCTCCCCCGGATAAATATTAGTTCTCGTTGTTTGCAAATAGGTGATGTATGGCGGCCATATCTCTCTGTGATGAATGTTTTTCAGAAATTTCCTCTCCTTTATCAATTGACTAACAAACCCATGTATCACTGCCACTCTCTCCCACTCCCCACATAAATTAAATACGCCGCTCTCTCTGTACTGTATTCAGCTTCACACTTGTATCACATCTGTGCCTCAGCGTCCCCAAACCACTTTTCATTATCGCCCCTTTAGGCTCTTTTTCTTTTGCTGTGTTTTGTAGATTTTCAAATAGTTCCCGCCTCATGGAAAAATCTGTATTCTATCAAAAGTACTGCTACTTCAATATGATATTACTCTAGTAGAAGTAAAAGTACTTAATAGACATAAAATGTACAGAAAGTAGACAGATTTATAGCAGGATATCAATATTTACACTACTACTGCTACTTCTTCTACCACAAATACTCCAACTATTGCTACCTACTATGCCACTGAGGTCAAAAATTATTTTACTCATTTAGAGCTGCTTGCATAAAAGTATCTAAATACTTTCCAAAGTACAAATAGTGTCCACTTAAGTCATTTTTTAAAGAATATGTATTTTCTGAGTACAGTTCTACATGTATGTAGCAACAGTAGTAGTATTTGTAGTAGCAGCAGTAGTATTCATTTAGACACAGTATTATTAAGTTAAGTTATTAAGTTTGTTGAGTACTTTTACCTCCTCGCAAGTAATGCTATTTTAAAGTAACAGTACTTTACCTAAGATTTGGAGTACCAGCTCTGTTGTAATGTGATGGCAACAATAAAGGTGCTTTCTAGTCTGGATATATCCTGGCCTTAAGCATCTTATTTGAAGTACTTATACTGCGTAATGTACTTAAGCACAGATCATAACAGAGACCATGTCTGGTCATTACCTTTATCACAATTCCTCTTTTATCGTCCTGTCTTTCAGTGTAAAAACTGCGTTCCCGTCACTGCGAGATGACAGGAGGCCGATTATGCCAGAGCGCCATATTGCAAACTACTCATCATTAGCGGGCTCATCGCGGCTAACGACCACGCTGAAGATAAACACAGGCAATGCATAGAGCCATCTTAATCAGGCTGCCTGTTTAAAGTCTGGGCCTGTGTCATTAAGCACAGCTGTATCACGCCGGGATATGGGACGCTGAGAAGCCCACCCAGCCAATGCCTTGAGCTCTGCGGGGGGCTAACACTCCCCTGATTGTCCCTTTGAATCCACAATGATCAGGAATAGGGAGATAAGTGCTGAACATCCAGCCAAATGAAATAATTAGCCATCGCTGACGGTCTGAAGTCAGTGCCTCGCAGGGACAGTTTGCGAGCAGAGGCAGAAGCAGGAAGGGGGGTGATAGTGCAGTTATTTGGATTTCACTCCCTCGCTCCTTCTGTCTCCTCTGCTCTGTTTATACACAACACTCCCCTTCGTCAGTGTTCAACAAATTGTCAATGGCTTTAGACAAAAACAAACAGGTCTGTAATGGTGAGAATTATAGTCAGCTTACATGCGCAGGAATAAAAGGAAGATATGCCGGAGTTTTCAGATGTTTTTCTTATCATTTATTCCACTCTTGTAAGTTTACAACGTATAATAACTATTACTATAACCATAAGTGAGATGAAGCTGTACTTTTATGTTGTTTAAAGGGCATATTATGCAATATCAACTTTTTCTGAGCTTTCTATTATGTTATAAAGTTGTTCCCTCATCAAAAACAGACCTGGAGTTGTGTTCTTCATTCACACATTTGAATAATCCTGTAGTCTCTGGCATGGCCTTTCTGAGGCCTCACAGTGCTTGGTCCCATCAACATGAACAATCAACAAGCCCTCTACATCCAGTCTGTGCTCATTCATATATCTAAAAAAAACTGTGTACTGCACTTTTCTCTTGATTCCTCAATTATTTTTAATTTTGTTGTAAAATGGCATCATAAAAAAGGTTTAAAGACATGAAATGATCTTTTTCTATGGTTCTGTGCAAAATAGCATAGCAGTTCTGCATTCTGCTGCCCTCTGCTGGTCTCTTCAAGTGTTTCTCTATGATAGTTGTAAAGTAATTATTGAAAATGCTTTTTAGCTTTTTTTTGTGTTTTTGCTTTTTTTTTCCATGTCTTTAAAACATGCAGTGCTGTTCTAGAGGTGACCAAGATTGGTCTAAAAATATAAAAAATGCATAATATATTCACCTTTAAGCTATTATTGGTTAATGTTGGACTCTCATTGATGTAAAAGAAGGTGTGTTGGTGCTCTCAAAAGCCAACAATGGCCTGTCCACAATAAAATATTTTACTAAAATATTAAATTTGAATATATTAAATATTAAACTAAAATGCCTAGTATACATCAGACATTTCAGCAACAGGATTGAGAAATATAATTAGGGTTTCAAGCCAGTGTACTTTTTTGTGATGGTCCCAACGGTTACGTCAGGAAGGGCATCTGGTGTAAAACCTTTGCCATATTAATATACCTATCACTGCACACTAGAAGGCAGTGGATTTGCTCTGGTGACCCCGAAAAGATAAAGCTGAAAGGCGTTGATAAATGTAAATGTTAGTTCAGTCGGTAGAGCATGTGCACTTTGATTTAAATGTACAAGGTCCAAAAACATCCCAGCTGATAACAAAGACACAGCCACAAGGGGTCACAGCCATTTTACTCCTTGTGCCAACCCCAGTAAATGATTAGAGGTAAGGTAGGATCCAGTTTAAAAACATATGACAAATGAAATGTGGACATTATCAATTATTTAGGAAAGAGAGCAGCGGAATAGAAAAAAAAGTTATAAATGTAAATTGTTGGTTTATTATTATTATTATTAAGTGAGTAAAATGAATGGAGCCCAATGCTGGTCACAGATTGTGCCTTGAGTCACTCAGTTCCTTGACAGACAACTCTTTCACCATCATTCCAAGATGTTTGATGTAAACCTCGCCATCTTTTCATCACAAAACAATCTTAAACCTCTCAATGACTGATTGATGCTCATTTTTTGCTCCCCATCATTCATTCACATCTTCTTCTTGTGTAATTGGTGTCCACTATCACCCTCTCATCGGGACCCCCCTCACTAACCCTCTCTCATGTCTCTCAGATGGACAGGGCTGAGCTGTTAGGACAGGCCGTAGCTCTCCTTACAAATGCCTGAACAATTGGAGGTAAATACGTCGGAGACAGCCCATTTGTTTTGGACCGGCGGTGATGCATGCTTTTGCAGCGAGCAGCACATTTTTACCACGCAGCCCAAAGCAGCCGTGAGTAATGGACTGCTCCGGCCTGTCCACTCATACTGCTATTTTTATTATTGTCTCCCTTATAGTTTTCATTTTTCATAACGGGACAAAGGGTGGGGTGGGGTGGGTGTTCAAGTATGTTCTGTTCATAAAAGAGGCGGGAAACGATGGCCGCGCATCCCCTTCACACTCACTTCATCATCTTCCATCACACGTCCTGAGATTTTTTTAGGCCGACTGACAGATTTTGTTGGATGCCAGGAAGAGACAAATAAGGGTTTATCAACAACCAGGACAATAATTCAGGTTGGACAGCTTCATAGCCATTTTTCATTGATCCATCAATGTGCTTCTGTGGCATAGTGTTCACTTTATCCCCAGTGGACTTGGAGTATTTTGTGATAGAACTTTAAAAGGAAGCATGCAGAAGTTAATTCAGACACATTCATTGCTATGATATTTGTCAATATCATGCTTTGCTAAAAGTTCTCACATCCAGAGACAGGTTTTAGTGAGGAATAAAAAAATGCAGTTTAATTGTGCTTTAATACTTACTATTATTGTGTATTTATGTTCTCTGAATGCTTCATTGACACACATTTCTTTGTTCATATAGTATTTTATATTGATTTTGTCCTTGCAAGTCTGTATTATTCAAACTACAACATTTAAGCTTATATATGGGGTGGCAGCTGGTACAGATGTTTGGATTCCCGCAACCGGCATTGCATGCTGTCGTTGTGTCCTTGGGCAAGACACTTTACCCACTTTCCTGTATGAATAAGTGTATGCATATATGATTGGTGATCGGAGAGGTCATTGGTGCAAAATGACATTATGATTATTATATTGTTCTTACTATAATTCTATGTCTATGTAATTTTTCTGTACTTGTAAATGTATTTTAAGGTGGAGGCTTAATGCCACATAATAAAAATAATTCAAGTACAAGCACACTTACAGAGGGTCCTACACCACTTGAAAAAACCCTGAAGATGATTCACTAAGTAACTAAAATTATCTACTGCAGATCACCCCAGGGAGATGCCTGGTGTTTTGCATTGAGCCACTTGTATGGGCACCTATAATGGGTGCCTCTTAATTCCTCCGACAGTTTTACAGGAGCTGAGTTATGAAGGCAGAGCTGCTCGTTAGGCCCTCGCCAGGCTTCACACTGGGCTACACTAACACCCCTCCTACTCCCGCCTGTGCCCTCTCCCCCTAGTGCACAAAAACACAGTACAGTATAGTCCTGAAGTAGTAAAAGCCCACCTGACTTCCCTGCACGCCTTCCTTGTATAATGGGGGTTATTTGTTCAAGCCGGTCACCTGATGTTAGTATCCGATTTATTTTTGCTTTTCTCTCCCCCCACTCCTTATCTCCACTCCTCGCATCTACAGGGCCAACACCTTTCCCCCGCTGCCCCCCGCCTGCTCCCTCTTTGCTGCCTGTACCAAGGCGAGCTTTGTCCAGCTTTGGTGATCCATCTCTGTCAGCACACTAAAATGATAATGCCAATTAAAGGAGAGGAGTAATTGCCCTCTGCTGCCTCTGATCCCCTGCAGACCCTCAACAGGAGCTGTGGCCCCAAATATGAATGAGACCTAGGGGGCCCCTGGAGGGGTCCCCTGCACCAGGCTGGAGCAGGAGGATAGGCGGGGAGGGAGGGGAAGGGGTGAGAGTTTCCAGGGCAAGATGATGGGGGTAGGGGGGGGTGATTTGTAACTTTTAACCTCCACTGATCACCAATGGCCTTGACAAGGAAAGAGCAGAGAGGAAGAGATATCACACACATACACATATATGGCAGAGGAGTGGCTGTTGTTCAAGGTCGCTGTCAGAGGACTTATGGCCCTTGCCTCCGCACACAGACTCTCAGTGTGGGGAGCCTAATAGGAAGTGAAAGGACCATCCAGCAGTGAACTGTAACACTACTGATCAGAGGTGACACAGCGGCACTCAGGGGTCAGCCAGGCGGCCATTATTACCAGACTCCCTCTCACAAATCCACTTTTAGGGTCACTGTCCTCCTTCTAATAACGCGCACTACACATGGTTTGGTTTTCAACACATACCCAATCATGTTTGTCACTCCATGTTTCCCCGCTGCTATCTATAGGTGCTGCTTTGTTTTGCCTCTTTTCTTGTTTGTCAATGTGTATGTTATCATAATAACTTGGTGTCTGCCTGTGTGTTAATCCCAAGCAATCCAAATAAATGGAAGGGGGTTGTGTCCAGAAGGGCATTCCAATGTAAAAACCTATTGCAATAAAAAGCAGATGATTTGCTTTGGTGACACCTGAAGGGAGCAGTATTTAGTCACCGGAGCTAAATCTGCGGTGTGCTCATTTAGGAGCCTCTAATCTGAGCTGCTCCAGGATTTGCTCCACCTTGAGGACGTCTTATTCATCAAGCAAGCAGGCAAACCTTTGATAAATTTAGCCCATTGTCCTCTGTGTTCACAGTGTTTCAATTGTGTCCCTAAAATGCTGTATTAAGCCGTTATTAATAAACTGTACATGTTATTTAACATAAGGCTAGTTATGGTTAGCAAGTCACTTTTAGTTGATTAAAGCAGAGCCATGTGTGCAAAGGTTAGAATTTATTTACATTACTATGTTGCTTGAAATGTAAAATAGCTTGTATATTTGTACTGACTAGTCCAGTGGGCTGATTGTGGGACCCAATTTTATTCCTGGTCTTTTTATTGTGACTCACTTTTTTATTATTTTTACCTTCGTACCTTAATGACACATGCATTTTAAAATCTGTTTCAGTATTTCATGTAATTTAAACAATATTTAGGTCTGAAATAAGCTGCATGCTGAAACTATATTCTCCCAATGACTTTTTGGTCCCAACCCACCAATTAAGAATCTCTGGGTTTGTACACAAACCAATACTCTGCATATACACACAACTGACCAGTGACTGTGGCAATAAACTACAGGAAACAGATGCTTGTCAGAGGTAATGCCCTGTTGTTCTGCCTTCTGTCCCAGTTTTGCCACCAACATGGTTTTTATGACAGCCCATGTATCACTGTGTGCTTATGGCAGTGTGTGACTCTATTACTGTTCACTTTGAGGACGTGTGGGTGGACGGCTGGACGATGTGTGTAGGTGGATGTTAACTGGGGTGTCGTTACAAAGCATGACTGGCGTGACCTGCGCCATAAGGCCGGGCTCATATTTAACAATGGAGAACTTGACACGGGCTTGACACAGCTTTTGGGTTGCATTGACAATTTGTATAAAAAGTAAGTAATGTGCCCCATTATAACTCAGTTGTAAGACGATGTGAGTGACTCCAGCTCGCATTCACACACTTTAATTCTTACAGATGCTCTAAACATATTTGGGACACTTGAGAGGCACAGGAAGCAGGGTTTAAAGCATTGACAGAAGGAAGTAAACATCAGGTGAGCAGGCTCCACCACAGAGACCAAATGATATCCACCACAAGAGTAATGATCACTGCATCCTCAACGTGACAATAATCTCCTCTAACTTCATCAACACAATTTATGCCAGCCGGCCACCAAATGCTTTCAATATGTTGTGCATTATGATTCAGCTAAAGTCATATTTGCACAAACAATAATAAAACATGCAATTGATTCGGGCGGCATCTCAGCACTGTGTGGAGTTAGCATCACATGGCTTGATGCTAGCATTGACTTATTACAAGGGAGCGTGCCGCCAAATCCATAATTAGACTCCTTTTGTTGCCCCCGTTGTTGTTGAAAATGTAATTATGAAAGATGAAACACAGCCTTCAATGAGATGGCCGTAAAATAGCATAATTAATATGGGCTTTTGTGAGAACAATCCCCTGCTTTACGTGCAGCCCCACGTTGGCCGTGAAATTAATTAAGTGTGCCAGGATTTATGGCCTGTGCTCAGAAATGAAGAGAATTAATCGCAGGCTGAAGATGGATGGTTGCTGGAAAATGATGATGCCCTGGACCATGTGGGGGGAGCCGCATAACTGCTTTAGGGGGCGCTGTTGGAGGCACATACAAGCTTTTGACACGATTACACACCTCCACACAACAGCTGGGACAGACTTTTTGGACAAGCTGAAGAGTTATGAGATTCCTAGGTTTTGACTCCACCTGAATTTGCTCCCAGCCTTGTACTTTTGATTTCAAGATGAGTTTAACTTTGGCAGAAAGGAGATTACACCGCCACCTAGCATGCAGTGACTGTTGTGAAGATGTGGCATTGGTTGTATGCCAGATGCCTTTTCTGATGCAACCCTCTTCATTTATCAGGGCTTCTTTCCTTTTGACTTTTATGGTAGACTCACACCAACTGCGACTCAAGCGACTGAAGCGACCATTCATTTCCTATGCAAGCTGGTGCACGGAGGTGACAGGCGTCTTGAACGTGCCAAGCAACCTGAATCAAGTGACCTAAACATAGTTTTGAGTTGAACCAAAGTCAACTTTATGCAAATATGGAGCGACATTGCCGAAGTGACCGCCAATCATGGAACAAGAATTGACAGACACTCGAGAGGAATTGGGCCAGGCATTAAAGTAGCGTTTTAGACCTCCCACCCCTCGTCAGCGACCTGAGGGGTGCTGGCGACACAAGAAGAGCGAACTGAACTTAGAAAAGAGATTTTGTTGCTTTTGGTGTGAGTCCACCATTACTTTCTGGGTTTGCCAGAGCAAGTCATAAAGTGAATGAAAGACTCCTTCCCTTCTGTGTAAAGCGCTTTGGATGACTTGTGTCAAAGGTAAAGCGCTATACCATTCCAAAGTCATCTGCCTCCTAGCTTGCAGTGATTTGGATAGGTAGGTTTTACACTGGATGCCCTTCCTGGCGCAACCCTCTTCATTTATCTTACTTCTATGGAAGTAATATTATTTCACAGTAAAAGTACTTTTACTTGATTTCAGATATTGAGTACTTCTGTAAAAATCGTACAAGCAGTTTTCCTTCCGTAATGTTTTGTTTTTCAATCAAACAGAGAAATACTAACAAAAAAATGTTGAAGATGATTATGACAACCCCGGCGTAAACACAGTAATTTCCTCAGGCAGTGTGCGTTAACAGACTGTGACATGCAGAAAATTACTGAGAGTATGGCTTGGTTTTGGATTTAATAATTTAACAAGTTATCCATTTTGCAGTGACTTTTCCACTTAATGTAAGACAGAAAAAGGTGAAAGGTGCCCTTCACTCTGTCATATTCAATAAAGACTGATAGAGTTCACCGTTGGTGATAAGGTTTGCTTTTAAAACCAGAGTGGCGAGTGGTAGGAGAGAGAAAATAGCATCAAGATGGCTCCACAACTTCCTTCTTCACATTACTGCTTGCTCAGCTGTTATGTCTTGGATGCAAACTTTCAAATATGTTTGTTTCAAATATGTTTTCCATTGATTAGGAAAAAGAAAATTGTAACCCTAAAAATGCATTTGGAAAGCGTAGATCTCTGCCAAGTCTATGGCCCTATTTAACAATGGTAAGGATAGACCAGATAAATAAGGAATATACCAGATAAATCAGGCATAACATTATGACCACTGACAGACAAACTGAATAACACAGATCAACTCTTCATTATGGTTCCTGTTAGTGGGTGGGATGTATGAGGCACAGGAAGAACATTTTGTCCTCAAGTTGGAAGCAGGGAAAATGGGCAAGCGTAAGGATTTGAGCTGGTTAGATGGCCAGGTCAGAATATCTCAAAAACTTGCAGCTCATGCGGAGTGTTCCTGGTCTGCAGTGGTCAGTTTTTTTCCAAAAGTGATCCAGTGAAGGACGAATGCTGAATTGGCGACAGGGGATTCACTTGGAAAGAGAAGGCTGGCCTGAGTCAGAAAAGTCAGTGCAGTTTATTGTATAATTATGGGGCTGTGTATTAGTCAGGTGGTCAGAATGTTAGGCCTGCTCGATGTACATAAAGTGCCCAGACCCCAAACTGGTTTAGGGGTCTCACAGGACTCACAATAGAAAAAAACAACAACAATTCTTAATACTGACCCCTAGTGGCTGGAGTTAGTATGTTTGTCCCTATTCCGCAATGATACAGAATGGTTCCACACTGTGTTACAAATCCACAGAAGAATTTTACTGACCTTTCATGATAAGGGTTGCTTTTCAAAACCAGATGTGAGAGGAAATAGCATCAAGATGGCTCCACAACTTCCAACTTTCTGCGTGCTCAGCTGTTATGTCTTAAACAAGGGAGTCGGAAAGAAACACCAAATCAAATACTTCATTAAATGGCAAACAATATTAAACTCTGGTTGTTAACTGTGACCTCCTATGATGTCCTAAACTTGCAACACATCCTCCCACCTTTCCCTCAGTGGGTCGCAAGGGCTTGTGTTCGAGTGTTGTAATAATGGAGAGCTAATTACCCACCTCCCATGTCTCTGGACAGCGCCACAATGTCTGCCTTAGGCCCGCGCGCGTGTGTGTGGGATGGTTCGCGGCAGTAATTAGCCTGATCCGCACACATAGCCATCGTCGACAAGATAAATGAAAGACCGGGTGGGCGTCTGTTGTTGGACATTTGATTGGGCAGGTACGAGGGGGAGTGTCGGGGGGTCTCCAGAGCATGTCCGCGCTGATAATTACGTGTGTGTGTCCGCCGAGAAAGGAGCCTAAATTGCTGTCTCTTGTCTCATTGTCAGGGTGATTATGAAATATTGTTTAATTTACTGGCGAGTGGAGTCGTGTGTGATTTTGATGAATCGGAGCTTTTATTTCTTCATTCCCTTTATTGTCTGGTGGTTAGGTGTCATGTGTTTTGTGCACTCGAGTGTTGAGGGCCACACTGGTACCCATGCGAATAGGACTACTATATACAGTACACTAAAGGACAGAAGTGTGGGATTTGAAAATATTTAGAGGCCAATCAGAATTTTAAAAGTAAAGACACAAAGAAATACTTACAAAGGTGTGCTTAAACAAATATTTAGACCAATAATAATTTTGCATACAATTTTTTTTTAGGCAGGATGTATAGCCGTATTGCTGCAGCAGACAGAAGTAAAAGAACACTAGAAGCCAAAGATTTAGTCCTATTTTGCAATGGTAAAGCTTTACTTACTTATGTTTTGGAGCCGCATGCAACTCTTTAACCCTGCTCTTGCGGCTCCTTGGGCATCTGACATCTGGTTATGTAAAGTCAATAAAAGGATAATAGATGACTATAAACCTGCATTTGCATCACTTTGGCTATTTAAAATAAAACATTCTCTCTGTTTTCCAGAATACGCTATGGGCTAAACTTAGTCTCAATTGTCCACACAGTTGCACACACGTACTGATTAGACATGCCACACACGAGCACCAAGAAATAGTTACAGGATGTAAGTCTAGTTCTCTGAGTGAGAGAAGTAGGTAAACAGTATTTAACACAGTTCTTTGTTAGTTTGCAGTTATCCATGACCACCTATATGCTCTGTTTCAGTTATAGGCTAAGCATCTTTTTTGCGTTAAAATTGGTTGTGGCTCTTCACAAATTTAAATTTTTGGGTTATTTTGGGTCTGGAAAGTCTAGAAGGTGCAGACCCCTGACCTAGATCAAACTGATTATAAGTCCATGGGTAAATGCTCCTTCCATTTAATTACAAAGCCCTTATATCTCACAATGGATATTAAAAAAAATCCACCAGAACTAAGTATTGGTATCTGAAGTTACCTTTTGCCCTATCTCACAATGGTACAAATGGCACTCAGCACAAAGTAAGTCTTCCTTGGGCAATTACTGACTTTTCCAGAAAATTTCTTTCAAATCTGAGCATTACATGTTAAATCAACAAACACAGCAACAATGTAAAAGTATAATCTTTCAGATAGAGATAATTCATTATGGTTTGTCCAAAGCTTTATCAACATTTTAAAAACTTGCAGTAAAATATCTGCTCATGCTTTTTGCAGTGCAGATTTATGAAGAGCCACGGGACAGTAACGTAAAATAAAAACTGTCATATAATCAACAGCTCCACCTATCAAAAAATGTGAACCACACAGATGTAACCAAGCCATACAATCCATGTGAATGGAAAAAAAACCCTGCCCCATACTATACTACTCAGATGAAAACATAATACTTTGTAGGTTGCTTAGAGCAATTTCACAGTGTTCAATTTATAACAAAGCATCCAAACCACGTACTTAATGAAAATAATCATTCCCTGTTAAACTCTAAAGGTTTTACTTACTCACAAACAGATTTTGGGAGCTCAGCCTGTGCAGATGTGAGGCTGCAAAAAGAAGAGGAAGCCTCGGCCCACTCTAATTGATTATACCACCATCGACAGGGACCCAGAAAAACAGGCACTCACTTTCCTCTTGATTGAATTAAACACCTTTTATGGGCTAAATCGATGGGACAGAGATGATAGCGGGGCGGATGACGCGGGAGAGCTTGGATCGGGCTGTTATGATATGTAGAGGTGTCTTTGGGCCTCTCTTGCCTCGCTCACGTGCACACATCCTTAGACAGGTGAGAGGTTCCAGCGCCATGTTGTAATTCAGGCAAATCAATGCTTTTAAACCATTTAGCCATGCTCGGTGATGAAGTACAGAGAGAATAGGCCCGCAAAGCAATATATGTCTCGGAGCCGTATCAATCATAATTACAGGGCCGGTCCGGGACAGTGCAGTGAGTGGACAGAGGCTATGATTGGACTCCAGTCTTCCATTCACTGTTTTATAGCCTGATCAAAGATGAATAGTAAAAGGAGGGGGGTGTAGCAGACAGCTGCAGTGGAGCACAAGAGAGCATGCATTAACAATAGTTCAGAAGAAGAAAGGTCTTATCCACTTTTTGTATGTGCCATATCGTGTTAAATGAAGTCTGAGGACCTGACCAGCTTTCATTTCTCATTAGTTTGGCTGTAAATCTCATTGTCTATAGCACTTTAATCTAAACTTTGTTGATAGCTTTTTGACACAAGAGTTAAGCTCACCGTTATATTATTAAACAGGCCTTTAAAACATGCAAGTTTGCAGGGTACATTTTAAACAAAATTTTTCTCAACACTTCTGATATCAAAATTAAAGTGGAAGCATGCTAATTGTTTGTAATTGAAGAAAACTTTTTAATCTCCTCATAATGATATCATATGTGGAAAATGAGACGTTAATCCATGCTCTTGGCCAGTGGTTCTCAAGCCTTTCTAACCAAGTACCACCTCAGAAAATATATGGCTTTTGAAATACCATCATCAACAGACCACAATAAGCCTAAATCTTCACAAACGCAGGTCTAAACCAACATATAAAATATAGACTTAAAAATGCATGACTAAATATGGACAAGGAGAAAAAATCCAGTACCAATCCACCTTGCTAACTAGGATTAATCCAGGCCTAATGCAAGTCTAAACCATGACCTGGACTAACGCAGGTCTAAACCAGGACTAAGCAGTGGTCTAAACTTCCAATTTCAGCCCCAACTAGGCTAAACTAAATCAGAACTGTAAAAGAAGACAATCTTGAGACTCGCTGCTCTAGGCCCTATTATCAGTCTCTTGTTTGTTAGTCTACATCACTCGTTTACAGTGAAATAATCAATGCTGATAATACAGAAAATACACACTTGGGAAAAGATAATAAATTGAAGAAAGGGAAGTAGGAATATAAAATGCTGAAATTATTGATCTAACATTTATGTAGTGTATAAAATATGAAGTATAAACTTTAATGCCATGGTGGGAAATTGGTTCAGTTTTCTTTAAAAAGTAAAAGCATGGGATTGACACCGGGAATCTCCACATGAATGACTGTTGTGATTTCTTTAAAATAGGAGGGGACATAATACATTGCAGTGTTAAAGAATTAAATTATTTGAAAACTTGAAAAAATAGAACGACAAGTAGAAATTGTTTCACATGCACTAATGCCATCCATCTCTAAATGAAAAACAAAAGTCTATAAGGCTTTCTGCTTACAGCTGAATAGAAGCACCAACACTTCTTTCACATGTAAAACTACAAACACAAACATAAAAATTCTCTTTAAGCTTTAAAAAGTCTACAACTGTTTTTTCCACAAAGCTCTGCTGTCTACCAACACTGTTGTTCAGAAGTTGTAGTAAGTCATGAAAGAAAGTGATGTCAGAATACAACAAAACCGCACCTCTCTATTCGAGTGACATCATCCCACAGACCAGGCCTAATCAATACCAACCAGCAGTGGACTATCTGAAAACTCTGCCGTCCTGTAATTAGCACAAGAATACTTCACTCTATGGACCTTCATTTTCATAGACTTGCACTAGTTAGCAGCGGGACAGTATGACCTCATGTAGCCGCAAGCAGACCCTGGACACATAGGCTGTCCTAATCAGGTCCTGGGCCTGGACCCCCACAGACCACTACGAGAATATATATTCTGCCTCAGCCAATCAACACGCCAGTCAACAAGGCCAAACCAATTAAAGTGTGTAATGAGAGTCTTATATAACACTAACATGGCCATTAAATAGCGTTTAAATAGAGAACAGGGTATCAGGTGGAGGGCTGTGGGTTATGGTGTCATGACTTATTAGTATTCAAGCAGTGTTTGGTTTCCATTAAGACTACACAGAGGTGTAAAGTAACTAGATACTTTTACTGAAGTACATGTTTTGAACAATATTAGTTACTGTTTTAAACAAATAAATATATCCAAGAAGACCTGGAATGATGAGAAAAAACAACTGCACAGCTGTTACACATTAAACATATATATTTAAAATAATATGAGGCGCTCCCCTACTCAGCGGCCCCCCCAGCTCACCACACAGGTGACCCAGCAGAGGCTGCCGCACCCTCCCAAACACCCCAAATTTCCCTTTCAAAACACCCGCTACACTCTCCGTAGAGAGAGCCTTGAAGACCTCCCGGTACCACTGTGGAACAACCTCCACTGTTCAGCGGACAGCAGACAGAGGAGGGACAGCAGGGTCCAGTGGAAGTGCTGTGGTGTAATATGGACCAGAGTAATTAATGGATATTGAGAAATCTAAACTGGACTTTGACAGATATAATGCAGTAGGTTCCAACCCCTGCCTTGCACTTTACACAGAGAGGAGGGATATGAGGGGGGATTTAGTGGGGTCCTTGAGTTGTAAAAGACTTGGACTTGGATATCTAAGGCAAGGGAAGTTTTTGTACCATCAGTAAGGGAGCTGAAGACGGTTGAACAACTGGCACAGAACTGGTGTGTCCTGGTCTGTCCTTGGTGCAGCAGGGGAGACACAGACTGTTCATAGGTCATACACAAGAGGTTTAAGGTCTACAATTCTAGATTAAGTACATTTTTAAAGAAATGTGCCCCTGAGTACATACAGTATTTGACTTTTACTTGAATACATTTTGGAAAAAAAGGAAAGTTTTACTTGAATCTTTACATTTACTACTTTTTTATTCTCTTGCTTGCAATCATTTTGTTTAGCACTTTTTTACTTGAGGTAACAGTACTTAAGTTTAGATTTGTAGTACTTTCTCTACCTCTAAGCCTATGTTCAGGTATCTCCATAGCTTGGAGCTGAACTAGTTTGATGATTCACACATCTATGACTTTATAAACAGCTCCTTCATCAACAAGAACAATCTCCACTCATAAAATTTGATTTCATTTGCAATACAGAGAAATAAATAAACACATGTGTGAAAGTGTTTGAGAAAACAGTGACTTGACAGTATTACACAGGCACTCACTTTAATACCCAGCCATAATACAGCTAAGGGAACAGGCCCAAGGCGCTCCTCTGTTTTATTAGTCATTCACTGGGATTATGGACACATTGCTTCCATTACCTAAGAGAGGAGAGGAGCCCTGTCCCCCTGGGTATTGCCAAATAACTCTCTCTTACACACACACATTAACATACACTCTATGTATGCCATGCACACTCTGTCATTAAGACAGACATAAGCCTCTTTGAGAATGAACCCATTTTACCAGCACCACAATCAATACGCCCAACTAAATAGATCCATAATAAAGTTGGAGGAAGACATTTGACCTCATTTTTGACCTTTGCACATGTATATGATTTGTCTGATTGTTACACTGACTGGCTATTTTTGTGTGTGTGTGTGTGTGTGTTTACAGCCACTCAAATGAGATATTTAATGAAAAAAAGGTCCAAAAAAAAAAAAAAAAAAAACAGCTAACAGTTAAAATCTAGCTTGAGTTAGCATCAACATGGGTCTAAGCCTCATTGAAAGATTACAGCATGGAAATGACTGCCATACACCCCTTTAACACATTCCTACATTAAAATTGTAAATCTAATGCAGACATGTTTAAAGCATTTAAAACTTAGATGTTCTTAGATGTTGAGTTATTTCCTTTTAGCTTTCCCTTTTTCAGGGTCTCCACAGCAAATCTTCTTCCTAGCATGCAGTAATTCTCATATTGATTTGGCATAGATTCCCACAGCAGGTGCCTTTCCTGAGTTATTTGGACTTGGGACCGGCACAAGGAGTACACTAGTTTGTGGCCCCCTGTGACTAAAAGAAGGGCGATAGTAAAATGTTAAATCAGTGACATAAATGACAGGTTAACTACATTAGTTTCCAAGATGAATTGTTTTGACTCACTGCATAATGGAACAGAAATGTGGATAAAATATGTCAGTCTAGCTTTTGCGTTAGCTTGCTTTATGAAATACTCCTAAAGCCACAGGTTAAAATGTGCACACTAGATTTCAGTGATCCAAAACTTAATGTGTTTGGATATAATACTTTTTGTTTACAATCAGTGCATAATTGATTTCTAGTTTATTATTTATTCTTCAATAACTCTTTCCTGCCCTACTTCATACACATACCACATACATACATACAAAGTGTTCCCTGAAATCCCTTCTTCCTTATAATGGACTCAGATAATCCCATCCTGACTCCAACTCTAAATCATATAAATACACATATTAGGCACATAGCACACACTCTTGCATGCATTTTATTTGTCAGTGTTGACGTGATGAGTCTGATGGATGGCAGCACACAGAGAAAGGATGGACACTTGAATTTGATTTGTTCCAATGCTCCAGACATGAGAGACGACAGGCCTGCATTACTACTGCATGCACCGCTAAAGTAATCGAATCACCGATCAATGGCATCACACAATTTGTATATATCATTTCTGTGTTTCGCTGTGATCTTCACCTTTATCTGGGCTCTGTGTCGAACCTTTGTCTTTTTTTGTCCTCACACAAATGCATAGACTTGGATGTGCATTACCTTATTGGGATTTCAAAGGTCTTATACACAGAATATACAGTATATTTATAAAAACATACTAGTGATTTGCATATTGAGTTGTCATTGTTGTATGTCAGATGCCATTCCTGATGCAACCGTCTCCATTTATGCAAGCTTGTGACCAGCCAACAAAAGATAAGAAAAAGTGTAAGGCCAATCCAACTGGACCTACTTCTTTGGTCTCCTGGACATTGAGTTAAAAGTGAAGCCCCCGACTGCTAAATGTTAATGCACTGTTTGTGTTGACGACCCATTTGAAATAATGAGCTTAGAGATTTCTCCGGCTGCACCATTTGTCATTTGATGAAGTCAGGATGCATGAGCGAGAAACCCGACGCAAGAAAAAGTAGCTGCCTGTTGACATCAGTTCACAGAATTAATGCCCTCCAACAAATCTTGTTGTTTTATTTGCAGTCGTGGCTCCATTATGTGCTTTTAGTCATTAGGCCTGATACTTAGTGATTGACACCCAGTTAAAGTGCACCTACAGAGCATCACTTATCATGATCTGCACACATGCACCGTGCACGCCGCTCCACATATTAATATTTACTCTCTTAAACACACAGCCAGCCAAGCACCTACTCTCCTAAATCCCAACGTGGGCATAAATTTCTCCAGCTGTGACTTAAAAGACAAATAGCCAATAAAAGTGCCAGGGGTGTTCACACATGCGTTTCTGGCACAATCAAATCAATTTCCTCTAAGTAGCCATAAACATGTTCTCTTTTAAAAGATGTGAGCCCCCTGGCCTGCTCCTCCACCCCAAAAGTCTCTCTGTATGGGGCCTGCATGAAGGCCTAATCTGTCTCCGTCCACTGGTCCCCTCTGTAGCTCGCAGACACAGGGAGATCAGGACCTTGAGCACGTCAGGGCCTTCTGATCACAACACTACGTCCATTAATCAGTAGCAAGCGGTATGGTCACAAAGAAGTGGCCCGGCGGGGGGGTTAGAGTCCGAGGAGCTGCCCCTGTCCTGCTTCAGGGCACCAAGAGCTGCTCCGGGCCAGACGAGGACAAGACTAGGGTTGTACTGGGGCTGTCGCTGTTATTAATCAACAAGCAATCACTCACTCCAACATTTTTATCAGCTCAAATATTTCTTTACAGAGATTGTTGTTCTATTTTCTCCTCATCAATCTTGCAGCAGTGTCTTGTCTTTTCCATTGTAATGCAGTTACTGTAGCAGCTTCATGGGGGGGCAGAGATAACAATTACCCCGGTTGTCCTTCCCATGGTGAATGATTGTAATTGTAATTGACTATAACCACTTTTTGCATACAAACCTCATGTAAAACATCCCACCCCCATCTTTCTTATGCTCGTCCCCCACTTTTCCTCCATCTCCACTGTCTGTAAACCAGGATCTCCAAGCTTACACTCATGGGACTTGACACTCAGCTCCCACAAATCCAGTTAATATTCAATGGCTCATTAAAGATTGATTGGGAGCCGTAAAGAGGGAAATCACACGCATAGTCTATAAAGAGCACACCAAATCCTGCCTTCACCTTGTAATTGTGCTTCAAGGAAAGGCCTCTGGTTTTGGCGATGCTCCCCTCATCTTTATTAATGATGGTGTCAGAGGTTCAGAACTACATGTACATGGTCCATGTCCCGAAACCCAGTTGGGCCTTCACCTATACAGGCTGTAAACGCCAGGCCAGGGCAATCAGGCGCAGGATTGCCCCCCTGAGAGAGGAGTTCATTTCTGCTGCTGAAATATTTACAAGTCTGAGCATGCCCTAAGAGACTGGAAGTAGCAAATCTTAGAGATAACCCGATAAGCTTCTGAAAAACTTTACTGTACTCATTCTAAAGCTGCTATGTCAGTGTCAGTGTCTGGTTTTAAAGATACAATAATGTATCCTTTCATTACATTTGAATTTGTTTGTCTGAAGCTAAATTGTCCTTACTGAATGAATGTGATGAGTGTATGGTTGTCTGCCCTGCAACAAACTGGTCACTGTCCAGGGTAGACCCTACCTCAGCCCCAAAGTAGATGGATCATTCAGCCTTTTATACTTGATTGATCCAGGTGAGCGTAGACTTTGAGGTGCAGAGCAGGGATGCCCAAGCTTGTGAAGAGGGCCAGATTTGAGAATGTGAAAACTGTCCAAGATACTTCCTCATGTTAACAATGGCATATATAAATACCCTGGACTAGAAAGCATAGAGAACACATTAGATTGTATTTTTGGAGATATTTCATATTTCAGACTAACTACTGGAAAGATCAGCTGTGGTTTTAGAGCAAGAGAGAAGATGCACAAACACACAAAACTACTAAAATGCTGTTTAATGGTACATAAAGTAGTTTATCATGGATGCTGAAATCTTACTGTGTGCCATGACTGCACATCCTGGTCCGAGAGAGTTTGGCTGCTTGATCATTCACCCTTTCATAGCATGTTTGTCTGTAGCTCTTCTATGTTTCTCAATCTACCCGACCCGGTGACCCTGCTAGTTTCCCAGGAGTCCCCGGGCTAGGCAACACGCCACAAACACAATTTCCGTAATGTCATTTGCAGCATGGATGAAGGAGAGAGAGTCCTGGCTGTCAAAACCACCTCAGCGCTGGGGCAAAGAAAATGCGAGGCGACACATGACATATTCTTAGGTTTGTTCAAATGGACAGCTCCCCAGCTCCCCTCCTTCTGAGAACCTTTCACTCTGGCTCTTTGCAACACACCGTACCCCTCTTTGGCCATTTCCTTTTTTTTTTTTTAAATATCCACCAGCCCCTCCAACACGACACCCCCTCCCATCAAGGGTGTGTCACTGCCTCTCTTGCCTCTTGTCAAATGGACAGAAATTACTGCATTATTAAGTGTGAGTGGAAGGCTAAGGCGTCTCATCAAATCTAATAAAATCATGTTATGTGACTCGCATCTTTATATAGCCTCTTAAATGAGTGGAAACTGGGCTTATCCTTTTTTTTTAACCTTTAATGGTCCCCTATTATGCTAAATAAACTTTTTTGAGCTTTTAACCATGTTATAATGTTTGCACCTCAAAAACATACCTGGAGTATTTTGTTTTAGTCATACATCCTGTTTGCTTAGCCCATCTCCTTCTGAAGATCTGGAAATGCTTGGTGTCACGGCTCTATGTAGACATGTGAACCAGGAAGTGCTCTTGCATTTCTAAAGCCCATACACTGTCACATTTCAGTGCTTAAATTGCCGTCACCACAAAGCATTACACTATATTTCCAAAAGTATTCATTCACCTTCCCAAATAACTGAATTGGTGTGGGTGTGGTGTGGGGTTGTTTTTAGGAGCTGGGCTTGGCACCTTAGTTCCAGTGAAAGGAACTCTGAATGCTTCAGCAGACCAAGAGATTTTGTACAATTCCATGCTCTCAACTTTGTGGGAACAGTCTGAGGATGGCCACTTCCTGTTCCAACATGACTGCACCAGTGCACAAAGCACAGTTCATAAAGACATGGATGCGCGAGTTTGATATGTAAGAACTTGACTGGGCTGCACAGAGTCCTGATATTGGACGAGAATGTGAGAAACATAAATGTCTGATGTAGATAGATGCAAAAGGTGGGCCCACATCATATTAAACCCTATGGATTAAGAATGGGATGACACTTAGGGTCATATGTGTGTAAAGGCAAGTGAGCTAATACTTTTGGAGATATAGTGTATCTCTCTGCTAACATTATGTTGCTAATTGTCATGCTAAACTAGCCATTTTATGCTCTGCATCTTCCCCACCATTGCCAGGGGGCATCAGGCACTAAATCTAAGCGTTTTCTGCAAACTGAAAGTAACAGATTACCAAAAGAAGGCATTTTCCTACATATACATTTTTGTAAGTTATAAAATGTGAAATACTAATTCATAGGTGTCCAAAACTATTTCAAAAAGCCTAAAAAAGCATATCAGGAACTTGCATTTTTGTCAGGTCAGAGCAGCCAAATGGTAGAAAAAACATTGTCAGGATACGCAGAGGGGAACAAAAAAACAAACAAACAAAAAAAAACCATAAAGACAAGCGAGAGATCATATTAGAGTCAGCTGGACTTATTGCTTGTACCACTTACTTTTCCAGCCTTTAATTGCTGTGTCCTAATTTTTTGGGGTTGTTGTTGCCATGTTGCTGCCATAAAATTCAAAATAAGTTATTTTATTTTTAGAATGCTATTGTTTTTCATAAAATGGTCAAATATCTAAAATAGTTTTAACACCTGATATACTGTTTATGTTCTGTTCTGGAATTAGGGTTGATATAACATTTCCTGTCACTCAAACCTGCTCTATCTATTATGCAAATATGTCTAAGATGTTCATATTATTGATCAGTATTTTTATGTGTGCAATTTTTCTTGATCCTATATTACCTTTCTATAGCATTCGCCCCCTCCCTCTCCTCATAAAGTAGGTGGACCCTCTCAATCATTCGGCCAATCAATGAGGATGATTGGACCAGTGAACAGGAACGCATTGGGTTAAAACCTCCAACCTGCTCCGCACCTGATCTGACCCAGAGTCACCCGGAAAGTGCTCTCGTCCCATTTGTCACTGCACCTTTTTTCCCCAAGACAGGGAGGAGGTAAGATTGAACGAGCCGCCATGGAAATATGATTTTCAACACGCATTGTTAACCCACCAGGGAGAGGCTTTTGCCAAATTCTATCAAAGTGTGCAACTGTGTATTAAATGACTTTCAAAAGGCCAGCCATCATTTTTCATGCCATAACCATACTGTACCCGAAGACTAACCTTACTGAAGTCACAAAGGGTTATTGATCCTCTGTGGAAACGTGTTGACCGAAGCAAACTCAGCCGAGACTTGTGAATATGGACTTGTGGTTAGTAAATCAGTGGGAAGTATTCAGTTAAATTCATCAGTCTCTGAAACGATATTCATTTAGGCCACTACTTCTGTTATCATCCAAGTCTTTGGATGTGGCAAGCCTCTGAGTTATGGTTAAACTATGTAGCCGTGTAGTTGTGGTTGTTGGTCTGTGCATGCCTCTAATGTGTCAGCCTGGCTTTTTCCTTTCAGAGTCTCCACAGCCAATCATCTACCTTCCAGTGTGCAATGATTTGCACACAACCCTCTACATGTATCCAGGCTTGGGACTGGCATAAAAAGTACAGTGGCTTGGGACTGTACCCTTTGTTGCTGGATTTAGTATAACATCCTTTATGCCACGTGCTAACTGAAGGAGATCTAGTATGTATAACCAGTGATCTTGAAAGGTGAGAGACACTATTTTGTAATGATTTGGCCCCACTTTTTGTCCAAAGGGCAAAATATGGTGCAGACTGAGTCATTTGACCTGTGTACAGATGCACTTTCTTCCCACGCTTTTGCCAAAAGTTTGTCCCTTTGCCGTAGAGATCCATATGGAAGCAGGTGGGCGTTGGGGCCCCGAGTAGGCGGCAGGTCACGGATCTCCGTTTGATCAAACCTCAGGATGTCCCACTGCCGAGAACGCTCTGTGAATGCCGCGCCGAGTGTGTAGGAAGAGAGCTGGTTAAAGTTTAACTAGCCCTACCATTCTCCATAAGCCTCTATGATCCAGAGCCCGCCACCCCCACCCCCACTGACCCCCACCCTGTTAGGGACACGAGTGATGGATCGCCCCTGTCACTGTGGCCTGTGAGGGGACCGATGCAGAGAAGGACCCAGACTCCTTGTTAATCTGACCCTCGGAGCTGGAGTGGACAACGGCACACATTATGTCAACCCCCCCATCATGAAAGCAGCCATAAACGACCACATGGTTGTAACTAAACTCAACGCCTACACACTTTCTACACTCCCTTTTTTATTCAGCCTATTTTCACCTACAGTCCTTACGAACCATGACAGAAATTCCTTAGAAGACGGACGCCTTTTGGCCGAGGAGTATAAAAAGAACTGAGAAAGTTGGGCGAACAGGAGAAAAATGATGGCGGAGGGAGCTACGGCGAGCAGCTGTGTGGACTGACAGGCAGCAGCCACATGAGTAATGAATGTGGATGAACCCAGAGAATTGACGAGCGATCAGTCATGTACTGATGGCATCTCCACTTTGAACCCTTGCAAACACTGTTGCAATCTAAATGCTGTTTTTTTTTTTTTTCTTGACTGTCTTGACTGCAACAGAAAGATACATCAGTGCAATAAGTGACAAAAATAACATATTTTTGGGAAAGTTGTAGGAAACAGAAAATGCTAAACAAGTTGTGGCCTTGTTTGAATCTGGGTTTGTTTATTTTTGTTACATTTTTACAGTTCCAAACATCCGTTAAAAAAAGAGAAAACTTTAATTATACTCCTTTTAAAGCTGCTTTTATATCCTTAACACAATGCCCATTCTTAAAAATAATAAATTCATTCTATCATTATTGTAGAAGTGAGTAGATGTGAATCTAAATGTTCTCTGGTGAATGACTGTAAAAGTGAATGGTAGTTGGTTTGAAAATGCCTCTAAGTGTCAGCCCTGCGACTGTCCAGGGTATATCCCACCATCAGCCCAAAGTAGCGAAGAAAGACTTCAGTCCCCCTTGACCTCAAATGGGGAAAAAGCAATAAAAGATGAATGAATGAATTAAGCATTAAAGAAAATCTGTTTTGGATGTATGTGACACTTTGAATCAAGACAAAAGAAGGACCAATCATGTTTATTTGTTATGGCTGCCCCCTTGATTACTATGAAATGTCTCCCTTGGGTGAACTGGTTAAGTAAATTTTACTGGTTTCTAAAAGGAACACCATGTCAAGCCCCCATAAGGAAACGTAATGATATGAAGGACATGGGTCAAGTCTACCATTTGCAGCCCGAAAGAGAAACATCCTAAATGTGTTGCGGTCCTTCAGTGGCAGTAAGGTCATAACTCCGCCCATCTGGGTCCAAACAGGAGACATGTGGTGTTAGTATAGGTGACAGTGTGGGCCACGTTCTGCCCCTGCTCCGGGACTTGGGAACCTCAGATGGACATGTGTGAGTGGGTGGAGGGGTCAGTAACACACACGCGTCCCACCTCTCTCAGCTGACTCTGAGAATATGTCTGCACGGGACAAGTCCACCAAGACCCATCCATCAAGCCGGCCCAAATACGCTCTGCGCCGCTGTTGACACGGGGTTAACAACTTGACACTGACGGAGGTGGGCCAGCCCGGAGGCAGAATGGAGATCAGGACGTTGAGAGAGATGGATTGGATGGTGATCGACGTTCAATTTGAATTATTGCAAATATTTCCATTTAGCAGAAAATTGAGTACATTATCATGTGTACTCGCTGCGAGACAAGTGACAGTGATTTTTCTGAACATTTTGATCAAAGCTGTTTGCACACACTACAAACTACTTTAAAGTGTAGCTGAGAAGTAGAAGTAAAGAACTTTTTTTGGATTTGGACAACTTTACTGTACTTTTTTGAAAGTTGCTATTTGGGCTTGCATCCTTAACACAATGCCTACTTTTAAAATATAATAGATGTATCCTATCATTACTTTCAAATCATTCAAATATGAACTAGTGAATCTAAATCACCCATGATGAATGAACGTGAGAATCAGTGATTGTCACTGTGTGTCTCTGTGTCGAGCCCGGCGACTAAGGGTGTAACCCTCAGCAGGGCCAAAGTAACTGGGATAGACTTCTGTCCCTGTGACCCCTAATAAGTGGTTGAAGATGGAATTAATTAATCAAATTGTAATTATTTAGAAGCTGAGGGCAAACTTTTATTTATTCATTCATCCTCTTCTGCTTTGTTTCTGTTAGGGGTCACAGGTGCTGGAGCCTGAACACATGCAAGTCGTTGGACGGTGAGAGGAACAAAACCTGCGATAACTCTGGGAGGACATGCAGACTCCACCCAGAAAGACTGAGAGCTGGCCGGCCTGAGGATCGAACCCATGATCACTTTGCTGAGGCACTAACCACTCTGCCACTGTGTCCCCCTTTGAACTCTGTTGAAGCAAATTCAGTCAAATTATCTAATTTCATATTTTTATTAGATATTCCTTATCATTTCAAAGATTAAATGATTTTTTTGTTCAACATTATTATGACTTAAGTACAGCAATGACATATCATCATAACTTGGACAAATGTGTTTTTAATTTAATTTTTTTGTGTAATCCGTAACTTAATTTAAAAAAATAGTAGGATATTTTTGTTGGTGCAAAAAAAGTGGTGCAAAAAAACAAACAAAAAAACAAAAACAAAACAAAAAAAAACCAAAACAAAACAAAACAAAAAACTACCTTATACTCATCTTATCAGTGGATGCTTTTTAAGAAAATGTCCATGCTTGTCATCTTTGTGCCCACTGATGAGTTATGTTAGACTTTAACATCCTTCCTCTCAGTAATCACCGTGCATTATTACACATTAAACATGCACTAATGTACAATTGATCAATCCTGTGGTAAGACTACAACCAGAAAGTGATTAAAACTTTTAGAGGGCATTGATTTAAAAACTACTTTGTGGCCTATGTGGAAAATACAGGAGCTGCACATAAAGGTTGGAAGTCGGGATGTCGGGAACGTCCAATAGCAGAATGTATTGCAAATGTGGGATGGTTGTGGCTGGATGCAGGTGGAGGAAAGCGCAAGGGAAATGTAGCATAATCTCTGCCTCAGCCTCGGTATCGGCTGGGCTTTTTAACACAGGGGCCAATTTAATTGCACTTAAAGCAGAATGGCAGAACATCAATCTTGATGAGTGGATCTGCATCATAGTTCTCCCAGGCCAATCTATCACTATCTGTGCCTCTGGGTACCCCTCCTCCTACCACCCATCCCAACACTAACACACTCATACAAGCTCCGACTCCCTCGCTGTCCCATCTGCACGCTCCGATCAGGGACACTTTTTCTTTTATCAGACATTCAAATCTATCTTTGGATTTAAATCAGTGACAAGCTATATAAAATTGCACCTGTACAGAAACAACAATCAACATAAATGCACCCAAAGTGGAGACTGACAGTGTTTCAAGTTAAAGGGAATATAATATGCTTTCATTCATTTATTCACCTTTAAAAACATTATGAGATTAAAAGAGAATGTTTTTAATAAGTGTTCTATACTGGTGCTATAAAGAAACAAGTGAAGAGACCAGCAGAGGGCAGCAAAGTGCAGACTGTTGCAGTCTTTTGAACATATTCAAAGAAAAAAAACACTTAACTTCTTTTAACTTTTTGTATAATGCCATTTTACAGTGGCAATAGAGCTGTACACTGTTTTATATATATATATATATATATATATATATATATATATATATAAATGAATGGGAGCAGAGTGGATGTAGAGGGCTTGTTGATTGGTCAGCGCTTCCTGGAGTGGGTGGGGGTTTGTGACAGAGGTGACTTGCTGGTGTAGGGTAGGGTGTACCTCGCCAAAGGCCCAAAGTTACTGGGAAAGGCTGCAGTACCTGCGACCACTAACAGGAATAAGTGGAAGACATCTTGTGATTGCAGTCAAAATTGTTTACTGTTCTGTTGGACTTAACACAGGCTGAGATTGATCAAAATAGCTGCTAATCATTTGTTTTACACTTTCAAACAAAATAAAAGCATTTTTTGAACAAACTGTTGACTTTGAGATAAAATGACACAAACAGAAACAAACTGTGAATTCAATGCATTGTGATTGGTTAATTTATTTCTAAGGAGATTTGACTTTTGCTGCAGTGTGCCAGTGAGATATTCAGCATATAGCCTACTTCATACGACATCTGTTATAAGGAACCCTCCATTGATTAAAAGGGGTTCAACTTTCCCAACCTTTTGTTGTCTTATGTACCCCCTGGGCTTTTTGTCATATCATCAGTACGTGTTTATTCTGGCCGTATCCAAAATATTTGTCTTTTTAATCCAAAGATACTGCATACTTTGTTTGTTGCAAATGAAAAAATCTCCTGCATTTTATAAAACTCAAATTCAAGAAGAATAAAAAAAAAAGAGACTCTGCTTGCCTTTTAAAATAAAAATATAGCAATATGAACTTATATTGTATTTGTTAAAAATAAGTCTTTGTTAAAAAAACAATAATCTTAAACTCAAAATTACCACAAAGTATTTGAAAAGCTATTCACAAAATAAGAAAAATTAACAAAATATATATTTACTTAAATTTGATTTATTTTTAAAATTCAAATAATATTTCCTTTTGTCAGCCAGTGACGCTCGAGCTTGCATGTCTTAAGATTTAAGAAGTCAGTATGAAAAGATAGCAAATATTTTCTTCCACATAAATTATCAAATAATTCCATATACTCCCTGCAAAGTGGAGCTCCCATAGCCCTAGGGGCCCCCGTAACCCTGGTTGGGAAACACTCAACTATAAGATTTGCTGTGGTGACCCGTGAAGTTAAAGACAAAGACAAAACATAAAATTATGCCAACGCCACAGTGATACAGTGTCTAATAACTTCAGAGTCTGAAGTACAAAATGACCATACAGTCAGTCAAATAAAATCAATTTTGTCATCAAGTGTTCTTAAAATTTAGCAACATTACCATTTGTTTAGGATGTTTTTTTTTTGTTTTTTTTTTTTTTTCACTGAAATACATTAGTAAACAGCAGTAGAGTCAGTGTTGCCTTTAAGTAAGGTAAGTGTAGTGGTTTGTGAGCATTAAAGCTATAGGCCCAGCCTGTGGTCAGAGGACGGTAACTACCTCCTGAGCCATAAGCGTCTTGAACTCTTAGTGGCTACAAGACACTTAAATACAGAGAGCTCATCAAGGCCATAAAGCAGAGAGAGGACTTGGCCAGCGCTGAGAGCCAGGGACAGGGGCCTACAGAGGCATAATGATCCCTTAATGCGGTGGCCTCTCTCTCTTTCTCTCAGCCCCCCCTCCCTCAGTCCCACTGCCCCCAGCTGCTACATTAGGAGGGATAATAAATGAGATGCTGGCATTACAAGCATAAACTTTTTATGACCCACCTAACCAGCCTTATCAAATGTGGATGTGATTAGTCGTCCAGGTGACAGATGGAGAGACGGATGGACAGGAGCGAGCGCAAGTTTCGGGTGAGTGCAACGACAAGAAATCTGCAGGAAATAAATAGCATGTGGTGTACAGGAACGTCCAAGAGAGAGTGATGCACGCAGACAGGAAGGGTAAGGGCGAAGCGGGATGAAGGGGGGGTGGAGTAGTGAGAGGATGGGGGTGTCCCAGGCCCTGCTCTGGTGCGCTGGACTCAATAGACTGGTAAGATGGAGTGGACAGGCTGTATGGGCCCAGTGAAAGGTGCTGTTCTCCCTGACAAGATAACTTTGATCCCCCCTGTTTCCACACCAGTCAGCAATATTGTTAAGCAGCAGTGGGTTAATAGTTTAACCATGTCCCAGTGAGTTAAGGAGGAGGGGGTCTGGGGGGGGGGGGGGGGGGGTGCTGGAGTGGCTACTGTCTTAATAATAATGCAACTCTTATTTACTGTTTATTTAATCTGTACACAAAATTAGAAAAATGTTTATAGCAATTTATTTGGTGCAAAGTGAGAAAACAGAAAGTCAATTGATGAACTAGACACATACAGTATTTTATCATGCAGAATCCGGGTGTATTCATGTTAATCCCAGACATACTTAATATTGGGATCAGCACTCTGTCTGCCTGAAACATTTGCACAACAATAAGATAATTAATAATACAAGATACTTAAGATAATAAGTTGTATGTAAACAGTATGAGCGAATAGACGGAACAGAACTCTAACTCAGTGCCATGTTAGTGTATGACTGATAGTGCGGATGTGTGCTAAACACGGATGACATGTAGTTTTTGTTCTGCCTCATTACGGGACGGCCCGCGTATGAAGAGATCAGATTAAAGATAATTAAAATGACAAAAACATGCCATCAGTCCTAATGCAGCTGTAATGACGGACTAAGTGTAAGTGAATGCAGCCCTCTCCGCCTCTCTCTCCTCTCCTCTCCTCTCATGGGCCCGTCCCTCTGCTGCTGCTCAGCTGTGGACATACACAATCATTAACCTGCCTGTGACTGGGATGTGCTGACAGAACACTCTGCCATTGTGGCTCCTGTCATCTTCAGGAAACCAGGGCTTCCCCTGCTGTCGAGGTGCAGCCCAGAGGGATGACGAGCAACGCCTGGCTCGCCTCATTCACTCTTTCTTTTTGGGTTTTACTGTTTTGTGTCCCTTCCCTGCTATTAATAGGTAACAATAGGTGTCAATCCTATATTTAGTGACAAATTTTCTATTATTTCCTAAAATGTTATTTAATAAAGGCAAAACGCTACAGGTAAATAATATTTGTCTTTTTTTTTCACACTAAAATAAATAAATAAATATTAAACTTTTATTCTCACACTCTCTCAGATATCTCCACTTCTGTAACACAAGCACCTTTTATTAGAATTTTATATGTTGTTTTTAAGGCTCAGGGATTTGTTGACATTCCTAGGCATTTTACGCCAACAAACTAAAAGCATTTTGCTAAAACACAAAATAAGGTATCCATATTTTCCTTAGTAGAAAATCTTTTATCTAATGTGTCAACAATATGGCTCAATCCAATATTCTGATTTGTTGTTGTTGCAAGTATATAATGCCTAGTTTGTGTATTAAACATTATTTCACCCTAAATATGCAATACAAAGTTTCACAATGATAACAGTTTGTTAAATTTTACCCTATAGCCCTTGCCATAAGAAGTAAAAGGGACAAAGTATCATAATCTCAGGATCACTGTTTATCTGACTCTTATTGGACCTCAGTTTTGTCTGTTTTTTTTTTTTGGACTGCCCTTCCTCTGTGTTTGTGTGCGCTCTATTGTGAGTGATGGAGTGGCTCTCCTCTGTCAGGAGCAGCGCACAGTTGACGCTTCCTTTACATGGCAGCTGCAAGGCTCCAGTGATGTATCAGAGTCAGCACAAGCATTAATCTGAACTGGGGTTAATCATTGCTTCGGGAACCCAGAAGAGATAGAGGCTGCCTGGGGAGAGGTATAGCCAGGCGAGTGGGCGGCTTCACAGTGGGACACCAGTGGCAGAGAACCATAAGGACTTGTCTGTTTACACCCCTCCACAGGTAAAGAGTGTCCACTTAGAGGTGTGTGTGTGTGTGTGTGTGTGTGTGTGTGTGTGTGTGTGTGTGTGTGTGTGTGTGTGTGTGTGTGTGTGTGTGTGTGTGTGTGTGTGTGTGTGTGTGTGTGGTATGCAGAGGTCGTCCCAGTGAAGGCTGACAGGGAGGCAATGTAATCCCCTGAAATGGACGCACTTCCGAAATGTAGCCCGTGTGAAGCTGGATCTGAGCTGTGTCTACTCAGCAGAACCGATTCACTTCCCTGAGCTACAGAGTTAATAATTCAAAAGAAAGAGGAGGAAGGCAGTCATACGCAGGCCTGAGTGACAACGCTGAGAAAACCATGGACAGGGATTACGGAAGCTGAAATAGTGGCCACAGTAAAAATGACCTATCCCACATGGAGAGACAGATCTATAGTCACAGCCTTTATTTTCCTCTCCATCCTCTTTCTACTCTTCCCTCTGGGACCACTCTTCCCTGTGACCTGCCATCACCTCTGCCGGCATCAAAGTGCAGGATGCTTAAGGAACTCACTGAGGACATGAAGAGGCATCACAGCAGCTCATACAAACACGCACACACTTGAAAGAATGTGTGAAATGCCGTGAAGGAAGGATGAGGGGCAGTGGGAATACAAAGAGCTCCATCTTCTCCAAAAGAGGAAAAACAGGGCAATAAAACCGTCATGTTGCGCCAGGAATCTGCTGATGGCACACATACATATACACAAGACAAAAGGGGATGTGTCAAACAGATAAAGCCATCACTTCTTTTCATGCCTGGGTTTGTCCATAGGCGTCCCCCCTTCACCTCGCCCCTGCCCTGCCAGCGCCTGTCAGCCCGGAGTCATTAATGTTTAGCTGGCCCGTGATGGCGGCACTGACAGCACTCATCTGTCTATAAGAAGACAAGATCAGAGAGCGGGACGTACCATAAAACACACGCCACTCTAAGCAGTGAAAACCTGACAGGAGAGCTGGACAAATGAGAGCTTCCCCATTTTTTCCCCCCATGTCCAAATTTCAGTTTGATGTCAGCTATTTGTATTTTGAAACGGCAAATTTATTGGGGTTTACATTTGTTGCAGCAATGTAGCTCGCTCAGATAATTTTAGTGCTTAAACTGCAACCGTGCTAAATAGTCATTTTATGCTCTGTCCATTCCCCACTGTTGTCTGCAGGGGGCGTAGGGCACCTAAACCAAGCGTTCTCTGCAAAGTCAAACTAACAGCTCCCCAAAAGAACATGTTTTCCATTCATTATTTTAAGTTATAAACATGAAATACTAAGGCAAAGGTGTCCAAAACTATTTTAAAAAGCCTGACAAAAGCGTAAGGCCAGGGCGTGACATTAACACCAGTCAACCGGCCAAATGCAGATAGATTTCCATTTTGGCCTATTTTGCTACATTGACTTTAAAACCTATAGTAACTAATCAGCAGAGAGACGAAATTCAACTTTTTAATTGAAAACATGTAAATAATAATTAAAAAAAACACACACAAAGAGCAAAAATATACAGATCCAGAGTCTAAACAAACTTTTACTCTGATGATAAATTACTGTTAAAGTACCTTTTCAGTGGTAATTTTCAAACGAATTGTAAAAATTGAAGAAGAATTGTAATTGTCTTATATACTACACATGAATCAATATTTTAACATCTAAACTATGGCTGGCAAAAAACCTAAATGGCTAGTAATCTTTGAAGGACACTAGTCAAAATGTCCAGTGAGGAAAAAAGTTAATGTCAAGTCCTCCAAAGAGTCATAAAATTAATTCACCTCTTTTGGAAAATACTACTATCACAAGATCACACGGGTTTCCTCAAATTGTGGAAAAAAATGGCTTTAAGATATGATTTTATGTAAGCAGAGTGAATGCTGTCCGAGCATACACAGTTCCCACACAACGGGACAGGAGAGACAGCCATCTTTCTTTGCAAAGGTAAAGGTTACGTCACTGAGTTGGGCTATAAAATAACACTATTGTCATCTCTATCCTCCCATCCTGCTTTCTGTCAGTCCACCTACACACCCCCCTCACCCCCCCACCACCACCAGCCCACCCTCCTCCGCTCCCCTCCATGTGTTTGTCAGCACTTTGATTCACTACCTGCAGGTTAGTTACTCATTGAGCCGAGCTGGCACTGGAGGTGTATGGGGCCTGTCTATGGGCCGGTGGCAGTGTTGGTTAGATTGACAGATCTGCCTGCGTTGCTCATTCCCGTCGGGATACAAAGCAGAGGAAGTAGAGGAAGGTAAATCGCGGTGAATATGAATGGTCCACTGCAGGGGCGGTTAATAATTAGGAAATGTTAGAGTGTTATAACTGAGAGACAACCTGATATTAGGGGCCTTTGTTCTGTGTACCACGTAGTTAATAGGAAACTGTGAAGACTTAAAACTTCTTGTGATACTTCCTGTTCCTCATACAGTATGGCCATCTCAAACCTGCATCTTCTTAACTTTGATCATGATATTATTTTCTGGTCTTCACTGATGCACTATTTAGAATATATATTTTTAGCATTTCTCTCCATTTAAGTGTAATTTCATAAATTACCATAAATAAACTTTATTTTTGAAACATGAATAAGGGACATGAATAATACACCTCATATGATATATATTTTTTTAATTTACGGTAAAATACTGGCAGCTGTGGTTGCCAGAATTTTACAATAAAATCTGATCCCAGTACAGAATAAAACTTAACAGCAAAAATGACCTTAATTTTTCCATACAGTACTGTGTGGAAAAATACTGTCACCAGATTTTTTATTTATTTTTTTTTTACAGTAGAGTTTTGGCAATTATAGCTGCCGATATTTTACTGTAAAATTTACAGATTTTTTAACCGTGTATTTGGATTATTTTAGTGTTTCATACCCAATACCCTTTTTTCCCTCTAATGATATGAATTTTCCATATACTGCCATACCAGTGAATAAAGGATTTATTAACAAACTTACGGTAAAATACTGGGAGCTGAGGTACCTAGACCACAACTATAATGTATATTGTTATTTTTTTAAACATAAACCCAAAAACATTTAAATCTAAATAAATCTGTTACCACTGAACACACTAAAAATGAAGAAAAGGCCAGTACAGTATACTGTCATCATTTTTAAGTGATACGATTTTTTGATCCCATCACCCATCCCTAATATGAATTTCTGAAACCTCACAAATCATATATTTATTTGTCTAATTACCTAGTAGTAAAAGTAGTTTCCCTCCATCTCCTCAGATATGTCACAAGTTAATAGAGAAGGTGCTTTGACAAGTTAAGTAGCGGGAGCGGGACCATTGTCTACCATATCATCTGTCAGAGTGTTTCTGCCGTCAGCACTTCCTCTCTGTACCTGCCTGGTTAATGATCGAGCCCTCGGAGCTGCAGCCTGCTGGAGGTGTATAACCCAACCGTCATGGCCGCCCATCACTTCCACAACAGGACAACAAGTGAGTGACAGATTAGCAAGCACTGGCGTTTTTCCAAAGAAAGACAGGGGAAAACAGGGAGGAGAGAGGTGATTGGGATTGAAGGCAACTTGATGAGGAGGTATGAGGAGGTGGAGGAGGTGGAGGAGGTGGAGGAGGCGTGGGATGTGCGTGCGTGAATGGGGGTTAACAGAACTTTTCCACTGTATTAGGATACAAGTGAGAGATCTGTGAGGGTTTTTGTGTAGGTTGTCAAACATTATATTAGTTTTAGACAGGCAGAATTATTTTTAATTTAATATATTCTTATTTACTTATTTGTTTTTCATATTTTTGGGGTATAAGATGGGTTCCAATTTGCCAGATGCAGCGTAGGCCTGTAGTCACTGAGTCCCAGCAGTTTAGGGACCATGATGTTGTGTCTTTTTGTTGTTGTTGTTGTTTTTGTTGTTGTTGTTGTTGTTTTGGTTTTGTTTTTTGTTTTTTTGTTACCAAATATAATGTAGAACAAATCTTTGGTCTAATTTTTTGAGATTTTTTAAACTTTAACCTTTTTTTATTTTTTATTTTCTTATTTGATTTATTTTTTAGCTCTACAACACCTATTTTAGGTTTAAAAAAAAATAGGAATTTGAAAAACCTTTTCTTTCCCAAGACTCAAGAGGATATGTGAGAATGCAAAAAGAACCATACAATAAACTTTAAAAATAATTACATAAATCCATTTTGAATAAGTCAAATTTACAAAGCAAAAGTTCAGAATGTTGTTATTGCCACATATATATGCGTAGGTTAGTCCCTCTACTATTCAATACAAAGTAGTGTTTCCCAACTAGGGGTTGGAGGACCCCTAGATGTACGCGAGCACACTCCAGGGGGTACTTGGAATTATTTCATAATCTATATCAAAAATGATTAGAAATATAGTTGTGATCTTGTTATATTAAACTATTAAAACTTATTAAAAACAAGCTTGAGTGATAAAAAGGAAGTGAAACTGTTAAAGCATTAGTTAGTTTGTTAAATGTTATATTTTGTTATATATTTTATGATTTAATGCTTCAATTTGGCTTGAATTTGGCTTTGTATTAATTTTGTTCTGGGTTATTAGAATATTATTATTACTAATGATTTCTCTTTTTGAATTTTTTATTATTTAATTTAAACATAAAATATACAGTAAAATAAGAGTTTTTTTTTATTTTAAAGGAAGACAGATTTTTTTTTTTTTTTTTTTTGGACAAAAAAATGCAGGAAAATTTTGATTTATTAGATTTTTTAAAGTAAGTTTTTAAGTTTAAGTTAAAAGCAAGGGGGTACTCAGGGTATGACAAAAAATCCACTCCAGTATAGCACATAACAATATAGCAGTACCACTTATTCATGTCTACCTGAGCAATTTAGACTGACAACAGTAGGGGCCTATACAACTCTACAGAATACACATATACAGTAAGAGGAATGAGCACTTTCTTGGCACCTTCCTAAAGTTTGAGAATACCACACTGATTCTAACCAGTATAGTAAAGCCTGCTGGAGTTTTTAATACAAAGTCAAACTGCCTCCCCTGTTGGTCACTCCAGCAGCTACAACAAACATTTACCCCCCCCCCCATACTTCCCCATAAGGTTCTTTTTCTCCCCTCCCCTTCCCTCCCCCTGACTCCCTCATGGACGCCCGCTGAGGTTTGATTTCAAATGGAAAAATTAATGGGAGAATAATAGCCCTGGGCCTCGCTGTCTTCCACACACACTCAATCACACTCTTAGTTGGTCTACAGGGGTACAGCGCGGGGTAAAAATTCAGATCCACTTGCCTTACTGGGTCTGTTATCCCATTGTGAGGCGTACATATTAACTCAACATGCACGCACACCAGGGACACTTGCACCTTTGAGGGCCAAACTCTCAAATATTAGTACAGTGGCTTTGCGGATTTCAAATAAATAAATAAGTGAGGAAGAAATCATTAGCAAATCCCTTGATAGATGCAATTAATGATTATAGGATATCATAGAGAAAGTTGGGACAATGTGTAAAATGTAAATAAAAACTAAGGGCAAATCTTAAAAAATTTAATTTACATACAGTAGATAAGTAGACAATGAGCTTCAGATCGTCATTATTCTGTACTGGGAATCGTTGCACTTCCAGAAGTCATTGAGTCATTGAAAACATTTTGGTTCATCTGACCATACAGCAGTTTTCTCTTTTTCTTCAGTCCAATTTTAAATGAGTTTTGGTTCAGAGAAGACAGCAGTCTCATGTTCACATACGGCTCCTACTGAGAAAAATATGGTTTGATTGTGTTCTGATTTTATTCACATGTTGCACAGTGCCCCAACTTTCATTTCTTGCTAAAAACTACATACAGTATTTAGTAGTTGAGCTGATCCCAGGCCAGGTTGGTTGCAGGCGTTATTAAATGAAAGTGTGTTTCTTTCAGGCTGGCAGAGTGAGTGTGTGTCTGGCTGTGGTAGGGGGTCGCTAGTTAAGAGTTTAAAAGCGGAAGGGGTTGGTGCAGTGCCAGGATTGATGTCAGGGAAGCCCACCGGCACTTTTTTTTTTTTTTTCAAACATTTGAGAGGACAGACCCACTGTGCCGAGGATTCCCACTCTTCCTGTTTCTCCTGACTTTGAGGAATTTTACCCCAAACAAATTCCCAGCGCTCTTTCTCACGCGCCCCGCACCTCATCACAGATACCTGCTTCAGCAAAACTCCACGAGGAGAGAGAAGTTTCCAGGCGTTTTTAAGTTGCTAAGTATCTTTATTAAACAATCTCTATTATATATACATCAACCTTCATTATAAACAGCAACAGGTTTTATTTATTTACTTATAGTACTGCCATATTCATATTTATTGTTATTATACTGCTGTTTTACTACCTTTTGCTGTTGTATGTATGCATTTTGTGTGAGTGTGCTCTGATCTATCTATCTGTAAAAAACACCTCTACATCTCTATATAATATGCAATTATAATAATAAATACACCCCTATATAGTTATACGTATACATCTCTGAATAATTTACCTACATTTTATATATATTTATAGGTTAAATTTGGGTAGGGATGACAGGGTTAAACCTAATATTGACCTATGTTATATTTTATTTATAGTTTCATCTTTTATATTTATTGTATTATAGAAATCTTCCAGGTATAACTTATCAAATATATCTGTTTGATTTCTAATAATACTAATAAAGTTAATTTCTCCATCTCCATTATGTGTTTAAGGGCTGTTGTCCAGGATTTAGATTAGGCACGAGAGTCTTTTTCCATGCCTTTGTTGTCTGTTTAATTGCAGTAATTCTTAATATTAGGTTAAAAAGCTGTATACTTACTGGTTTCAGTTTGTTCTTTAGATCTATGCCCATCATAATTTCTGGCTCAGGCCCATAGTTTCTGGGATATTCTCCAGCCACCCATAACCTCCAACTGGTAAAAGAAAATGAAATAATGTTTTGTACAAGTGTTTTTGCTTTATTTGACAGTGACAGAGGAAGATACGGGACATGCAGCCCAAATCAGAAACTGAACCTTGGCCATGTGGCTAGTGCATCACCAGGTGAGCCATTGTAACACCCATGAGGGATTTTTTATAACTAAATATGTACAATAATGTGTCCCCAAGTTAAAAAGCCTGATTTCGGGGCTTCATTTTTCTCATGTAACTAAGGTGAATTTGATGTGTACCCTACCTGCCAACCTTTGTCACAGGTGAAAAAGGACATTCATGTTGCAGCGAGAGAAGAGAAAAGGTTTGTAGACGAATGATAGTGGGACGCACTTCAGAAAGCAGCCACCCTCCTCGTGCCTCTTGTATTTCGCCTGTGGGCCCATGTCACATTAATTGCTGCCTGTTCAGAGCCTGCAGACTCTGTATCTACCGCTCGCATCAAAGAAACCACACGGTGAACTTTATGAAATTTTTATTCAATGTGTTCATTCTCTTCCCTTTTTCCCCTCTCTTTCTTCCTATTCCTATTCCCCACCTTGAAGCCCCCCCCCGCCCAATCCCCATACATGCTTAAAGCTCTGCCACCAAATAGACAAGAAAGACTTCTTTTTGCCGTGTTTTTGGTGCAACTTCCTTCCTGCCCAGGAGCACCTTGAGGATCTCGTTAGTTCTCTCATCTATACTCGATGTGCCAGGAGCGAAATCCCAATCATGGAGGTGGGGAGAAGAAAAGAGGTTAAAAGAGGGATTTGGGGGGGGGGGGGGGGGGGGGTTGCTAGATCAAGAAGTTTGGGTAGATTCTCTGTGGAGCGAGGTGAGAGAGTGTAATGTTATTTAGCCATTGTAATTACAGATGTAAGAATGGAGATGAGAGCATGGTGGCTCCCTGTGGACAATGCACAGCAAAGGGCCCGGGTTTCATCAGAATATCATCTTCATGTACAAACACATTGCAAAAATCATTGTTAGTATGACATAACGTTGCTCAGATTTCCAACAAAGGAACAACACTACAACCCCAATTCCAAAAACAGTTGGGATATTGTGTAAAATGTAAATAAAAACATAATGCAATGCTTAGTATCTGTATCAAACCTCATAAAACCATATATATATATATATATATATATATATATATATATATATATATATATATATATATATATATATATATATATATATATATATATATATATATATATATGTCAGGTGTTGAAAAACTGAGACATTTTGCCATTTTATGAAAGTTGACATAGTGGCAGAAAATCTCAAAAAGATTCGGACTCTGCAATAAAAGACTGGAAAATGTTTTACTTTAAAAACTGCTTTTTGGAACTAATGTTAATTGTAACATTTCATTAAGAGCGGTTAGTGTTCTTGCCTCTCAGCAAGAAGATCATGGGTTTGATTCTCGTGCTGATTGACACACGGTCTCTCTGGGTGGAGTCTGTATGTCCTCTCCATGTTACTTTGGGTTCTCTCCAGGTAATGCTCAAAAACATGCATGTGGTAGGCGAACTGGTGACTCTAAATTGCCCCTAGTGAATGAATGTGAGAGTGAATGTCTGTCTGTGTGTGTGCGTCTCTGTGTCAGCCCTGCGTTAAGCTGACCCCAGTCCAGGGCATACCCTGCCTAAGACTGGGAAAGACTTCAGTCACCTGCAATCCCTAACAGGAAAAAAATGAATGAATGAATGACCTTGACATTTTTCATCCACTTCCTTTTTGTCTTCTTCAGAAGTGACAGGTGATGTTACTGTGACATGTCTTGCCAGCTGATTTAAACAGATAACAGCGCCATCTGCAGTCCGACTTCTTGCCCCCCTCATCCCGACTCCTTGAGCCAGCAGTGGTGTTTGCTTGGTATTTTCATCACGTGACACGTCTGAGGAAGACCCAGGGCCGTAACTTAGTAATGAGAGGTCCAGTGCAGAGTTTTGGAGCACTGGCTGCACTGCCTGATGTTACGCCCCTGGGTAGACCGCAGAAAGGAATGGGTTGAAACATGTCAAGGTATGATACAAAAATATTGGTCTGTCTATGAGAAATCCATGTATTAATATTAGTAGAAGACCAAATGAACCTTGTTGGATTAATACTCACTCTGCCTTTCTGAAACGGTCCTTTTATACACAGGCATCTTACTAAAATTCTACCAATTAACTGAATTAGTTGCAAAGTGTTCCTCTAGCTGTAAATGATTTTCCAGCCTTTTGTTGCCCCATTCCAACTTTTTTGAGATGTGTTGCTGCCATCAAAATAAAAATATCTCAACACCTGGTATATTGTTTGTGTTCTATTGTTTATAAAATAAGGGTTTATAAGATTTGCAGATCATTACATTTCATTTAGATTTTACACAGTCCCAACTTTTTTCATAATTATAGCTGCATTTTACATATCCTACCATTAATTCCTTTAATTTCCCCACTGTGGGACTAATAAAGGTATTCTTATTATTCTTATTAATTCATTACTGCACCTTTGTGATTATGACAGTCGAGTTGTCACAGCCTGCAACCTTAGCTTGGTTTTAAACTGCTCTTGTACATTGCCATCCATCAAAGTGCAGGGTGTTGTTCCCCCTCTCACTCTCCATGTCGTGTACACATAGGTATAAATCACCGTGGCTGATTTGTGAGGGCCAGGGTTTAAATAATTAAAGAAGTTTAATTTATCAGGATTTAGCACCCCATGGCAGCCGAGAATGAGAGATGTACCGGTAAAGAAAAACGTCATTACACAAGAAAACACATTGAAGATAATTGCTCTTCTCTCCAGAGCAGAGAGGCTATATCCAGGTTTAGAGTGCTTTATTTTGGACAGTAAAAGAAAACAAACTAACAAAAAACAAAAAAACATCTGTGTGTGGTGGTCATTAGCATCATGGTCATTCAGTATAGGTGCATCTCAAGTGAAATTATTTCAGTAGTTCAATTCAAAAACATAGTATATAGATTTAGAACACACCTAGCCCGTTATTTTAATTCAATTAATTTATTTATTTTAATTGTGATGCTTATGTAACATTATGTAATTTAAAAGATTTGAATTTGGGGTTTTCATTAACTGTAAGCCATAATCATTGCAATTAAAATAAATTGTTAAAATATTTTACTGTGTGTAATGAATCTACATAATTCATGCATATCTCTTTGAATTGCACCATTGAAATAAAGATACTTTTCCATAATATTCCTTTTTTTTTTTTAGATGCAGATGCAAATACATTGAAAATGCTTTAAAATCAAGACATTACACATAAAAAAGGCAGTGTGCCAAATACAAAGAACTTACAATATTATGAACTGGTAAATTTACATGCTGACATTTTTGGAAGATTTAAATTGGTGAGAATATCTCTGAAGGTGTTTCTGGATCAGACAACACACTTGTATCACATCATTATTTTTAGGCAACCCCACAAAAAAAAAAGAAAAAAAAAAGTGTGATTTCTTAAGCAGTCAAACAAAATACGAATATGGGTAATACATAGTGATAATGAAACTGAATTATGTCACAACTTGTAAACTAGCAGCATTTTGGTGGAGCACTGCTGCCCTCTTATGACCAATACCATGCAAACTACAGCCTCCAAGTTTGTGCAGACCAAGATTGATGGTCTCCTGTTGGTATCTTTTGATTCACGGGATGAACAGTTAGCCCTATGAAATCTGGAAGTCAAAAAACAAGATCTACCAGCAGGCACAAAGACATAAGGGAGAAACATTACAATATAGCAAACAGCCTTGTCTGGCATTGTTCAACCCTCATATTATTTATTCTTTCCAGTAGATCTCTGAATGTGTTGAAAATGCTCACGCACAAATGCACACCACCTAAACACATGATAAAAAAATACAACTCAGACAAAAACAAAACAAAAACAAAAACAAAAAACTAACCTCCCAAATGAGAATCTAGGGCCCTGTACTATACACCTGTAGAATAGGAGTGTGACTTAAGTTTTTGACTTTGGGCTTCTATGCAGACAGATCTCCATTAAAAGCGTGGCTAAGTGCACATAAGGGATTTGAATACAGTCAAATGACAAATCAGCAACAAGAGTCTCGTCGTGGAGGAAAAACTGCTGCAAGGTGGCACAGGAAGCTAATAGCAAATACTGTATAAGTGGCTTTAGTTTTAGTGTACATGTTATAGGAAAGTTAACATTAAGACAGAAATGCTACTTATATGTACACATGCTAATGCCGAGGATTTCATTATCTGCATAATGTTAATCTTCTAATTAACAAAACTGGTCTTAACTTGTTATGTATGGACAGTTAATTGGTGCCATTTGTTAAGCAGACGAGTTTAAATACTGGAGTTATGTTTGCACAGTTGCCACCTGTTAAGTAGTTGTTGGTGCTTCATGCCATCTCAGTCAGTTTCACATCTACCAGCTCCAATCTCCACAGAAAAAACAAAAGTTGAGTTAACAGATTTTTATGATGTGGCTGATCGATCATTATTATTAGGTTTGTAGCGGAGTTTTCATCTGCCTTCATAGTACAGGGCCCTGGATAAAGTCAACATAAATTATTCAGTTTTTACTTTACTTGACAACTTTACTGAGTAAAGTCTGTCATTCGCTGGCATCTGGAAGCCACCTAGTGGTCAAACCCTTTTTATAACATCAAGTATTGACAACAGGGAAATTTGATTACACTTAAGTGTTGGCAATATGACAATATGTCATTGATGTACAAACATAGTTTAAATTGAACAGGTCTACAGGCCAGGCTGGGGAGGAGATTATTACACCAGAAGCACAGCATCACTTCTAAATCAGTACACTATATGCTTTTGTACCCAGATACTCTGGGTGATATTTTAGGATTATGATTAACCTATAGCTTTGAGGTTACAATAACTCTGTGAAGCTGTTTCCCATGGTAATGTAATACCACCACCCTCATAATGATACAGCAAGTTGCTCTGTCTTCACAAAACAGTATCACCAGCTTTATGCAATCTGGAGGACTGTAATGCTTCAGTGGTCCATGAGGGAGCGCTGTAGAGCCTCCTGAATCATTGTGTGCTCATCTGTGGAGAAATCCTGTCATGGTAAAAACAAAACAGTAGTGTATTAAACAAAAATAAAATACTGTATGTTTATAACTTTAATTTAGGCACTACTTACAACATAGGTATCATAAGAAAAGGTGTGTCTCATCTTCAAGTGCTGCAAAAAGTCGGCGCTTCTATAGTTAGGGTCCCCCCAGGGCATTGAGGCACAGATGGGGCACACCTACAGTAAACAATGCAAATTATCTGACTGCTTTTTCAAGATCAACACGCCACAATACAAATTATACTGCTTACCACTTGACGACTATCACGAGCATGCTGGGAAGTGCAATGCTCAACCAGGCCATCCTGATCAAGGTTTGGGCAGTTACAGTAAGGGCAGGTAAAGGTGTAGCGATTTGGTACAGGACTGGAGACATAAAAGACAAAAGTAAAAAAGTTTGAGCCACTGATGGTAATGGTACAGTGCAAAATTCACTATCATAAAATGTGATTGTCATGTAATATTACATAATCACAATTAAAATATATGCTGAAAATCCTTTACCATATTTTATTTGTCATTTATTGATGTGGATTGTGTTTATAGTGGATGTTTTGACCACAAGCTTTTTAAGTTCCTCTATGCAAGCTTAAGGGCCAATAAGCAAAGTCATGTGTTTTCACCTAATCATGGCAGGCTGAGTTTGGGCAGTGGTCCTCACTCCTTCCTCAATGTACTCCTGGTATTTAGAACAACTAGCTGTATGGGTTCTCATCTGAGAAAGGCCAACCTAAACAATGAAAACAACAAAACTATTAGGAGCTGAGAAAAGACTTCAGAGCTGTTCCCACTGTCATACAACATACCTGTGTTCCACACCCTTTGCATGCAGCTGCAGATGATTGAATGAGAGCCTCTACCTCCACTGCTTTAGTGCAGTGACCCAGAGCAGTCCTGCACACAGCACACACTGGCTTCTGAGGCCGCAGACACTCCTGCAAACAGCTCTGGCAGAACCTGACCGAAGATTGAGGAAGAGAAAGGTACATGTCAACCAGGTATTTATGCAATACTGTTTTGTAAGAAAGATTATGCTCAAAGAAGGGTGGAATAAAGTACAAAAATAAACAAAATTACAGGAAGAAGATATAACCCTATAACTAGAAGCACTTGGAGAGGAGAGAAACCTGCTACGGCACTGGTCCTATCTTGCAATGGTGACCAGAGCAGGACTCAAACTTGAAGACCAACTAGTTCAGGAAATTATCTTTCCATTGAGCCACAAAAGCTTATTTCTCTCAGTGGTAAATAATCTACTAAAACTATTTGTTCTTTTAGGTTCAGAATACCTTCAAACACTCATGGATCTAAACAGTAATCTGGATCCAAAATAATTTTGTACTTGGCCCATTATTGACCTTTCCTTACATTTTCATAACAAACCTTTGCACAGTACTACATGTCACTCTGTTTTTAATTGTATCTATTGTAAGTATATATTGTCTGATTATCTGTTGTATTATGACATCTGAAACTGCTTTATCTTACAAACTCAATAGCTTAATTGCACTAATGCCCTCCTATAAATCTTTGTCCCCACCACAAGAGGGCGCAGGGAATTGTAGTCCTTTGAGCGGTTGGAAGGGCTCTCACAAAAGCAAATTGAACTACAAATCCCATGTTATGCCTCCCTTTTGATGTAAACAAAACTGAAACCGAAATGTCAAGCTTATATTACTTTTTGACATATTCTCGGAAAAGCCAAATTGTTCACCAGCACACAGCAAAGCTAAAGAGTTGGCTTGTTGATTTCTAGCTACATTAGTCGCGCGACATTTCAACAGTAAACGTTCTCGCTGTTGTTATCTTTCAGTTGCATAGCTGGTTGTGGACCCAGACGTGTCATATTAGGATCTAGAAGAAAAGGAGACACAGATACTCACGTATGGCCACACTGTGTTCTTACGGGGCTGTCGAAGATTTCCAGACACACGGGACAGAGGAATTCGGACACGTCGCTGGTCCCGTCGGAGGCATTTTTCTTATGCTGTGCAGAGCTAAATCCTCCGAGCATCGCCATTTCTTTTCTTCACTGTCAGCCCGCTACGAGCCGTTCCCGTACCGACGTCACCTCTCAAGTTCCTGGTTCCTTTCATTTAACGCGAGTGGGCGGAGCTAAAATGGTATAAACACACATGATAATCCCGATATGGTTTGGGTTTTATTTTTAGTTTTTATTAGATATCATTATAATAACACACCTATAAGTTATATTAAAATAAACAAAGCATTTATTCATCGTCACATCAGTCAATTGCACATTATTTAGTGTAATAACAGCACATATCTCGTTCTTTCTCTCAAACAAAACAAAGTAAAACTGAAAGGAACAAACATAAAAGAAAGTGTGACCTCACAGCCGGGGAATTCATAATTGTTCTTTCATATAACAATAACAAATTTGTGCCATTTAGGTTATTTCCAAGGTTATACTGCACAGCCATTTGGGCATTTGTCCCTAGTCCCACTAATTAGGATAATACCCCACTTTTTTAATGGTGCTAAGTGGATTTTATTGAAAAAAAAAAAAAAAAAAAAAAAGTGAGATTCGTGTTGAACATAAGGTGAGTAGCCCTTATGCAAAATGTAGAATAATTTTTTGTGGGCTTCTTGCTGTGTTGAATATATGGTTGATGTATTGGTGCCCCTGTGTTTCAGGACAGGCCTCTCTATGGTGCTGTGTTGGTGCTGCTGTACTGTCAATCAAATCAAATCAAATATACTTTATTGTCCCTAAGGGGGAATTTGACTTGGGCAAGTGCTGAACAACTGCAGAACATTATTACATGACAACATGAACTACACCGGTAAATGCATGTATGTACACAATCATACACATTCATACAATAACAGTACTGTAATCAAATCTGTAGTGCAATACAGTATAAATAGTAGTATTATAGTAAATAAATGTGTGTGAGAAAATGCAGACTGAAATATTTGATTTTTATATATATTTTTTATTTCAATAAATTAAGTCTCAGTATATTTATTAGAGTGACCAGGCATTCCTATTTAACAGGGACAGTCCCAGTTTTAGGCTCCTTGTCCCATGAGCCATCACAGATCTGTAAAAACACTCATATGTCCCAGTTTTCAGCGGACCATGTCCAGTGGTTCCGATTTTAGCCAACAGAAAAGCACAGGACACTTAAAACACATTTGGCTACAGAATTATTTACAATGTCATTATTTTTATCAATAAATTTCCATTAAAATTCAAAACTTAAGCCCTATAGTCATGTACTTTCATTACATGATAGACAATTGTATGGATTTCATAAGCTTTGTCACGTGGTGAGTTCAAATGCACCATGATTACTGAAAAAAAAATGTGTCCCAGTTTTCTAGTCTAAAAATCTGGTCACCTTAACTGTGAGGTTTAGACTCAGTAAGCAAAACAATATTAATAAAACTAAACAAAAAACAAACAAAAACAAACAAACAACCATTGAGTAGGCCAGTTGTAAAGAATAATGCCTATCTGAGGGTTCTTACACCTCTTTACCATGAATTTCCCATAACTTTTTCATGACTTTTCCAGAGTTTTGACTAAATTTCCAAGACCTGAAACATGACTTACACATGTTTAATAGTATTCAAAATGTCCAATGTGGTACAGTAGAAACATATTTGTGCTGCAATTTAATTTGTTATATTTGGAAACTTATCCGTTGAAGAAAAAACAAAAACAAATTCAAATTTTATGACAAAAAATAGATATAGGTCACTTTTCCTGCAGTGAGAACATGGCCAAAAAGGCAGCGTTTTCACTGAACACTTATATTTACTGTATTCTAGCTGGAGCAGGTTTAATTTGTAGTGGCAGAATGTTACTCAGACTGTGTACATTTCCAAAACTTTACACCAAAATATAAAATTCCCAAACTTTTCCAAGGCCTGTAAATTGCATTTTAGAATTCTATGACTTTTCCAGGTTTTCCATGACTGTACGAATCCTGCTATTTCCCAGTTTGTAGTTGTTTGTTTTGGCATCACCGTCAACGCCATAAAACAAACAGCAGAATAAACAGTCAAGAAGGCGAAAGTGCTGTTGTTGCTCTCCGCCTCGCCTCCGCTCGCGCCGCACGCCGCACGTGGGCCCCTGATGCTGATGAACTGTCAGACGTGTACGCATGCGCAGTAAGATGATGGGAATTTCCAACAGCTGAGGAGGCGTCGCTAACAGGAGCTAGCACTTGTTTAAGGTAAGATACGCGGTTCCTAGTCACAGATCTGCAAACTCTCTGAGGCGATGGGGCTTAAACTTGGTTGTACACAGATTTACTCTACGCTACCTGTATATACTGTCTCCAAAACCACCATAGATTTGTATCATTCCCAGAACTATCAGCTAACCTCAGCAACGTTAGCTGCGCTGAAATGGGCGTTCACTGCTTCAATTCTGGGCCCATGGCAGCGATAGCATCATATTAAGTGAAGTTACACATTCATGTAAACTATTCTGCAGGGTGTTAACGCGCTACCTCCACTCCCAGTATGGAATCTACTGTAAATAGTGGGTTAGTTTCCCAGGATTATGTTAGCTTGGTAAAGGTTAGCCCGCAGAACGCACCTCCGTATTCTGTGGTGCTGGCAGTGGTAAGAGTTGGCACTATTTGGGGGGAAAATGGGAGTGCTTATTTGGACAGGCTTCCATGAAATATCTGGCTTCCGTGTATCAGGAAAACAAGCTGTATGACTGGCCGTTCTCACTGTGTTAGCTTTCGTGTTTTGCAGGTGTAGATTACTTATTAACAGGTTCAGATAAGGGCACTTCAAGATACGGTGGTATTTTATATTCAACAGGCCATATAAGATTATGGTTTAATTATTTGTTGCCTAGGTACATCGATAAATAAATGGCATTTTTAAGTACCTAGATATAGTGCTGCATATATCAAAAATATATTACATCATAATACATTACAGTTAACTCTGACCCTCATTGCACATGCTTGTCATGACCTTAAGCCACAGTGTTGGAATTTGATGAAATATTTATATTGTCTGTTTTGTTTTTTATATTAATTGTATGTAAAAGTGTCAGATTGAGTAGTGTATTATCATTATCATTTCAGCTTTGGAAGACCTCAGGAGAGCCTCACCATCATGACTGTGTCTTCCCGATGAATGACCTTGAAATGTGCCCACACTGAAACTTATGGATGGAAAAGACTCATCTTCATTTTGATTGTATAAAAAAACAAAACAAATCAAAACAACGCTATTGACCTCATCTGCCAGAACACAAGCCTGATTGTCTGTTAACAGATCAGGCTTTCATCATCTTAGAGAAGAGATGGCTCTAAAAAGGCGTACATACAGACTGCAGCCCAGCTCCACCAACTGAAACAACTGCATCTCTTGTCTGGATGATGCACTGCTGAGTGGACATAAAGTCTCAATCCCTCCCACTTCTCTAAAACGTTGTCACCATTGAGCTGATGCCAGTGTGTGCAGTTAATTATGATAACACAAAATGGTGCTTGAATTTGGCATCTCAGTGCAGGGTATGCTGAAAGGGGCGAGGCTCTCTCAGAAAAGTACAACAGCTGACTAATAGTCTGCTGCCGACATGGATGCCAAGCTTAAAGAGGACCTTTTCCGAAGGTATGTGGCTGCCTTGGAGAAGCGTCTTTACAACGGGTTTGAAAATGCTGGAGTGGGAGCTGTGCCAGACGGGGACAGTGCAAAACATAAGGACAGCGAAGCTCTACTTTCAACTGCAACAGCTCTTTTAGGGGCCTATCAGCCGGACCCAGGACAGCGTTTCCGTATGGTGCGTTTTTATGAAGTGATCGAGAGCTCGCTCCGCTGCCAAAGAGGGGCTAACCTCAGAAGCCTGGAGCGAGCCTTTCACACATTAGAAACCATCTGCACTAACCTCCTGCTCTTCCCCTGGAAGAAGGAGTTCAGATGTATCAAGGTATGTAAACACAAACCTGTTTTACTACTTACTGTTGTGTAGTAACTTTTTTTTTTTAATGAATAGTTTTTTTTTTTTTTCAATTAAATTAAAGTGTTTTTTGAACACTATATTGCCACCAGTTGACCACCCACTAACATACTGAAGCGTATTACATGATTATCATATAAAATACCATATTAATGTCCTTTAACATCCATCTACTCACTCAGACACTAAGAAAAACTTAATATCTGTTTTGAGTTGTCCTACTGATTGCTTTTCACTGATTTTTTTTTTTTGTAGACTTTTACTGGCCCATACGTGTACCATCTGCAGTCTGCCATTACTGATGCCGAACTCCGCTCACTAATGCGCACCATTGGCTACTCCTGTGACCATGAATCACAATTCCATTTGCAAGAGCACCCAGGAGGAGCAAATCATCTCCGTCAGCTGGCGTTTGAGCTGTTCCTGGCCCAGGCTGAGTGTCGTCTTCTCAGTGAGGTAGTGGCTTTGGCACGTGGTGCAGCCTCCGAAATGGATGCTCTCGAACAGCGCAGAGGGTGTAGAGATGATGCAGCTGGTTGTGCTGAGGCCCTGCGCAGACGGGACAGTCTTGGGGCAGACATGGCTCGGCTCACTGTACGACCATTGGATATAGAAAGACCACATGCACACCATCTAAGGCGAGGCAGCAGACCCTCCAAATCTGTAGACGTTACCGACGGGGCGGGACACTGGCATCCAGCTGTCAGCAAACCAGTGTTAAAGGCGTCTCTGAGTCTGAGAAAGGAGCCGCTGTTTGTTGATGCAGAGGAGGATCTGAAGGACGAAATCCTCCGACCCAGCACCTCAGCTTCTCTCTTTTCTGTGGCAGCTCCCCCGTCTTATAGCCCCGAGGCTGATTTCTTTCCTATCCAGACACCTTCTCCAGCTGATCCCTATTCATCCTACCACTTGTCCTCTTTGGATGAGATTGACTTGTACACAGAGAGGGGTACTGGGACAGGGGGTAGGCAGACCCCGTCCAGACCTCCATCCAGAGAGCCCCGGGATGCCAGGGATGGATGGCTCCTCAAGGCTCATGGCAGCGTTAAATGTCAGGGTTGTGGTCTGGGCTGCTCCACTATGGCCTCGTGCCAGAGGTGTGACATGATCCTGTGTTCTGCCTGTCACGATGTGGACCCATCTCCGTGCTGTGGTCTGCAGGAGTACCACTCTAAATCCCCTCGGCCTCTGGACGGATACATCCCAGTCAAGGAAAAGCTTTCAGTCTACTCCAACACTCACTCACACTCCCACCTGCACCCTCACCCCCTCACTCTGGCCCACTCCCACCCACACCCCCACCCTCAGATGGTGGAGAAACCCCTCATGTCCACGAAGCTGTTTCCAAGCAAGTCAGTTGCCCTGACAACGCCAAAGGGCGGCAGCAGCGAGCGGCTAAGTCTGGGGGGATCACGATGCGGGTTCTGCAACAAGCCTGGTGCGTCACACACCTGTGTGAACTGCTCCAAGGTTTCCTGTGACTCGTGCATGGGCCTGTACGCCAAGGATATGTGCACGAGGAAAAACCCCCAGCACAGCTTTGTGCCCAATCATCAGCTTAACTTCAAATCTGGCACCATATCTCATCTGGTTTACCGATAAATGAGTAAATGTGTCCTTTAACCTGCTAATCTGCACTATTGCTTTTGGTCTTTGATTGCTTAATCTAGTCATCCACAATTTTGCCCATTAGCTGCTCTCTTTCTGAGCCCCGTTCAAACTCTTGTACATTTTCTCTTGCCATCAGTAGGGCCCTGGTCACAGAGAGCCATATTATCTGCCCATCTTTCTGCTATGTATTTCTTCTTTTACTGCTACATGCTCTTAAGTAGTCATGTGATGTTGTAGCGCTTCCCAAACCCCCAGACCTTGTCCTCCTTAAATGAAACTGGAGAAAAGAGTTGAAGTCTTTCTCATTTTAATGAACCGTCCAAATGAACATCATATACTTGCCTAACTTCTCAGCTCAAATTCTTCTAATATATAAATATATATGAAATATATATATATAGTATATATCTGTGCGTGTGTGTGAATGTCTGAAGGTGTGTAAGTGTGTAGATGAACTCTGAGCTTGCATTATGACAAAACATTTTTTAAACTTGAAAAATATTAAGAAAAACTGAGAAAACACACTGGAAGACAGTTAAGTCAATAGTATATATATATATATATTTTTAATCTATTCGGTAGAATATTGTGAGACTGTTAAACAGGCATGAGGTCTGGCATTGAGACTTTTGGGACATGAACCTATGTTTGTCTGTGTGGGTTTGGTGATATCTCAAAGGACATACTGAGACAATGATCAGATGCCATATAATATATTTAAAAGATTTTGCCTTGTAAATTAACCTTTTTCTGTTTGTGTGACTGACGTTTTAATGCTGCTGTTGACTTGAGACATTGAAGATGTGTGGTACTGAACTCTTTGCTAAATAGCTTGTTGACATGTGTCAGGTCCAAGCCCCCACACTCTCATTGCCCTCCTCTACCCTCCATGGTCCATGATGGTGGTGCGTCCCTGTTGCAGCTCACCGGAGGTTTCATGGAGTCTCAAATCATCACAGCATTTGTGAGAATATTGGTTTAAGACAGTTAGGGAAAGTCTACTCTGATACGGTTTCTGTCTACCTCAAATGGCTTCAGCATTAACATTTTTTGTGACAGTGTAGTTTTAACTCTCCCCAGAAACTCCTACAATTACTCTTCAGTATTTAACATACACCACAAGTTATTGGACCTTTGTAATTTGGTTAGGTGGCTTACTTAAAGTGGAACCATGCAACTTTGCTTGTTTTTTTTCCTGTTTTGGTTGCATTTTTCTCAACAGAGTTCCCTCATTTCAGAGTAAAGCACTATTATAAAAACTCACTCCATGCCAGAAAGCCAGCTAATGCTGGCTTGTTGTTATGGCTAACTGGAACGTGACTCTTTCTTGCTAGACTCAAAGACTTTAGGGACACCAGGTCAGTGCTCACATTTTTACATTTTTGCAAGTTTTTTTTTTTTTTTTTTTTGCCAAAATACACCAGGGGAAGGCAAAGGAAGATTGCAATATTATTTGGCTTTCACACTGAGACCAAAACAGTTTAAATAGTGTAAAGTTGCATTGTTTTGACAAATTTAAATGTCTAAATTACAACTTCTAAGAATTATTAAAACAACAGGAGCTACTTGTCACCAAGGGCTTGTTTCAGTTTTCTCAGTCATGCCTTAAGTTTGTTTTTATTCTAGTTTGAAAAATTACTGTTATTGATTTCTTTTGTTCACATTTCAGCTGTCAACTGAGGTTGAAGAGTTTTATATTTCCATCTCATTACTTACCACACAGGGTTATAAAGGTTAGTGAATAATGCTCCAACACAGTAGGGACACCCACATTGTTTACAGAGAGTAATGTCTGAAGTCATGCATCAGTTCTTTATTCATTCCTTTCCTTCAAAGCCTTTTTTCCTTGTATATTCTTACAAAGGGTTACAAAGGGATGGTTGTATGTAGCTGACGGGATTACTTTGAACAAAAATGTTCTTGGTTCAGCTTTAGCTAATACAAACCTGGATATCAAAAATATTGAGTGACCTTAGGGAGGTGTGCAATTGTTGATCTAATGAAGCCTTTCTAAAATAGTTTAAATGTTTTTCCTAGATTTAGTATAGAGTTGCACATTTCAGCTCATTTGAACTCATACCAGCATCGAAGAAGCCTAAGTAATGAGCCATGTTGCAACTTAGAGGAGTGATATTATTGCCAAATGAAGAACAAATGTCCAATTGGAGTAAGTAACAAAGTCTTGTGGCTTGCCTAGATGTACAAATACTGTAACAAATTGTAATATGTAGTTTTGCTAAAGCTTAGCCGTGTGTCTTTGGATGTTGGCCTTTTCAGATGTATACAAACTGAGTCACTGACCTGGCACCTACCTGCACACCACAGGACCTGGTCTTGGCCAAACACTGGACTAATTATCTCTGTAGGTTGCTTCAAAGGGCTAAACAGTCTTCAGGGCTGCTGCTAAGTTTGTGGGTATTGTTAAAATTCCTTCATGGCTGAGTTTTTCAGGACAGATTTGCTATTGGGGAGATACTTTACATTCATTCGTGGATAGAAGTCACTGATGCTGGGTATTCTAAAGCGCTATGTTCATTTAGTGTCATGGAGTACATTGAGCCATTTGAACATTATTGGTTTAACCCATAAACACAGTCAATGCTCCTTTTACCTCTTTGTGTGGCTCTCTTGCTGGTAACAAAATAAGTGTATAGGAAGCCCCCGATTCTCCTGGCATGCTCAGTTCAGGTCCAGACTTTCTTTCCCCCCTCACCCAAACTTGGACCCCACGCTTCATCTCCACTGGCACTGATGATCATTGCACAATGTCTATGTGAAGGGGTATGGACTTGCTATCAGTATGTGGGCATACATAGGGGTGGAAAGGGAAATAGCCAAAATTGTTAATCGTTGAAAAAAAATATATTGAAACGTAAAGATTTTATAAAATAATTTAAAGAATAAAATTCTGAAAAAAAAAAAAGTTTTTTTTCTGTCCTTTATGCTGAATTAAAAGTGTGAAACTTGCTTCCATCAGATTGTTGAAGGTATATGGAAACTGAATTAATGGATGAATGAAAATATAAAGCAGCTCTAATATGTCAAAATCCATATGTAACAAGACACTTATGGAGTAGGCCTACACACCTGTAAAAATTTTCAAACCCTTGGTTGTTGTGCTGGATACTGGCCTCATTAGTAATCTATGCTCTTTCAAATTGAAAATGAACAAACCACTACTACGCTATAGTATGTTCTAAAATATAGTAAACCAGCTCAACTACTGGACTATCTCCTTTATTAAAAATCATTGCTAACCTACTCGTAATTTCCCGAGAAACCAGCAGATGGCGACAAACACCCATATTTAAATATAAGTAAAGCTACATATATTAATTAAATTCCTTTGGTTTGGGTAAATGGTGTCTATTAACTCTATTATTAGCTGCTAAATGTGTGTTTTTAGTTATTTTGGTGGTGGCACACAATGAAGGAGACCCTTGGCCTGTGCTTCCAATGTGTGTTTGTTTATTTTTTCTCACAATGACTGCTGAATAACTGACAGCCATACAGAAATAGCCCAGGGTCGAAGCAAAGGTATTTTTGGCCAAGCAAGGATGAAGTGTTGAGGAGATTAATGGGCCCTTGGTAAATATGGGGCAAATACCATACTTCGCTCCCCACATGCATCACCTGTCACCGTTTCACTACTGTTACTTTCTTGCACAACTTGGTAGATACTTAGCGCTGCAGACTGGGTACCCCTCCAGACCTCCAGTCATTTAGCCCTCAAAATTTGGCCTACGTTGCACAAATCCTTGCTTCTAACACATCAACTCTGAGGCAAAATGTTCACTTTCTGCCAAATATACATCCTGTGCGCTAACAGGTGAGATAATCTGTGTTATTCACTTAACCTCAGTTTATTTTACGCTTGGATGATGGACATTTATAAATACTTTGATGCTACTGGCTAGATAATAATGATAAGTCTGCCTTTTATAAACTGCAGCAGAGATGGGCACGAGTAGAGCAGTCACAGCGACCCTGGTCTGCAGCCTCCAGCCTTGTCTTCTGGGGCTTGTCACAGTTGTGCTGACTAAAAGCCCAGGCCGGCCCTGAGGGACCTTCCCTACATGCTGGAAACAGAACATGATTGTGAGGCAGGAGAGGAGATAATGACTGACCGGGCACGACATAACCTTTAGAAACATCCAGCACAACACTCTCTTAGTTAGGTACAACCATATACAGAGAGAATATATCTGCAAATGAGTTTGTTGTTGGTATGTTTTTGCGGAACTAAGAGTTACACTAGTTTGTGACCTGCTGTGGCTGGATTAAAGATAACGCATTTGGATGAAATTTTCAAGATTATTGGCTAAGATTGGACAACAGACTGTATGTAGAGGGCTTTTTGATTGGTCAGTGCTTCCTGGAGTGCGAGGGGGATTGTGGGAGAGGCGAAGGTTTGTGGATCTGAGAGTGTTGAGGCCTCTGAATGGCCATGCCAGAGGCTCAAACATAACAATTCCAGGTATGTTTCTGATGAGGGAACAACATTATAAGATGGTAGAAAGCTCAAAAAAGTAGATTTAGCATCATGTAGCCCCTTTAAGATTATGTTCTACTGCAAGAAGGGCCAAAGTATAATGTATAATGACAATTTTTTGCACTTTATACATACTACTCAACAGTAATTAACTGAACAAAATATATATATCTATTATAATAACACAAGGTTACTTTAGTGAATTCTTTAACCATGGTGAGATTTAAGGGCTTTGCGGCTCAATACATAGAGCATTTACTCTTGAACTAAAAGCGCAGACCTGGTCAAAGCCATTGGACCAGGAATTTTCTAGTTCAAGGATAAATGCTCCATCCTTCTTTTAAGTCGAGATTTATGTCCCAGACCTGGACTACCCTGGACTATACTGTGATACAGTATAATCGGGTAGTCATTACCATAGCAAGTACTATAGCAAACCCTATTATCAACACTGCATTTTGTAATGGTGTAACTAATGTGAGCCTTAGAAACACTTGCACACACAGCTTGCACTGTTGCACATAATGTTGTTGTGTGATACTGATTTATTATGTGCCACAGAAGATTTCCATCTACCCTTGTGTCACTTGAAATGTTTCTCTCCTGTGCTCTTTATGAAATTGCGGCCCATAAGATTTATTATAGCAGATATATCCTTTAAACAAACAAAGTAATGAAGACATACACTGATCAAATCACATACATTTGTTTTGTGTCATAATGATAACCATAATACATAATAACTGCAACATACAGCACAGTATAATGTGTCCATAGAAGCACTCTTAACCTTTAGCGTAATTGAACTCTTGACAGTGACATGAATAACTCTGCAGAAAATGCTGTTCTTAGTATCCTGCATAATTAAATCTTATCTGTCCACTTTAGCCTGTCAAAGCTGGAGTAGGCTTTTCTTAAACGACTGAGGCTTGAATGAAGTGATAATAGCAAAGAGCACGATGAAGGCCTGGATTCTATCAATGTGTATTTAATGAAAGATAAGGCTGTACTCCCATGGGAAAGCACATTTGGTCCATATGCTGTTTTATTTCCTTTTGTGGCCAATACATAAATCTCTAAAAGCTGTAGAACATATTAAAATGTCTTTCTTGTTACATAGAGAGCAAAAACTATGTGTCCTACTCTCAAAATAGTACTTTAAAAACCTTTCCCGGCCCAGTATCAGTTAACTTCTATTGTTCTGAACCATTCAAGCAGTAAATGTCACGAGATAGGGACAAGCGAGTCCAATTTTTAAGAAAGGTGATTGACGTCACTTGTTTGACAATCAACTTGGCAGAGCAAACAAGTAAAAGTACTGTTTCTTCAAAATATTATTGCGAGTTGAAGACAAATAACTCAACAAAAGAGTTCTTAAGAGTTTTTGTTACTACTACATCAACTACTGCTGCTACTATGGCAACTGCTACTACTGTGTACTACTACTCATGCTACTACCTCTACTACTGCTGCTGCGACAACAACAATAACCACAAAAACTACTACTACTACTGCTACTACTATACTGCTACTTACACTACAAAATATTGTTCTACAAAATATACTCAAATTAAGTGACTTGAGTAAAAGTTACTTTCCAGTTTTGCAGTTTTGGTCATATTTTAGAAGGTGATTTAGAAACCTTTAACCTTTGCTGTGTGAAATGATTTTCTTTGAAATGATGGGAGAAGTGTGTCAGTTCATTCTTCAAGCTCCCACTCTTTCTCAGCATAAAAGCTTAATTTTCTTCTTATCTTCTACTGCAACAACTTTCCATTTTCCTCTCTAACAATAACCTGGGGCCATTGTTAATGAAAAAGGTTGAGAACACAGTCCAAGAGCTGCCGCAAGTTTCCAAAGATGTGCAAAAGAAAGCTGATTCTGACATTGAAAAACTGTAACATACAAGTGAAGAGGAGGCAAGGTTGAGGAGTTATAAAACAGTTGTGTAATAGCGCCCACGGCCAGCTCCAGAGTGCTTATAGTTGACCCTTATACTGAAAAGGCCATTGTTGTCTTTTCATACAAATTTCCCTTGATGCTATAGAGTGTGGCAGTTATTTTCTATGATGCTATGCAAAACCTAACACAAGACAGGGACTACAGGTCAGTATTTTAGTGTGCAAAGGTTGGAGGTGTAAGGCAAACTGTATTTAAAGTGGTGAGCAACAGGCTGGATATGGAGCAGGAGTCTCGACAAGAAAGAAACTGGAATGGACAAGTTCATGGGCCAGTGTTGTGGTCGAATCCTCAAGTGTTCCAAAAGAAATTAAGTCACATCAAAGTCAAACCTTTTAGAGTTGAGGTGAGAGTCTGACACACACAGGGCAAAAAGAGGAGGAAAATGCAGTGTGAAGTGTACTGCTCATACATATATTTCTTCACAAAGTTACCATCCATTTTATTTAAATGTAAAGTTGTATGGGTTGATGCTGTTCAGCTGAGGCAGTGCACCTTGTCCTTGGTGTCCGTCCTGTTCTGCCCATGGGCTTGTTCTCGTGGCTGGACACAGTTCAACGCTGCGCTGGTGTAAACGTCTGTGTTTTCTCACCTGCTTCTCCTTCGCCAAGGGCACCTGAGTCATCACTCCACACAACCTTCATTTTACCCTCCTTTCTGCTCTCACAATTTCTGCCGACCTTACACTCAGCGGCTGCCAAGCATGTAAATAAGCTCTGCAAAAAAAAATCTGCAAATATCATATAAGCTTACCTATGGACCTACTCACATTTTACTCACAATAGAACATTTGGAGTTTTTCTTCCACATCTGGCAACATTTTACTGCCTTCTTTAAAAACCATCCTCTAATGTCTCTTCTTAAGTAGTTTTGTATTGTCTGCAGAGTAAATTAAATGAACGTCCAACATAAAAGATCTTAATCCAGAGTATTCACTTCCTTTATATTGCTTCTCTGTCTCCTCGTCCTTCTGAAGGGCACACTGCAGTTCTGCTGGACACTCATGAGAAATGAACTGTCTGACTGCATCCAACAGTTACCATCAGGAGATATATCGATCCACTGCCAGTGTCACGGTGCCTGTGTTTGCACATGCCTGCAGATTATTCTCTTTATTAGCTCATTATCAGTAAAGACATAGGTGCTGTGTTTCATTCAAGTGTTCTTATCTGAGCTTTTAAATAAAGGGATAAATTAAGAATAAAATGCATTCACTGGATACAGCTCTTCACTAAATTACCTTGTTAAACCCATATATCTAGTATCGCCTTGAAGGAAATGACTAATCCAGAATAAACTACAAGTGTTATTTATCCCATTTTTCCTAGCGTATCACTGTCTGGAGCTAGGCTAAGCAGTCAGCAATGAAAAGTGCTGCCTCTCTTTGTAAACAAGCTTTAAAAGTGCTGGAACAAAAGCCCCTGTGATGGCATTATCATGGAATCCAAAAAAAAAAAAAAAAAAAAAAAACACAATTTATTCAGTTTTGAGTATTTTATAATGTAATTTTTCTTAATATAAATAATTCAGTGGATGTATTATCTTGAGCTTAAGTAATATGAAATATGATTAAAAAATATCAAACCTGTGTTGTCACCACAAGGGGCGCTGTCAAATGTAGGACTACATTTGGCCAGAGCTCATTTTCAGTAAAAGGACCACAGATCTGGAACACCATTCCTGCTGATTCAAAAGCCTTCCCAGATCTGAAACACTCAGAAAGTAAAACAGTGGCTTAAATCCAATCAAATCTGTGAACAGTGTTTTACAGTTTTTCACAATCGCTTTGACACATTTCTCATTGTCAACAGGTCAATCAGAAAATCCAAACAGGATTTCAGGTTCTCAAAGCAAGGCCTTTTCTTTGCAAAATGTTGTTCTATAATCAAAAACTCTCACTTAAAATATCCCTCAAAAGCAAGTTTTTGTTGTAATGTGCACATTCACTCATTCACACAGCAGACTCTGAGTCCTGCTCTCAGTAACTGCAGCTCTCACTGATTTAGGGCAGTGAGCATTTGAGGTTCCTGCTTCACACAAATGAATGAACAGGAGACTGTGGCTATTTTTGCTACTTAAATCCTGACAGTTTTCATAATGAAACAGGAAAAATACAGACAAAATATTTTTATGTAGAGTCAGTATTAAGATGTGCATTTTACTCATTTATGTACTGTACTGTATATTATTTTACACAAGGCTTGGTTATTATGATGCACTGCAGTGGTGTATTCTTTATACTGTAGTATGTCTACTGTAAGAAATAACCATGACCGTACTGCAAACTGAAGCAAGGGACATTTGCATTATTCTTTATGCTGACATCTTTACCACTGTCACTGGTAACAACAATGAAAATATGTTTATTCTGATAAAGAACAATAGTATGTATTTCTCTGCTGCTGGGAAAACCCTCTTGAGAGCCAGATCCAACCTCATTGTAAACAGGAGTCCTCAGTCCTTATGATTTATTGTTTAAAAAAAAATGAAAAAAATCTATAGCTTTCTATCAGCATATATTGTGTCTTGCCCCTCTCCCCCCTTGTTGGGATCCTGTGTGAAAACAGATGCTGAGTGCTCACAAATGTTAGACTTTTGCAGCTACGTTTAAGTTTATTATACATATATATTTAAAGAGACAGCATTTAGGCCAAAGGCTCTTTCCATGTGCTACAAAGACGCAGTGTTTGGAGAAAGAGTTTGAAAACTGTGTGCATTGATGAGAAATGTTATTGTTAATATTTTGTGTCTTTGTCTCACTGTTTGTCATCGTCTGTTTGGGTTAGAATTCTTATGGTCTTTTGAAGCTTGGATCACATGGAAAAGGTTTGGGAAACAGTTTAAAGCAGCTGCAGACAGTCATACTTCTGCTGAAATGTTACTGCCATATCTGAGTGTGTGACCAGCTTACTGTTGTCAGCTCTACATAGAAAATGCTTCTGCTGTGGCAGCAAAATTTCAAATGGAAACATGTTCACAATTTCAAATAGCATTTTCTGAACTGGTGTGTTGACTTCCTTTACTTAGATTTATGAAAAAATAAAAATAAAAATAGAAGAAGTGGGCAAAAGCAATGAATATACTAACCATATGTTTTTTGCCACTACTTACTTAAACACACTAACTTTATTGTCATTGGTGATGAATTTGGATATGTACCGTTTCATTTTCCATGCATCTTAACCTGGTCTTGATCATAAAAACCTTGCTCGCAGTACATTCTGGACTTCAGTCATTATGGTCTTGGCCACATCTCTACAATCAGCGCTTTGATGTTTGGGAATATAAGAGATGGTCATGTGAAAACTGATAAAAAAAATCTCATAGAGACTTGTATTATGTTAAGACCAAAGGAAGCCATATACATCTTATTATATCTCTCCTCTGAGGACACACTAGAGTGAAAAACCTTGAAGTGTTAAAAGATGTGTGTGTAAGAAATGTATGTGTCATCTGTGTGAATCTTTATGGGCCAGAGAAGCGAGCAATTTGTGAACAACGGTAAAACTCTCTCGCAGATAAACTGAAGTGATGAGAAGCGGCACGACCAATGAAGTGCACCGACGCAACAGAGAGGAAATGGAGTTTGAGGAATTAAGCACAATACCAGAAGGAACTGTTGGGGAAATGAGCTCAAGATGAAGATCAATGAGAACAGAGGAGAATGGGCAAGAAGTCAGTGATTCACTGAAATGGACCGAGTGAGCAGTGACAGTGGAGCAGATTGTGGTGTGAGTGGAAGAATGAGGCAGTAGGGGGAGAAAGATTGGCTGGCACAGATCCATGATGAGCAGAGGGATTTTCATGTCAGGAAGACACCAACACAGACCGCAACAAACATCTCACTGCAATCTGATGTTAAATCCCAGCGAGTTCATTTAGAGATAAGGTCACTGAACGATCCATGCAGTATTAATGGCATTACAATTTAATGCAGTCCATGTTGTTTAAAATACACTCAAACCTGAAGGACACCACAACAAGAGATACAACAGCATCCTATCTCACCAACAAAATGTTTGGTGGGTGTTGGTTCGGTGGGTAGAGAGGATTTACCAGTGAAAAAAAAAAGAAGCTTCCACTATTCAGTGCTTTTCCATTGCAGTGCGTGTGATGGCAGCCTAATCTCTGCTTATTTTTAGGTGTTGTATCTTCAAATGTCCATATTGTTATACCTCATCTTGGACTGTTGTTGGTTGTTGGTTTGTTTGCCTGTAACCAAGATAACTCAAAAAGTAATGGTCAGATTTTATTAATAGTTCAGTAATAGGCCATGGTAAAAACTGTTTTTGTTGTGGATCCAGATCATTGCCTTGATTGATTATTTTTTTTGAGGATTTTGTGCCATTGTGAGAGATATCCTAGCTGCCACACACATGCACTCACTCCAACCACATTTTGGTTTGGATCATTGTAAGATATAATGGCATTGTGGCTCAAATGATAGAGCATTTACCCCATAACAAAGATCCCTAGTTTATGTAGTCTAAATCAAAACAATGGTCTGTGAGTTGCCAGTCTTTCTTCTTTTCTGATTGGACGATTGTCAATGCAGTTATAGAACCAAAACAAAAAAAGGTAAACATAAACAGCTTGGCCATTATGTAAAATATATGTTTAATTGTTGCTAACTCAACTGTGCCATTGTTATCAGTAAAACTAATATTTAATTTAAACATGTTTACAGCATATCTTGGCACACATGTGTACTTTTTGAGATATAAAAAATAAATACTGCTCATAGCACCTTTAAGGTCTTACATTACACTACATTTACCATATAGTCTTATGCAGGTGTGTTATATTAGTATTGAACACATCAGTAATAATATTGCATATTTTATTCATTTTGATAATAAGCCATGACAAATAAAGACTTAGATCATTGTGAATGTTCATGTTTGAATGTTCATTTTAATTAGCTTTAGTTAAAGAATAGCAAAGTCCTATATTTATTTGGTTAAACAAGCTGTTATTTGTTCCAGCTTCTTTTACTTCTGTAACATCCAACACAACAACAACAGATGGTCTTTCATATATCATTAATTTTATTCTTGCGCTTCCAACTTGTTTCCTTTTCATCTCGCAAACACAAAGTACCTGCACCTTCACAAAACTACAAATCTCTTTAACTTCCTCTCAAGCAAACGACAGTGCTACTAAATCACACAAAGCCACACAAAGAAAATCATAATGAAGACACTGTGCACTATAGTAGGCTGTTAAAGCAGTTGTAAATGTGATTGCCATGGGTCCTGAAAGCTGACGTATGTCCTGATCAGTAAGTGATTTTTACTGCGATTGCCGTTTTATTACTGTTACTACTTACTATAAACCGGTCCAGCCGCAGGGGATCACAAACCAGTGTGAGCCGCTGGTCCTAGGAGCAGATAAATGAAAAGTGTGCACCAGGAAAGGCATCAGGTGTAAAACAGATGCCAAATCAGTGCAGGGCGGCAGATGATTTGCCGCTCTTGTCATATATTGGCTGGAGTGAGTTTTTGAGTCAGTAAAACATAAACACCAATAATGAAGGTGGTCATAATGTTATGCCAGATCTGTGTATATAAACTTTGACTTTGACAAAATTCACTTTGTTGACCTTTCAAATTCACTGTCTACTGAAAGACTCATGGTATATTTTAGAGATATATTACACATTTCAATTTGGTTTGTTTATTCCCCTTTGACTCTAAGGAATCAAATGCAGTAAAGGGCTGAAATTTAGTGGAACAGGCAGCGTGGAGCAACTTTAATTGATTCTAGTTGCGGAGACGCGTCCTGGCTACCAATGAGTAGCCACTGCTGTGCACATGCTCACTGCAACAGCCTCATACTTCTACACAGAGAAACCTAAAACCAACGCATCAGCATGATTAGTGACCCAGCCATGAAAACACAATCTGTTGCTGAAGCAAAATCTAGATGGGAACATATGTTTTACAATTCACTGCACTGGGACATTATAAAAGCTAAGCATTTTTGTTTTATGATATTTTTTTCTTCCGCTTCTGTTGTGGTTATGGTTGGCTGGAGCCTGTCCCAGCCACAATGGGCCTTAGGCAGTGTACACCCAGGACAGTGGCACTCACACAGGACATGTACAATACAAATGTTTAAGTGAGGTGTGGAAAATGCACAAATAAGAAAAGCTGAATTTTATTTTGTATTTTTGTTTGTACATTTGGGTCATGAATAATTTTGGTGTGGATCTTGAATTGTTTTAAGGGATTCTGTGCCATTCTGAGATACGGGGACACTAACTTCACTCGCTAAAACAACAAATTATTAGTTTTAGTAGATTCTTCACCATTGTGAGATATAAGGGTTTCAATGAAAAGAGCATTTATCCCTGAAATAAAAGCTCTTCAACTTTGACTCCATATCTGTGGACTATATCATCACCATTGTTAGACCAGTTCTTCTTCTTCTTTTTTCAGACTCCACTCAGAGAGCTCATATGCATCCATACTAAGGATTGAACCCACAACCTCCTTGCTGAGAGACAACCACTCTGCCACTCACACCCCCATTTCACTGTACATAATCCCCAAATCTTCACATATACACATGAAATCTCCCACCTGCTTCCAAGGTCCGCCTTATCCATGCCCTTCATTCTCCCTCATGTGTAATCTCGTCCTGTCAGGATGAACGGCCAAAACCAACACCAGGATGGATGTGTACTGTGAGAATAAGGAAACGGCAAGATAAGCCATCACTGATGAGTGAGAGAAGAGATTAAGAACAAGATTGGCCAGAACGTATGGCGGTACATCTCTGTAGAGTAGATAAGCACCAGCGTCTAACAGCTGGAGGCCTAACTATCATGTTTAAATAAAGGTATTCTTATAGACAAAACTGACCAAAACTATGAGAGAAAACTGGTGACGGGTGAATTTTTGTTTGCGATGATTTGCCTAATTTGTTGTGTTTGTACATCGGGAAAATGATAGGAGAACATAGAGATGAATGAAGATGAGCTGCTCTCTCTTCCGGATTACTGAGTCTTTGTATTTAAATTAGCTTCTGCAAACAAATTGAGTCGATTAGGGATTACCACATTGTAAACAATATGTGAAATGTTTGCTTAATAGACAATTTCAGTGTGGTCAGGGTTTCATTTCTGTCTGCCTCTGCGTTGTACTGGGAGCATGTATTTTTCAGTCTCTTGTTGAGTTTGAATGCAGTTGTACATTTTTAAGATGAGGATGTTTAGTTATGTACACAAACAACATGAATGATTTCTATAATGTTTTCTTTGCTTCTGGCTTTTCCCTTTTGGGTTGCCACAGCTAATCATCTGCCTCCTTGAGTGCAGGGGTTTACATATTGAGTTAATATTTAGGTTGAGGTTCCAGATGCAACCCTTCTCCGATTATCTAGGCTTGGGACTGGCACAAAGGACCACATCAACAATCGACACATACTCGTGATTAATAGAGAAATCAGTGAGGACACAAGGCCACACACAGCAAATTTCTCGATTGCGGATCATTTTCAGTTTTAATGTAAATATTTGACGGGACATGAAAGTTAATTACATGAATGTAAACATGACAGATTGAAGACTAATTTACATCTGTTGTCCCACAGGGTTGTACACTTAAAAAAAAATGTTGCAAAAACTCAAAAACTCTAGGCAACAGAAGCCCTCAGGATTTTTGAGTTTTGGGGCCAACTCAAAATCTCAAGTTTTTAACAATGAAAATGTTTTTGTTCACCTAATTTGATATTTATACATCTACACACTTTAAATGTTAAGTTTTACTCTCTATTGTTTTTTTTTTTTTTACTCATCTTACAGTCAACTTTTGTTCAGAAATAGTATTATTATTGATAATAATAAAACAAAATATACTAAATTTCACAAAAGAATAATACTTTTCCTGGACAATGGATAGTAAGTTGTCTGTAAGATGTTAAAAAAAATAATGATAGAGAATAAAACTTAAAATTGAAAGTTTTTAGACATATGAATATAAATTTAAGAGAACAAAAAAGACTAGTTGTTAAAAACTTGAGATTTTGAGTTGGCCCCAAAACTCAAAAATCTTAAGAGATCCTGTCGCCTTGACTTTTTTTTTTTTTTTTTTTTTACAGTGTAGTAAACAATGTTAGAATCAAGTATAGGTGGATTATAAAATATCACATTTAAACAAGAAGTACTGAAGAGAACAAGAACCATTGATATTTTGCAATGGTAAAGATATGGCCAAGAGAGGATTCACAGATCTTCTTTTTTAGGGTAAATGCTCTATCCAACAAGCCCAAAAGCCTTACAATAGTAAAGAATCTACTATAACTAATCATTTGTTGCTTTACTGACCCCTTGGCTCTGGAGTTACTATCTTTGCTCCTATCTCAAACTGGTACAGAATTCTTAAAACAACTTTACTGACCTTTTCTGAAAATGTTATCTAAATCTGACCGCAACCCCCAATTTACACCAACTCACCAGCGGCACAGAAGGACACCGTCATGTCACCCGTGTATGAACTGCTTTCTGTTTTACTCCGTCTGAAAATTTACACCAGCAACAACTCTAGCCTGTCCCAGGAATGACTCGCCCTGCCATTCCGCTCAGGATAGGGTGGACTTCTATTTTATTTTGCCATCAGACCAACAAACCAACCAAACCACCAACAAACACACTCTGTTGAAAACATAACCTTCTTGGCAGAGGTTATAAATGTCCAGCATGCACATGACCATTACAAGATATGTCCATTTCAAGTGAGTGAGGAGAGTGGTCAGTGGGCATGTTGAAAAGACAGAATCATAGACATCTGTGGGAGGAACAGGAAGAACAAATAAGGACAAAGCTGCAGGGTCAGCGGCATCGACTTTCACATACACTTAAATCATAATTATGTAAAGCAGAATCATTTAGTGAGAACTTGTGCTCAGTGGAGTTTCCCATTCATTTGATCCCAAATTACTGCTCCTAATGAGGCATGCTTTATAAAGACAGATGGAGTTGGGAGTTGGTCGGTCAATGTACTGCACGTATATTTTAAGCAGTATGACTTTAATATTGTTATAGTTAACTTTAAGGCACCAATAACAAGCTCCAATCTGTTTGATCTCTGATTGGGACCACTGCAATGAGGCAAGCCTACAGGGCAATGGCCTAGGGCAGTGGTTCCCCAACTTTTTGCACCAAGTACCACATGAAAATATATACAGCATAATATATAGAGTCTTCTAAGAACCACTGGCCTAGGGCTCCAAGCAGTAAAGCAGTCCCCAAAGACATCTAATCTAAAATTTTGGCTACTGGCTTTTTGGCTTCATGTCGCCACAAATATCATTAAATAAAGTACTTTACTGTTGAAATATAAACATTTACGAGACATTTGACAACTGAGTTGATCATCAGTTGTCTGGTGTGTTGTGTTGCTGTTTGCTTACCTTAGCTTGTGGCCTTGTGCAGATGAAAATATAATTGTATATATAATAAAGCGGTCACCCTGCCTCTTCTGACAGGGCGGGGGGAATTAAGTTGGTGTGTCCCAGCCTTTAAGGGCAGTCTGTAGAGTCTGTTTCTCTATTTGTTTGTTTATTTCTGTAAAACCCTTTGAGGCAACTGTGGTGGTGATACTAGACTATTTAAATATCTTGCTTGTCCACAAAGTTGAGTATGGCAGGAGCCCCCCAGGATCCCTCTGCCCTGGGGCCCTCAAATCTCTATAACTGCCTCTGTCTGTGTTTGCCCTAGATACACTGTTATGTTTGTGTCCCTTAAAAACAAAGTGTTCTTGTGGCTTGAGTTTTGAGTAAAGCTTGGACTGATGTGGAAATAGAGAAATCCTTGTCTTCCCCTTTTTTTTATTTAGAGCTTTGGCCAAGTCAGTCTGTGTCTTTGTCCACGGCTCGTAGTCCAGATGAAGTGGAGTAGTGTCTGTTTGTCAGCTGATAGTGATGGTCGGAAGTCTTCCTGGTGCGAATAGTTGTCAATGCCACGCCACAACTGGAGGCACCACAGTCGGCCTATGCAGCACAGAGCCTGCTGAGGCCGACAGCTGCCTGACACCTCCTATAAATCACATATGTCACCCATATTACTTATATCTGTAACCCCAGGGCAGATACTAGCAGTTTAAATGTGTCTCCCTGCAGTGCTGCTTTGTGAGAGCTTTGGGCTAAATGCTCTATGTTTGAGCAACAAAACCTTTATATCCCACAGTAGTAAGGATATAACAAAAAAAAAAAAAAAAAAAAACACCAAAAAAGTAAATTTTTTCCTTATCTGAAATTATATCAAAATAAAATCATTACTTTTTGCAGTATCTTGCTAACATCCTAAGTGCAATATTGGGGCAGGAGTGTAAGTTACATTATAAAACTATATAGAAAATAAGATGTCAAAGAAGCCAAAATAAATTCAGAATGGACTTTTATTTGTGCACTCTGGTAAAATCAGTCAATTTCAGTAAGACTCCATCTCACAGTTGCACTTTTGTACTTTTTTGGCTTGATTTGGCAAAACTTTACAAAAAAGCAATGCCCAAGGAAAAATCTTCTCAGCAGCACTGAGCTCTTGTGTTCAGCTCCAACATGTAAATAGGGCCAGTTTTGTAGTTAGCTAAAATAAACTCTCTTAACCCCGACTGTGTGTCTGACAGCTGATCATCATTTGATTTTCTGGAAACAGCGTCAGTGGGTCACAACAAGTCGGCTCATACACCGTGAGGAGCGGTCATATGCCTTTTTATTGTTTAAAATGTTTATATTTTAGGTTTAAAGCTCTTTGAACCAATGTTTTTTTTGTTTTTGTTTGTTTTGTTGCGGTCAAAAACACTCCTTTACAAACAATTTCTTCTTTCCTTACCCCTTCTTGTCAGAGCCATCTCCATTTATCCAAGGTTGGGACTGGCACAAAGAGTAATACATGACATCTAACTGAAGTTTCCATGTTTCACTTCCCTTAATCTTTTCATGTTTTCCCTTTTTGTGCTGTTTCTCAGTGTAACCAGATGTCTTACTTTCCCTCTTGAAAAACAATGTGTTTGAACAGTTTTCTCAAACCAATAAAATGCATACTCTCTGTTTAGGAATGACACTGTTTGTATGATGTATCAGTGTATTTTTTATTTTTATATTTTCCATATATGTGATTGAGCTCTACAAAATCCATTCCTCGATTCATTTATTCTGTCTGAAATCACCTCAAATCTAAATTATGGTTTCAGGGGCAAGACTAAAAAAGCATGGACTTTGCTCCGTGTTGTAAGGCTTAGTTGATAAAAGTGTGTGCTCTTCGCAGGCTGCCTGAAGCTAAAACCTCTGCTTTGCTGCACTGAGTAGGATTTCAAGCATCTTATCTCACCTTGTATCTGCCCTTTTACTCTCGCTTGCACAAGACACTTCTATTTTGCATTTTATCTATATTGGCTTCAGTGCTTAAGAAGATGATCACGTGCCGGTTTGTGCTTATGTAATCTTTCATTTACTATTGCAGATTTTCATGCTCCAGTTACACAGATTTTGCGTATTCATTTTTTGGCTGAATCGGTAGAAAGTAACTCCAGTAGATTTTATTTAATTCTAGTTTACAGCAAGCTTGCAAATGGGTGAACTTAGCTATCTTTGTTTACTTTTTACTCCTTCTTATACAGAATGAGACCCTTTTTTGGCTGCTTTTGGTGTGGATCTGGAACAATGCCTGGATCCAAGAATGTTTTAAAGGATTCTGTACCATTGCAAGATGTGACCAAAGATGCATGGCTATTAAAAACAACGGCGGTCATGACGTCATTCATTATCCAGTTCCATAATACATCGATGATTCTATCCTGTTATTGTGAGAAGTAAGAGCAAGTTGTATTTTGTGGCAGGTCTGAGCACCATATATTTACCTGAATATAGAGCTAATGCCTCTGCATTTTAGTTGCTATAAAAAACCTTCCATACCAATGTGGCAAAAATCCAATGCATATGTGTGAAAGCAATATGCCCCATGAGCTCGCTAGTGTAGCCTATTATACTCTAGCTATGTGCCATGCTGTCAGCTGCAAAAAGGCAGTGCGTCATATGTTGACAACTGCATTGCATATGACGCTAATTATAGTTTTCTGCATCTACAATTTAGAGTCATTATCAAACAGTGGTGTGAAATGAACTCTCCGGACAATAACAAGCCACTCTGCGCTACAGCCGCATTTGTATTTATTCTGCAGGGACAGTGTGTCCTCCGTGTGTATAAATGAGACAATTAGATGAATGTGTGATGTGTCTTGGACAGTCGTACACTAGATAACTGTGACACTATGTTTCCACGTCAGCTGGGATCACATTATAGTGTCCTTAATGCATGTCATGTCACTTTATGTCAAGGTATAAATCACTAACAAGAGACATTATTGCATGGTCTCCTCTCATCAACAACTGTTTATCTAAAAATCAGAATGTGGAATGTGCAACGAGCACTTCATGTTGTCAAAGAAAAATAAACTACAGATAATGTTTTTTGTTTTTTTATGCATGATTGCAGTGTTCTGTTTTTCCCTTGTACTTCCAAGAATAAGTGTCACAAAGATATTCACTACAGTGGCGACCAAATCCAAACTCAATCAAGTGGAAAAAAAAAAAAAAAAAATCACATGACAAGACAAATGTCTTGTCTGGGGCCTGGCTACACATACACATACACTATAGTATTTTCAAAAGTATTAGTCGGCCCTCCCTTTGCATCTATCTAACAAAGTCCAACGTCAGACACTGATGTTGGATGAGAAGGCCTGGCTCACAGTCTTCACTCTAATTCATCCTAAAGATGTTCTATCAGGTTGAGGTCAGGACTCTGCAGCCCAGTCAAGTTCTTCCACACCAAACTAATTTATCCATGCCTTTATGAACTATGCTTTGTGCACTGGTGTGCAGTCATGTTGGAACAGGAAGTGGCCATCCCCACTGTTCCCACAAAGTTGGGAGCATGGAATTGTCCAAAATCTCTTGGTCTGCTGAAACATTCAGAGTTCCTTTCACTGGAACTAAGGGGCCAAGCCCAGCTCCTGTTGTTGTTTGCTGACAACAACAAGCTCTTTTATAGATATGTGTTAACAACATGGTGATGTGCAAAAACATAAGCTATGCTGCTCTACATTTACAAAACAGCAAAAATCTAATGTCTTTATTGTGTTGTTTTACTGTCGTAGCAGTTTGTTGTTTAGCTATAAGCTGGAGCTTTATCCAATCACCTCCAAGTGTTCTACTGAAAGTCCTGCCCCTTTACAAATGTTTTCAACAGGAGCCATTCCAGATTGATATAACGTTAGCAACTTTTTGCCAACGTTATATCAATCTTGCTTTTGCCAGGTTAGGGTGAGCAAACACTTTTGGAAATATAGTGTATATCTTTATGTATTTGAGTATTTTGTCGACACATAAACTAAATGAAGACATTTTTAAAATACATCAGCAATGTGTGAACAGGCAAAATTGTATTATCTGTGCTGTGTGTATCTATAACATAATTACAAATGCACCTGTGAACCGGGTTTGGACTAATTATTACATAGAATTGAATAGTAAACTCAGCTTTTTCCCACCTCATGGTCTATCCAAAATAATTCCTCTCCTCTCCTCGCTGATATTTACACATATAAATGAGATGAACTTAGAAATAAATATGAGTCTGGGTGCATTGTGTGTGAGTATAAACATCATGGTGGTCAGCCCAGCAATGTTGCATGGTTTAGAGACAGCGGCACTGAGGAAGAGAGGAAGCAGCATGTTAGGTGTTTTGGAGATGGCCAGATGGTTTTGACAGGTGCAGAGGAGTGATAGTGAACAGAAGGATGCTGAGGTTAGAGCTGCCAGGCAAGAGGCCTAGAGGAAGACCAAAAAAGAGATTTATGGATGTAGTAGAAAGAGGACATGATGTTAGCTGTCTGAGAGAAGAGGATGCAAAGGAAAGGGTTAGTTTGAAACAGATGATTTGATGTAGCAACCCCTGAAACAGATAGCAGCGGGATTAATATTTTTTAAAGTAACGTGTATGTAGTAACAAGGTACCAATGATATACAGAAGACATTTTACTCAACTATAAAGAGGGCCTGTCTGAAACACACTGAAGCAGTGTGAAGATGTTCAGCTTTTCAAGGTTCTGGAGGCTTGGGATTTTTTTCCTGTGAAACTTGTCCTTCTGTGGTTATTAACTGCAGCGTGAGGAATGTCAGCTGAGAGCAGACCATCAGCGAAATGTAAAAAGTCATTATTCACTGTTCGATATCCAGGACTCTCTCTCTCTTTGCGCTTGTGCCTCAAGGAAGACAAACACCACAGCCATCTCCTGTTCACCATCCCTACATCCACCGTTATTATGGTTTAAAGTACTGTGCTACTGTGGCTAACATGAGCCGCCTCAGGGCCACAGTCATCAGTGCTCACAAATACAGCATGAAGAGGAAATACACTTACCCTTGAATTAAGCATGGTCTCAGAGTTCTCAGAGGAGGTTTGTATGGTAAATGCACAATGTACTTTTCACTCTGAAATGTACCTCTTTGAGGTTTTTTTTTTTTTGGGGGGGGGGGGGGGGGGGTCACCACAGCAAACTCATTTTTATTCTCTAAACATTTTGATCTCAGTGGCAAAGGTACAGTATTCTGCCACTTCTGTAGGTTTTATTCCCATTTATCCAGGCTTCGGACCGGCACAAAAAGTATACTGACTTACAACCCCTTGTGGCTGGACTTTTTAAAATAATTTACAGTTTGACCTGATAATCGTATAAAGATCAATATTGGCAGAAATATATTTTGAGAAATAGACAAAAGCTGCACCATAGCTCTTGAGTTCTAAATTGTTCTTTCCACAGTCATTCAAGTGCAGATCTAGATTCAGTGCATGTAAATTCTTGCTTTTCTAGGTCTTTCTAGGAAAGTAGGCTGCACTTCCTCTGCATGAAGGACGGTAGTTCGTTAACCATGACACAATTAGAACAAAGCAGCCTTTGTCTTTCAAAAACATTGGTCATGTGGACTGCTGAACCACAATTTAGCCACTATTTTTCCTCAAAATATGAAGATCACATGTTATCACTGTCACGTCATCTGTTACAAAATATATGATACCGGAAAAAATGCTATGTATTTTACAGGCAGAGGTTAAACTGCATCCCAAATGGAAAGAAGAAAAATACACATGCTCCTTTGACTTTGCTCCAGGGGAAATTGAGGCAAAACAAAAGGAGGAGAAAAATGCACAAAACACACAACAAAACACACATTTGTCATAGTCATCTACAATGAGAACAGGCATTTTGTATTGTGCATTTAATGGCAGCCAAAGTCAAGATAGCAGCATTGCAGTTTAAGGTGTACAATAGGCTCGTTCGAGATGAACTGCGCCTCGCCTGGATTGTGAACGAGAGTGCACGGCCGCAACAGGAGGAGGGGAAATACACCTGTACTGAAGTCGGACAGTTTGTGACTCAGATCACGCACCATCACGCCCAAAATCCACTTCTCGTGTGTTGGATATGATTTTGAAAATAAATGCATTAAACTGATTTGTAAGAACTTTTCTGTCCCGTGCTTGACCCCAGTCTGTGCACTAATGAGGTGCTTTTTTGGAGCATACAACATCATGCACATTCAGCAGTGGTTCTCAGCTTTTATGTCTAAGTTTACACATTATACAGCCTCCTATAACAGCAGATATTGTGCACAATCTTTTTAATAATATTCTACTTCACACTGAGCAGCAGGGCACAAAGTTTATCCAGGTCAAAACTGTAACTTTAGTCTGTATTAAAAAAAAAAAAAAGGAGGCAGGGGAGGAGGAGAGGAGGGCAGTGAAGTGTCATGTGTTACGTTTCTGATCAGCACTGAACTCAGATCCAATCACCTGTCCGTTCACCGCTGACAGGTGTGCGTTTTCCCATCATGCACTGAGCCAAGCAGCCTCCGCAGTTGCTCCTGATGAACTGCGGCGGCTCAGACGGCTGGTCTCGTTCGGATCTCACGAGCTTTCTGTGACCGTCGCACTCGTGACATCAGAGCAAGTCGGAAACAAATCGGACACAAATCTAACCGGCATGCAATGCGCACAGACCGACACCGATCGAAACTGCGCACTCACACTAGGGCCATTCGAACCGTGCTGTGTCCAGGTACGATTGGGGAGGGGTCTGAGTCCCCCTCCGGCCCGAGCTCTCACCTGTACAAACGATCTGTGCTGCGGCCCGGTTACGTCATCAGCTCTGAAGGCGACAGACTGCTACGTCATCGTAGTGCGCCGCGGTTTGTTTACAAGTCGAGCAAGCCGCTAACATTTTAAAACCGGTGTAGTGGAAAACGTGAGACCAGCAGCATGAAGTATCTGTGCTATTGTGATTCTGCTTTGAGTCTCGTTCGTGAGACGCGGTCTTCTGTCACGAGGAGCAGAGAAGGCACCGCAGACAGAGAGAGGCTTCAGAACTACTGCTGCTGTCTGTTCTCTTCTTCCTAAAGGTGAGCACAAGACAATGGTGTTCTTACAAGTGTTGATAATGGAGTGTATTCACTTTTTACTGAGAGAAGAACACTTGCGTACATGACAGAGTTCGTAATCTGCGTGCGCGCATGAGTAACCGCGCCGTGGCCCACCTCCTCCAAGCGTACCGCGCCTGGGTGCGCTGCGGAGCATTCACATTAGGCAACCGTGCCGTGATTTAGGGGCGTTCCGGACTCCCGCCAGTTTCCATAGTGTTGAGCGTGGAAATCCAAGTGGAAAGGGGGTGCGGAGAGGTTGCGAGAAAAGAAATTAAAGAATCTCACAGCAGACGCTGCAAAATGTGCCAAAATCACAGTCTTATTCACTGGAGGGGCTGCTGTAGCCCCCACGTCCTCTGTGACGGTGCAGGTTGAAGGTGAAGCCAGCAGCAGCGACAGGGAGAGGAGCAGCCAGGGATTTTTGAAAGGGAACCAGAGGGACAGAGTGAGTGGGGAAGTGTAGCACAGTAGGTAAGCAGCCAGGGAAGACATACATAAATTAGTAGTCGGTTGCGCTCTGGTAATTATGAGTGACCTGTCTAAGCCAAAAATGCCCGGCCCATTTTTTTGTCCCAGTCCAGCCCTGGTCATTGTTGCCTGCTGAAGGTAATGAATCACACATCGCACTTTTTCAGGCATAAACCCCTGACCTCATGCACTCAATGTAGGGTACTACTTCAGTCACTCAGTTCTGTGTGTTATATATGTGTATTATAATTTATTGATTGAGTATCAAGTAGAGTGGAAGGACTTTTTTCTCATTTTGACTCTATTATACAGTGGACATAAAATGTCTACACACCCCTGTTCAAATGCCACGTTTTAGTGATGTAAAAATATTACATCAAGCTAAATAATTTCTCAACTTTTTCCACCTTTCATGTGACCCATAACCTGTACAACACAATTGAAAAACAAGCAGAAATCTTTCAAGGAGATGATGTAAAAATAAACAACTGAGATAATGTGGTTGCATAAGTGCGCACACCTTTTTATAACTGGAGATGTGGCTGTGTTCAGATTTAACCAATTACATTCAAACTGATGTAAAACTGGAGTCAGCACACACCTGTCACCATTTAAGTCCTCTCTGATCAACCCCAAATAATGTTCAGCTGTTCTAGAAGGATTTTCCTGACATTTTTGTAGCCACATCTTCCAGCGCAAGCCATGGTCCGCAAAGAGCTTCCAAAGTATCAGAGGGATCTCATTATTCATTATTGTAGCCTTCACCTGACTGATACAGTCAGGTGAAGGCTACAAAAGAATTTCCAAGGAATTAAATATACCATGGAACACAGTGAAGACCATCATCATCAAATGGAGAAAATATGGCACAACAGTGACATTACCAAGAACAGGATGTCTGTCTAAAATTGATGATAAGACCAGAAGAAAACTAGTCAGGGAGGCTACCAAGAGGCCGACAGCAACACTGAAGGAGCTGCAGGAAATTCTGGCAAGTACTGGCTGTGTAGTACATGTGACAACGATCTCTCGTCTTTTTCATATGTCTGGGCTATGGGGTAGGGTGGCAAGATGGAATCCTTATCTGACAAAGAAAAACATCTGAGCCCGGCTTCATTTTGCAAAAAGACATCTGAAGTCTCCAAAACGCATGTGGGAAAATGTGTTATGGTCTGATGAAACCAAGGTTGAACTTTTTGGACATAATTCTAAAAGGTATGTTTGGTGCAAAAACAACACTGCACATCACCAAATTAACACCATACCTACAGTGAAGCATGGTGGTGGCAGCATCATGCTTTGGGGCTGTTTTTCGTCAGCTGGAACTGGGGCCTTAGTCAGGGTGGAGGGAATTATGAACAGTTCCAAATACCAGTCAGTGTTGGCACAAAACCTGCAGCCTTCTGTCAGAAAGCTGAAGATGAAGAGGACCTTCATCTTTCAGCAAGACAATGACCCAAAGCACATGTCTAAATCTACAAAAGAATGGCTTCACCAGAATAAGATTAAGGCTAATATTGCCCCATCAAGATGTGCCACGCTGATAGGCTCCTACCCAAAAAGACTGAGTGTTGTAAAAAAAGCCAAAGGTGCTGCAACAAAGTATTAGTTTGACGGTGTGCATATTTATGCAACCAGGTTATATTAAGTTTTTTATTTTATATGTTTTCCCTTTTAAGGTTTCAGTTTGTTTTTCAATTGCATTGTACTGGTTATAGGTCACATTAAAGGTGGAAAAAGTTGTGAAATTATTTGTCTTGCTGTCATTTGCTACATCATGAAAACATGGCATTTGAACAGGGGTGTGTAGACTTTTTATATCCACTGTATGGCATGCAAAGGGCACTATTTTGTATATACAGTATATGTTAAGTTCATAAAACTTTTTTACACCTGATACCGAGTTTGACAGACTGTAGACAGCATTTGACACATAGTAGTTGACTGCCTTAAGCCCTGCCTTATCTCAGCTGCAGTAGATTGGCTCACTTATCACAGCACCTCAAATTTAAAGTGGAATACTGTTCAGTTTTTGACACATTTTGGCTAATGTAGCAGCCCATAGTAACTGTACTGTTAAATATTTTCTTGATGGGGTGCGATCTGAAGTATTTTTATTTTATCATTTATATAATGCCAGTGTTAGCCGAAGTGGATGGGCTTAAACTATTCAGAGCTATAATATTGTACCATTTATTTCAGTCCGTTCTAAGTCCAGACTGTGGGAACAAAGACAAGGAACACAGTCTTTCTTAATGAATGTTTATTTTCACAGAGTCTTCCCATGGGCCACGCTGTCTGGCTCTGCTCCCAACACACTTCTTCATGGTATGAGGAATATAAGTGCTAGAGATATGCATTATATGACACTGATGTATTGTGACACTGAGTTTAAACACTTAAACAATGGGCAAAGATAAGAAAACTATTACATAACAGATTTGAACAGCCTGAATGTATATACGAGCATTATTGTTCATGCATTGCACATATGGACAACCATGTTAGCACTGCTATCATTTGCTTTATCTGACAGCATTGTGAGCATATAGGATTACATAAAATAACAAGGCACTTTACTGAGCCCCACTTTATAAAGAAGCAGACCAGAAAAAGAAAGTATGCCATTTTTTATATGAGTTGAGGAAAAATATTTAATCATAGTACATTGTTATGACTGGTCTGTGAAAAACTGAGACCTTAAGACGTCATATAGGCGCCCACTAGACATGTAACAGTGCACTCAAGTCATGAGTCAATATAACTGATCATTTTAGGGTCACAATATGATCTTCGTAGACTCTAGAACAGCAATGCACATTTTACAACCTTAAAAAAAAAATCTGTATAAAGAGAACATTTTTAATAAGTACTCTACAGGTACCATAAAGAAACAGATGAAGAGACCAGCAGAGGGCAGTAGAGTGCAGAATACTGTGGTCTTTTGAACATAATTTAAAGAATAAAAAGGACTTCCTTAAATATTTTGTATGATGCCATTTTATTATAAAAAATGAAAAATAGCTGTGAGGAATACTGCCCACTCCGATAAGGGAAGCTCCCACTGACTGTTGGAGAGCATGTGTAGTGTGTATATTTCATACATCTGGTTACACAGTAAAACAGAGCAGAAAAAATAGTAAAATTGAGTACTGACCCTTTAAATTTAGGCTATTAACAGGTTGTTTGAAGAGTTAGCGAATGTGGATTATTTATTTTATTTGAGAAAAAAGGGAGATGTTATCGTGTTTCTTGACAAAAAGCTTTGCATACTTCTGTTCCTCCTATTTATTGAGGGTTATTAAGATTTCTTTGTTGTCACTGTGGACTTATTTGTTTGTTGCTATTTGATATAATCTGTTTGGCACTTAAAAATTCACATTTGATAAACATAATTACCAACTATTTAACACTTTAAATATGGCAATAACCTTGTGATGCAGTGCTTAGATTTTTATTGTGCACAAACCTCAGTGGCCCTTAACTGCATATACCCACCACTTAATAAAACACAGCTCTCAGACTTGAGTGCATATGAGTAGAGGGTCATCATTCAGTTTGTTTACAGGAAGAGAAATTAATATATTCATTTAACCTACTTCAGTCTTATTTTTAGTCCGGGTCACACTGATGCTGACTAGTTTGTTTTGGTCTCTTGGTGTCATAATTTACAGGGTTGCCAGACCACGTCAAAAGGCCACAAAACTTCATAATTTCACTAAATAACCAAAGGGAAAAAGTGACAGCCAACACAGACTGTCTAAGTCTTGTCAGAGAGTCATGGAAACCACAAAAAGTCATAACTTGACCAGTGATCACGTGACTGTGACTCTTGAGTCCGGTTGAGCAGATTCTTTCTCATTTTAAAACCAATGACCTGATGACATGAGTGGGAGGACACAGCAGTTTTTTGAAATGTGTGTTTTTACTTTTTTGCCATAAAATAACAACTATTTTGTTAATATTTTCTGTGGAATATTTTCTAAAAACCCATCAAATATTGTGAAAATATTTTTAGTTTTTATTTTTTTTATCTGGCAACACTTGTTATAAACATTGTAAAGTGAAAGCTGGACGGCTCATGAGGTCCAACCTTAAGTCTTTTAACTACAGTTTAGTCAAAAGCCTTATTATATGGTAATAAATGAAAATGAGCAATGCATAAACAAAAGAGAATTAATTTGATGCAAAACAGCTGAAAATGTATGCCTTTATTTTTAAGTGTAGATGTTTTTATTCATAAAAACTGTACTCTGTATTGCAACTGTAAATAATATATCACTTTTGGAGGAATGAAACATGTTTTTTGGGGCCCTAGTGAGGGCTCACACAGCCAGATTCACATAAAACAAACACAGGGTTCATGGCACAGATGTGGCACAGAGGACAGGAGCTGAAGGCCTGGGCAATAACAGGGGATGCCTTCAGGAGAGTGTATAAAGTTTGGATACAGTGTGTTCATTTTTTGAAATTTTGTGCTGGTGCACCTAACTGTGCATCAGTGCAACCAAACCAAAAAGTTAGTCTGGAGCTCTGAACTCTTGATATAAAGATAAATACAGATTAAAATAGTCAAGTTTATTGGCATTTATTACAACTTCTGAGTGCTACTGGTAAATTCCTAGATCACATTAATGCACCATAAGCATAAAGTCAGTGGTTCAGTTCAGTGTTCTGCATATAAACCAGGACAAAGTAAGAAATTTCACTGAAAAACATAGTCCCACTATGCTCTACATATAAACAACAACAATGTACGAGTGACTGGGTGCATGATAAAGTGTTAAATCACCTGCATACATCAGTCATTGGGGTAAATGCTACAGGGACGCCTGTGAAAGACCAGGGCAAAAGTTAAAAAGGTGAAAGGTAAAATACTATAGAGCATTATCACATAATCAGTATTCACATACAGTGCATACTCATACAAGGCAAGTTTGGTTATTTTTGAATTGGAGAAGGGATTTGTACCCAGAGCTATTATGTAATACTGCATAAAGACTGCACCTTTTATTCTTAGGAATTATTATTCTATAAACAGATAATATCCGCCGTATAATGTCCAGGATACAAATGCAGATGTGTTGAGCCAAGCACAGTCAAAATGAGCCAACTATATCTCATGTTTTGTTCTGTGCATTGTGACAAAACCAGTAGGGGCTAAAATCACAGTAACCTGCTCATTAGACCTAGAGAGGCCTCATGCATTCAGTATGCATGAGGCAGTGAGGGCAAGTGCATGAGCTGCATAGGGGAAAATGTATATAGGTTCCTGCAAACCCTTACATGAGTGAGTGAAGTTGCGCAGTTTTATGAAACAAGTAGACTTTTTTCCCTTACATTTATAGGAATGAGCAATCTAAAATCAATAAAGAAGTTAATATAGTTGTCAAAATTTAGACACCTATTGTATTTAGCATTTATTCTATGTTGTTTATAATCAGGCTCAGACATTACACACAAATTGTTGCCAAAACCATTGCAGTATTGGTGGCTAATTCTGTTTCATCAATTTTTTACAAACACTAAATGGTCTATGGCCTGTTAAATATGCTATATATTTACTTATTTTCATGTATGACAAGTGCAACAAGTTATAAAAACCGAGTCCAAGGCAGTAATATAGTCGTTTATTGAAATCTAAATTATATGGTTTTCCCACCCTGGAACAATGATATGTCCTTGGATATGAACACTTTTTTATACAATCATTAACATTTTTGAAAACAACAAATAAAATAATGTAAACAGTTGTCGCAGTGCTTTGGGAACAAAAATGACTCCAATAATGATAATAGCTTTAATCGCGTAATAATAATAATCATATTTTAGACATACTTTTAACCTCAACACATATTTACAAGACACTGACATTCAGGCTTTGTTTGGACAGAGGAGGAGGAGGAGGAGGAGGAGGAGGAGGAGGAGGAGGAGGAGGAGGAGGAGGAGGAGGAGGAAGAGGAAGAGGAAGAGGAAGAGGAAGAGGAGGAGGAGGAGGAGGAGGAGGAGGAGGAGGAGGAGGAGGAGGAGGAGGAGGAGGAGGAGGAAGAGGAAGAGGAAGAGGAAGAGGAAGAGGAAGAGGAAGAGGAAGAGGAAGAGGAGGAGGAGGAGGAGGAGGAGGAGGAGGAGGAGGAAGAGGAAGAGGAAGAGGAAGAGGAAGAGGAAGAGGAAGAGGAAGAGGAAGAGGAAGAGGAAGAGGAAGAGGAGGAGGAGGAGGAGGAGGAGGAGGAGGAGGAGGAGGAGGAGGAGGAGGAGGAGGAAGAGGAAGAGGAAGAGGAAGAGGAAGAGGAAGAGGAAGAGGAAGAGGAAGAGGAAGAGGAAGAGGAAGAGGAAGAGGAAGAGGAAGAGGAGGAGGAGGAGGAGGAGGAGGAGGAGGAGGAGGAGGAGGAGGAGGAGGAGGAGGAGGAGGAAGAGGAAGAGGAAGAGGAAGAGGAAGAGGAAGAGGAAGAGGAAGAGTGCTGATCGACTAAAAGTGTTTGGATATGCTAAGCCAGCTGCTCCAGTTTGCAAAAAGAAAAACAAAGTGTACAACAAACAAAGGCGAAATGAAAAGCATTTCTACAAAAGCTATTTGATTGCATTTAAAGTCATATACAGCACATAAGACAAAGGTCACTAAATTAGGTACATTGTTCAGCAACTGTACAACATAATAAATAATACAGAAAGAATTGCTGACTCTGAACCTGTGACAAGGATTATTAATAAAAGCAAAAGATGTGTTCAGCATTGGTGGATGTAGTAGCAGTAAAGTCCGATATAAGCAGCCATAATCCCATCAAACATCATCTGAATGTTTCTGTTCAGACGACAGCATCTCCACTTTACTTTGTAGCTTCAAAGACTCAAAACCATCTACATCCTGTGGTTGGCTGGAGGTAGAAATAACATTTGTACAGGCTGCTTTCCAGCATCAAAATTGCAACCAAGTCTCAGACAATTTTAATTACTGTATTACATTTTCTGTCAATAAATTATGTCATTAAATCTTTGTGAATATGTAAATTTTGTATTTATTTGCACAGCTTGGCTAGCAAAGTCAGTTTTTTATAAGCAATACAATCCCAACCCTCCCTAAGTTGTGACACTGTGTAAAATGTAACTAAAAATATAATACAATGATCTGCAAATGTAAAACAACATATCAGGTGTGGAAGTGAGACATTTTACATTTTGATGAAAAAGATCATGTCTCAAAAAGTTGGTATACAATAAAAAGTAACAAAATGAGTAATAAAATATCTAAAAATATAAGTTATACTAATATACTAATTGTTGCCTTTTTCTCAACCTTTGTGTGTTGCTACCATACAATTAAAAAAGGGTAGCACTTTAGAACAGCTTACTACTATTAAGTAGCAATAAATCATTATTACATATGTTATCAACAATAATTAATAAACCATTTATATATACTAAATTAGAACTGATGCTTGTAATTTTGCACTGGTTTACCTAAGCTTCTTACTCAGGAATTAAAAGTTAATAACAAATTTCATAACTCAAAGGTATTTGTAAATGTTGAAGAAATGCTTGGTAAATAATCAATTAACTGTTTACTAAACCCTTGAGTAATCCTTAACTAATGCTTAATAGTAGTGAGTGTGAGTTACTCTAAAGTGTTACCTAAAAAGTGATCTTATGTTTCATGAAATGGTAAAATGTCTCAGTTCCAGCTCGTTTATGGTCTATTATACTTTTTAAATGTGTCCCAACTTATGTGGATTTGGGTTTGTACTACATTTGTAGTACAACCCCCAGGTTTAGACTGGAGCTCTGAAGTGATACATGGCATATCACAATCAATATTTGCATTTACTAAAATAATATTTTTCTCCAAAATGTTAAAATTTGATCAAATTCCCATTTCTGTAGATGTTTCATTTGGATGATAGCAAAATGGACTAAATCTTCCATCAGGACTGTAGTGTCTCCATAGAAACCTACACGTCCCAATGGGAAACTGAGCTTACAAATGGTCGATACATAATGAATGTATAATCTTACAGGCTCCAAACTTTCAAAGTGAACACGCAGCATGCAACAGCATTAGGCATATCTCACACAGCTTATAAAAATAAATAAATACATAAAACTGGAGCCACCTGCTGAGAGTGAAGCCTCAGACGCAAACACTTTACCAGCTGCCGCTCACAGACCAGTATTAACACATCAGCCTTGTCTGACACAGTCGGTTTGGCTCCAGCTACACTCGAGGCTGATTTTTATAATACATTAATAAAAACAGAACTTTACACATCATAGACGGTCATGCAAACCAGCATATACATAAATCCCTGACTTTTCATTTATTTTACCATATTATACAAACTATGCACAGTTTATGAATCCTAATGCAGACAGCCCAGATGGGGATAGGAAGTGATGCAGAAATATAACTTTTAAATTTGCATTTTTCCTTGAGACAAGAAAGAGACATCAGGTTTTCACAGTTTTGAATCCTGGTTTGAAGTCTCCAGGATCTCAGGCATCAGAAAACTGAAAGCCACATGTTTGATATGTACTGTGTGTATCTTTGAATGGGAACCTGCATATTGTAGTAGGATGAGTGACATTTGGCATTTCACAGTTAATTGAGTGTTTAAGCTTTGGTTTTTGCCCCAGATGCATACAACTCTTCCAGTACTCTCTCTCCAAACTATCTTGTTTTGTCTTTTTTTAGTTGTTTTTGAGATGACTTGAAACAGACAGAATCAGAAACACTTTTGACATACTTTTACAGGGGCATGTCAATAAATTAGAATAGTTTGTGAAAGTCAGTTTATTTAAAGTTGGGTTAACGTAAAACACAAATATTATATAGATTTAGTATATTTCAAGCATTTATTTATTTTAACAGTGATGATTACTTAACCTGCCCAGCAAGCTGGATTCTCATAAACTCACAAATATCCACCTTGTCAGGCTCAAGCTGATTTGTTTTGGTTCACACTGTGGGCAGCTGGGGCCAGTAGTGTGGCATTACTGCTGTGAGTGGACGGGTTTTAGGTTTGCTGACAGTGACAAGCCACTCACTGTTAAAATTAAACTAAAATAAACTTTGGCGTCGATGATGGAATACATTTAAGAAAAGCCAGATAATCCTCAAATGACATTTCCTTAAATTGTTTTACTGACTGACTCATTGCTATTAATAGCTGGTGCTTCATCCAGTCACCTCTAGTTACTGTACTAAAAGTCCCTTCCCTTTACAAACAATTTCTACTGGAGACATCCCAGCTTGATTTATCTTTAGATTACAGTTGAGCTTTTAACCATGTTGTAATGTTGTTTCCACCTCAAAAACATACCTGGGTTAGTATTTTGTTTCATTCACACTTATTTAATTAATTCTATATGCTAAAGTCATCTTTTTTTTTTTAGGAGCTTAAAACGTTTGGATCTCATCGCTCTATGTAGACGCACAAAACCAGGAAGTGCTCTCACATGTTTCCAAAGCCCATACACCATCACTGGACTCATTCTGATCCTTTCATTCCCTAAAATGCTGTCATTACGAAGCAGTTGGCTCATTTATCTGTTAGAGACACATTGCTAATTGCCATGCTAAATAGTCATTTTATGCTCATACGCTACATTTCCTACTGTTGCCAGCAGGGGGCATCAAACCCCTAATCCAAAAGTTCTCTGTATTTAAATATATAAAACATGAAATACTAATGGAAATGTCCGAAACTATTTTAAAATGCCTGAAAAAGCACAATATACTATAAAAACACATATTACTTAAAAATGATAATCATCACCATTAAAATAAATGCTTGAAATGCCACTGTATGTACTGAACTTCATTTTAATTTAACTTTAAATCTTTTTTTTGATGTCTGCTTGGTATATTTCATCAGTTCTTCCCTGTAAAGATTTATTGGCAGTAAAAGCTGACCAGAAATTTACTGAACAGGAGTCTTATCCAAGGTGTCACCGGCGTGTAAAAAGCCCAATTAAACCATTCACTGTGGTGGAGATACACTATTTATCATCCTAGAGCAACCCTGGCAGTAGCAGCGCACCTTCTGAATCACAAAAGAGTGCAGACAGCAACAGAATGCATCATATGTGCTGACATGGTTGTTTTGCATGACTCCCAGGAAATGATTTAAATGAAACTGGAAGCCAGTGCACAAAATGGGATGTTCAGGTATTCTGTCAAAATTACGGAGAAGTGCCTAGACCAGCTGATGATAAAAAAAACGTATCATGACATAGTGAGAAAAGTCATGCCAGTTGTCGAAAACGTGCATGTTGGCTGATCCCATTAATCTTCCTTTGGGTTTTTGTACCTCACTTTGATGATCTCTTTGTCCCGGGGAACAGTGTAGAAGTGCTTGTTGGACAAACTCAGCTAAGCCTAACATTGCACACGAGGCATTTTCTGTTATACTAACGTTTGCATGTGTGATGCCAACCACGACCGCGTCTCACTTCTCCATGAGGCTTTGATCCATGCATAGACAAAGTTCATTGTAATGGCTTGAACATGTTCTCACATACATTATGCTTGTTCATGTTTTCTGTTGGTGTGGCAGACCAAAAGAAATAGCTTCAGTATAGGGAAGTCCCAGAATGCACATGTACGCAGAGGCACGTTAGAAAAACACACATGTAAGGTACAGTTAAACCTGCAGAATATTTCTTCTCTGTCTTTCATACAAACACATAAAGACATGGTTTACTAAAGATTTACCAAGTACAACAGGGATTATTCCAAAATATTACAATCTCAGCATGTGTCTGTTGTGGTAATATTGTTAAGTCATCTCAGTGTTGTAGTCCCAGTCACTAAAGAGAGGTCCAAGTTAACTCACAGGAAAGTTGGTGGTTCGATTCCCACTACGACTATAATTTTTATTACAATTAAGTTGAGTCATTAATTAGCACTTCAGTCAGAGTCCAAATCCAAATCACCAAAAAATTTCAAGTATTAAGACTCAAGTCTGAGTTCAGTCCAAATCAATGCAAGTCAAGTCCAAATGAACTAAAGGGAAGTCCAAGTCAAAGTCAAGTGACCAAAGTAAACATACCTATGAGGGTGCAACACTGACATGTTGAGTGAGATTATATTAGTTTATATACCCATTTTAGAAGCATTAAATGTTTGTTACTGCTTTTAGAGTAAAAAGAAAACTAGACACAAGTGTGACTCACAAGTGCCTGAATCCAAGTCTAAGCTCAACTTAGTGTTCACAAATCCTAGTCTAAGTCAGAGTCCAAGTCTGAGTGAAAAGCTCTCAGGTCAGAGTGAAGTCTGAGGCCTCAAAACATTGACCTTTAGTTCAAGTCAAGTCACTACAGCTTAAGGTTGAGTCGAGTCACGAGTCTCAAAATTAGACCAGACAATGCTTAAACCTGTACATGAAGGATGCCCTTTGTGACTTGGTACATTTTTGAAATAGTCTTTCTGATTGTACCTGATAAGCCTTATGGAAATACAGACAGCAACGTATTGGAGTAAACCTTCCTTTCTTCCTTTCTTTTCTCCAGCATTTTTAAAGAGCCAGCTCTCTGTTCACGTACATATATACAACACCCTTTTGCAATTACCAAGTCAATGGATTGCTATAAACATATGACTTTTAACACAGTCATTACTAAGATTAAATTCATGTTTAATATATAATCATGATTTGTAAATACTTTGTCTTTTCATTTGCAACTTGAGGCTTTTTGATGATGGCTTTTACAATGGTTTTCCAACAAACATACAAATACAACACCAAATAGACTTTACTAAGTAATATAGATTTGGTTACACTTATTCCACTCCATAATTCCTTCTGCTTTTTATAAATGAGCTATTGCTACTGAGATAGAACCGACATTGGTAGATTTTGGGATCAACACCAGACCCCTGCTGAACTGTAGAGGTAGACCGTGTGACTTGAGTTAAATTAATTGGATCTTTAAAACCTTTACTAAGAGAAACTGCAACAACCCTGTTGTCTCAGAGGCATGCACAACAATCAAACAATAAATCTTTATATACAGTACTCAATAAATATATAGAAAAGGTAGTATGTATTTCTCGTGAAGTAACATCATTGTCCTCTTTGCATGCTGCTTATAAAGTGATGAAATAAATTTTGTTTGGATCATTACTGATCATAATCATTGTCGCTGTATGTTTTTGGCAGTATCTTGTATTTGAGGCATAGGATCAAGTTCACAGTAATGTATCTGAGAGACAGAAAGTAAAGGGAAAATTGTTCAAAGTGCTGGGACTGCCAGCAAACTCACCATAGTCCCTGACACTGATTCTACAAGTTTGTAAACGCCAAGAAAATTGATCAGCATAGTTCGAATGTAATTCCTCGTTTGATATTTTTATGAAAGTAGTTTTGGGCGCAATCAGTCATATCCTCCCTGGAAGGTCACATGGGTTGAGATATGGTCAAATACTGTTCATTTCCTGGTGCATATTTATCCCTTCCAACGTCTGCATTTTATACTCCATATACACCAGTCAGGCCTAACATTTTGACCACTGATAGGCTAAGTAAATAACACAGTCTTCATATATATCTAGGCAGCAAATAAACATTTTGATTCTGGTTGATGTGGGCAAAAATGGGCAAGTTTAAGGGTCTGAGCGAGTTTGACAAGGCTCCAAAACTCACTATATTGTGAGGTGTTCCCCATCTGCAGTGGTCAGTATCAAAAGTGGTCCAAGGGGACGGGACAGTGATGAAACAGGTTATGCACAGCAAAGGCTGGCCCCTGTTGTCCGTCCAAACAGAAAAGCTACTGTAGCTAAAAATGCTGTAAAAGTTAATGCTGGTTCAGATAAAAAGGTGTCAGCATTCACAGTGCATCACAGTTTGTTTGCATATGGGGCTGCATATTAGCCAGGTGGTCATAACACATGCCATTATAGTATGTAAGGGGTCATAATGTTAAGCCGGATTGATGTATATTTATCCAGACAAACTTTTCCCTTTTCTCTAACTTTTTGTCCTCTTTTGTCCTTTCATCTTTGCTGTTCCTGTTAGTCTAGAGGAAGTCACTTTGGAGCTCGTTGGAGAGTTGACTAACTGCCACTTCACTGTGTAGCGATCCTTTCAGTATTCTGGCAGTCTGTTGTAGGCTGTGCTGCTCACAGTGGCCTCTCAGTCCTGGGGCAGTCGCAAGACAAGTACAGTGCCTGCATGTCCCGTGGTTCTCTGGGAGCCCATTGGACAGCCGCGTGGAGTTGCACTCATCTTTAAAATGAGCGTCCCTGCATGTTCCCTTCTGTGTGGAGCCATGTTCACAAAAACATCCACAGAGTTTGGTTTTGCACTGGGCCACATCCCGACACAGTGATTTGCGGAAGTTAGGCTTGAAGAGGAGATATACAATGGGATTGTAAAGGGTGGACGACTTGGCAAAAATAGCTGCCAGAGCAAAAGCCATAGGTGGCACAGTCTCTGAGTTTCCAAACGCTGCCCACATGGAGACGACAGCATAAGGACTCCAGGCTGTAAGGAAACCAATGCAAACTGCCACAGAGAGCTGAAAACAGAAAGACAACTTTTATGAAACGTGTACTCTAAAATCAAGGAACGAGAACGTATAAGTGACTTTTTGAGCAAAATTGAGACATACATCAGAAAAGCTTTTGCCAAGTTATCACCACAATGCTACTAATCAATTAGAATTGCTGACCAGAACCCAAACAGCTTCCTTGGAACATCAAATTGAGTCAGTGCCATAACACCTAGTTTACTCTGAATGAGTTATGTGTGCTGGACGTCTCCAACGCGGTATTCTTGCAGACTCCAATTTACACCAAGTGGATTCCTGGTGCAGCACATGTCCGACCACAACCAGCTGAGTTCTTGGGAGAGTAGTGAGTCAACGCTGCAAGTCACGAGTTCACGCAATAACAACCATAGCTACATACAGTATAAACAGAAGCCATGTTTGCCTGTCGGACCACAATCTCCCATTCATTTGGATATTTTTTTCTGTGGCTTTTGTGCTTCTATCATGATTAAGCATGCTGCACATATAAATGCTTTCTTTTTACTCACATTTTAATGGTATCTGATCTTGTTTGTGACCCTGCGGCCCCAATTAAGACATAATGTATACGTTATATCTCGGTCTGCACAGTAGTGTTTTATTTTGAAATATATCAAATTCTCTTCACTGGTCCCCAGTCTGACTTTCTGTCTGACTCGATCTGGTCTGTTTAATTTTATGCACGAGGGCTGTGGCATCCATCAAAAATAGACCCCTAGAGCTGGACATGACACATACTCCAATGCAGCCAGTGTGAACTCACGCATTAAATTGAATGGCATCTAGTTTTTACAGTATTTTGTATGAATTGGCCCCTGCCCCTTTTCAAATAAGCAACAAAAGTACTTTTGTTAAAAATAAAATACAAACTATATTGTTGGTCTGAGTTTTAAATGTGATACAAAAGTCAGCAGCAGATATGAACATTTGCACACAAATAAACATAAATTAATTGATTCATCTCCGCTCATTCCTGTTAAAGGTGGTGGATGACTGATGCCTATTCCACCTACTATGGGCCTTAAGCGGGGTACACCATGGGCAGTGGCCAGTTAGTCACACTTATGTCATTTCTGTTCTAATCCCTCAAAATTAAATAAATGTCATAGTTTGTTTTTTGCACAAAGCAGTGTCAATATACAATACACAAACACTGAAACTTTACCAAATGAGCTATTTTGGACTAAATGTCATGAAGTATCCATTTACCTTGATGATAAGTGCATGTGCGTTGGTGATCTTATTCTGTGGGGACATGTGTTGCTGTACGGCCTGCCGAGATCCTCGCACAGTCATCAGGATAAAGGTGTAGGATAAGAAGATCACAGTACAGGGCACGATGTAGCAGAAGAAGAAGAGGCAGATGATGTAGCTCATGGCGGCAGAGTTCACATTGGGAGCAGTGCCAGTTGATGCAGCAGGCTGTCCCGTAAGGTTCGGCTCCATACTGGCCCCATCCTGTAAGAGGTCCCACTGCAAATACCCCGGCGTAGCACCACACTCCAGCCACCAGCAGGGCGGCGTGCCAGTACGAGAACTTATTACCTGAGGAGGATCAGTACAAAGAAAGGATTACTGACAGATGTTAACAGACTTACAGTAGAAGAAATAATGCAAATCAAAACTACTACAAAATCAGTTACCTAAGACTGATGAAGTGAGGAGTGATAGGAAGACAGAAGGGGAAGACATTGCAGAGAAAGGGCCAAGTACAACAACAAGTACCTTTTATTGTGATTTAAACTTCTGTTGATACTTACACAGTACTCATTTGGGTATTGATTACTTGAATAAAGTATGAATAGTAATTAATACATGTAAAATGACCTCACCAGCAGCATATTGGACCATAGACATAAATACGTAGACGCCGCATCAAATAACTTATGAATATTACAAGATTGTTGTAATGTCAGGGCCTGGTTAGAAGTCATTACTGAGTGTATTTACTTTTAAAAGTTTCGTTTAACCCTCCTACACCCCTAACTTTTTAAATTCCAGTTTATGTGGGGCATACACACATCCAACACAAACAGAGACATATTTACCATATATGAGTAAATGGCGCCAGCTGGTAAAAAAAAACAAAACAATAAAAACTAAAATTCTAATCCCTCTCTATCATGAATCCATGAAATATCCTGATAAAAATGTACAATTATATTGCAGTGACAGTGTATTATAAAAATCTTGTTTGAATGGGAGTCAATGGCTCAAAAAATGTCTGGGGGTAAAAGTGTGACTATTTTTTAGACACTTTTTTAACAGGATTAAAAATAATACTAATAAAATAAAATAAAATCATGAAATCTGAAAATTCATCCAAAAATACACACCTGAGGCAAAATCCATGCCATTTGAATCAACACAGCAAAAGTTATCAGCAAAAAATTGTTGCAAAACATCAAATAATGTCTTAGGGGTTTAGGAGGGTTAATATAGCAATTAGCACATATTAGGATGTAAGCAAAAGGCTAAATAATATATTACTAGGTTTCTGAATGTCTGTTCTGCTGGACAGGACTTGTGGCGAAATGTGGCGGCCCACAACAGTTAGACCACAATTTATGCCGAGGTTTAATCAATCAATAAATCACCACAAATCCTATTTTAAGGAGTCAGCGTCAGTAAATTACTGCAATGTGCAGGTGCAGTCATTCACCATTGACATGCGTTGGTTTAGAGGCCATATTGGTCTGGGCGGGCCATTGGCAGTGATCTTGCCATCGTGGTAACAAAACAAAGGGACCAAGGCTGCATCTGTGTATTTACGTCTATGTATTGGACTGTTCAATCCATGTCATGTGGTGTGTTAGCTCTTTTGTTTGTCCTACTAGCAACAACCCACTATTTTGCACATTAAAGTTCATGTTATCATGTGATGTGATGTCATGTGATTTGTCTTAAAGGGTCATCATATTTTGATTGAAAAAAATGTACCGACAGGAATAATCCTTATTGGCATTGATTAAATTTCCCCAAAAAGTAATCTGTGTCGGATGATAAAGTATGATATTGCCCATCATTATTACGTATTGTTGTTTTGGGGAATTTTTTTATATGTGCGTAATAAAGCAGCCATCTGCAAAAAAAGTTTTCACTTTTGCTGGAGTTGGTTTATTAGTCTGTCTGCAAGGTCACTACTGCCTGGAGTTTGCTACAAATTTTTAGAAAAGGTCATTATTGGGCCAAGGAAGAAATTAGAAATGTGTGGAGTGTATCTGAAACACCATCTGAATCCAGACATTTTTACAGGACTCTGTACCTTTGCTAAAATGCTAACTAGTACTAAGCCAGAAGGTATCAGCAAATGAACAAATGGTGTTTTATCAGTGGAGGATGAGAGGGCAGAATTTTTTAGTCTATTTCACTTTTACTGCCCATTAGAAGTGAGGCAGCTGCTTGTCATTACACTCATTGCGCCAGACTGTGAATAAGTAGATCCAAAGGAAAACTCGAAATGCTGCACACAGCTAAGCATCTGCTGTAATTGATTTAGACAAGGGCTTCTCCACAGTGCAATCAGTGAGGAGCCAAACACACGGAGCCTTATCTGTGGCAGCACCCGGCCTCTTCAGCGTGATGTCACACCCTCTTCGCTTCAAGCGGAGGGAGGGGAGCGGTGATTAAGCCCTGTGGCGTACTCTGAACTTCTGCAGGAAAGCCACTGGTGAGCCGTTACTGATGGCTCTAATAGATGTGAAGGATGCTCCAGTCAGTGGTAAATTCCATAGCTTTCCCAGTGTCATACAAGCAATTTAATTTAAGTGTCAATTCATGTGAAGAGCTCAACTCGATTTGTATGAAAAGCTTCTGAGCTCATGGCCTTACATTCAAAATGCACTTTACTTTAGTATACAGGTAACTCACACTATATATATTCAACATTATCACTGAGTTATAAAAATTGTGATTAATGTTTAATAACCTTATGTAAATTAATGCAAAATTATATTATTAAAAGGGCTATATTATGCTTTTTTATGTCTTAAGAACAGCATTGCATATTTTACCACCTTTAAAAAATTGTGTGACTAAGAGAAAGCAAATTCATTAATTAATTTACTACTGCCATAAAGAAACAGGTGAAGAGACCAGCAGATGGCTGCAGAGTGCATAGCTGTTACAAGCCTTTTGAACCTAAACATACACAAAGAGCTGTTTATTTCCTTATACTTTTTTTTTTGTATGATGCCATTTTACTTCAAAATGTAAAACAGCTGAGGAATCAGTGGAAACAGAGCTACACAGCTATACACTATTTTGGATGAGAATAAGCAGGGCGACCTGTAGCTCAGTTGGTAGCCCACTGTGGTTGCCCACTAACCTGCAGGTTAGTGGTTCAATCCCCAATCCCAGCATTGCATACTGTTGTTGATGTTGTGTCCTAGGGCAAGAGAGGTAAGGGCCGTAGGCGCATGACAGCAGCCATGCCTCTACCACCAAGTGTGACTCAGGAATGAATGAATGAATGAATAATGAATCAACCAGTTGCTGAGTGTCTAGAAAAGCATTATTATTACTGAAATGCATTATTGTTAGTTTTTTGGATGAAGGAATGAGAGCAGACTGAATGTAGAGGGTTGTTGACTGGTCAGTGATTTCTGAATAGGCGTGATTTTGTGGGAGAGGTGAGGGTTCATGGCACAGAGCGTTTTGAGGGCTCAAAAACACAGTGCCAGAGACTACAGAATAACTCCGACAGCTAGAATGAAGCAAAACAACTCCAGGTATGTGTTTGATGAGGGAACATTAGAACACGGCTCATTCACATTGATTTGCCATTTTCAGCTTCGTGTGTCAAAAGGACCAGGTTAAAGCTAAAGTCAGAGGCTAAATGGAGAAGCTAAAGCATTTAGTTACTGTACTGGAATATGAAATGGCTAATGCTTTAGCAAATGGTATAAGCAATAGCTGTTTTAAATTGCAATTTAAAACAGTATTATTATTATTATTTGTATTATTAATCAAAATTATAAATCAAACTATTTATTTATCTTTTATATGGGCTTTTGGCAATCAGTTTATTAAAGTTAGTATTAATTGCAGGATTAGTAATTGTACTTTTAAATTGACTTAAATGAACAATTAAATTGTTGCTTAGGAAATATTTTAACAATTGCACTTTCAATTTAAAGATTAACAAATTAAATTGCAAATACATCTAATAATTCTCTATTTATAATGTAATTTAAATATCATTTTTTTTTCAATTCTTTATTATTGTTTACCTGGTACTAAAAATCCTCCATACCTGACAGATGTGTAGAGACCAATCCAAAAACCTAGGTACCAAGTTTTCGGATCATTTTCTGTTTTGTCACATTTGCATGTATACTCGTACACATTGCAGCATAATGTCTATTTGCTGGTAAGAACTCCCCATCTTACAGGGCCTCTAGTATTATGGGGTTGTTTGTTGGCGTTGATTTGTTGGTTGGTTTGTTAGTCTGTTAAATCAAAAAGTAATGATCTTTTTATAGACTAACATAGATTTTTCAAAAGATTGGCTGGTTTATAACATGTGTTTCTGGTGGGTTATTCTTGTGTAACTGTTTATGACATGACCACCATTACGACCACCTATATTCACAGTTATATTGAATGGTTGTCTCCAATTCAAAAAGCCAGAACCATTTACTATCAGGTCACGTCCAATGTTGATTATTGTGTACTGTTTCTAACCTCCCTGGTGTCATGAAACCCTATTACTCTGTGAACAGCAGGAGCCTTGGTATACTGTGTTTGATTTGTCCACATGGTTTCTCTTCTTATATGGATTTTGCTCTGATTCCCCATGACTTCATCAGCAGAAATCGGTATCTGTTGATTAGCCCAAATAGGAAATCCTGTATCCATGTTCCCGTGTTAGATAAGTGAGCTGGGGTTAATTTGTTTGTCAGTAGTGGTTCATTAAGAGGACTTAGATAAAAAAGCAAGCGTATAGCTCTGCACCAATCCATCTCCATCTGTGTCAAGTGCATTATGTCTTCATTCTTCCACCCAGGTCACAAACGGGGCTAAGGAAGAGATTGTTTTTGGTGTGGATCTGTCTGGATTCAGGGATGTTTTAAAGAGAGATAACTCGAACTACATTGGGTCAACAAAGGAACAAATGATAAGATTTAATGGATTCTTTACCATTGTGTGTTACAAAGTCTTTGTGGCTCAGTGGACATAGCATTTATTTGATTTTCTGGTTCAAGTCTTGACATTAGATCTTTTCCCTTGTGAGATAGGTCCGCACTCTTCTGGTGCTCCTAGTTCTTGTTAAACTTGGTTGTATTTCTGCCATCAAGCTGCATGTTTCTTGGCATGTGTTGTTTCCTGTAAATACTCATTTAGTTCACAGAAATGTCCAAAGGAGGGACTTAAGCATCTGCATCAAGGCTATAGTGATACAATGGCATAATTATTTGTACTAAATTGCATTTCAATATGTACTATAAATAGTACAGCTGGTGTTGCCTCAAAGGGTTTTTGCACTCTGGATCCCAAATTTAGTTCTTGTAGCATAAACATGTTACACAAACTGAAAATGTATCTTGTTAATGTAAGCTCTTGTTGCCTGTTCCTTTTACCTCCTACTGCACTTGTGAGACTTTAAAGCTTTGTTGATGCAATGATTGCCAATATTCATTTACTATATTGTCTCACACTGTTAGCCCTTGCTGTAATTTTCCCAGAAAGTTACCACAAAACGCCCGGTAAATGTACCGCAATCTATCTTTACATTTACTTACTGTAATTTCCATTGCATTATGGGTATTTTGTCTTTATGTGCAGTAACTTACCACATTTTTAAAATTTGTGGTAAGTTACTGCAGAAAGACTTTACAGTAACTTAAAAACAAACAAACAAAAAAACTGATAAACTCCTGCCCCAGAGTCAAGAGGCCATGAAGCTGAGCACATCCAGAGAGGTCAGAGACATTCATCAGTCTATTGTCATCTGGAGCTGCATTTTGACACAATTTTTTGGCACACTTTTGAAAAAAGTCCTTTCGGCGATGAGTTAGATATACATCGATCAGACATCAGAGAGAGGGTGAGTAAAATTTGCTCAGTGATAGCCACCATTTTGTGCTGCTATATTAACTTCAGAGAGAAATAGCATTAATGTTAGATGATAACTACTCACTAAATAACATAACAGGGAATCTTGTTATGTTGCTAAAGTACACGCTCAGAAGGTTCAGGCAAGTGAATGAAGGAAAAAAAACTCAAAAGCTGATAGCTAGTCTCTTTTATCTGTTAGCTTTTGCATCTTGTTAGCTTCAAAGCTTAGCTTAGCATATTGAGTTTGGTGTTAAAAGCATCTGATAAAATTAGAATCAGTTCAGTGTTTTATGTGTTTTTGTTTTTCAAATACAACTTGAGCACATTTTTACCTATTAACACGTTACTATTCACATTAGCTTAGGGTCAGTTTAGCTTGGTTAGCTTTGGTGCTGATTTTAATTTTTTGAAGTAAGACTGTTACCATTGTATTGCTCTGTAATATCACCTAAAAGGTTATATTAATTCCCAAAATGCTGTACAGAAGTATTTACTGGTTCAATATTGGTCTTTTGTGTGTGTTTAATCTACATTGTTAGACCAGCTTGCCACTTGCCACAGCTTTTTATTGTAGAGTTCAGCATCTCCGAAGCATCTCCGAAGCCACCAGTACTGTCCCCTAACTTTACGCCGCCCAGAGGAGCTGTACCTCGGGCTGCCATTTGGGTGTTTGCCGCTGGCTCAGGTAGTTTTTGTAAGTTAGCTGCAGAAATTAAACGTTTGTTTGGGGGCATATGTAACAGGCTACCCTTGTGTTGTACAGCCAAAAATAACTTTTAAAGGTACAAAAACCACGAGGGTCAGCAGCAAACACTTACACAGCATGCCGAGGTACAGCTGCTCTTGGCGGGGGGAAAGTTAGGGGACAGTACCGGTGCCTTCGGAGCTGCAGCATGGACACACTTTCGAAACAAAATTCTTTAGAAGGATCTATCTTGGTAACGGGAGTACATATTTGACAGTAGAGTAATAAAGTTCTCACCTGAAATTATCCTAAAACTTAATTTAGTTTCACAAAAACTGTATCCTGTAAGGATCTTGGATGTTTCATCCTGGGCAGTGGTCCTGACACTCACCAGTCCTCTGCCTCCTTCCTTGGGCTTAGTGTACAGTCTCAGGGTGCTGGATTTGGGGTGGAACCCTCCATGCATGGTCAGGAGCTTCTGTGTTTTCACATCTGTGGTCTGAATCTTTTCCTTTGTCCAGCTTATTATTCCCACAGGGTATCTGATGACTGGCAGGGCATAGCTGTTAATTGCCCAGACCTTGTTCTTGATGCTGACTTCCTGCTTCTGAAGAGTGCAGACACTTTTCTCCTTGCTCCTGCTTTGACCAGCTTTACTTTCCTTTTTTAATCCTTTTACTTTTTATTCCTTGATTCCTGGAGTAACTTTTTATAATAGCTTACCTTTTAAATCTTCTAAGTTAGCTCAAAACATTTTTTATACTTTTACTGATTAAAAAACGAGCCGAGCGACTACAGTCTGGGAAACATTTTTAAACATGTCGGTGGAAAATACAGCAAATTCTCTCTGTGAAAACTGCCGGATTTACCTTCAAGAAATCAACATACTACAAGCGAGGATTTTTGCTTTAGAATCAGAGAAAGGACTTCATGACACTCTGACATCAAGTGGTAAGAAGTCAAAATTTACAACCTGGAAAAAGGGTACTGACAAAAATACTACAGTTTATTTCAATCTAAATGACACTGTGTCTTTTCCTAAACTATCAAAAGTGGGAATTGACCAAAACACTGAAAACTCACCTAGACTTGGTGCCAAGCCAAAGAGGCACCAAACGCTAAAGGAGAATGCTGGCAACAAGGCAATCATGACCCAACCTACAGCTAACATATGGCTAACAAACAGATTTCAACCACTGTCAGAGTTAAATATGAATGTGAACTCTGCTGTGCCTGACAAACAGACAGAAAACTGTATGGTACAAGACAAGAGCCATGATGTTGGAAGAAAAAATCAGAAAGAAAGAGAGAGTAAATCTATGCCAAAAGTGAAGGACAGAGATATCAGCAGCTTCACCAATGGGCTTTCCCAACCACCTTGTAAGCTTGGTGAAATCAGGGATTAAAATGGTACCCCTTACTCCAAATATGGCAAGATCACAGGTACTGTCATCAACAGTGCTGAATTCTACCCCCCACCAAACACTACCCCCTGTGCTCCCCAGGAGTTCCACCTCTCCTGCTCCATCCACAAAAACACCACCAGTTCCACCCCCACGACCAACATCTAGAGTTGTTACCCCTCAATGCACCCCTGTCAGACCCCCCTGACCTGCTCCCAGACCAAAGATCCTGACTAAGATCAATGCTATCAGCGACTAGGACACCCAGGGCCTCTGCTGTTCCAGGACTTTTAGTCATGATAAAGAACTTATCAACCCGAGGCCCTGGGAGAGAGCTTTCCCCTGTAGTGCTATAGCTACTGTCAAATGTCATCGATTAGATAAGAGAGGGACAGTTAGACTGTCCAATCAGAGAAATCTAATTCAAGTTCCCTGTAAGCAGATAATGTCAGGTTCTACTCAGACAGATCTGAAACTTGCAGTGCTCAATGTCAGATCTTTATGCAACAAATAATTTTTAATCAATAATTTTATCTCCTCTTATAACCTGGATTTTATGTTTTTAACAGAGACATGGTTAGACAGCAAGACGGGTAATGCAGTTCTTATTGAATCCACTCCACCTAACTTCACTTTTATATCAGAAACACGGGAAAACAAAAAGGGAGGTGGTGTGTGTGCCTTATTTAAGGATGATATAGTTACCCACAGGATGTCATTTGGGGTGTTTCCATCATTTGAGTATGTATCTTTCAAAATGGAGATAAAAGTATCTCCATCCATACTCTTTATAGTCATATACAAGCCACCCCAACACTGTCAGAGTTTTATTGATGATGATACTCAGATGCTTTCAGTTGTCTGCACAGACTTTGACTGTATGGTCATTACAGGTGATTTTAATGTACATGTGGATAACTTCTGTGACAGATTGTGCTGTCCTTGAAACCTTTGGCCTTACTCAGCAGTGAGTGAGCCCACCCACACCAGAGGCCACACTCTGGACCTGCTCATTACTAAAGGTGTTCATATTTCAAATGTTACTGTGGCTGATGTTACTTTGTCTGATAATTTTTGTGTCTTCTTTGACCTGTCTGTTATTCCCAAACCAGCTGTTGGTCCTGCAGTTGTCCAGAGGAGACACATAGATGATAACACGGGGTCTCTGTTTTTGGAAATAATTAGGTTTGAAAATATCTCATGTTCTAATGTTGATCAGTTGTTGGGACTCCTATATTTCTAGTGTTGTAAATGTCCTGGACACCATTGCACCTATTAAGGTTAAAATGGTTAGAAATAGGCAGAAGGCGCCATGGAGAAATGTGAACTCGGTCAGGGCACAGAAAAGGGAGTGCCGGAGGGCCGAACGAAAATGGCGCAAGTCAAAGCTCCAGGTTCATTATGACATATACAGAAAAATGTTGAATGTTTTCAATCAAATTCTGCGTAGAACAAGGGAAAGGTATTTTTCTGAAATCATTACAAACTGCAGTAACAACTCACGAGTCCTGTTTGCTACAGTGAACAGGTTAACAAACCCCCCAGCTCCATTGCCTTTAGAACTCATTTCCACATCTAAGTGCAATGAGTTTGCAAGATTTTTTAATGACAAGGTTCAGAGTATTAAACATGCTATAAACTCCACAACACAGATAACAACCCTGCAGCCATCCAGACACTCAGAGCTTACACACTTCACCCCTGTCACTGACAGAACAGTCCAAGAGATCATCTCCAGTCAGAGTTCATCCACATGCTGCCTTGATGTGTTACCCACTAGATTTCTAAAATCTGTGCTGAGCAGTTTGTTACCTCAACTCTCTCATTTAGTTATCATCTCAGGTAGTCTGGAACATTTCCAAGGGCCTTGAAAACTGCTGTCATCAAACCTCTCCTAAAGAAGAGCAGTCTTGATGCCACAGTACTGAACAACTATCGGCCCATATCAAACCTGCCGTTTTTAGGTAAAGTCCTTGAGAAAGTTGTATACCAACAACTGATTGACTTTCTTCTGAGGAACAACTGCTTTGATGATTTTCAGTCAGGTTTTAGGCCCCATCACAGCACTGAGACTGCTCTTATCAAGGTGACTAATGACATCCGCCTGAACACCGATACAGGCAAAGTCTCTGTCTTAGTTCTGCTGGATTTGAGTGCTGCTTTTGATACAGTTGACCATGTGATCCTGTTACAAAGATTAGAGGACTGGGTAGACATTTCTGGTACTGCCCTTAAATGGTGTAAGTCCTATCTTGAAGACAGGAAGTACTTTGTTGAAATCGGTAACTGTCTTTAAAACAACTTTTAAAAGACTTTTAAAAGACTTTAACACAGCTCTGCTTGTGTACAAGTCTCTCCAAATTACATCTCTGACATGTTGGTCCCATATGAACCATCCCGGACTCTGAGGACCTCAGGGACAGGTCTTCTGCTGGTGCCCAGAGTCAGGACTAAACTCGATGAAGCTGTGTTTCAGTTTTATGCATCTAAACTCTGGAACAGTCTTCCTGACGATGTTAGACAGGCCTCTACTCTGACAATGTTCAAGTCCAAACTTAAAACTGTTCTTTTCAGCTGTGCATATGCCAACTGAAAGTGTTTTATCTGCACTCTTCTCTTTTAATTTAATTTTAAATTGATTCTTAATTATACTCTTTAAATTAGATTTTATTGTTTTAATTGTGTTTTGTACTTTTAAATTTGCCTTTTTTCGGTAAAGCACTTTGAATTGCTCTGTGTATGAATTGTGCTATACAAATAAACTTGACTTGCCTTGCCTTGCCTCTTGCCATTGAGCTGACTCCTTAGGACTTGCCTTACTCGTTGGAGGTATTTGGCTGTGGCTGCTTTTCTTGTGGCCTGGTCCAGGTTGCCATTTGCTTGTTGGATTCCAAGGTACTTGTAGCTGTCCTCAATGTCTGCTATTCTGCCGTCTGGGAGTGGGACCCCGACTGTATCGACTGCCTTCCCTCTCTTTGTCACCATCTGCCCACACTTGTCAAGTCTGAATGACATTCCGATGTCACTGCTGTAGATCCCTGTTGTGTGGATCAGTGAGTCAATGTTTCGCTCGCTCTTGGCATGCAGCTTGATATCATCCATGTAGAGGAGGTGACTGATGGTGGACCTGTTCCTGAGTCGGTATCCATAGCCAGTCTTGGTGATTATTTGGCTGAGGGGGTTCAGACCTATGCAGAACAGCAGCGGGGACAGAGCATCTCCTTGGTATATGCCACATTTGATGGACACTTGTGCATTTGGGAATTGAAGCCTTGGCTCAAGCGCCACCTCTCTTACCCAGCCTACAGAAGCCTGGCTGCGAAGTAGAAGATGAGAGAAATGCTGCCTTGAAATCTAAGTACCAGGTAAGGATCTGTGTGGACCAGGAAGGGATTTCCTCACCTGAATAAGCATCGCTGTAACTGAAAGTCATGTTGTGCAGCTGGAGATGGTTTAGCGGCTTCTCATAGAAGGTTTGATGTTAAGCATTTATTCAACATAAATTCTGTGTATAAGTGCAGGATTCAAACAGGGCATTAAAAAGCATAAAAAGTTATTAAATACATTTTGCCACAGCTGTCACAATTGTATGTTTGTGGCATTAAAAATGAAAATAATGGCATTAAATAGCATTAAGTCAGAGTTGCTGATACCTGCAGGGACCCTGATGTGACATTAATTTAGATGGATGTGGATGTGACACCTTGGAGGTACAATGTGTTGTGGAATGCACTGTGAAGTATTTGTTTTTTGACTTTACTGTGCCTTATATGTTATATTAGTGTTTTGTCAGTTTTGCATTCAGACATTCATTTTGAAATGCTGACTGTTATTGTAAATATGGTGTCAGTTAATTTTTATATTATTTGTATTATGTATTATTATGTGTATTTATCAATAAAACACACTGACTAATAGGTTGATTGTCCTAAAATGTATAATGTCTAGTTACTGCAACATAAAACTGTGGTAAGGCCTAGTTACCGCAACAAAGAATTGCGGTAAAGCCTAGTTACCACAGGATAAACTAGGCTTACGTTACCTACCGCAAGCAGACTTTGCAAAATCACAATGAAAAGTCTAACAGTCCAGGTTAGAAGGAAGTGTGTCTTATGGTAAAAGCAGTGCTGTATCCTTGTCCTAGTGCCTACAGTAAGGCTTAAATAAATAATGAGTGGCGATGGCAGTGTGGCACTCGTTATCACATGTGCACAGAAAATAATGAGAGTTTAATGAGCAGATTATAAGTGACTGATGAGTCTTTAAAAATCAACTGAAATTAAATTAACTTTGCACTTAAAGACATATGAATCTATTGGCAGTTAGAGAAGGGTTGATATGAATGAGTTTCAAAAGTGTTTTTTAAAAGAGACTGTGACCCGCACAGGCATGTGTCCAACTCCCTTTACACCAGCAATTAATTATCTATATTCAAAACCAGCTTGCAGTCAATGTAATACTATCATTTTATTTATGTCACAGCTTCTTCCTTTTTTAATACATTTGGATGCATGGGATATGGGGCATGAGTGTAAGCAAGTTTATGAAAACAGCATGGCACACGGGGGTTTAATCCCAATTGAAAAAAGCCTATTACATAACTCTAGTCTAAAGCCAATGGCAATTATAGCTGTGAGTAATTAGCTGGCTGTATTACTGCCCTTGAAGATCTGAGTTTATTTGCATGGCTTTAAAATCTGCTTTTACACCACAGCTGTGAGTCAGTGGCTGATAATGAAACCAACAACCCATGTTTGCTATCAACAGCTACTATCAACTATTTACAGCCAACCTTGCCCAAAAAGTAAAGGGGCAGAGTTTAGAATGATAGTGGTAAGCTGTGGGAGGGTCCCTAAAGGGGCTCCACCCCACCTCTTACTACCAAATATATTAAAAGTGCAAGGGCCCTCACACCCCTTGGATCTGAAGCATGTGTGTATATCTGGATCTGAAGTAGGACACATGTAAATAAGTTGTCTGGTGGTGAGAAAAGAAACAAGAAACAAGAGAGTGGTGAGCACAATACAGTAGTTAATGTAGCTTAGAGTAGAAATCCATGTTTAAAATGGCAAGTTTAATGTTTACATAAAAAAAGTGACTCGGTATGGACTTCAGTCTTTGTTTTCAGGCTCGAGTAATCCATCTTTGCAGAACACACTGTTCAGCTGTCTGCAAGTGTTTGCCTATAGCAATGCATTTGGTGTGTGTAAACAGAAAATAACAAAGCAATCAAAGACAGGATAGAAACTGCACATAGCCTCAAATCACTTGTGCCAAACACTTGACGGCGTTATTAAATATCAACAGCTGACCTTAAGATGATCTGCATAATAATGAAAAGATAATAGGATGCTCCCCTCGGCCTTGTCATGATGTTTTTTCGATTCAGAAAAATGAATCATGCACTTAAAGGATGCATAATTCTGATTCTGGACAGAAAAATCAGCTCTTTACATTGAATGAAGACATGCATCACATATGAGGACAAAATAATAATGCAAATAGATTAATGAAATACAAATACATTATGAATGAAAAGATGGAATTATTGTCATTATATGTAGACCAATAAAGACAAGAACCAAAGATACTTCATTCACTAAAAGAACAAATGATTAGTTTGAGTAGATTCTTTTCCATTTTGAGATATAAGGGTTTTGTGGCTCAATGGAAAGAGCATTTACCGCGGAACTAGAAGATCTTCCAGTTTGAGTTCAGGTCTGGGTACTATACCTTTACCATTGTGAGAGACCAGTGCCTTGACACTATGCTCTCTGAGTGCATCTAGTTTTGAATTTGTCTTTGCACACATCTGCCTATATTTATATTGTTGCAAAAAATATGCCGTTAATGAAACCCTCTTGAACTGTTGATGCAGTTTTGTTAATAATCTATATTATTTGCATTGGGTATCTTAGACAATATAAAAAATAAAACAAAAAATGCATGAAGTTTACATTTACTTTTATTTGGACCTGGAGTAAATAAATAAATTAAAGTGAGTTTTTAAATCCTGTCAGTAGAACTTAAATATGCGCCCAGGGAAATCATGAGAGTGCAGTAATTGGATGTGTATGTTTTTCTTTCTTTCTTTTTTTTTTTTTTTTTTTTGCAGAAACAGCCCCTGTGGGACATTACATGAATAAAGGTGGATGCAGACCTTGTAAACAGCTCTTTTGCATATGCTGCTTTTGTAAAAGTTGAACAGTTGGCCTTGAAAATTAATACACAGTAACTGTTTTTGCAAACAACAAAAAACTGCTTAAGTGGCTAGAGTCTGTATTTTTTCCTTTTAGCTGCAAGGATAGGGCCCCAGGGCTAAACAAGATAGTCAGTAAGGTCGTCCTCTTTACGAGCGGCTCTTATTAGGAATAACAGAGGGAGGCAGGTCTTACCGTGGTTGGGGCAGCAGACCTTGAGCCAGCACACACACGACAGCACTGTGAGGTTGGTCAGACTGCAGAGGCCAAAGAGCACGCCACAGAAGGCATAGATAGTGCAGGTGAGTCTGTTAAAGAGCCACCTGTGAGTAAAGACAAACACTTTTTACACACATGCTGTCTGAAAAGATGAAAAGAGTGCATTTCTTTGTCTTAGTAATGTATCTATCTATCTATCTATCTATCTATCTATCTATCTATCTATCTATCTATCTATCTATCTATCTATCTATCTATCTATATATATATATATATATATATATATATATATATATATATATATATAATCTTTCATCCCCAAAATCTTCAAAATCTTTGAAACTTTTGAAGTGGGACATTGTGGAACTGGCATTTTGCAGATAGAACCTTCTAATACTAAATATTCAAAATTCTATTGGAATTATAAGGTTCTAGCTTACAACAGGTATCTACATTTAAAACTTTATTTTTATTTGTACAGATTTTGCCTTTCAGATTTTATTATATTATCTTTTATCTCCTTATCTCCTTTTTTTGTCAGGAAAAAGCACTGGAAATAAATGAGCAACATGATCACTGCCAAGCTACAGGCTAAAGAGACTTAAATATTGACAAAATATAATTAATCCCACTGTCAAGATTAATAAAATGTCCAGATAGTAGTGTAGAAATGTATAAATTCAAGGTATAAACATAAGTCATCATGAAGTGCCTCTTATCTTAGCTAGAACTACTAAACTAGACAATTTTGTGTTAGCTTAGCAAGCTAACAGCTAACAATAAAATACGTAATTAAAAAATAAGTGAAACAAATACTTTCACTTTTCTGTATTTTTTTACTTATACTAGTCATAATATCCCAAAACAAATCTTCTAACTTAAGATTTTTCTGAAATTTGGTCTGAGATGTAATTTTTGTACCAAGGAAAGCAGTTTGTTGTAACTGAACCAGGCTGGAATGGCAACATTCCAAAGAGGCAGAACGTGATTGGTTCATTTAAGTCCATGCTGTGTTCTGATTGACTCAGAGAGGTACAACCTTATAGCACCTAATGAAGGTTTGACATTGCAGATAGAACTTTTGATTTACCCAGAGAAAAAGCCCCTAAATGGATAAAACTGTTAAAAAAAAAAAAAACAACAACAACCTATAACTCAATTTTGACAAAAATGTCAGATAGAACCTTATAATTCTAAGGGGACGAAATGCTCTGATGTTGTCATATTTGCTTCACAATCCAAAGAGTGATCTGCAAGTTGCAGTTCCCAAATTGTTTGGTAGGTTTACCCCTGAACTAGCAGATTCCCAGTTTGAGTCTGGACACTTTACCGTTGTAAGACAGGGCTAATGCCTTGGCAGAGGTCTAAGTACTTCTCGTTGGCTTATTTAATGTAATTACTGGCAACACTTTTGTATCTCAACTCTATCAAACACAACTTGTGCAGTCTTTGCATCACTCCCGCCATCGTCTGCAAAGAAAGGAGTTACTTATGCCAAACCGTGCTACTTTAGTCAAAAGGAAACATTTTCCTCATTTTCTGAATTGCTTTTTAATTTGTTTTAACCTGAATTTCACTTACTACAAAGAAAGCTACTATTTCTGACTGACATCCTGTAACTCAATCTAATCCTCTTTTTAAATTGCCTCATTCACAGCCAGTCACTGTAACTGGTATGGCTTTTTACTCCCCCTCACTGGCTCCCCATGATGTGAGGAGAGAGCAGTGATGCATTTGACCCAGCTATGGCAGGAGTGACAGCAATCAGCAGCACATGCTCAGGGGATCAGACCAGCGAGGGGCAGGATCGGCCAGGAGTGACAAGCCATTATGAATTATGATGCAGTACAGAGGCCTGGCCTGAAATACAAGGTCTTAGGAATGACATCCCTTTATATTTTCACATTACAGGGCATGCATGTATTCAGTGTGAGAGGACAGGCTGCTACAGAGCTTATTGTGGCTTTTCATGTTGCCACATGAGTGAAGTGTAAAAATATCCATGGACAGTTTTTCTTGATGTTTTCTGAATTATAAAAATGTAATAATGCATGTAATAATACACACTGTTTTAGGTTGTATGATAATTTTGTATTTATAATTTCTTATATGGCAATCTAAGTCCAAATTCAAGTACTCATTATTGTATTAGTTCATTTCTATAGAGACTATACAGTAAATAGTCTAACACTGTGGTTCCATGCTGGTCTTTTAACAGAACCAGGGACAGTCACTCCGGTTAAATGGCCCATAGAGGATGTGACGGTGAATGATCAGTGTATGTCTCTGCAACTAACTGTCCACTGTCCAAGATGTAACCTGTCTAAGGCCCATAGTTGTTGGGATAGACTCCAGCCACCTGCAACCATTCATTCATTTTCTACCGCTTATTCCCGTTAGGGGTCGCGGGTGACTGGAGCCTATCCCAGTAACTTTGGGCCGTAGGCAGGGTACACCCTGGACAGGGGCCAGCTTGTCACAGGGCTGACACAGAGACAAACACAGACAGAGAACCATTCACTCTCACATTCATTCACTAGGGTCAATTTAGAGTCACCAATTCATCCTTACACATGCATGTCTTTGGACATGCAACCACTGAGAGAATATCACCACCTTTATAAAATATATATATTATAGAATAAAAATATGTTTCACCATTTCATGTAATTAAAACAGCAATTCTACTTCACATAAGATAATTTAAAATATGTTCAGCGTCTCACCCCTCTTTGCCACCTACTTTTTGGTCCTGTCCTACCATTTGGGAACCAATTTAACATAATAATATAGTAGTCAGTGACGGGCCCCTGAATAACATTTTGCTAATAGTCTTTATTTTGAAGCCTACCTGGGCCCAGGCTTTGCTGCCACCTGGGTATAAAAGCGCCCTCTCTGCTCTGCTCTGCTCCTGCCTGCGCTCCTTGCTCCACTTGCTCTCTGACTGGCTGGCTTAGTCCAGCCCGTCTCCCCGCTGGCTGGCAGCGCTGACCCAAACACCATTATTCTTTTTTTCATCGCATCCTCAACACTGCCCGACATTACACATGCACACACACTTCCGGACCTACATTTCCACAACCTCATCAGATATACATTGTATACATTAATTTATTTATTTATTTATTATTCTGCTCAATAAAAGAGCTTAAAATGTTTCCGTATTCGAGTCGGAGTCATAACATAGTCTGGAATCTACTTTAGATAACCTCTAAATGGCAACCTAGCAAAAGCCAAACTGATATAATGTTAGCACACAGTTGATTTTCTATCTATTCATCTATATCTATATCTGGAATGTCTCCTGTCGAAAAAGTTTGTAAAAGGGAGGGACTTTCAGTAGAATACTTGGAGGTTATTGGATGAAGCACCAGATATATAGCTAAACAAAAAAACTGCTACCATAATTAAAAAAAACAAAAAACAAAAAACAAAAAAACATAATAAGCACTGCGGCATAACTCTGTTGGTAGAGCTGCGGCACACATACACGGCAACTACAGCCTGCCTTGATACTGTGCCTACCTCCCCACTCTCTCCCCTATGATTACTTGTCTCCCAATAAAGCCAAAAAAGGCTTAAAATAGCTTAAAAAATGTATAGCAGCATATGTTCTGTTTTTTGGCATCACCATGTTGTTTCAATACAAGTCCACCCACTTACAGAAGTACTGCCACACCACTGGCCCACACCAACATGATGGATTTTTGTGAGTCCTGTGACCATCCAGCTTGCGGCTGGTAATGAGAAACTAAGATCTGCCTTGAGACCATTAGATTAGGCTGGCCACTAAAGCTATTGAAATGCTGGCTATAAGCAAGATATTTTATCTTTGAAGTCAAGGGCCATATGAAATCCTGCCATGTGTCTTGACTTGAGCCAGACTTTGGACATGTCTGGCATAAGTAAAAAAGTACTTCCAGTGTTTCTTGATTGTAAGCTTTTGAGTGCATAATACCTAAAAAAAAAAACAACTTCCATTACTTATTGTGGCGTCCTCTTCGTCCTCTCCTGGGATCTAACTGAATGAGATCATGACATAAGCAGATGTGCCACTCTATGAGAGGTGACAGGAGCTGAATAGGCACTTACATGTGGGCAAAGGCTGACGGGATGGCCAGAGGAAACAAGGTGATGGTCATGCTTAGGTCACTGATGGCCAGATTCACCACAAAGAACTCAGCGGGCTTCAAGGAGGGCTTCTTTCTATAAGCAACAAACAGCAGGGTCCCGTTACCCAGCATCGACAGCACACCTAGGGGAAGAATAAAACAGGAATGATCAGCAATTATAAGTCATAACTCAAGGTTCAGCCATGGTGTAGTCCAGTGGTTCTCAAACTGTGGTACAGGGGCCACTGATGGGACAGATTTATGTCTGTTTTAGTACTGCTCTGGTTGGGGCTTCAATTTGACATTTAGACTGCTGCTTAGTTCTGTTTCAGGCACAGTTTCATTCTGGTTTAGCCACTTTTTTTGTTCTGGTTTAGACCTGCTTTAGTTCTTTAGTCCTGGCTTAAATCTGATTTAGATCTGGTTTAGTCGCGGTTTAGTCCTGGGTTAGTTTTGGTTCAGTCCTGTTTTTGTCCTGGTTTAGTCCAAACATAGACCTCATTTAGACCAGGTTTAGTACCAGCTTAGTCCTGGTTAAGACTTGGTTTAGTTCTGGTTCAGCCCTATTTTTGTCTTGGTTTAGTGCTTCATTAGTCCAGTCTTAGACCTGGTTCAGTGCTGCTTTAGTCCTGTTTAAGACTTGGTTTTGTCCTGGTTTAGTTTTGGTTTAGTACTGGGTTTGTCGAGGGTTAGTTCTGGTTCAGCCCTGTTTTGTCCTGGTTTAGTCCTTTATTAAACCTGATTTAGACCTGGCTTAGTACTGGTTTGGTCCTGGTTAAGATTTGGTTTGGTCCAGGGTTAGTTCTTTTTCAGCCCTGTTTTTGTCCCGGTTTAGTTGTGTCTTAGGCCTGATTTAGACCTGGTTTAATACTGGTTTAGTCCTGGTTAACACTTGATTTAGTCCAGGTTTAGTCCTTGTTTAGTTCCTGCTTTGTCCTCATAGTAATGTTCATTTTAATTTGTTGAAAATTGAATGCTTAAAGGCAAATATTGTTGGAGTTGGCATGGAGTGTGAAAAGTTTGAGAATCACTGGTTTATTCTATTATAAAAAATAAAAAAATAGAAACATCACTTACCGAAAATGATATAAATAATCCCCATAAGGAAGTCATTGTCTTTTGATATTCTGGACACGAGAATAAACGTTTCAGAGGCATTTCCCATCTGAAATAAGAAAAATACAGCATATTTTTATTGACCCTTTGGCTATTGAGATAAGTAAACAAACAGAAAGGAGGCACAGTCAGGGAGCAAGATTTGCCTGACATAACATCAAATTAAATACTGAAATTCTGCCAGTCTAATGAGGGATTAGTCAGCCAAACATTAATTGGTTAATGGGAAGCCTTGATAAACAAACTCTAAATATTCACAACAGTTGAGGCTGCCACCAACTATAAGTCATTTTAATTTAACAAACACTTGATTTTGTGTCAAGGCACTGGCAAGATTTTAGACTGTGGTTTAAACATGAGCTGCTTCTCCACAACTGTAGCATCCGTGCATATTTAGCCAGGCCCTTTGCCTTATGACTATAAATGAACACTCTCTCTTAAACATATTTATTCATAAAAATACTTTGATAGGTTTTTGCGCCTATCCTACATTTGTGAACCCCCCGCTCCCATTTTCTATGCAACCTAACTAACTCTATCGGACAGTTATTATGTATGTAACTAGAGTATGTCTGATCACACAACTCTTCCATTTGCATACACAGCACAACCTGCCAGTACAGCGCTCTTTGTGGCTGCCATGAGGTGCTGAAGCAATGTTTTCGAAGGAATTTGTAGAAGATGATAATATGAAAATATATTCATAGCCTTTCTATTTACTCAAATACTTCACCTCTACTTACCCGTTAAAGGAAGCTAACAAAGGAGAAGTTAAATCTATTAAGGTTAAGGTTGACTGCTCCTGGCTTAATCCTTATTACTGTACACTTATTATCTTCATAGGGAAAGCTTGTTATTTTGAGTGTCATGTAAATCTTTCATTTGAATATTTTGGCCTCTGTGGATGTTGTGGAAGACAATATCTGGTTCATGTTTGAACTTGTATTTCTTAGTTTGTTTAAATAAATGTGCCTACTTGAATTCATCAAAACTACAAATAACTATTTTAATATAGTCAAAACAACAACAAAAAAAAAACATAACTTTTGACCGAATGGAATAATAGGCTGCAGGTGACACTGATAAAAACAAAACAGATTAGCATTAACTAGCAACTAATTGGGTAAACTGGCAACATTTCAGTAAGATGACTGGATATAAAGAGCATTTTAGCATCTAATTTTCCAGCTTTTTGTTGGCCCTGTGCAAACTTACTTGAGATTTGTTGCTAGCATCAAACTCAAAATAAGCTATAGCTATAAAGGTAAAACATCTATAACACCTTTTCCAATACATGATATGTTTTTAATGTCCTATTGTGAATCAATTACATTTAATGCAATGGCCCGCTTTATTTGCAAATAGGTTATTTAAATCTAAATTACTGCATAACTCAAAAAAAAAAAAAAAAAAAAAATCCCATAGTGTGCCTCGTCTTCTTAAGTTATTTCCATATACAGTGTCTTCTGTGCACTGTGTTGGAGTTTACTGACTGTGAAAGGGAATATGGGAAAGGCCTTTATTAAGCCCTGAAGGCAGGCTTATACTTGTCGCAGCAGCTGATCAGTACACAGATGTGAATGAAAGTTTATTTTCTGTATAAAAAGCCAGCCATGCACATAAACACAAACAAGCCAGTTTTCATTCATCTCTGCTTCTCACAAAATGCTGTTATGATTAGCTGCGTTGCACTGGTTGTCAACTTTGTTTTTGTGTTATTTTTAGTCTTCTTAAGCCCCCTTTAAAAAAAAAAAAAAAAAAAAAAAAAAAGCTGCATGGCCCCCTTCCTTCCCCCATTCTCTCAAAACTAAAAAACGAAACTGGAACAACTTGCCACTGCAAAAATACTAAGACATCGCAGAGAGAGCTCTCATTAATGCCTTGCAAATATTTGTGCGTTTTTACATTTATCTTTTTGTGCTGCTTTGTTGTACATGCAAATACTACCAGTGCTGTTTTTTTTTGCCGCTGTACAGTATATTTTTTGCCTACATGTTAGTTCGATAGATGCAAACAAATTTAATGTTAATGGCTAGTTAGAAAGTGTATTGATATTTAGCCTTTTATTTATGTCTTTTGCTGTGGATCCCCATCTAGATCCAGCACTGTTTGAAAAGATTCTGTACCACTGCAAGATAGGGCCAAAGTACTCAACCTAAAGCAATGATTAATTTAGTTGATTCTTACTATTGTGAGATATAAAGGCTTCATAGGACAATAAATATAGCATTCACCACCGGGCTATGATATCCCAAGTTCAAGTTCAGGTTGTGGCACAATATGTTACCGCTGCATAATAGGACCCTATGTTTTGGTGGCGATCTCCAAATACAACAACTTCACATGACATGATAATTACTGTACATAATAAGCTTATTGCACAACATGACACTGTTGTGGCAATGCAACAATTTCACACTATTATGTTCAACTTCCAGATGATAATAATGTCTGTTCTTGTTTGGCTAAGCTGTTTCATGGAGTCAGGTCCTTCCGGCGGTAATGTGAGCGTAAAGGGCAAGAATGATTAGCAGCTTTATAAGATCAAGGAGTCAAAAGAGATACACAGAAAATAAGATTTGTTGGAGGGGAAGGATTTGGCTCACATCGCCGCATTAGAGGAAGCATTAGGGGAAGTGTTGTAATGTCTGTCAGTTTGCAGCTAAATGGTAGAATTGGGGCTCATCATTGTAGAGGACGTCTGTGACAGTTTAAGCCTGGCTGTCATACAAGTTACTGTCCACACACACTCAGATACCAATAAACTCAAGATCAGATGGTGAGATGTCCAAGGAGAGTGACAGAGGAGAGGACAGCTGTAAACAGGAAGCAAGGACAAAAACACCAAAGATTTAGTTCAACTCTAAAACATCCACATGATTCCCACACTAATGCGACATAATGAAATAAAGTGCCTTGTAAAGAGAAGGTTAGCAGTTTAAAGATTACTCTATTTACAGCCACAGAGGGTCACAAAGTGTACTCTTTGTGCCAGTCCCAATCCTGGATCAATGGGTTGTGTCAGGAAGGGCATCGGGCAACCCATTCCAAATTAAATGACTTGTGGGATTATGTTTTCTTATAACAACCTTCTGTGACATTACAGTTATGCAATATTTAACAAGCTCAGAGTAGATGCATTGCTGAAGTAATGTAAGCAGTGGTAAAGATATAGAGCCCAGACCTAGACTTGAACTGGGGATCTTCTAGTTCAGGGGTAAATGCTCTATTTAATGAGCAACAAAGCTCTTATCTTTCACAATGGTGAACAATCCAGGAATCATTTGTTCTTTTATTAATCACATGATGAAGATTGTATCTTTGGTCCTATCTTGCAATGGTACAGAAGCATTGAAAAATTGCTAAATTCAGACATTATTCCAGGTCCACAGCAAAAATGTATCATCTTATTTTTTAATTCAATTTACACATTGCCATATATTTTTAGTATTTACCATGCCCTTGCATTAGACCAACAAATACTGTAGTTGTAGCACTTTCTCATTTGACATTTTTCACGCAACTATTACAAATATTTGCTGCTTAAATGCACAAATCTGTTTGATGCATGATTGATGAGTCCAAGCTGGTGTGCAGTATCATGGTTTTGTAGTACTGTAGTGCTGTGTCTCTTACATAAATGTTGGACTTTTGGACAAATCCAATCTTCACTGTTGGCTCAGCTGCTTAGCTCTGATTCTGTCTGTTACACCAGTGATGTATTTCTGTGAGAAGCCAAATATTACCTCAATGTCATTTTTTGGAATTAACTTAACTGTACTTAAAAGACTAAATAAGGACAAAACCTAAAATCAAACATGTCCAGACTAAAGACAACATTATAGCAAAGACTTGAGTTTATTTTAGCAATTGCTAGCAGGCTCTCTCTGGCTTCCTCTCACTGTTCAAAGACATATGTGTGTGAGTGAATGGTAAATGGTAGTGTAAGCTCCAGTCACCTTCAAACTCCTAACAAGACAAAGCTAGTGTTTGGCCAACTCCTGCTATACATTTTCAGGAGCATGTGTGGTTATTGGTTGGCATTAATTCTAAAGGAGAATACAGTCTTTGGTTGTATTTGACCAGACCATCTACAGCCTGTGCTAAATCAGTGGTTTTTACTATGAATTATAGCTGAGATTGGCCAAAACAGTATGTGCTAGTTTGAAATGATAACATACTGTAAAAAAAATCTGTAAAATTTGCAGTAAAATACTAAAATAATATATTTACAGTACAGTTTAGCCTTCATCATAGCTTTTAGTGCAGTGTTGCCAGTTGTTTGATTTGTGTTTTTATTGCGTTTATTCTTCTATTTTTACATTATTTTAAATAATTGTTAGTTTTTAGGGTTTATATCATTTATACTGCTTGACTTGTAAAGCACTTCGGTCAGCTGAGGTTGTTTTTAAATGTGCTAATAAATTTGATTTGATATTATTTTGATTTACAGGTAAAAAAAAAAAGTCAGAATTTTTTTGTAGTACGATTCTACAAAAGCAACTAATTGTAAAGGTGGGGGATGGATTTGCAATGTGTTTTTATTATAATGTTTTTCTACCTTTTTGTGTTGATGTAGTATATTAACTAAAATCATTAAAAACCTAGAGAAGTGTCAGTGAATAACTATTTCACATTATTCATCATTCATCTACCACATATCTTCACCTCATTGCTCTGCTTTTCATTACAGTTCCTCTTCAGAAGCATTATCTACACTGTCACTGTAACCTCACCAGACTAATAATCAGTGACTTAGTAGAAACAAGCCACATGCACACATTCAGAGGGCTGCCTGTGGCTCTTGAAACATTCTTAGTGAAGATGAAATGAAACAATATCTTACTCGAGCGGATCCAATACTGTAATCATCTACAGTCGTATAGGCATTTCCTGGATTGATTTATTTCCCACCAGGCAGTTGTTAGAAAGCCCTTGGGGTGTACTTCCTCCATAACCTGGTCTTAACAGTAAAAACCTGGCTTCACAGGACTACTCTTGGGCTAAAGTGACCCCATAAGTTGTTTGACCCTGGTATAAATCTTTCACTGTGTTCATGGCTGCAGCTGTCTGTCCCACAGATGAGAGAACACAACACCAGTTTGTAAGGCAAGGGATAATTCATGAAATGTTTAGATGAAGCCATTAGGTCACCGGTTCAGCAACACTAGCCTCATTTTTAGCTGGATTTGAGGTTATTTTTTAACACAATAAATACAATACCCAATTAAAAATGCTAAAATATCATTTATACCAACTTTTACATGCTCTTATTGTAAAGCCATACATTAGAAAGCAGTATATGCTTAATGCCCTGGCTGTTGTTGTTAATGCAGTTCTTTAACATGTGCAAAACAGATCCTGGCTGCAGGTGTGTGAATATTATACAAAGCAGGGAAAAAAATCAATATAAGCTCTACAGGTGAGAGCAGGTATTACAGCTATAATTGCTGGATTGTGTTAAAGCTCCCATGCAGCATATTTAATCGGCTTGAGATGAAAAACCCTACGGTGCAGGTGTTACATTTTTAACCTTGATAAATTGAAGGTTGTTCTGCTCAATATTTCACAATAAATGAGTAAAATATCCAGTGTGGAAATCTGTGAGTGTCTTGCGCAAATGACATTAGTGACCTACAGCGTGCATGAAATACAATCCAGCCCTCCAGAGGCCTAATACATAGTACCCTCCAAATCTCCCAGTCTGCAGCTTATTAAAAGGTGCAACTGACTGACTCCCAGTTATTAGCAGCAATGTGACAAGCTTAGGGAAAAGGGGTTTAACACACGCAAGCATGAAAGACAAATTAAATTAAATAAGAGGACAGTAGAGAGACGTAATACTGAATCCTTTAAAACAGACATTCCCAAAGTCTAGGGTGCTGTAGTCCCCTTAAAAATCTGAAATTCTCATGCAGCCCAACCAATCTTAAATCTGCACTCTGATCTAAATACAAGACAACCCTTTCTTTCTCTCTGTCTTGGGACAAGGAGTACACTGGCATTTGACCCCTGCCTGCAATAATTGATGCTTTTATGCTTTTATCCATGTTTGTAAACCAATCTTGGTCACCTCTGGAACAGCATTGCACATTTTTTAACCTTTAAAAACATTATCTGACCTAAAAGAGAATGTTTTTAAAAAGTACTCTACTGATGCTTAGGAGAAAAAAAGCTTTTTACTTCCTTAAACTTTTTGTGTGATGCCATTTTACTACAAAATGAAAAATAGCTGTGAGGAATCTGTGGAAACAGAGCTGTACATTGTTTTTTAGATAAAGGAATGAGAGCAGATTGAGGACTTGTTTATTAGTCAGTGCTTCCTGGAGTGGGCAGGGGTTTGTGCAACCAAGTGTTTTGAGACCTCAGAATCGCCATGCCAGATAATAGAGGATTAGTTAAACAGGCATGAATGACACAAAACACAACTCCAGGTATGTTTTTGATAAGGGAATAATATTATAACATGATAGAAAGCTCAGAAAAGTTAATTTTGCATAATATAGTGCCTTTAAAAAAAAACATTATTTTTTACAAACAACCAACCTTGGTAAACATAAATAAATAAATAAATAAAAGGTCCTTTGCCATTTGAATTTATGCCAGCAAATGAAGCTCTGTCTACGATAAACTCAAAATCACATTGGAGATGAGTAAGACTTGCCAAAAGACACTAGGATCCTAAGACAATAAATAATCCTAATTATGTAAACAGGACATGAGTCATTATCCTGCTTTGCTGAGATTAAGCTGATCTGGATGATATACTGTAGCGCCATGTGAATCTTGTCCTCCCTAATACATCACTGCACTCGTGGCACTGTGGGCCTTGTCATATTTATCTGCCTTGAAAACTCATCATTCATGACCCTGCGGTGTGTTTCTCTCTCTCTCTTGGTATGAGGGAGGCGACGTGGTACCAAGTGGAGCTCTGTGCTGCTGCTCGTGTGTCAGATTTGCACCTCATTGACGCCACTTCATCAATACTGCATGCCACTGCTGATGATAGACTGAATATAAGCTGCCCTCAACGGCCTCCATTATGGCTGAGCCACTCTACTCCGCTCAAGTATTTTGCCCCTGTCAGATCCTGATACTTGTATCTAGCATGAGCACGAAGAGAAAAAGAAATGATGCACTTTTTAGATCTTGAGCATCTCTTTCATTCCACCGTCCCAAGTCATCATCTTTCATGTAAGAGTTCTCCCATAAGACCATCTAATCTCAGTCTGGTTTCTTTTGCCATCTTTGGTTTTTCTGCCTTTTATCTCTGGTATAAAAGCAGATTTAAGTTTGGCTTGTGATACAGAGCAATATGAAGTAAAATGTCAAGTTTATCTTAGGGAAACATTAAAAAAAAAAGGCCATCTGCTGACACCAAAAGTCTGGTGTGTCCAGTTGCTGAGTGGTTATCCCTCTCTATGTTTAGTTCGCATGGGCTCAGGAGGCACAGCACGTCCTCCCATAACCAGAAGGTTGATGGTCCACATTGCTGTTGTGGCAATGGGCAAGACACTTCACCTCTTCACCTCCAGTGTCTGTGTACACTGGTGTATAAATGTGTGTGTGCTTGAGGTAGAAAAGCCGATGCACCGTGACCTCTAACAGAAAAATGTATATGAGAATGATTGAATAATGGTGAATATAAAAAAGGACACTATTATTAAAACTTAGCTTAAACTTTATGTACAAGAAGCAGCCCTTTGTAACAATAGTTCATTGTGATTGGTCAGGGGCCCTTTGACTTGAGGAAAACTTGTTGCTAACACAATTTCTTCTATCTCAGCAGCAGAGTGAACAGCCAGAGAGCCATTTCAGGTCCTCAGAAAAACATCCTCCCTGCGACTTTGATGCTTATACATTTCTAAAGGAAAAATACTTCAAGTGGTCCTGTTACAAACTGCAGAAGCAATCATATGTTTCTTCTTTCCAAATGGTGGATATTTTTGGAAGCTAAATCACACTTACATTTTGATGCGTATTACAAAAGAAATAAAGACTGACATTACATTTGTTATGTTTTTGCTTGTGTTTGTTGGTTTGTTAGCAAGATAACTAAAAAGCAAAGAAAAAGGAAAAAATGTCAAAGGAGGAAATTATAAAGCAGTACAAATATTAAATGGGCTCTGTAAAAAGCACCATTCTTATTAACTGGAAGGTGCGAAAACCAAATTTTCAGTTGGACAAATGTATTGGTGACTATTTAGAGCTTGTTTCCATGGAACAAACAGCAACAGCTTTGGGTGACATGGGAACTGAGCACTCAAATGCATTTGACTTAGTATGGCCTGTCCTAAAACAAACAAGAGTAAGATATTAGATTTGATTTACTAATTTTATGTAAAGAAATGAATGTATTTATTAGATGAATATACAAATGGGATGTATCGTGTGACTCTATAGCAGTTACTTGGAGTGAAGTACACATTATGAACAATACACTGCCACTGAAACCCTCCCACTCCTTCCCTGTTTTTATCATTTGTGAATGTGTGACAATTGTATATGTGTGTTTCTGTTATACTGTGGTGTTATATGTTTGTCTTTTTTACAACAACAACAACAACAACAACAACACCAACAACAACAAAAGATAACTAAAAATATGGTTTGCAGAAAAGGTCAGAGTTGTAATGAGCCAAGAGAGAAATTATTTGTTTTTGGTGTGGAACCATTGCAAGATTGGACCAAAAATAAAATCTCAGCCACAAATGAAGCCCTGTGTTCCCAAATTTCTTAGATTATTTTCCAGTATATCATGCGTGCTTAACCCTAACCCTAAATCTTAGAAATGTGGGAACATATTACATATTATCCCTGTGAGATACTGTATAAGGGTTTGGTAGCTCAACTGATTATTTACCCCTGGACCAAAAGATCTACAGTTCGAGCCTAGATCTGGGCACCATATATTTAACATTATGATACCATAGGACCAATGCCCTGGTGGAGGTATGTGCTAGCCAAAGTTTTCTTAAATGTATAATTCTTGGGTTAACATTTTGGCTTGTTAAGCTAAGTCATCTGTGCACTCTAGTCTACTTACACCAGATGTGATTTATAACACCACAGTGCCGATCCATCTATTTAGCCAACAGACCTCTCTCAATCAAAAGCTTGACACAAATTCATGCAAATTCCTTGTTGTGCAGTCATCTCCTGCTCTCAGCACTATTTATTCTTCTATCTGCCCTTGCCGAAGTGCCCTGGAAGAGCACATTGGCATTCACTTTAGGTTCCTTTATTATAACAATTGTTCTGATCCCCTCCTCTCCATCTGTTCCCCTCCAGTCAGACTGCTGCTACAGACACAGACCTCTCCATTTCCATAACTCGCAAGACATTTGTCTTTGTCACAGGCAGTCTGATTAATATGTTGTGTGTTTCAAATAAACAGGTTGTACACATAAAAGTTTTGAATGTCTGACTTTGAAAAATGCCATCAAATAAAATCAGGGTAAAGTCAAACAAATGGTTTTTAACTTTTGAATATTATCTCTGTTTAAAACAGATTCACATGCATTACTGACCCCTTGTAATTTGAGTTTTTTGGGGCTGGTAGCATATCCCTATCTCGCAATTGTACAGCATGCTTTACACAAAATCCTGGATCCAGATGGTGCTCTAGATCCACACCAAAAACAGTGATTTCCTCATGGGCTTATACTATCCTTTCCTAAAAAGAATAACACAAATTTACCTTTTGAGTTATCCAGACAAAGCAAATGCAAAAATGTCCCATTAAAAGTTTGACCTCATACAGTTATTCAGAATTTTGAGAAGTAATATAGAGCTTGAGAAAAGAAAGTAAGCCACATATAGACACAAACAGTTTGTTTAATGATTCTGCTTCTGGCTCTATGTCGATGCAGCCCAGGCAAAGCTCTTACTCTCTCTGGCACTCTGACATCTCACGCAAAACATAGTGTTACAGAAGTGAGTGCTACTACAGACTGTGTAAACAAAGCTGACATAACTGTCTGACAGGCCTTAGCTGGCAAGTTTTACAGGTTCTATCCACACGTACAATACAATGGCAACTCAAAAACACAGTGAATGGACAGGGTTTGGCAAATTCAGTACAATACAGTTATTACATTTACAGTTATATATTATGTGTTATGACCATAATATTGGTTCCACCTGCTTAATATGCTGCTTATTATATTATCCTCACCCTTGCCCGTTGTCCCTGCCTCTACCATCAACCTTGAGCACAAATGATTCCTGTTGTCAAGTTCATCAGTGGTCAGTGGTCATAATGTTATGCCTGATACTCTATGTCTGGTTAAGATTGTGATTTTGGAAAATGATGTTCTTTGAAAAACATGAGGATAGTCTGATAATGAGTTATGATGTGTGGGGAGGTGTTCGGTCCTCCTGGTCATTATACACGATAATAATAAAGTAATGGTTAAGACTGTAACTCCCTTTCTCATAAACAGTCTTAACCATTACTTTATTATTATTGTGGTCCATATTGTACAGTCTGCTAGTCTGCACTATGTGTCTTTCCAGATCCTCTGGTTAGTACTCGCTAATACTTAAACTACTTACACCAGTTATTGTGAATAAAGGACTGCCTAGTACATTTAAGGCAAATTATTAATAAATAGTTTTGGAGCAGCTCTAAAACTGTTTATTAATATTTTAGAGTGCATGATCTGTATTGTCATTGTCACTGCAATCCTCACTTCAAAATAAATGTAACAGTTTGCAACAATGTCCCTTCATCACTTACAGAAAAAAGAAAATTGCAAATTGCCAGCTACAGCCAAAGTGGATTGCAAGCGAAGCAATTCAAATTCTGTAACAAAGAGCATTGGAGATATTGATTGATTCCTTGTGAACAGGAAACATTTCAGATATTTATCTAACACAAACAAGAAGATGTTTGAAAAAGTTCTGCGACTGAAACAGATTTTCTGTTTTTTCTAGAAGGACATCCAAATCCTACTCCGACCCTACACCGCTGCATTAGTAAGGACAATAAAAACCAAAGGTTCTGTGGTGTTGCATATTTAACCTAGGTCTCCTCTGAGCCAGGCCTCAGATTGACCCATGACACATAAAACTGATTTAGGAATGGGGAGTACAGGAAAAACACACGGTTGTTCAGATCTCTGTGCAGTGTTCACCTTTAACCCTTTTCTATAACTCACTAATACAGACCACCCATGGCTCCAGAAGCTTGAATCTGTAACACATGTATAAACATGTGACCCACAGAGTTCATGACACAATGTCTACAGTAGCTTTGGATAAGCTTTAGGAAACCTGATATAAATATTATAGGGAGATTAAAACCAGTGTCATATTATTTATTGTAGTTTGTTTATTTACTGTTTTTATGATGAACAGGTTTGTATGTACATTATCTTTTTACAGTGGGAGGTAGAAAATATAATTCTCTTGCAGACTCTTTAATGTGCATTTTCTATTTGAAATAGAGTAATGAACCAAAGAGAAATCAAAATGCAGCACAGCTGTAACTTTAAGCATAATTTGAATTTGCTGCCTGCAACATGAGCAGGAGTGTTTATTTCATATTCTGTTGCCTGGAGCGCTTCAGTCTGTAATTACACTGCCTGCATTCACTTTATATTTATAATTTGTTATCAACATTCATGCTTTGCATGTTCTACAGCCCATTAACTGGAACATGTTGTTTTGTTTAGTGAATAAAGTAATCTATTTAATCCCATGATTAAGCTAATTGATAATTGAAAGTGCACATTCAGAAGATGAATGCAGTGTGATGTTTGCATGCAAACATGTTGCTCCTTTGCAGCCGTTTGTTCAGTAAGAGCTTTCTGTCTGCCACTTTAGATCAGGACCTGCTGAATGAGCAGAGCAGCACCGCTCCTGTTCTACTACTTGCTTGCTGGGTCACTGAGACTGATTCAGTGCCACAGGGGAGAACCCTCCATGCCTGTCAACTTTAATTAATGGAGACTCACTAACAATACTGTACAAACTAGATGTGTCACTCCACACTATGCAGCACTTTTTTCTATATACCAGCCTCTGTTTATAGGAGCCTATGGAAGTATTAGAGGTTCAAATGAACCACATAGATTAGGTGCAGTGTGGTTGCAGTCATGGGAGGGACATCAGGGCTGTTTTTCTGTGAATATGTTCCCTACAAGACACTGCTGGGGTTTTTTATTTCTCTATAAAGGAGTTTTATCATGCACACTGTTATATGTGCAGGCATTCACATTTCTTATTTAGTCAAGCTGCCTTTGAAGTCATTCTGCAGCAAAAGTTCTTGGCTAATGCAGATAATGAGATTTTCTCATAGTTTCCCCTTTAATAAAGTGACCTTAAGACAAAAACAAGCCAAACATGACACATGCTCATATTTTTGTAAAAGTTGTACAGCAATTGTCTCGGGTCACAAAAAAAAAAAAAAAAAAAAAAAAAAAAAAAAAATTGGTTTAGGTTTTTAGGTCTTTCTTGGGTTCTCGTGGGTTAGTTGTGTTTTGTGTTTTGCCAAGGTCCATTCAGGTCATTGATTCATTGATTCAGTGTTGGGTTTGCCTTTGTTTACTCCAGAGTTTAGCCCAGGTTTAGCATTGGTTCAATTCTGGTTTAGTTTATAGTTTAGTTCTTGTTCAGTCCTGGTCTGGTTGTGGTCTAGTCCAAGTTTAATTGTGCTTGAACATAAACGTTTTAGCCAGGTCTTGCTAACAATGGTTTTGAGACCTAGTATTTAGTAAAGATATTCAACTTTAGCATTCAGAGCCCACTTTACTGTTATTCTCTGCCTTCAGGTCCAAGTATAAATAATGTATCTTGTAAAGACAGATAAAGATAAGTCATTACCTGAGAATAATCAAAGCAATTCTATTCTTGCCTTGAGCTGAATGGTAGAAATCTCAGAGCGTGTGAAGAATTACAATAGCTTGACTCACTCAGGCTATGCTTTGGCTTTGTTGTGGTTTGGGATGCCAACATTCATATTTTTGTAGTAAGCAGAAGTCAGGGAAACAGGACGGGGTCTCAAGTGATGTTTTATTCACCAAAGTGCATGAAAAAGACGAAAAACACAGGGCAAAATAAGGTTGACAGGGAGGCTAGAGGTGTGATTCTTTAACTGAGTGTGATGGAAGGATGTGTGCATGTGTCAACTGTTGCCGCAACACTAAACTATGAAACACTAAAAAACACATGCCACACAAGTCATCCCCCATTCACTAGAGTGACAGAAACCAAATTGATTTCATTACTGTGTACGGCTTCACACCGCTGCAGAAGCTAAACAGGAAGTTGGGTGTTGGTTAGATCACACACAATGACATAAGTGGTAATTTCACTTGGACATTGGCATTGTCTTGTTTTTTTCATTTGGACATTTTTTTAGAAAGCAGCATTCATTCATTCATTCATCTTATGCATATTCCCGTTATGCCTGGTTCACTCAGCAAGATTTTAAAAACCCGAGAGACTTCACACATGGCAATAAAAAGTAATGTAATAGTAATGTAATACATGCAAGCTATTAATGTTTCCTCTAGAAAAATACTGTAGTTTTTGTAAATATAAAAGTACAAAAAATTCTACAACGTAAAAGATTTCTGTAAATTTACACCAACATTTCAACAATAATAACCTATTTTGAAATGCAGCATTTACCTGGGAATTAATTCTTTTAAAAGTAAAATTACAAACCATTGCATATATTTTAACCATATTAAAATGTATTTATAAAAAAAACTGTTACATACCGTTAATTCACTATCCTAAAAACTAAACTAACAGTGTCATCCAATATTTTTGGAATTCTGGGAAAGCTTCAGCCTCGCTGGAGACCACATGCACTTGTGAAGAGAAGACTGATTTGTTTATCATCCACATCCATCCAACAATATTTTTGGTAAGTAATTTATTTTAATTCGCATATAAAAGTTATGTGTATTATAAACAGATGTTCATTGTCAAATTCAGCAGACATGTCATGGTGTTCCTCTCTGGATGCACATACAATGTTTTCTGACTTTTATGGGCCTGTAACTGTTTAAATCAAGGGAATATTCTTTGCATTAACAGACTTGACTGCATTTAAATAGGTGTTTAGTTGGCTGCAATAGCTGCAAAAGTTCCTTTTTGTGTGCTTGAGCTAAGCAAGCTACTGACCTTAAATCAAGCGAACAATCATACAGTAGCGGTCATGCTCCCTTCCATACTCAACTCTCTTTACCCAGAGGCCGCTCTGGCTTCAGCGCGGAGCCCAGTGTTATGCCACAAAATGTTCGCCTGCCAGAAGTAGTCTCTCTTTTGAGAACGGAGGCGAATTTCCCCACTGACTTACCAACGTTATTGTTAATGTTAAGAAATCGGCTAAGCAAGTAACATGCATTTTAGCTGTGTTGAAATCTCTAGTTGCCATTATATGTTTTATCAGTTTTGGGCAGTAACACTGTAGCCTGATTAGTTTACAATTTTAGTAACGCAGTAGCCTAATGTAACGCTGTTTTAATCTCTAACTCTGTAATTAGATTATAGGTACTATCTCAAGTAATCAGACATTACTATTGGGTTACATTTTTGTGATAATCGGGCCAGCGAGCCCTGTATTGATTTCCAGACGCTGCTCTGATTTACTTCCCGTCTCGTCTCATCCGTTCCTCCCACTTTCCCTCACAAACAGCAGCACGGAGCGTCAGCCCCATCTCTGATTGGATGCTGTACGGTGATCTCTGCCTCTTCCCCCTCTCGCTCACTCCAGTTCATGTGAGGAGGCTGTGACCGAGCGTCATCCCTAACCCCTCAATCACTATATAGTCCCGTACTATACAGCGGACTATATAGGGCACTCATTTTGTGAATGATTTGACACTCACTATTTTTAACTCGCCGGTGATCATATGACTCTGGCGTCTGTGTAAAAAAAAAAGTTTGCTGAGCCCCACGGATAATGGTCTTCTGTGATAAAACCCAATCAGAATTTAGCATATTTTAGTTATTTATAGATAAATAATATTTATACGTGTGATATTTAACAGGAATTTTCACTTTATTGGCGCAGTGGAGGATCTGTAGTACGCCCATGAAGATGATTTGAAAGATCTTCTACCTATCATTCAATTTTCTATCATTGAGAAAGTTAATGGATACCATCAAAGTGGGTAATTTTCTTTATGTTGTTTTTCATTAAAAATACATAGATGGATTAATCTACTCACACATCTGTCTGTCATTCATCTACCTATTTTCCAGGTGCTTCATTGGGATCAATCCTGAGAAAGGGACCAAAACAGCACAGGGATACCCTGTTTCCAAAAAAACAAAACAAAACAAAACAAAAAAAAACTTGAAAATTCACAATAAAAAAAGCTACGTGTTTCCACACTCCTAAGGAAACTACTGGATTTTGAGTAGGATTTTGTTTAGTTCTTTCTTTCAGTCTGATTATTTGTTTTGTTTTGATTTGTTATTACTTCCTTCTACTATGTTGAAACAGTGAGGTTACACCTCGGGCAGGTGGTGATTTAAGATTTAGATTTAACTTACTTCTTGAGACTGTTCATATGCTCCTCCACATTACAAAGCTGGTAATTACGGAAGCCGCAAGCGGCCATCGAGTCATAGCCAGTTGTTTACTGCTTTTTTTTTATAAGGAGATTCTTTACAGTGTACCGTAGTGTACAGTGTTTTGTTGCATTATTGGCCTTTAATGTGTGACCAGTGTCTGTGTGGCTTTGTTTGAATGCTCCGCTGATGTAAAAATCAGCTGTTCTTCTTAATTGGTTCCTTTAATGCGAGTCCGCGGGTGCAGCTCCCGCGTCCGCAGCCAAACCAGGTTGAAACACAGTGGATTTAAGAGCAGACAGCTCCTGCAGCCAGGTCTGACAACGTCTGAATGAAGAAAACGTGCACAAGAGAGCAGAGAAGACAACGATGAAAGATGCTCTACCCAGACACATGGACACATGGGCTGCTTTTTACTTTCTCTTTCCATTAGCAGCCATTTGGTGCAGTTTAAGCCACAAAATGCACAGTTTTCTCCATGTAACAAGACACAGGCAGACTCTGAACTTTCATAATGCTTTTAACATAAATGTTAGTGGGTTAGCTCTAGCTCTTTTTGTGTTGGTGTTTGCAAATAAACACACTGCTGTGCCTCGGTTCTGTCCTGTGTGCTGCAGGAGCAGGCGGGGACAAAGCGGGGACATAAAGCACGACCTCCAGGGCAGGTTTGTGTTCGTTATAACCAGGGCTTAACTTAAAAACACTGCAAGAATAACGCTACTACTGTTTAATCAAACCGGGGTTGCAGGACAGTAGATATGAGAGCCTCATGTTTGATGTAATTTGATCGGCCCCTCTGATCAGCCCATTTTACCGATCGCCGATCACTCTATTTTTAGCCATGATCCCGATCGTGGCCGATCGATCGGAGCACCCTTAGATAAAACAATACAAAACAATACAAGCCGTTGGTTAAAGGGCCTGAGGTAGGGTACAGGGATACAAAGCAACAGTTAATAGCAAACAAAACATGACACACATTTTTAAAAAAAATGTTTTTGGTCTCAGGAGTGAGTTTTCTTTGTTACTACTAGATGTCATGTCTGTAGGCAATACTTGATGGGTCACACAGGCTGGAAATACAACTTTCCCTGAAAAACAATATTGCATTGAGACAAACATCAAGTATTGTTGTTTGAGCCATTTACCTCACTTACAGTACACAGACACTGGAGGCAAGATGGATTAAGTGTCTTGGCCAAGGACACAACAACAATATGCAACAGTGGGAGCAGGGTTTGAACCACTAACCCTCTGGTTAGCTCTACCACCTGAGCTACTGCTGCCCAAAAATGAGTTATATCAGCCATGCACTGGCAACGCCGGGCGGCCTGCATTTACTGCACTTATAGGGGCACAAATAAGCCGATATCCAAGATGAATTCAAAGCTATATCTGAAAGCTGAAATACCCAATGATGATGTCCTGCCTGATAACTGTGCGCCAGAAATGAGGGAACTGAGAAAGCGTTGCCATAGCAAAGTGCGATTAAATGTGTAAATTCTTTTAACATGTTCATTTTCCCAAAATCATTTTTCTGTAAAAAATGTGTTTAATCCATCTTCCAAGTCTAAATATAGCTTAATTTATAACAGCAATACTAAACATTTATCTAAGAGTCTACGTGCAAAATGAGAGGTTTGTCCAGTCCAGAGCTAATGCATTGGCTCACATCCTCACTTCAGTAACAAGCAAATGCTTTTTAATCAAATGCAAATGCCAGTCACATAAACACTAGGCTTTACTTCTCTACACTTGTCATTGTTTCACCTCAGAAGCACTTTTATCAGATGTAGCTATCTCGTAGATCTTGACCTTCTACTGGATCTTCTATAGTTTATGGGTAAAAGTTTTATTCATTGACTTTATCCCCTCAACCTAATCAGTTGTTCCATTACTGACACATTGTCGCTGAAGTTGGTATTATTTGTTAATTTAATTATTTTGTCCTATCCAGCCAATACTTTATTTAGTTATTATGCTACCAGACCTACAGTACAAAGTGACCAACAAACAAATCAAGAATTGCAAACAAAACAAAACATCCTTGGTGGAGGTAACATATGAAATACTGTGTCTCTATATTGTACCACTAGATGGAGTCAAGACCTACACAGACGTACCATGAGACATATTTGAACATATTGTCATAGGTGAGAAAAATAGGTGAGAAATATTATTATATTGTAGTATTTTATCACATTCTTAAATTCAGAGATGAGTTTTATAAATGGAAAAAGGTACATCCCATGAAATTTTCCACCTAGAATATAGCACGTGTATTAGTGTAACAGGAACAGGCCAAAGTTCATAAACTAACAAATTGGGTGCTAACCTCCGTGAATGAAGCGTCAGTCATTTAGTGAGTCTGCTCTGCATTGTCCCAGGAGTCCTGCTGAGAGAGCCATTACTCACTGTTAGCTGATGCAACTCAATTCAATCACATTTAGCTGTCAAGGTCTTTGGAGTCACATGTGGTTGTACCAACAAAAAATCTTACCTCGGTTTTACCTAAGCGACAAAATTATAATTCCACACGGAGCTGCTGGTTCATGCAAGTCATCACATGAAGGACTAGATTTATAGCATTTATACCTGATATATCTCCATAACTTAGTAAACAGATATGCAGGGACCTTGCAACCTTCTTATTTTTGAATGTTTCCAGGTAATGACAAGTGATAGACTGATTCAGCTTTAGCAATCTTTTTTGATTACCTATGCATAATATTATCCCAATGTTGGCATTTGGTACTTCTCAAGCCGCACTTGACCATTTTGGCAGCAAGACCATTTCTTTATTAAAAGCACCGTCTAAATTGAAAAAAATATATTTTAAAATGTAATGTCCATTGACTGAGACATATATTTGCACGATGCATAGTTACTATTAAGTAAATTGTCTCACTGTTGGCCAATTTTGGTCTCAAGAATCTTGATTTCACACCTTTATTTTAAGTACAAATGCTGTGAGCATAGCTTTCTTGCTTTTTGTTTAAATACCAAGAAATACTAACGTCAAAAGCCATCACCACCTCTCTATCTCTACAACACTCCTGTTCGTTGATCATACTTTACTGCTTGGACCAGTGATGGTATTATCCAATGAGACAACTTCACCAGCTGTGGTCAGTATTCAGTATCACCTCTCTAGTTCTACACAAGAAGATCAATGAGCAAAACACAGAGTTGTTGTTCATGTTCAAAGTGAGAACATTTTAGATCTACAGATCAAAGGGTTTTCAATACCACTTGCTGCAGTATAACATTGTTAACTAATAGCACTTGCAGAGAGCAGACTTTCACTGAGGCACTGGCTCTGTCTCACAATTTAAAGAAATAGTGCCCAGACTTGGATTCAAACTGGGATCTTTTAAGTTTGGGGTTAATGCTTCTTCCAATGTGCAACAAAGTCCCTACAACTTAAAAATTGTTTTAAAAGTAAAACTAAACCTAATAATTTCTTTCTTTACTGACCAATTGTGGCTGGAGTAAGTATCTTTGGTCCTATCCAACTATTTATTTTTGAGGTATCTTGTGCACAGACTAACAAACCAACAAACAAACCAACGCTAGAGAAAACATAACATCCTTTGAGGAGGTAATAAAAAATTTAATATTTCTACTGTGCCACTAGATGGAGTCAAGAGCTACACAGTCTTATGATTACTCTCATATCACTTCTGCAACTACAGTTTTTCAAGCTAAATAAACTGAACAAAATTGATGTAAGTAAAAAAAGTAGACTGCACTGAGACAAATCTTCCACCATCTCCACAGTGGCAAGTGGGCCTGGTGTAAACACTTGTGAGTGAAAAGCACGAGATGGAGACACAGCAGGGAAAAATACAGTTTGGCTTGCAGCCGGCAGGTGTTAGTGGCCTCAGGAGAGCCAGGTAAAAGAGATGCACATAAAATAGCTCTGTAACAGAAGCCTCAGAAGAAGCCCGGTGACATAATGAGGGCACATATGGGATTTCAATTTCTGTTATGTAATAAAATATCATACGGTGTGTACTGTGGAAGACCATTCAATACATTCTGTGCAGCAGCCCTATGGCAATATAACTCCACAGGTATAGGTATATATATTGTCTGAAAGTGAGTGAATGTGGCTCCCCAGGTTGGAGGAGAGCTCCTGCCTTAAGAGGAGGAGTTCAAGTTGAGTGGTGCATGCTACATAGACAAAATGCTCTTTCTGTAAAGGCCAGTAAGATCTGGAACAGTCTTTCACTCTCCGTAAGTATGTTGTGAATGCCTGTTGAAGTGGGATTCCCTCAGTAGAGTTGGGGGAAGTGTCTGGGGTGTGGGAAATTTAAGCATCTTTATTTGGACTGTTGATTCTGTGATCCCTGATAAGTAGTAGAAAATGGATGGATGAATAAATGTGAGAGTGAACAGTTTAGGTTGTGTCTCCAAATGTTGTGCGACTATCAGGGCCCTCATGAAGATGAATGAATGAAGCTGCACATCTTTATTTTGAGTATGTATGAGGTGTTATGTAGACATATGTGGTATAGAAGTATGTTTGTGTGTCAGAGAAATAGGAAAAAAAGAAGAAAGTGTAATATTATTAAGTACTAGTATGACGTTACTATCTTAACTATATTTATCGTTGCTTTGGTACACACTGTGAAAATTAAACCACTACAGAAAAAACAACATAAGACAAGAGTTAATCTTCCATAATTTCATTCTCATAATCATGTATTGCTTTTGAAGATTTGCTGCATGTCAAGCATTGCCGTACAGACAGGTACAGAAAATCAAGACAAATGAACTATACCAGATGTTTGTGAAAAAAACAAAACAAAAAAAAAAACATGAGAAAGTACATTTTAAGCTACTATATTTTGTCTACTGTGCACGTCTTTATAGACTGGAGTAACAGCTGAGATAAGTCCAACTGTAGCTCCAACTGCTTACACTACAAAACAGCAGAGAAAAAAAAAGAAAAACAAAGACAGAAAAAAGAGAAGCAAAGTGTGAATGTGATATTAAACCAAATAAAGCATGAAAGAGAGGGGAGCTTTCTTAACATTTTTCATATCCTCAAAACCTTGGGCTGTGGGCCTTGAAATGTAATGTATATTCATCAGTACATCTATACAATACAATATGCTTTGAACTGAACTTTGAATTGAATTGAACTCCTAAAAAAAAAAAAATAATAAATATATATATATATATATATATATATATATATATATATATATATATATAGATATATAGATAGATAGATAGATAGATAGATAGATAGATAGATATTCTACAATATTCAAGTTTATTGACCTTGTAAGTCTCCACACACAATGCAATCATGGTCTGTCTACAGTAAGAAGCACCAAATCCCATGTTTTTAAGCTATTTCCATGTTGACATTGATGAATGGGTTGTAATCATTGTCTTCTCCCTGACATCTTGCACTGAAGCTAGTGTCAAATGCACTGGGACAGGCCCATCATCCCTGTGTACACTGTAAAACAAACACAATGTCCCATGTCCCATGGGGTCACCCTACAGATGCCTTTCCCTTATACAGTATGTCTTAATCAGATGTGTGCAGCTCCAAAGATGAAAGACAGAGGATTACATGGTACCACTGATTGTTTTTTCTCCCATTTCCACAAAGGGCTGCGCTGTGTCTCTTTGTGGTTGTAATGATTTATAGTTTGGAGAAATTGTGCTAAAAGCATCTGAGCTACTGGCCGCCTTCCAATCTTTTCTCTCAAAAGGTTTGCCAATTTAATTTACGAGAACAACTAACAAACGCAAATTTTGTTTCATTCTTTTTTTAGCTGTAGTAAACTAGACTTTTTCTTTCTTAGTGTTGCATAGCAAGTAATGCAATGTTTAAAAGCATTTGTTAAGCCCACGGTGCATTGACCTTTCTTTTGGCATGTATTCCACTTGTGACATTATTCATGAAGTCATAAACATAAAAAACATTTACTTCTTGTTGGTGTTTAATTTTATGCTCTATGCCATTACTGACACAACTTGCACCATTTATCTGGGCTCGGGACCTGCACAAAATGTACACCGGCTTGTGACCCCTCGAGGCTGGATTTCTTGCTTTTATTTCAATAAAAAATGTAAACTGAACCAATTTGTTACTGCAAAATGCAAATACATGATTTCAAACTTTACTTTCTCTGGCAGCCAGTGAAACTGGGAGCATCCCTCACTGGACTGTGCCTGCGTATGAAAAAAATTAATAATAAAGCAAATACTATATCTTGTTTCAGCAAATCTCCCACCTAGATTGGAGTGATTTGTATATTAATCCTTTCAAATATGACAATATCTACTGCACCAAAGGCAGGGCATTTTTAGAGCTTCATTTCTGTTATTGTGAGCATTTCTACATTACTGTGAGTCTCTCCACAGTACTGCATTAAAAATCGTACCGTGACATTAATATTGTGATAATGTGGCATGAGATTTGGATATTGTTGCATCCTTAATTTGTGGTGATTTTTTTCTTTTTCTTTTTGCAAGACAAAACAGCAGACTTTCATTTTAAGAAATGTTTTTTTTTTATTATTATGCAACAATGAGCATAAAATTAGGAAAATTAGTAGTGTTTAGGAAATATTACATTGATCATTTAACTCAAGCATCTTATAACTGTATAATATAGGCATTCCAAACATAGCATAACCCTTCTGATTATGTCTTTGAGCGTTAATTACATCATGCTGAATCATTTCAATTTAGCTGCCACGTGTCTCACTTACCAGACAGCTGTGTTCACATCACGCCAAATACATTAGTTTCACAGTTAATGTCAGTGTTAAACTCGTTAGCATTCTCAAGCGAGAGCTCTAAGGCAGATTCAGATGAATTCTTTTTAAATGGACTTGTTGCATTTTCCTTTGAGTGGGAAAAGACAGCTCTATGTTAACATCAGTGAAAGACTTTTGTCTTTACTTTAACTCTGTGAGTGCATCATGTGTTTTTTTTTTTCCGTCTGGCTCCAAAACATTTTTCATCTTTTCATTGTGCACTAAAAAGCAGGTGTTGAATATGTTCAGGCAGTAATTCTTGCCTAAAGGTCATTCTGGGAGCTGGCTTAAGGTAATTGTCGGAGAGAGTTCACAGTGAATGAATTGTAGAGGATACAGTCATACAAAAGCCTGTATTAGAAACACTGAGCCTCACTTTAACAGATGTTTTAAGGTACTGCCAAAGTTTTACGGCAAAGACCTTGATTTACTCCTTTATGAATGTCTAGTGGATGCCCAGAACAGGCTGAGGCAGATGACTTTATGGGTGGGCTCAAAACAGTGTTTATACTTGTGCACCAGACTTGATGCTCTGTATAAAGAGCTAAAGTCACTGATGAATGCAGTACCAATGTCCATGAGACACCAGAAAAGAAAAAAAGGAGAAGGTCTGAATGACAGTGCATGTTTGTATAGGGTCACTGATTGAGCTTTAAATGAAGGTGCTGCCAAAGATAAACCCTTGATTCATTGGTTTATAAATATTTTCTGGATTCACAGAACAGGCCTGATCGGGACAGCTGACTTTACAGATGAGCTTGAAAAAACATAGTTTTTGCTGATGTTTGAAAAATGTATTCTAAAACTGTAATAGCTGAAGGATAGTCCTGGTTAATCTCACAGGGACTGATACTGTATTTTTTGAGACAAGATGGAAAAATTGCTGCAAAAGATGTCTTAAATACACCAAAAACACTGACAGATGAAGTGATTAACAACAATTTTTCTTCACCGTGGCATGTGTTAATGGGTAGAAAGTATGAGGCAGCACATGAACATTTTGACTTCAAAGTTGATGAGTTAGAAGCAGGAAAAATGGGCAAGGAATTGAGTGAGTGCCAAATTGTATTGACTAGACATCAGAGGTGGAGCATCTTCCAAAGTGCCACTCTTTTGGGGTGTTCGTGGTCCGCAGTGGTCAGTATCTATCAAAAGTGATCAAAAGAAGGAACAGTCATGACCCAACGAGTCAATGCTTGTTCAGATAGAAAGGTCACGATTTAAATCTAGGTCTGAGCATAACACCTTGATCCATGTCTGGACTACAGTATTTCGTATAACCCTGCACAAATGCTGATCTGATCTCAGTAAATCAGAAAAAAACATTATTACTTGAGCAGAGTTTTTCATATCTTAACTACAGTAGAGTTAACTGTGCTTTCCCAAATGTTTTTACACCCGCATGTGAGATGTTTTGGGACGGAAATGAAGGCGGCCCAGTCTGTAAGTGATATTTTAGGACTTCATAAACAAAAGACTTTTAGAGAATAAAGCGCTGGTGAGATTTCCAGAATATTGTCACAAGTAGCAGTGTGAAGTGCAGCAAAAACAACCACTTGACCTCCTCATAAAGTTTTGTTTATTTTAGCGTAGCCTTTCAAGACATTACATTTTCTCCGGGCTTGAGGAGAAGAATTGGCAGCTGTGGAGAACATGGACCACATTTTGCCATTCAAGAACGCAATTGCTATGAACATTTACCTGTACAAGCTCCTCTCTCTGCCCACTGGTTTTGTGTTTTTAAAATTTTGACTCATCTGACCATAAGTAACAGTCTTTTAATCCATTGTAAATAAGCTTAGAAGTGTTTATGTATGCTTTTCTCTTATGGCTTCTTCCTTGCATAATATAACTTAAAGTTGGTCACTTCTTCCAGTACAGAATTTTTAGTGCATTGTTGTGTGAGTGTTTTTGTGTCACAACCCTGCCCCTGTCCAAACATTGTGTTGCTGCCTGTTTTGTTGTCATCTTATAAGATTTGCAGGTCATTGCATTCAGTCCTTATATGTTACAATATTACAGTAAATTATTTTTTGACAAGTATCAGAAGTTGAAACAAACCACTGCAACTTGTAAGTCCTGGTCTCACCTGTAACATTCATTATTGCTTATTGTACTGACCACTGCATTGTGCTCATAAAGTGACATAAGACTTCCCGTTATGCATGGTTCTGTGACTAAAGAGCCACAAGGCCGCTGTCCATGATGTAACTGTTTCCGCTGGGGAAAAATAAAAAATAAAAAAATGTGTGAAAGATCAAAGCTAGAGACAAGAACAAGAACTATGGTGGTGGTTCAAAGGAGGCTAAATAAGTCTGGATATAAAGAAGGCGGACATGAATATAACATACACGGGTACACCATACTTTATGCCTTAACTGGAACAAATAGGGACCGTATAGAAAAGAATTTAGTTCACATTTTTTAGACTGAAAGATAAGTCCTGCAGTATTGATGTATTGAAGAGGTAACTTAACATTGAGATATTGTGCTATTGTGAGTGAGCAGTGGTATATTATTACAAAATTACATAGCAAGGTGGTAAATAAAGGAAGCACCATCTTTTGAAATAAAATAAAGAGATTTCCTGTAAATTTCAGAGGCTACATTACATTTGACAATGAACTTTGCTTACACAGTTATGATGTCTGAGAAGGGGTAGTAAAACTTTTGAAATCAGATGGGAAGCCACGCTGACTAGGCATAACATTACGACCACTGACAGGCGACGTAATTAACACAGATTATCTCTTCATCATGGCACCTGTTAGTGTGTGGGATGTTATCAGGCAGCAAGTGGATATTTTGTCCTCTAAGTTGACAGGTTAGAGGCAGAAAAAATGGATAAGGCTAAGGATCACGGCAGCGACATGGTGCACATGGGGAGTTAAGGGCGGTCTGTGTGGACCAGTCCAACAGACTACTTGATCTACTGTCTGCTATGATGAGGGGCGAGCTGACAGATGAGGTCAGACATGAATCTTCATGAACTATGAGGTTCCTGAGTGCAGAATTTTGCTATTCTGTCAGCCTGTCACTCCATTTATATAGTATAGCCAAGTACCACCTCAGAAAATATTTGGCTTAATGGAATAAAATCAGCCTAAATCAGGACTTCGGGTTTAGATCAGGACCAGATCAAGGGAATAACGCAGAAAATTCATTATTAAATAAGGACAAATCAGGTAGGATACAGGACAAAATTAGGACTAAACCTGGCCTAAACCAATATTAAGCAGTGGTTTAAATGTCACATTTAGGCCCAAACCAGGAGAACTAAATGTCTTTAAACTAAGTCAGGACTTGAACTCTAAACCAGCCCTAAGTACCACCAGAACAGTACCACAGTTTGAGAACCACTGTTCTAGTTACTGATTTAAACTAGGATTCAGAGAGCACAGACCTACCCCAAGGCATTTGTCATATCTTGGAATGTTAAAGATAAATCGCCTGGACCTGGACTTGAACTGGGAATCTTCTAGTTCAGGGGTAAATGCTTCACCCATTGAGCCACAAAGCTATAATTTCTCAAAGGAAAATAATCCACTATTTCACTAGAATCTTTTACCCTATCTCGCAGACAGTGTTTCAGGTCAAAACTATAAAATATTAATTTAATTCTACATAAAACTGGATCCATGGCACTGCTCAGTGTCCACTGGAGCAGTTAACAGTAACTGTTAAGATGAAATAAATGTCCAGATGGCGTGAGCCTGTTTGAGGTGGGGCTATAACAGGCTTTGTGTCAGTGCTTCACAGACTTCTGGCCCAGAGCTATATCTGTCACAATGGCAATGATTTTGCTTGGCTCTCTCCAGTCTCACCATTTAGCATATCAATACATGCAATTTCCTTCAAGGTGAAAATGAAAATAAAGAACCATAAAAATTTCACACACAGGAAGTTTTGATTAACTTAATGCCTAGCAGAGATTTGTGTCAAACCAAATAAAGGACACTTGCCCCAATACAATGTTAAGCGAAAGACAGGGAGATTATGTGGGCTGTTAAAGGTCCAATCATTGTTTATAATCTGATATATTGTGTACTTAGCTAATTAAATTACACATAATAAAGGTTGCACGTGGCATGACTTACCGATGCACATTTACATCCATGTTTGTGACTCCCGAGAAATCATAACAATGTCACAGTGAATTGTTCGTTATGCTGCATCTATTTTTGTGTGTCCCTCTGCCCCCCACCATAGCCAAGATATTTAAAACAGTAGTGGTAGTGGGTATTTTTATCAATTTACTGGTGTGTTACAGCGTATTATTTCTATACATAAGAACTGACTGTACAATACATAATATATACTGTACAAGATGATAAGGACAGTTGGCATTTAGGAGCTTGTCAGTCAGGATATACAGTGTCTACCCAGGGGGAATGGCTACAGCACAGAGAGAGAGGGACATACATGTAAAATAAAAAGCACAGTGATTTTGTCTTCGGGGCGATGCAACTGACAGATGCCAGTGTCAGTGTCAAAAAGACTTTTTTTTAGCTTTGAGGCAAATGATCTGTGAGACCATAATGAGATCTTTAAATACATTCAGAGTAAAGGTTTGCTTATCCCATGCATCCTCCAGCAAGTCATTATGCCTATCTCGCAGTGGTTAAGCTTCAGTGCTCAGACCTGGAATCAATGTAGGGATTTTCTAGTTCAGGGGTAAATGCTCTGTCTATTGAGCCTCAAAGCCCTTGTTTCTCACAATGGTAAATGTTGCATTAAAAGTAACAATCTGGCATTAGTTTAGGTAGCAAAGTAACATAGCACACCATAGATTATTGTTATATATATATATATATATATCACTGTTTGCATCCAGGTATTGGTGTGAGATGGGCTATATGGCACAATGAGCATTTACTCTTGAACTAGAAGTTTCCCAATTTGAGTCCAGGTCTGGGTGCTATGTCTTTGTGCCAGGTTAATTGCTTTGTACTTTCAGAGTTCTTTTAGTTGGTCCTATCTCACAATTCCTACAGAATAATTACAAAAACTCTATCCAGAAGGTCTATCAGATGCACAATCAAAACCTTTTTTTACCCCTTGGCTTATTATTGGCCTTTTCTGAAAACAAACATAACCTCCACACTTCGTGCTTGTTATAAAAATATTCTAAATCTCCAGAGTTCTTCTATGACATCTCATGTCTAACTTGATAAACAGAGCAGTGGCTAAAGTTAGGTGGGACATGACATATAGTGTTTTGCAGTGGACTCCTCATGCAGTGAATGCAGAAAGCAGCTGCTAGTCCGTGGCTCACTGTTGAAATCACACATTTATTTTTAAACTGACTGTTTGTGACACTTCAGCGAGGAGACGCCAAATAAGGCACAAGAGATAAACCTGTCACTGGGACTGTTTGTAGCACAGTGTCTCATACACTGATCGGGCACAACATTATGACCACTGACAGGTGAAGTGAATAACACAGGCTATCATTTCATCATGGCCGCTGTTAGTGAGTGGGATATTTTAGGCAGCAAGTGAACAAAGGCCTGATGATCGCTTAACGACTGAGTTAGAGCATCTGCAAAACCGCAGCTCTCAGGGGGTGTTCCTGGTCTGCAGTTGTCAGTAATGACTATCAAAAGTGGTCCAAGGAAAAAACAGTGGTGAACTGGCAAGAGGTAATGCACGTCGGGGCACACTGTGTGGTCCAATCCAACAGATGACCTACTGTAAGAATGCTGTTTCTCAAAAAAGGTGTCAGAAAACACATCACAGTTTGTTATGTATGGCTGCAGAGTAGGAAGGTGGCAAAACATATAACATTATGACAAGCAATATTTGGCAGGTGATTGTAATGTTATGCCAGATCAGTGTAAGTGGAACTGAAATTTATATGCAGTTAGTGATGGGGATGTAATTCCTGGCAGGAGTTTATTTAAAACATAAATTCTGCTGATGCTAACCACAAAACTTTGCCTGTAGCCGTATCCACCACTTGTGCCGACATGCTGTAAATTTGTTTATTTATAGGCCTCAGCGCCGGACAAGAATACATTATCATTCCTAATGAAAACATCAGGGTGACTCCATACTCCAACTAGCTTAATTTAATTTGCATGTTGGCTTTATAAATCATTATTAAATTAAGCATCTAATTGCCAGCACATGAGTCAATGACTTCCAGCAAATGAAGGAGAATCCAGAACATGTCTGGTTTGGATCCAGAAATTTCTTAAAGACTCCATACCGTTGTGAGGAAATTTATTTAGTTTTAGAGGATTTTGTATTAAGAGAAATACAGGCATTGTGGTTCAGTACTCTATATAGAGCATTTACCCCTGAACAAGAGGATCTGCAGTTCAAGACTAGGCCTGGGCACTATATCTTTAACATTGAGATACAAGATAGGGCCACAACAGATTGCACTTACAAAGTTTTTCTCGTTAAAAAGAAGCTTCAATTCTACTGATTGCCTGTCACAATTTTGATAATGAGAGCTCTGTGTTATATGACTGTAAAAGGAACACTATGCTCAGTAAAATGGAGTGAGAGATGAGCGTGTTGGCAGAGAGTCAAATTGTGCATTTATTTAGACTAGGCTTGTTTGATGTCCCAGATTTGAATATGTTTTTTTTTTTTTTTTTTAAATACACCTTAAATTACTTTAATGTTGTCTCAGCAGGGGGCTGTTTTTCTTATCTTGTATGTGGTCCACCAGAAAAGAGAGGAGGAGGAGGAGGAGGAGGGTCTAAATGTTCTACACAGGGATGTTCTGACAGACATAAGTGCTTTACCTGTGCTTTAAGACTTTGCTTGTTTATCATGTAACAATCAACAAGTCCTATTGCTTTAAAATAATACTATGTTACTCAAGTTGAAGTAATAGTCAATAGAATCATTACTTCAGTAAAACAGTAGTGAATGAACGGTTAACCTAAAATAAAAATTACTTCTGAAAGTATTTTTGTGCACAGCAAAATCTTGTACTTATACAAGACTTCATAAAAATTGTATCTGTCATTATACAGACAAGTACTTAGTTACTTACCGCCTGTTACACCTCTGGCATGTAGGGGAGCAATACACACAAGGTGCACAACTAAACTGCGCAGATCAGATGGAGGGTTAGTTCTGAGCCACTGTGACTGTGCACACCGGCACTATGGGCTAACCTGTCCCACGTGTTTTTGGTGGGGAGAACATAAAAATGCCACACAGAAAGGTTCAGGAATCAGACCATCTGGAATTATGATTAAACCCAGTCTAAGTTCAGCTTTCCTTGTGAAAACAGGATTATTATGGGCAATGCATAACAACAACACAATAATGTCAACCAAACATACTTTGATTAACCATGCAGAATAAACCAGGTACAAGGTTATGTGAGAGAACAAGAATATTTATGAATGCGCCAACAATTAAACAGCAATTACAGATGTACACCCACAGCCAGATGTTTCCTCAATTAGCTGTTTATAAAATTACGCCTCAATGCATCACTGCCTAACTGTCTTGGTCACCTCACTGTCATGCTCCATTGCTTACTAAATCCATTACACCTTATTTAAAAGATCACCTTTTCAACACAGAGACAAAGGCTTTTTGTAAATGACCAATTATGCACAGCATGGTTTTCTGCAGCTGCTATTATCTCTTCATGTAAGCCCTGAATTAACATATCTTTGGAGATGATAGTATGCATGGATCAGTACATGGAACATGAAGGACATAGGAGGATTTCTTATATAAAATGATGTCTTTAAGGCAATCCCATGCCATGTCTCACACTGCCTTTGTTCCACCTGTGCACCACTTTACTGCTGCATATAGATATATATGTTCAAAGAAAGCAGCAAGGACTAAAAGGAGCCTATTATTTCCAGGCAGAGAAGACTGACCGTGTCATGAATGCTCAAAAAAATCATATCGTCCCTTAGGCCTGCTATGTGATTAATTCAAGTTAGAAGGAGCTTTTAATAAATAGAAGTAAATTACAGTATGCATTACCAGGGGTGTAGTAAAAATGGATGAAGAGAAGTATTTGGACGTGAATGCACATATTGAACTTGTCTTATGTGTTTTAAAAAAATGCCTGAGAATGACGTTGAGGGAAAATGACAGAGGTGGGAAGTAACAAGATCATTTTACTCAAGTGTATACATTTAGTAAAAAATATATATTTATTTGAGTTAAATTTGCAGGACAAAAAGTCACTTTTAACCAAGTATTATTTTAAAGGTCCCCTATTATCAGGGGTGAAAGTAGATTTTTGCTTATGCCGGTACTATAACAAATTATGCCTACATATATATTTTTAATAGCAGAAAAAGCAGATATACGAGGTTGAGAATGAATCTTGACTATAAATGAAAAATATAGACGTGGCTTATACGGGGTTTAACGGGGTCTGAAAACAAATCAAACGCACCCTATAAAGGCCAAAAAATACACCCCTATTGTTTTCTATGAGGCGCACGGAGGTGGCTGAAAACACCTGGTCCCCCGTACTTATGCAGTAACAAAGATGGTTCTCTGCTCTGTGTGACACAGAAACACAGCTGTAAACACTGAGGGACAGTAGCTGCTGCTCGGGGGGACACAGGCAGCAGCTCCCGACTCCTGCTGCAGTCAGAGCACAGGGAACCTCCTTTCTGTCGCTAACTCGCTAATAACCTGCTATAGACAGGGGCGGCTCCAGACAGATATCATTGAGGGGGCAATGGGGGGTCCATATTAAATAAAGAGGGGGCAATGAAATTCTGATGCAACAATATACACCAAAAACAAAAGGCTAAAATCAATAAGCAAAATATAAATTACCATTAGTATTGAGCAACAGTTCTATCTAGACCAGTGGTGCCCAACCTTTTTCGGCTTGCGATCTACTTTTAAAATCATCAAGGCCAGGAGATCTACCTTTCTTTTTTTTACCCCTTATTTCTATTAAACATGGTGGGCATTTATCAGGGTTATTATCATTGCAGTGGTTAAACATGAAAATAAAAATAGAAATAATCACTTTAATAAAGTCACATTTTATTAAACTAAAATGACAAACATTAATTATCAACTCAGGACAGGAATAACTGAATCTAATAAATGTAGCATTTTTGTCAGTGATATTTACAACATTCCATCATTTCCTAAAACTGCTGATTATTATGGATTATAATAGGCCTACTATATTTATAATTAGGCCTGAATTAAACTGCAGTATCAATGCAGCCTATCATCAAAGCTCAGCATTATTTTAGTAACATTGATGAGTGACAGGAGCTCCATGGTAACGCTCAGGGGAGGAGCTTGTGAGACTTCGACAAAGTCAGCTTTCCTCACGCACGGCAACAACAAACTACTGAAGGACAAAAACAAAACAAACAGGTGACATACATCAGGCTCTGACTCCTTCCTCACCTGTCTCCTCCCTGATACCGCTGCCTCTCCTCCTGTGTGTGTGTGTGTGTGTGTGTGCATGTGTGTCTGTGTGCATCAGCCCCATGGCAGTGTTCAGAGCGGCCGCGGAGCGTGAACACACAGACACATATATGATGAGATAAAGCACTGCCTGGTTCACATGCTTTAGCGTCAGATTTTTTTTTTCTCTTAAAAGCGCCTGCGGTCCGCGGCTGCTTTCTAATGTGTGTAAAAGCTGCCAAGACCGGCCGGACAGCTGATCTCTTTACCCAGTACTGCGTACCCCCTCTAAATCTTATGCCGGTACGTAGTACCGGGCCGTACCGGCTTACTTTCACCCCTGCCTATTATGCTAAATCAACTTTTTTTTAACCATGTGTTGTTTCCACCTCAAAAACATACCTGGATTAGTATTTTCATTCATTCATTCATGCTTGTTTGAGTAATCCTGTTTGCTGAGCCCGTCCTCTTCTAATGATGTGAAAACAGCTCTACATAGACACCTGAAACCAGGAAGTGCTCCTGCGCCTTTCTTAAACCCATACACCATCACCGGACTCATTCTGATAATTTCAGCTTTTAAACTGTCACTATAAAGCAGTCAGCTCATTTATCTATCTGTTAGTGTCATGTTGCTAATAGCCATGCTAAATAGCCATTTTATGCTCTGTCCAGTCCCCACTGTTATCAGTAGGGCACATCAGACACCTGATCTAAATGTTCTCTGTAAAGTGCCAGCTTCCCAAAAGCAGACGTTTTCCATACATATACATTATTTTAGGTTATAAAAAGTGAAATATTAATGTAAAAGTGTCCAAAACTATTTCACAAAGCCTGACAAAAGCATAATATAGGACATTTAAAGAATAATAAGTAATAGTAAGATTTGACATTTGTGGTAAGTGAGTAGAGCGTTTTCTTGCAGTTCAATGGCCAAGGTTTTAGACCAGTAGTAGTAGTAGTAGTAGTAGTAGTAGTAGTAGTAGTAGTAGTAGTAGTAGTAGAAGTAAAGATTTGATATTTTACAAACTGTTTTCTCAGTTTCATGTGTAGCAGTACTAGTAATAGTATACAGTAAGTGGTGGTAGTAGTAGTAGTGATAATGGTTGTAGTAGTAATGGTTGTGTAGTAGCTTAGGAATTGTAAAAGATTTTGCTGTGCAACTTAAAATGAATTTGTCAATTTTACGCTTAGTTCTTCTTTCCATTTACTTAATAGCTTTGTTGACACATTTTACTTCCACTAAATATTATTTTGATGTATCACTACTTTTACTTGATTTTAAATACTTCCACCTCTAGAAAGCTATCCAGACAAACAGATTGTGTTTGCAGATCTGTTACAAATTTTAGTCAAGTGAACAACTGCATGCTTTAGTGATGGATTATTTTATGAAAACACAATAATGAATACCACGAGCTGTCTACTGCAGAGGATTAACAGGATCCAGAGCCCTTGTTAATATAACAGAGCAAACCCTGAGTCTATTAGCAACACGCTACATTTTCCCAACTCCGAACCTCTCCACACCCCTGGCAGCCATGATTTCCACTGGGATTCAGACTTCCCTTTGATCAACAAAACCTGATGGGCTGAGCAGGCCTTTGGACTAACAACTGTGTTTTTGCACCATGACTTCCAGGCCTTTGGAGTGATACTACTACTACTTATACTACTACTACTGTAACATGCCTACTGAACTTCAACCCCTGGGACTAGCATTTGAACCTGTCCGAAATGAACACAAGTCCTGTAAAACACCTGTAGCAGAAGTGGAAATAGTCTGCACTCAAGTACTTCAAAATTATATTATTCCAGTAGAAGTACTCAACAAAAGTATTACTTGAGATTAAACTATTGAATGTAAGGTTTAAGTTCTATATATAGTATTTTTATATGATTTGAGACTAGAAGAATTTTTTGGAGGTTATTCAGGAAAATACTTACCACTTCTTACACTACTACTCCAAACCTGGCTCAAACCTAAGATAGGGTAAACATACTTAACATAATGTTACATGAAAAAATGCAAAGTACTGAATGTACAGTTCACATAAAGTACTTTTGAGGTTGCACAGTAAAATCTACTAGCACTACTTCTACTACTATTACTTCTAAGAGTACTACTATCCCAAATCTGCTGGCATTCATCGATTTACGTTCTTACACTTATTCCAGTTCGAGGTCATTGCTGCAACTATGGGCCCTAGGCGGGGTAATGGCCACTAAGAAGCTTAGACTTGTAGACATACACTGACTAGTACTACTACTATTACTACTAAAACTAATACTACCCAGGAACTTTTGATTGAAAGGCGAGCATACACACCATGGCCAAAAAAATACTTTTTTCTCACATAGAGATGTAAAGAACTTTTTTCCCTCATTGACTCCAGCAAGTTTTAGAAAATACTGAACTTAGAAGAACTGTAGAAAGTATAGTTACTTTTCACAACTGTTTATAAGTTACAATAGCTATGTCTGTTGAGTCTTGAAGGTCACATAGTGTCACTAAGCCTTTGTGAATCTGCAAACAAACAGGACCTTCAAGCTATGGTACAAGAGAAAAGCCATATTTCATCAGAACTTTAAAAGGCTACAGTGTAGATCAGGACAAGACAACTTTTCGTCATGGAAAGACATGCTTAGAGCATTTAAGGCGAACATTCCTGTCACATTTCTCTTCAGTCACATGTCCCTGTCTTACATAATATGTAAGATGATAGAGGTCGTCTTAGTGGTGACCTTTTATTTACCTTGGACACGCCACATGATAACATGCAAGACTTGTTCAACAATAATTACATATACATTTGGACAATAAAATGATCCATAATAGGGGGAAATGGGGGTATATCAATAAAACACAAGACACTGCCTGCAATATTAACAAGCAGAAAAAGTAGCACAAACCACAAACGCATGACAACATGAACATGCATTAGATATGTGCATATTTAAGTAAATGGATAAGGGAATTTTATTATATATTCTCAACTGCAGCTGCAGAGAGGATATCTAATTATTGCAGTCTTTGTTTTTGTAAAGGTCAGGCAAAAATATACAAGCTCCATGCATTTAAATAATATACCAGCGCTACATCAAGTAATAATAAGGAAAAGTACATTTATTTCAGTAGTTCAGTTCAAAAATAAAATGCATTTATTATATTTCCTGATCAACACTGTAAGTAAGAATTTGTTCTTAATGTTAAATAAAGGTTAAATGCAAAAAAAAAAAAAAAAAAAAAAAAAAGCACAGATTCAGTACACTGGAGCCTGTCCTGGTAACTTTGGGCTTTAGGCAGGGTACACCCTGGACAGTGGCCAGCTCGCAGGGCTGACACAAAGACAGAGAGAGTTCTTGAACTGATGTGTCAGGAAGGGCATCCTGCTAAATCAATATGTGAATCAATACAGTATGAAGCAGATGATGCTGAGGCAACCCCTGGAAACAAAAGTCGAAAGGAAAGAAGACAATACTATGTTCAACCTTCATTTGCCCCACTTTTGGGAAACCATGTTCTATCCCACATTGATGTAAAGGGTCCTGCTTACAAAAACACGTAAAGTGTGTTAAGTCAATGCTGTGATTGCCTTTACTTAAGAAAGTTTAGCCGACAGTCATTGATCTCCTCCTTACATCAAACACGTAGTGGGTGCTTTAATGTTCTGAAAGGATTTGTAAAAAGCTTGAAAAACAACTTAATCCTCTTGATAGCAGGAAGAGTAGTCAATGCAGTCCCCCAGAGCATCCGGCAAAGGCCCACACAATGTTTATTATGTCAAGCTTTCTGTTTTGGAGTCATTTGTCAAGTATATAAAAGTTTCCTCTGTAATGTTATAATTATTTTTCTTCTGCCAGCCTCTGATGACATGAGCTGTGTTGAGCAGAGCAGATGACAGTGCGGCACAGAACACTCATCAAAGAACATTTTATTTCATTTGGTTTTTAGACCCTGACTTCTCCAACAGGTACAGACTGATTTACAATACCAAACAATAATAATAATAATAACAACAATAATAATAACTATAACTTGAAGCACTAAAAAACCCATTAATCTACAAAGCCCATATACAACACCTTGCATATACAGGACCTGTGCTAGCAACCACCTCTAACGTGTCAGTCTTTATTTCTCGGAAACCCCAGCAGTACAAGTATATCCAACTCTTTAGGTCACAACTTTACCATACTTTCAGTTTATCTTAACAATATACACAAGCTATTCTGGATTTCTGGTGATGTGAAAGCAAATCATTGTTGTTGGCTTTGAACAGAGGACAGTACAGACTGACTCCAGAGGTGTAGCCAGCAGGGACTGATAAATCAACATGTGAGCCTCCTAATGATTATTTTTGCTGGCAGGAGTCCGGAAGTTTATCACTAGCACTACTGAATTTTCAACACATATTTTTTTTTCCCATCATCACATGCTTTACAAGTAACAATTACAGAGGATCTCTGTCAGTGATATAATTTCTGATCATCAAATAAAGATGGGATGGTTGCTCAGACTCAGGATGATTGCATGATGTCTGTGAAATTTCAGCTTGTGCATGACAGTGAAGTAAATATGAGAAATGACTGAGCAAGATTTTTTTTTTTTTCCTGATCCAGAACATAATTTACATCCACAATTTTTTATACAGGGTAGCCCCAAGGTCTTAAAAGCATTAAATAGGTAATAAATTTAATCTTGTTAAAATCAAGGCAAATTAAATATTATGAGTAGGTGTTAAATTTGTTCATTTAGGTCTTAAAATTTGTCAAAACATTATGTAATATTACAAAAAAGCAGAGTCAACACAATAACTAAATATATTTATTGAAGAAATGGTTTTATTGAATTATTCATTTATTCATGATTTTCTTAATGCAGCACTTTTAATGCAGAGTTCTTTCATCTGTATTACACTTTAAAAATAAAACCCTTGAGTTTCAGAGAGTAGTACAGATAATTCCTTAGTGTAAAATGCATACAAATTATTGTTCTGTTATTGACAATGCTGACATTAAATTTCACTCTAAGTGGCATTAAAAACGCTTAAAAAAGTCCTGAATTTCACCAGACAAAACCCGGAGCTGCCCTGTAATAGATACCATTGCAAAAGTGAGCTAAGATAAAGATACTAACTCCAGCCACAAGAGGTCAGTAAAGAAACAAATGATTAGTTGTTGTGGTTTCTATAGATACAGTCTGCAACAGGGGGAACGCCCACAAAACTTCACTTCTGATTCCCTCAATGGGGAAAACAAACTATCTGCAATAATGCAAATGAGTTGCTCTGTCACCTTTTGTTCAAGGCAAGTCAAGTTTATTTGTATAGCACAATTCATACACAGAGCAATTCAAAGTGCTTTACAGAAAATAAGGCAAATTTAAAAGTGCAAAACACAATTAAAACAATAAAATCAAATTTAAAGAGTATAATTAAGAATCAATTTAAAATTAAATTAAAAGAGAAGAGTGCAGATAAAACACTTTCAGTTGGCATATGCACAGCTGAAAAGAACAGTTTTAAGTCTGGACTTGAACATTGTCAGAGTAGAGGCCTGTCTAACATCGTCAGGAAGACTGTTCCAGAGTTTAACTGCATAAAACTGAAACGCTGCTTCATCGACTTTAGTCCTGACTCTGGGCACCAACAGAAGACCTGGGACCAACTTTGGTGCTAAGCCATGGAGAGACTTGTACACAAGCAGAGCTGTTTTAAAGTCTATTCTCTGAGCAACAGGAAGCCAGAGACCTGAGGACAGGACTAATATGGTCATACTTCCAGGTTTTGGTCAGGACTCTTTCATCTTTTTAAGTGGGAGAACTTGCACAATTGGTGGCTGACTAAATACTTTTTTGCCCCACTGTACATTAAAATCACCTGTAATGACTACACAGTCAAAGTCTGTGCAGACAACTGAATTAGTGAGTAAAATCATCAATAAAACTCTGGCAGTGTTGGGGTGTCTTGTATATGACTATAAAGATTATGGATGGAGATATTTTTAGCTCCATTTTGAGATACATACTCAAATGATGGAAACACCTCAACAAATATGAAAATAAATGCTGGATTTTTAAGTTTTATATTTTACCCAAGAAAGACACGGAGACATAGGATAACATAGTGGTCCAATGGTCCAAATTTGTGCATAAAATATCTTTGTTAGCTGACGTTAGCTGCCTAAATCATGTTAATCTAATTAATGTTAGGTTGTGTCATAACATAACATAATTAGCTCTACTAAAAATCATAACTTTAATTCATTATATTTATTGTAAAGGTAAATTTGCTTGTGTAAATTTGTTAAGGCTTCATTACATCATGGCTCAACCATAACAGGCTGCAAAATGATGCACAGTGTTAGCACAGCACATTCAGTGGTGTTAGCTGGGTATGCTAACAAGTCAGTGTTTTAACATATGGACAACAATACATACTAGTGTTTCATGTCATAACACTGGTAAAGACTCCATGTTAGACGTGAAGTGTTTTAAGATTGCTTAATAGGCATATAATCCACCTGAAAAAGTCTAAAAAGAATAAAAAGTGTTTCCAAACGCCAGACCAATCCCTACAATGACGATAACATCTATTGTGAGATACAGTAAAAGTGCTTTTTACCTCAATAGATAAAGCATTTACCCATGGACTAGAAAATATCTGGTTTTGTAATCTATGTATTGCGAGATAGGACCAATGCTTTAGTGGAGGCCTGCCAATTGCTACTTATGAAATTTCTACCATCAGGAAAAACTTTCATTAAATCTAGTTTTAAGGTTGCCAGAAAGAACTGTGTTGTGACAGGCAACGAGAAGCAATATTTTATATAAAACTTACTGTAAAAAGGCACAAGGTATTTCAAGTTATTTTCTTTTTTTGTTGATTGTCGTTGCCTTCCCAGTGTGCAATTCAATTTATATCAAATTGTACATGATGCCAAACAGTAAGTACTGAAATGTAAATCAATATGATGATTAGTTTATCCTGTAACTAGTGTGGGCTGCATGTATTCAATTATCCTTGTGTCCTCACTGAAGAAACAGCTTAATCCACTTAACTATATCTGATCAAATGAAATGACATTTTACTTGTGCAATACGAAAGCCTGTGTGAATAGTAGATTATGCATTATTTGCGAAAACAGCTTAAGGAAATGTTTTAATAATGCCTTGCTGTGATTTTAAGAGAATCTAAATAACAAACACATCCGTTACTGTTTCCTCTCAGAGCCAGAGGGATACAGCAGGTCCTCCTCCCATATCTAGATCCCAGAGTGACTTGTACAGTGTGTCTAAGCAGTACTGCAGTATCTTTCACATACAGTACATCAGCATGATCGTTATGTCATAGCTAATGCAAACCACATGACGAATCCTAACTCATTCATAATATTGATATCGGTCTCGGTCAGCTTTAGAAACACGTGGATTTTTAAAGATGATCTCTTATATCCGTAACAAAAGTCATTGGCCTCTTTAGGGAGGAAGTCATGTGACAGCGGTAGAGGTAAAGCAGGTTTGACTTGACAATAAACTATGAAAATCGACACCAGCGACAATGGCAACCTGTTCCACTGTACTGCACAGTCGGACACTAATTCAACAATAAGAAATTTGGATTGCATGCAAAAGAAAGTAAAATACAACTTTGCAAAACTCAGTAACACTTTAGAATAACTCCCCACTACTAATTAAGCAATAAACACATAATTAACAATAACTTAATGGATAGATTATTTGCAGATACTGAATTAGCGCTGATCTGAGTTTATAATTATGCATTTTTTACAGTATTGTGCAAAAGTGTTAGGTACGGTTCTAAGAAAGGCTACCAACAAAGAAGCTCTATCAATGCACAAAAATTAAAAATAACACTATTAAGAATGACTTAAGCTAATTAATTGTTTACAAAGCTATTATTCAACAGTAATAAACACCACTGAGTTATAAACATTGTTATTACTGTTGAATTCTTGAGTTATAAGCTCATGTAAATCAATGCAAATTTATTAACTAAAAATAATTTAAATATTGGTAATTACAAATTAAATAATGCTTTATTACTGCTTTGTTACTCAAAATTTGAAACATTCTGAGAATGTACACCTAGCTCAGGGGTAAATGCTCTTATATCTCATCATTTGTTCTTTTGAGTGAGTGATGTTTGTATCTTTGTATCTCAAAATGGTCTGGAATTAAAACACTCCTGGATCTAAACAAAATTAGGTTCTGTATTTATAAAAACACTATTAGTTAACAGGATTTTTCACAACTGTCTAAAACTTTTGCCCAGTACTCTACATGAGATACTCAAGAATTAAACAAGGATAATAATGTTTATAACTAAAATGATGCGTATGTGATATCAAAAACTTCTCTGGTCTTACCTTAATGAGACGGTATGCCACAGAAGGCTGGAGTTCATGAGTGTTAAGTCAAGTCCAGACTGGATCCAGTCAAACCTTCTTTACCCATGTGTAGTCCGGGCACTTGGACCAGGGACTGCGGAGCTCTGAGTGCTGTCGGGAGAAACTCTGGTGTGATCTAGGCTCCGAGGATCCACACAGATAGAGAGAGAGAGTGAGAGAGAGAGGAGAGCAGAGCCAGTAACAACAGCTGTGTGCTGTGTGAGATCCAAGTCTGGTCAGATGGACACAGACATGCCGCTGCGTTGTACTGATTTGCTGCTGGTCGCTGCTTCTCAGAGCGGTTCCTCCCACTCTCTCTCCTGGTCTCCTCTGTGTAAGCGCCGCGCTCCACACTTAAATCTCCCTCTGCGCTCTCTCTCCCTCACCCCTCAATGTCAGACGTTAATGTTTCAGATGTTTTTTTCTTCTCCACCGTTGTGCCCGCATGCAAAGGGTTCACATCCTGTGTTTTTCATTATCTAGGTGGTTTGTTATTGACAAATGCGCATAAAATAATCAGTTCTTTTGATTTCTTGCAAATAAGATGAGTGCATTATTCTCAGTGGGCCCTGGATGTAAATTGCGAATGTTGTACCAAGAAAGAGAAACCCAGAGGATAGACCAGGAAGCAATGGGATATGACTTTATTCAAAATGCATACACTAGTGTGCAAAGGGTTTAAGGAAACCCACTTGCAAGATAGTTCATCTTGTCTGCCCTATGCTAATGGAAGACTTGCATCAAAAGCTACTCGAGTGATTCGAATTACTCAAGCGACTGAAGCAACCGCTGACCATTCATATCCTGTGTACGCTGGTGTGTGGAGGTGTCAAGCGTCTCGAATGTGGCAAGCAATGCAAATCAAGCAACTTGAGCATAGTTTTGAGTTGAACTGAGTCAACTTTATGCAAATACCAGCGAAGCAACTGCCGATCACGGAACAAGTTTTGATAGACACTCAGTTTCAGGTTCAGGCACAAAAGTTGCGTTTGAAACCTCACACTCCTCGTCAGCTGCCTGAATTGGACCTGGCAACACCAGCAGAGCGAACTGAGCTTAGGAAAGAGATTTTGTCACCATTGTTTGTTCGGACAAATGGCGGGGCAGTATAGCCCAGGGTAGGTGGGTTTTAGGTTTGGTGATAGGAACAAGCATCTTTAGCAATACTATGATTGGCTAAACTAATCATGATAGATGCTAACTAGCTGGTGCTTCATCCAGTCACCTCCTTATACTCTGCTGAATGTCCCTGAAATAAACCTGACGAAGACTTTTGCACAGTGCTGCGTGTGGTTGTTGGAGAGTTGTGCTGTTCAACAGTGTGCCACGGTCTGGATCTTTGAAGTGCAAGCAAAAGCAAAATGTCATGGTTAATCTCTCTTATAGTAAGAGCAGTTTGTTGCCACCAGCAAAGGCACGTTGCTGTGAGTATGCTGGTAGATCCGCAGCACAGGGAGCTCTGCTGGGAGCGTAATTCAGAGAGACAACAGAAACAAAAGACATGACTGCATCTGTCTTTGGTGCACGGTTGCAGAGGCAGTGCGTGAATGAATGTGTGACCTTAAAGGATTTGATTCATATATGCTTTATAGTCAGGTGACAGCACTACAGCAACCATTCATGCAAGTGTCTGATTGTTCAGTTACTCAAGACAAGCGTGCTATGGAGAATTATGGAGGCAATTTGGTATGCATGCTATTCCTTTACACTTGTCTTGTGGAATGATCAAACCAACAATCTGTCTTAGAACTATGAAGAGGTTTGTCATTTGTTACTGCTGCCAAGGAGCTTATGTTTTCAAATGAATTGGTTGGTTGAGACAAGGTAAATACTAATTCATGCCAGATGGAGTCAGTATCAGTTTTTTTCAATTGAAAGATAAAAGGGCGTTTTGGCTCCTTGTACAGTATAAAGCACGTATCCCTGAACTAGCACATTGTAAAATTGGGCCATTGTGCTCTAGAGTGCATCTTCTAGTTTTGCTGTACATTTATGTCCCCATAGACAGAACTATAAATAAAAAAAGAATGCACACATCAGCATAGCCACAGCTTTTCTAATTAAAAACTACTGGAATTACCATAATTACCCAACTGATGAAATCACATAGTATGATGGGATTTGGAAATGTGATTAATGAGTTGGAATCACATTTTTTTTTTTTTTTTTTTTAAGGATTCTTTAATATTTATGTTTAATTTTGAGATACTAACTCTGGGTACATAGGGTCAGTAGGAACAGATTATTTGTTTTAGTGGATTCTTTGCTATTGTGAGATACAGGGGCTCAGTGTACAGAGCATTTACCCCTGAATTAGAAGATCCTTGGTTTGTGTCCATGTTTGTGCACTATATCTTTACAATTGTGAGATAGGGACAATGGGCTCATGTGTGCTTCTAGTTTGCTTTAAATGTGTACGACAAAAGTATTTTTTGTCATTATATGTTGTATGAGTCTAAACATGTACCACTTTTTAACCACATTTAATTACTTTTTGTCAAAGGGGATATACTATGTAAATTTGACTTTTTTGAGCCTACTCCAGGAAGCACTGACCAAAAAAAAACAGTGTATAGCTCTGTTTCTGCTGATTCCCCACAGCTATTTTTTATTTTGTAGTAAAATGGCAAAAAAAGTTTAAGGAAGTGAAGTGCTCTTTCTCTTGGATTCTGTTCAAAAACCGTCACATCTGTGCACTCTGCCGGTCTCTTCATCTGTGTCTTTATGGCACCAGTAGAGTATTTACTAAAAACATTTTCTTTTAGCCAGATAATGTTTATAAAAGTTTGTAAAATGTGCAATGCTGTTCTACGGGTGACCAAGATTGATATAAAAATACAAATAAAAGCATTATATTTCCATGAGTTATAACATTTTTTACATAAAAGAAGTAGCAGTAAAGCTTCTCTGACACAGTACATATTCTTGTTTAGGATATGAGACAGATTTGCCATGGGTCTTATTTAGATTTAACAAACCAAAGATGACAGTTGACCAAAAAAAAAAAAAAAAAAAAAAAAAAAAAAAAAAACAGTGGTCTTTGAATAAGTTTTAGCTGGACTCTGACACTGTTGTGTGCCTTTTAGCACAGAGAAGATGGATCCACACTGACCGACCTCATTCTGCACCAGAAAAGCCCTGCATTTCTGACATCCACATTTCTGACATGTTTTCTTTTTTTTTTTTTTTTTTTTGGTACACAACATGGGCCAGTTCCCTGCCAAAAGGGTAAGACAGATATTTCAAGCGGAGTTTTGTGAAAGGATTACACTGCCATAAAAGTTATAGTGGAGAAGATATTGTATATTTCTTTTTGGACGCAACTGTAAATGTTTCCCTACGAGGGAACTAAACCACGGAGATGTGGATCCCCAGGGAGGCCAGGAGAAAGAGAGACGGTAGAGAGGGCTGACTTATGTAATCATCTGGTATCTGGGGGTGGAAAAAGCTTTGTCTCTGGTGTTTTTTAGCACAAAGTCAGCTGCTCTAAATGAATGTATAGTAGTATGTGCATGCACCAGCAGTAAATTATGAGAAGACTAAAGTGGAAGAGCATCTGGAATCCCCAGGCTTTATCCTATCATGTGTTGTGAATGTGACGTCGCCATAGTACACATTCCTTTTGTTATGAAAAGGATGCATAGAAATATTTATCAATGGGTTTAACACTTTGTACAAATAAATAAATGATTTGTGCACTGTGATCAAGCTGAGGCTATCTTCATGGTAACTTATAAAGCACTTACTATCTGATGGCATCAGATGGCCAGGGTGAATATAGTGTTTTATGTAGAAAATAAAGAAAGGCTTCTGACATGGCCTCTGCCAAGGAAGTTACATTTTTGCTGCTGTTTGTTGGTCGGTTGTCTGTCAGCAAGTCATTTCAAAAGTAGTGGCTGGGTTTTGATGACATTTTCAGGAAAGGTTAGAGGTCCAAAAAACAAATGCTAACTTATTTGTTAGATAATATTATTGTGAAATAGGGCTAAGGCTGAGCTAAAGATAACTCCATGCACAAGGGGTCTGTAAAGGAACAAATTGTTGGTGGACTCTTTACTGTCAGTGCCGGTCCTGTACATTTTGGGGGTTTACACAAGATAGGTTTGGGGGCCAATCCTCTCAGTCAGTTTGTACACCAAGTAAAATTCAACACAGTGTGCATTTCATTTCTTTTAAACACTGACCGTTTTTTTTTTTTTTTTACCACAATGCTTTAATTTTTGACACACTTTACTGGGGGTGCAGTTTTGTTTTTTTTTTTTTTTTTTTAAATATATTTACAACACAAAAATAACACAAAAATGCTCAGCAACACAGTGAAAAACTACAGTCAGGCATCACATCAAGCATCAGTCACAAGAATCATCTAACATTTCCCACACTTTGATTCTATGTTGGAAGTCGTTAGTCATATCAGTCTTAGAGTGTACTAAACATGTCAAAAAGTCAAGTAGAATGTGTTCCAATATCATTTTTCTCCACTCAGAAATGGTGGGGGCTTTGTGAGAAATCCAGTGCAATAGAATATTTTTATGAGCATAGAAGGTTAGAACGTCATACATTTCCTTTTGTTCTTATTGGTAATACGCTTATTTGGTAGACCAAGGAGGAGGGGAACTGAATCAAGATCAAGGTTAATTTTGAGGATGTTCTTAATTTCAAGGAGTATAGACTCCCTGTAGCCCTGAATCTTGGGGCATGACCAGGGGGGTGTAGTTTAAGATTAACCTTACAAAATATGGCAAACATATATACATGGCAAAAATTGCATAACCTACATAGGCAACAAATAATAATAATAATAATAATAATAATAATAATAATAATAATAATAATAATAATAATAATAATAATAATCGAGTTATGAGTCAGTAAACAATGCTAAAGATTTGGGGGGCCTCTAAAGTCTGTGGGGCCCTATGCAGCCGCTTACTTTGCTTATAGGAAGGGCGGCCACAACAACTATATATATTTGTTTTGTGGCTAAAAGGATTGAACTACAACAGCAGGTTTTATTCAAGTTTGCGCATTATACTTGTAGTGGTTAAACAACAACCTAAACTCAAAGCCACTGAGATGTGTGACACCAGGCCCTTAATTGCTTAAGGCAGGTGGACATAACTCCAAACTTAAAAACTCCAAAAATCACAGAAGAGCCAGATAATACAGTGACACACAGACACACTGTTAATACCCAACCACCACAGCTTTGGAATGGTTCACAGTACACTAAGATAGGACCCAAATAACCAGAAGGCAAAAAAAACAAACAATAAAACAAAACAAAAACAAAACACTAACACTCAGGCTATGTTAACAGAGCTATTAATCACCCTTCCCTTGGGTCTCTGATGTATATCTTGTTTGCTCTCCTGTCCAAATTTCCTTGTAATAACTCTCTTAAGGTCCTTGGTGAAGTGACTAATCATCTTCGTTTGAACTTGGCTCACCCAAATGCCATTCACCACAGCAGAAGGTTTTCCTGCCTCCTCACCGCCACACTTCACATTCAGTGGACCACTAACCACCCATCCCAGCACTGTTCTGATAGTATATGGGCCATTTCCATTGCTCTAAATCACCTCCTGTGGTTCCACTAACCACAGAGAATTAGTCCCTATTAACAAATCAACATTTGCATCTATGCTGGGAATGCGTGTTCCTGAAAGGTGAGGACATTTCAACAGCTGCTCAGGAGTTACCCTGTTATTAACTGTAACTGGCATCCTTTTCTGTCTGAACACCTCAGTAAAAGGATAAAAACTCTTAATGTCCAAATTAGACACCTCCAAGCCAAACCACAGACTCATGTCCCATTGTGCGCAGGAGGAAAGTCATCCTTCTACCTGCTTTTTTCTCCACTTCTTGTTCAAATGCCTTCAGAAATGATCGGAAATGCAGTGGATCCCCAACAAATATGGCAGTATCCCTTGGTGGCAGAGAAAGAGTAAGCTGCTGTTAGACTAGTGCTACTGTTATTTCGTTGTGTTTTTGCATAATGGCAAATATGTCACCATTTGGGATGTATTGTTGTGAAATCCCAGGTTGAGAATACTCTCTTGTTGTGCAGTTTTCCACTATATCTCCCTGTTCCTGTTGATTGTGCACTGTAGGCTGATATTCACTTGCCAAGGGGTTTAAGGAGAGGCTAATATCTGATTTCTTCCCCTCTTTTTCCCCTTCTTTTTTTGTGTTGTGGTAAAGAGCCTTCAGAAAAATATCCTTCCTCAGCAGCCTTAAGCACACCCAGTCTGGTGGTGGCAGCAGCTATCTCAGCTTCCATGTCGAGCTGCTCCTTTCTCCTCCTCAATTCCTCCTTTCTCCTCTCCAGCTGCTGTTCCTGCTCCTCCAGAGCATGGCGCTGTTTCAAAGCTGCAGCCTGGGACTCCAGTGCAGCATGTTCTGCCTTAGCTATTATGTTGGCAGAAGCTGTACTTGATATATTGGACTTCCCACAAACATTTTTGCATAATAAATACTGGCAATCAATGTTAGATATGCTGTCATTGGGACCAGCATTATCAATATCATCACTATTGGTGTTTTTATCATTACCTAAAACCCATGTATTTGCTTCAGTAATACATTCATCAATTCCCAAACTTTTTGCCTCAAACCAAATGTTAAGTTTTTCACCTTCCTCAACTGGTAACAACCCCGACAAAGATTCATTAAATTTTTTTGCACCATGACACACCTGAACAAGTTCATTAAGAGCATCCTGGGCCTTTGAATGCACACAATTTGCCATAAAACCTTGCAATGACCTTTTAATATTAGAAGCCTTATTTAACAAAGATTTTCTACCTATCAAGTTTATCAGAAAGCGCCTTTGCAGTCAATTTAACCACACGTTTCCCAGTCTGTGACTTATTTGAGTCAGTTACACTACTAGATCTTCTCACAGTGTGTACAACAGTCCCAGGTGTGACGTCTGAAGCCGCACATTGCGTTTCCATAGGAACGGGAGTTCGGTTCCCAAACAGACGCAGCTCACCGCAACGCAACAAGTCCACACAAAGTAACGTTACAATTTATATGTGCACACTTTTTAAATGGCCATTGCATGATGTAGCGCTACACAAACCTTCACTGCTCAAGTCTGAGCAGTCAAAAACCATTGGCCCCTTCCAGGTCGCAATTTGAGTTTTCAAAATACTGTATTTTCACAATGCATTTCAAATGAGTGCAGCAAATAAACACTGGGTAAAGTTTCTGCTACAATAACTTAAGATATTTCCAGCTCCAAAAATATGAATAAAAAACATTAATCCTAGCAGCTTTTCCCTGAGTCAAGAGTGTATTATTTGGTTTAAATCCATTAATGAACCAAACAGGGACTAACAGTCGAAAGCTTTGTAAACCAGGACCAAAGCAAGTCTAACCCAAGTTTAAACTGAAATGAGACTATGTTTAAATCAGGACTATCCAAACAAAAACTGAAGGTAGCAACGGTAAACCAGGACAGAACCCGGTTTATAGAATTGGTAATGATTTTCCTCAAAAGCCTGGCAGGTAACCTGCATTGACAGTTATTTCAAAGTTTGCTGCCATGCCAAATTGTTTAGAGTGCATTTGGAAAAACAACAGTCTCTCCTGATTAACTTGCACTATCTCTGTCATAATTGAAGTCCATCAAGGCTTCCATTATGCATCTCCACAAGGATCTCCCCTGATGAATATGGATGAGGCTCTTCCTTGACTGTAAGGTGCAACTCCAGTAATAAACTGCACTTAACCAGCCCTTTGGCTTTCGAGAAATACCGTAACACACAGATATCTTTGGTTGAGTGTGAGTTTTACCCATAATGCGGTTCTGTTGGTCTGAATTCAGGCCTGATGCTGCAGGGTAAAATCAACATTTATCTTCACACAGCACAATAAACCTCAGCATGGCATAGGACTGGTTGCATTATAATCATTTACTGTAGTAGGTATGCACCCATGCAGATTGACTTAAAACTGGTTAGAGTTCTGCCTCTTTAATTACATAATATCTCCCTCATATCTTATCTCCAGCAAAAAATGTGCAGCTTCATCATTCAGATTCTGGTTAAATTATTGTTCACTTTTAATGTTGCCCTCATTGCCTTTATCTGTGTTTGATTTGAGATCATGGCAGTTAAATTCAATAAATAAACCAAAGAAGGGATGATTTTCTGCTCTGCTCATTTAACCAAGAAAAACAAAATACACTGGATATGGTCACACAGCAGTGTTGTCCCCGCTCGTCTCAACTTTAGAACAATATTGAATTTATCTGAGTTTTTTAAAGGTTACCCATTTAAGTAACCACTTTCAATGTAGTTGTTAAAGATCTTAGAACATTGTCTTCTTAATATAAGAGATACCAATATCATGTAACTGGCACAGAAAATGAAACAGAGGCTTGTTTTCATAACATAGCACCAATCATCTCTGAGTTTTGTGATTGGCGGGTGTGATGTCCCACCTCCTTTAGTTATTGACCATTGGGGCTAAATTTACTTAATCCCTGGCTTTAATTTGGGAGGATAATAGGGTGACCATCTCAAATAATGCAAAAAGTGGGACAAGTTGAGTGATTTGGTGGGACAAGGAGGGACAACTCGAGAAATAAATGTGTTGATATACAAATCTAACTTACCAGCGTAGTGAGATTGCCACAGTTCAGGCCCTATAAAATATTTGATGTGCTGTTTTCATCACAAAAACAAACATTTTGCTGAGTAATGTCTTTAATGAGACTCTATTCATTGAAATAAAAAGGATGTAACAGAAAAAAATCTGTCAGAATTTTATGAAAATAATCCAGCATCAACACCCACTCACAGCTCACACAGACACACCGGCCATATATTCAACCCAGTAAGACATTGGGCATCTACAAATATTTATTGTACATTTTAAACAAACAATACTGACCTTACCTTGCTGTTCTTAACTTGAATCTCTCTTTTTATAAGATCCATTGAGCACCAATAAAAAAGAGGGACATTATGTTGATATGTGAAACTGTACAGATGCCTAAATGGCTGTACAGTACAACCAAAAGTGGGACAGGTGGTCAGACACTCTTGTGGATAACAATAAGTAAAAGTTTATTTGTGCTGTTTAGAAGATGTGGATGAAGAATTTCTCGGGACAAGATTGCATCATTTGATTAGTTTTGTTTGTTATATTAAGTAAAATGTCATACTGTAAATTAAGATAATTAATGCTAATAGGTTAGAAAGGGTGAGAGCTTGACTTTTTTGCTGTCTTTACTTTGTGAGATAAAAATATTCCATAACATAGTAAAAAGACTCTTTAGTATCCAGTAATGTCATATGATGCGTTTGTTGGATAAAACAAACAAACAAACATAACTGGGTCCCAAATGTAATACAGTATCAATATCCTATGCATTTGATAGCCAACCCACTTAATATGCACCGCTGCCTGCCTCTATACAGCACAGAAGTGGAGGAAGCCTTCTGTGACTTCAGACTCACTGTAAAGTCCAGTGGAATGTACTATCAATCTGCTCACAGTCTGTTTTTTTTTTGTTTTATACAGTCTAACACAGGACTCTATGATGTATGAAGCACCCTGCATCATGTGATCTGACCCGTGGTGGATGTGTTCAGTTTTAGCAGCATGAGGTAACCCCAGTGACCCATGATATTATCTGCTTAACCCCAGCCCAACAGCTCCGCCATCACTGATCAAACTGGCGTGTTCAAGCGGTAATGTTAAAGAAATGTATGACAGATGGACCTATGAAAGCCATCACAATTTGGCCCTTGTCAAACTCACTCAAATCCTTGCGCTTGCCCATTTTTTCTGCTTCAAAGACATCAACTTTGAGGACAAAATATTCACTTACGACCTATTACATCCCACTCAGTAACAGGTGCCACAAAGAGATAATCTGTGATGTTCACCTCTCCTGTCAGTGCTAACAATGCTATGCATTATTGGTAAACTGTATTTCTAAATGCTTTCTTTGAAGTTTTCTGAAATATTGAGTGCTTCTGCAAAGGCTAAAAGATAACATGTTATACTTTTCATGTGAAATAAATATTGTTTCATTATGATTCAACTTGGCCTTGAGATATAATAAGGTTATAAGCTCTAAATATAAAGAAATCTGACCAAGCAAAATAACTCAAAAAGTAATGATTGTATTTTGATGAAAATTTCAGGAAAGGAAATTCTCAAGGCAAAAAAAAAAAAAAAAAAAAAAAAAAAAAATCAACTATACACATTTGGCGAATTAAACAATGTATTTTTGAAAAGATTAACGATCATTGTGAGATAGGGATATCCCAAAAGATGCTAATTCCAGCCACATGGGGTCAGTAAAGAGATAAATTTGATCTTTTAGGCCATGTGACCTCTGTGACTTTGTGAATGGATAGAAAATTTACCCTGAAGTAGAAGATTCATGGTTCGAGTCCAAATCGGAGCACTATTTGACATTGCAAGATAGGGGCAATGCCATGCCTTGACGGAGGTCTGTGCTTTCGAAATTCTTCTAGTTTCTTTTTTTTATTCATGTGTCTGTCTACCACTTTTTTTTACCCAGCAACTAAGTGTAACCAGCTTCTCCAACATGCTGTTTTTACTTAGCCTATTATTCTCTGTATATCAACTACACAAAAGTCCCATAAATATTAACTTAAGGAGAAACAATGTTAAAAACTTAATATAGTAATAATCACATGCACCTGTACCTGATTTTACACGTACACGCTGGAGAATGTTGAACAAGTGGTAGGCAGCAGTTTAGTGAATTACATAGACAGCCTTCATATCCCATTAAAATCAAGACTGAAACCATTTAAAAGGGCACTCCTGTGTAATTGAGGTTATGGGTTTGGGTTAGAAGATCCTCAGAAAGTGATTATTAACTTTGCAGGCTCAGACATGATATTAAAGATAAAGTGAGTTTTACTCTTACACACCTTATACATAGAAGATACTAACTCCAACCACAACGGGTCAGTAAAAAATAAAAAAAATAATTTGAGTAGATTTGTATTTATGAGATATTAGAGTGCTAAGGCTAGTATAGTACATGGACGCGGGAAGGGGTGGTGCTGGGGGGGCTGCAGCACCCCCAAATTACCCGCAACTGTTGGGGCCGTTGTAACTGCAACTCCAAAAGGTTTACAAAAATAAATTATATTTTATTATACATTTTCAGATGAATTGCATTCTCTTCATTAGTTATAAATATTGTAATTTACCAACGCTGTTTAAAGCCGTGTTGTTATTGAAGCATTTTAATGTTCTCCAGCTTCGTCTCAAAAGACAATGGGCCAGATCGTCCGCTCTTTCAGGGCGCCAGGCGCGGCTGACATACAGCAGTATGTAACAGTTTACAGTATACAGTTTACAGTTTCTTTTTTCCCCTTTGCTTTTTAGCACAACGGAAAAGCACGACAGTGCATGTAAATAGCACGCCAGATTTAGTGCCATTTTGCTGCCATCTCAACGCATTTTTCACTTTTTGCGTCTCTCATTTGAATCACTTTCTGATCCTAAATGGCACACCTCATATGTCACATCAGCAATAGAAATACATGGGGACATAGTGGCTTGTCAGAGACAGAGATCACGTTGCACTATGGTCATACTCAAAAACAAGTCCAAAAACTGGCCCACATGAAAGGATACTGTGTGAAAAGCGTGCAAGTTACTATAGCAATAGCATGTCCCATCTGAGAGTAGACAGGACAGTAGTCAGTGGAGCAGCGCACGCCCCTCACCTGTCTGCAGCTGTGATGGGAGCACTGCCCTTAAAAGCGGTGAGCGCCAGGACACACAGCAGATTTATTGCAAACGAAAGATGATTTCTCTTACGCACAGCCTTCGCGGATGCCGAGGTAACGCTGGCGCACTGTGCAGAGATCTGTGGGCTGTGACGCACCACGCAACAACTGCATGGCCACTACTTGCTCATAAGAACAAATCCAAAACGAGCCCATGTGAAAGGTTTGAAGGAGCAAAGTTTGCAACTGGCTAAATGCTTCTCAGTCTAAAAGGCAGACAGGACAGTAGCAGTGGAGCAGATCACTGAGGCACACGCCCCGCCCCTCACCTGTCTGCAGCTGTGACAGGAGCCCCGCCCCTCACCTGTCTGCAGCTGTGACAGGAGCACACCGCCCGAGCACTGCCCTGAAACAGCTGCGCACAAAGCTATGCTGCCTGGGTCCAGACAGTTTTGATTTGAGTTTTGATGTATAGTAGCCTAATATGAAATAGTAATTGAATAAGGGCTTGTTTCTGTTTTTTATTTTCTTATTGGGAAATGGAAAAACGAAAGGCCAGCAGGTACACAGACCCCATGCCTTTCCCGATTATTTTTTTCTGTTTGCTGCACCTGTGATTTTATTTTTATTTTTTCTCTGACTTATCTTGACCCTAAGGCTGAAAATCACATTATGCATTTGGCCTCTGCTCGCTCGTTCATTTTTTACTGCCCAGTCCTGTGGCAGTGTCCCATGGTGCACATCACCTCTCCCCACTGCCAGATCGCTCTCTCTCTCTCTCTCTCGTTGGCCTGGATCCACAACACACTGTCAGTCAGATACAGATACTATGGTTTGCAATTTCATTGTAAATGAACTTCCTCAGCTCACAACCTCCCAATATGTCTAAAGCCAATATTCATTCAGTTTTTTTTAAACAAGCTAAGCTACTTATTTTTATGCACATGTATTTGTGTTAAAATAATTTGCAAGTTTTGTATGTATAGAATATAACAGGCAGCTGGTGGTGATGTTGAATTTAGGTTTCAAGGTTCAGTTCTCTTGAGGCCTAAATATTGATTTTTTTGAAACATAAAATCATTCAACAGATTTGAAAATACATGTGCCATAAAGGATGTAGTAAAACAATTTAGAAATGCTTGTCTGTGTGTGTCTCTAAAGCCCTTTACAAACAGCACCTCTGGACATCTCAGAAGGTGTTAATTAGACAAGCTGCTAGCAACACAAAGCTAACAGATAAATGAGCCGAGTCCATTGCAGTATTATCACTACGTTTACTCGGCAAACAACCAGGCGCTCCTTATGAATTTAGGAGAGGGTCCGGGTGTATGTGTGAAAAGGACTTAAGGGTCAGCCCTGTGACTAACTGGCCAGTGTGAAGGATATGCCCCATCTCAGGCCCAAAGTAGCTGGGACTGGCTCCAGAAATTGTAGCTTTATGAACACATGTTGACTAATTACAGCTGGTACTGATGAGTTTATTTCATAGCCTTAGAAATGTACTATTTACTGTGATATAGACCTCTTTGAAAGACCATGTACACTTTTCAGACTCTCTTCAGTGCAGCCCTTCATAAGTCAGCCAATCACTGGTTCAATCAGCCATACGACCTCTCCACAGTCATTACTCATGGTCTCCCAGCTCTCCTTGGCACACTTCTCATCCCCTCTGTGTGCTGGGTCAGACTGTTTTTTAACCAACAAACTGCCTCAGACTCTACAGCCTCTATCTGAAATATGTGACACTTTAAAAACTCAGAACTGGCAAAACTATTAAAATGTAGGAGGAAGTAATTACAATGTCTAATTTACCATCCAAATACTGTGTAATTGAACCGCATGAACAAAAGTATTACAGTTCCATCCTAGATCCAGACGATGATCCAAACCCACTACAAGGCAAACCTTGTAAGTGTATAATCTACAGGAGATAACTCAAAATGTAACTATTGTATTTATAATTGTACTAACTTACTATTGTTTGTGTGCAAAAACAGTAGCTGGATCGAGAGGACATGACTACTCTACTTAGATGAGAGTGTGTAAGTTTATAATCAGAGTGAACACAGACACAGTGAATACACAGACTAGTGTCAGGGTCACGCTGCTGTCCCGTACTGCTCTGTGCACTCAGAGGCAGAGGCAAACGCTGGATATTGTGCCCTTTGACCGCAGTGTTAGTTTGAAATGAAGCTAAAATATGCTATAGAACAAAAAAAAAGCTTCTATGTTGTATTAGATAAATGTTTTTATCGCTTCCCACCACTACTTTAAACAGAGTAACTTAAAATGAGCTGACTGCTTCGTAGTGACAGCAATTTAGATGCTGAAATAATTAGAATAAGTCTGTTGACGGTGTATGGGTTTTAGAAAAGCACAGGAGCACTTCATGGTTTCATCATGTGGCTGTGTAGATCTAGAACAGGCTTATTAAATAGAATGAAACTCAAACAAGCATGAATGGAAAAAAAATACTACAAGTTTTTTTTTTATTTATTTTTTTTTTATGGTGGAAACATTATAACATGGTTAAAAGCTAAAAAGGTTGATTTATCATCATCATTGACCATAGGAGAATAGGCATCTCCTCACTACGTTCAGGACATGTTTGAACCTTGAGCTCAGTGTCATCTGCCTCTGTGTCTTTAATTGACTTCCTCCTATGAACAGTACCTCTGTTCAAAGACATATAAAGGAAAGTAAATGAAAGTGTTGAACTGTTGTACAGCAAGAATTGATCCTTCACAGTCAGGTCTTTTCACATACAAGGTCAATAACAACTGCTTTGTCCTGGGATTAGCTGCATGTGGCTTTGTCCTCTGTATAGTGTCAAAGGTTTATGTTTGAACGACTTAAAAGCATTTATTTGATCAAATAAATATCTACATCTATGAAATGTACAATCTGACTTTTTGTCATTTAGGAATTATTTTTTTTGTACCTGAAACAGAGACAAGACATTTTGGGAGTTAACAGATAATCAAAGATCCTGATCAGAGGTGGAGGAAGTGTTATAAATCTGTACTTAAAAGTCTCATTAGTGAGTCACATTACTTCAAAATAAAGTGACTCAGGTAGAAGTCAATTTCTTAACTTGGAACACTTGACTTGATGCTTCCTAACCAAGTCACATTCACAAGAAAAGCCCTGACCTTGCCAAACATATTCATGACGTAAGTGTCTTTGAGTGATAAAAACCTGAGCCAGTATCTGCTTCAATGACAAGTGTCTTTATTGTCTGTTTTTTTCCGGTACAACTGACCTTGCAGCCAATACAAAGGTGCATCTACACATATTATACACCTTTACTGTTCAATAATTCTTTGAATTATTTGATTAGTTAGTTGTTAAAGTACAGTATGAGAAGATAAAACTATTCTCATGCCTTAAACATTTAAAAGCATAGGTTTGCAACAAATTAGAGAAAAAAGCTAATGAACTGGCTACATAATACTCCCTAAAGTTACTAGATCAGTTGGTAAAATCTAGTTTTGGAAGTCGCGTATTGATTTTTTCGACTTCCTGCATTTTATACCAACACTGAATTAGCATTTTTCTTTCATTATTTATTTACCACGGAAAGCTTTAAGAGGTCCAGTGTAATGTAATGTTTCTGGTGCAATTACAGTGTGCAAGGAGAGCTGACTGTATAGCTTATAGGTAGAAATTTTAACTCCTACGAACAGTGTTACGCAAAGCAGTACCTAAAGAATTATTTAATCTTTCCTCTCCATGTTAAGGTTGTTAAGTGGGTTGTGTAGCCTGCAGAGAGACACAGTTTCCTCTCATATTGATCGTTGGCTCAGAGCCGGGGCCAAGGCAAGTGTCTTGGGAGACCAGCCCTTCACAGAGGTAGAGGTTTCAGGCTGAAGGATGCTCATACTTTAACCTCACTAATTGCTGAGATGCTGTCGAGGTTCAGGAAAGAGAAAGAAGCACAGGCTTTTACTGCACAGTACTCAGCGAAACGGTATCCATGAAAAGTAGTACCAAGGAAACAGGTCATTAGACACAATGTCACTGAAAGTCCACAAAAGAAATGTCTACCAATGAACAGAGGTGGACATAACAACAATAGATAATGAATAAATAGAAGTAGCAGCAGTTGTAATAACAGTAGTAGTAGCTGCAGTAGTAGTAGTTGTAGTAAAAGTCAAATGCACTATGTAAGTAAACTTTGCTGCTTTTACATGTTTTTACAAGTAATAATTTTGTTGAGTACTTGAGTTGTTTTGTTGAGTACTAGCTTCTACTGGAGAAATATGATTATGCAGCAACCTCTGTAAATAAATTGCTATGTTCACAAATATTATCTTCAGAATACACAGCTTCAAATTGTTACTGCCAAAAGCAAACCTAAAAACAAATAAATAAATTGCAGCTAAGTAAAATTGACATTTTAAACATAAAATCTATAGCACATGTATTTCCAAGTTACAATTTAGAATAATTTTGATAGAAAATGTTGCTGTGTGCTCCTTATTAAAACAAAATGCTCCCCTTTTCTTTAGTGGTTGCACAAGTATTTGTATTGTATTGCCACTCCTGATGAAAGCTTGTCCATTTATCCAGGCTTGGGACTGGCTCAACATGTGGCTCTGGGAATCAAACCCCTGATCTACATGAAAGGTGGGGTGTCTATTTCCTTCACTAACTTGCTTCTAATCGACATGATCATAATGTTATCATGATAATTACCAGCCAATAATATAAGGCTAAATATGAAGTCATTGTATAGGGGTAAACCGTAAGAGTTAACTCAGAGGAGCTGTGGATCAAAATGTCAATTGTCAGTCCGATTTCCCAATGCAGCAAATGTTTCTTTCTTTTACTTCAGCATGACACTGAAGATTTCATGCTCACCAAGGCTTGTCCAAGTCTGCATCCTGATGAGCAGGAAGGTGCAAGGCAAGCTTCAGATTGTAAGTTATTTTAGGCTATTTTTATCTAGAATCTACTACACACCGGTGGCTGGACTACAAGTAAATATCTATGCTTTCACATAATCTCAGATTATCTCTTTGCTGCACTGAACACTGAAACTGTTTATACACTGGAGGTGTAGAAATATTGAAGCCATAGGGCATTAAGATATCATTTTTAAAAAGTTGTAAAAGTGGAGATGGGCTTTCCTTTTGGCTTTTCCTTTCTGGGATCACTGCACCAAATCACCTGCCTCCTAGCCTGCAGTGATATGGATAGTAATTTTACATAGGTTTTATGCCAGATGCCCTTCCTGACACAACCATAGAGACGTTTGCCCACTAACCCAAAGGTTGGAGGTTCCCTGCTACCGTTGTTGCTGTTGTTGTGTCCTGGCAAGACACTTCACCATACTTGCCGGTGTGAATGTGTCAGTGTGACTGTGTTTGGTGGTTGTTGTAGGCGCAGATTTGCAGCCACACTTCTGTCAGTGTGGCCCAGGGCAGCTGTGGCTACATTATAATTTTCATCTGGGCTTGGGACTACCATCCACTGGCTTGGGACTTCTATGGCTGGGATGAACTTGGCTGTAGGTAAACAGTTATAAACTTAGTTGAAAGTGCATTCTGAGTATTTTATCTCTTCATATATCTTATTGTTATTACTCTATTATGTGCAATTTCTTTATGTTATATGACAACATTTTCTAATCCATCCTCTTGCACTCAAGAGTTAGATGTTTAATAAATGCGGTTACATAACTTTTATTATTAAACTCAGATCCAGTAGAGAAAGGATGTGGACACAGGAGATAAGCAGATTAATCTAAGAGGCAATATGTTTTCTCTTCTATAATAATAATAATACATTTGTGCTTTCCAGAGGGTGAAAGGTATAGGCTCAAATCAAAATACACTAATTATTTTCATTTAAAAAAATAATACCATGTATTTCAGGACGTTGTAAAGAGTTTTAAATGGTAAAATGCAGACTAAGATGACACGTCTTGAGTTGTACCATACGGTGGATAGACAAAATATGAAGACTAAATACTGTATAAGTATGGACCCCATAAAAACAACTTCTTACTATAATGCATTTACTTTGTAACACGGTACAGTCAAAGTGATCTTAAAATGGTTTCTGTCTATATTGCCTATATTAAAAATAACAATCTCACATTCTAGTAATAATCAGATGCTGTGAGTTGGGAGAACTGCTCCTTCTTAAAATACTGAAATAACATGGATAAGATTATCTAGCAGCACTTGGACAGCAAAGAACTTGGGTGGAGTGATACTGCTTTTTTTTTTACTGATCCAATACCAAGTAAATAGCAGGCTAGTATCACTGACATCAATACCAGTACCAATACTTTGTAAAAAAAAAAAAAGTTTTGGTGGAAATGTGATTGTCATGTTTCTACTTGTTGGCTGATGTAATCTTTGGTTTGCCTCAGGGACAAATGGACAAAGGGCAAAAAAAAATTTCTTATGATGTTTGTGATAACACCCAGCCTTTTGAGTTTCTGACTTTAAGGTTGACCACCCCTTGACCCCTCCTATATCCATTGTTCCTATTATCGCCTCTTCCCTGTAAGATTTCACTGTAACTTCTCCTGTATGCAAGGCTCTGCTAGGAACTAAGTGATGCCCTCAACTCATGCTGGCTCTGTCAGTATGAGCGGGTAGACCATTCGCAGTATGCAATAAACATCAAAAGACAGTTTCCTAATTCTTCTTGTGATAGGTAAAATTCAACAGGTTTTGCAGTGAGGGTAGGTGGACAGCAGAATAATCACTATCAGAACAATAACTAATTGGTATTGATACAATTGATATTTGGATCGAACTGCCCTAAGGCATGGCCCATTGTCCCAAATGTAGACGTACAGTCTAAGTGCCCCAACCTGGACTCAGACTGAGGATCTTTTAGTTCAGGGGTAAGTGCTCTATCTGGATACAGATGGTGATCAGGATCCACACACAAAAAAGTCATCATTTGTTTAATTACTGAGCCCTTGTGGCTGTAGGTAGTATCTTTATGACATCTGGCATACCCCACCATATCTTACGACACAGAATTCTTCAAAAACTATAAATATCTTCCTTGATCCATGACTGAATTTTCTGCAAATTTCACCAACTATAATTTTTTTTAAAATTTCCAACAGATTAACAAACCAACAAAATTAACCTCTTGTAATGGGCATTTACAGTAAAGGGAGTTCATACTACTGTCAAATGCTAGAACAATTTTGTAAAGTACCCCTTACTTGAAATTAAATTGAAGCCAAAGCCACAAATATATGGAGTTATATTTGTTTCAATAAAATGAATTGATGCAAAACTAAAGTTAATTGATGCAACAATAAATGTATTGATGCAATTGCATTAATGGCAGGCTGACGTCCTGCCATGATTCGACTCGCATAAGCTCTGGCCACTACCGTTCATCAGCTAACAACAGCACATGCTGCTGGTCTCTGGTGGTTGGTCTGCACACAAAGACATCAGTGAAAACACCAACACTGCCCCCAGTGGTTGTCAGTGGAACAGGATTTCCTTTGAATCAATCCAAAGCTGTTTCAAAATGCCTCAAAATGTCTCAAAATGATCCGCAAGCGCATAAGTGATGAATTTGTGCATTGGAAGGGCTGAATGCGCACATAGGGCAATCCACAAATGCATAATCAACTATTTACACACAAAATGCAGATTTAGGAATGAAAAACACAAATCATTTTGAAATAATTTTAACAGATATATTTGCAAATTACAATATAGCTGCATACCCCCAGTGGTTGTCATTGGAACAGGATTTCTTTTGTGGATAAATCTTACTCTCAAAATGTGGGACAAATGTCTCAAAAAGATCCAAATGCGCAGAGGTGATGAGTGCACAAATGGAGCGATTGCAGATTGGACTATTCACATGCAAAAGTTCAGATTTTATAAATAACAAACATGACTGATTTGTGAAATAATTGCAACTAATATATTTGCAAATTTGAATTTATTTGCAAAAATCGCTGCATGCAAGTCAAAAATTTGAGATTTTGAATAAATCATTCTAGTTGCATCAATACATGTATTGTTGTTTTGCATCAATTCATTTTATTGAAACAAATATAGCTCCATGCAAATACAGCCGCCCTAGCTCTGACACACTGTCATTTGAGAGGAGCAGAGGTTCATGCAGTAACTGCCTGCTGAGGGGAAATGCGTGTGATAGCGTCTTATATATCTTCCTTCTCAACAAAGCCCCATAACTCATTCAACACTTCAAACATGCATACAAACACTCTCATGTTTACTGCAGTTGAATTCTGGCAGGCAGACGCAGCTCGGTGGCTAATTATTGTGGCTGCACCAGTCGAGATCGAAAAAAGACACGCTTATAGGCTGCAGCGAGCCACCTTTTCACAGGTACTCCATTTAATTACACCACTGCTTTCAGTATAAATCATCAAATATCACTTCCTCAACCCCCCGTTCACAGTATGCGGCTGTCATATGTGCTGTTGGTGCTTTTCCAACACGTGTATAGGTTATCAAATGTGTCTGCCTCTTCAGTTTGATTGTGTCTGATTGAAGTGTCACATAAGGAGGATCCAGTAGTGGGTGTACTTTGTGGAGGCGATGACCTTTATTGCCAATAACATGCGTGATATCTCCCACAGAAAGGATTGTGGAGGCTTAATCAACACGTAAGAGGTTTAAACTGCTCTGGAGTATTAGGTGCAATAAGCCTTGACTCCACTTTGACTTATGCACTGGCTAAAAATGGGCCGGCCAAATACACCACACACGTCAAAGTGCGGACCGGGGGCCAGTTAGAGCATTGTTTGTTATTTGAAATGGCCCTTAGCTTCCATCATATGATTGTTTATGAATTATATAAGACTATGCTGGGCTTGTGAGTATTTATGATAGTGCTTTTTACTCCAAACTGTAGGGGGAGCTTTATAGGGAAAAATAAGGCAAAAAGAGCAAATAAACGAGCAGAGTTACACTTTAATAAGTACTCTACTGGTGCCATAAAGAAACAGGTGAAGAGACCAGCAGAGGGCAGCAGAGTGCATAACTGAGATGGATTTTAGAACACAAATAAAGAAAAAGACCTTTTCATTTATTTAAAACTTTTGTATGATTTTGTATGTTGATTGGTCAGTACTTATTGGAGTGGGTGGGGTTTTGTAGGATAGGTGTTTTGAGACCTCAGAACAGCCATGCCAGAGAATAGAGGATTATTCAAATAGGCGTGAATAAAGCAAAACATAACTCCAGGTATGTTTTCTGATTAGGGAACAATGCTATGACATGGCAGAAGACTCAGAAAAGTCTATTTTGCATATAGCCCCTTTAAACCTTCAAAAAAAAAAACAATTGCCTCTGACTGTGTGATTATTAGTAGTCATCAGGTCATTATCTATATTAAATATGAATTTAAGAAACAAACTGAACCTGAGCTACCTTCTTTCTTCTCAAATAATAATTATGAAAAGCTGTTTTATTTAAATGGGTGTTTGGTTGCTAGTGCATTGCTATTTAAAGAGGCTATATTATGCAAAATCAACTTTTCTGAGCTTTAAAAAATTGTGTTTTACTTTTTACCATTGCTTTTCAACTAATGGTTATACTTCTAACGACTTGAAAAACTTGCGTCATGTTTTAAGGGTTTCATCAAGGTCTTTCTGGTTTTACAATTTTTGAACTAACCTTGGACACTCAGTTGTCATCATTTTAGCTTGAAAGGTTTTGCAGCTGCAGTTAGAAGCACTGGATTTAAAAAGTAAACCACAAAAACACTTTTCACAAATCTCTTTTTACACTAGAACACACACACACTCACAAGAACATTACAACTACAATGTTATTAAGAGGCAGGTGACTAGATGAATTTCTTACTTGGCTCTATGATTTAGTTATTGTTTACAGTTTTGCTTGGTTTGTTTGTTGGTTAGATAATCAAAGAGTAATTGTCAGATTTTAAAAGGTCAGCAAAATACTAAGGGAGAAATTATACATTTTTGTGTGGATCTTGGAAACCATCTGGATCCAGGAATGTTTTACAGGATTCTGCACAACTAAGGCAAAAGATACTAAGTCCTTCTACAAGAGGTCAGAAAAGAAACAAGTGATTAGCTTTAGTGGATTATGTGCCATTGTAAGAGATAAGGGCTTTTCTGGCTCAATGGACAGAGCATTTACCCCTCAACTTGCAGATCACTGATTTGAGTTCGGGTCCAGGCTCTATATCTTTACCATTGCAAGATAGTAGAAATTCCTTGGCAAGTGCTTCTTTTAAGGAGAGAACTTGGCAACATGTTTGTCAAGTTTAGTTTGGTAGTGGCTAGTTAAAAATGGGCTGGGGTCCTTTAGTTTTCTTTTTTCCTTTCAGGTTTTTTGATGCTAGATACCTAAATTAATTGGTGTTTTGTTTTTGTTTTCGGTTTCTCCGCGGCAGTGTTTGCTATACTGAATGATGTCTCTCTCTGATAATACGTGAAATCTACTTTTTAATGATAACTTCAGAATAGACCTTTCTGGCCTTTCCAATCTTTTCTTTATCTGCAAAGGTTTCTAACTCCACCAACTTTCCCCTTGTAAGAGTGAGATAGGGCAGTTATGTTTGGCTTCCTCTCCCCTGATGTTAATACATGTGCTGGAGCCATTAAAATATGCCCGAGCCCCTGACTGATAACTGAGTCTACAAGCCAAACCATGCTATTGATCGACCGCTGACAGTAAACACATGCTGAGTCAGTGGTCTGTCCAAACTGTGCCATTGTGCTTCACACACACAGAGTTGCTCTACTGACAATAAAATGAACTGGAAGCACTTGGAGAGACAGTCTGCAATGACACTGGTCCAATCACACAATTTTAAACATATGCGGCCAGATTTTCCGCATCTTAGCGCAGGAGGTGGACCAGACAGTGGCACAGAAAGGGGTGTTATCGCAATCCCTGCTCTTTAGACTTGGCGCAAAACTTAGTCTAAAGAGGTTGGACGTGAGCTGAGCTTGGGCTGAAGAGGCTGAACTTGAACTGCCGCAAATCTAAGCTGGACGACAGCTGTGCATTTGGGAAAAGGTTGGATTTGAGTGTGTTTCAAGCAATTAACAAATCAGAGAGGAGGCGCTACTTTTAAAAGTGTGCGCAACCCAAGTCCTGTGATCATGTCCTTACCGGAAAAAGAAGTGCCTGGCTCTCAGAGGAGGAAACGATGATCCTGGCTGAGCTGATGAGCGTCTTCACTGGAGTTCTGCTCCAAGCCGCATAACTCTGTGCCCGGCTGTGCTCAGGACAGTGCCTGCTTCGTCCTGGCCTGACCATGGCGGTCCTCAGCGTGCGCAAGGTGTTCGCTCCCAGCTTCGCTTCCTCCTCTTCCCGCTGCCTCTTGCCGCTGGCTTAGGCTCTGTTAGGGCACCAGGTGCAGCTGACATTCAAGTGAACAGTTTACAGTAGCCTATACAGTTTACATATTTTTTTTTAGTCTTGCATTTCACCATTTCAGACAGTGGCGACAGAGGAGGAAAGAGCACGTCTGATGGTAGTGGGTGTCACCAATGACTGTTGGAGTCATGACTTCAGGTTGAAAACCAAACAAACCAGGCCGAGGTTTGGGCCAGGCTGCAACACTGAGCCATGCATTCTAACGCAGAGAGCATGCCTTTCCAGTTACAGGAGAGTGAGTGCTCGTGTGAATAACAGCGCATGGCCAATGAGCACTGTTTAAGAACAAGCCCGTGGAGTGGACACATTTACCTGAGCTGTGAGAGGCAGCGAGAGGAACTGGTTACTACAGGCTCAAATATGTAGAGCCATGTCAAAGTGCAGTACAGCAATAAAGCCCCCAAAGAGTTTCTGCTGTGTACCCAAATGCTTCAGTAAACAAAAAGTGAAAGGAGCAAAAGGGTTAACTACAGTGGACGAACGTCTTCTGTCCTGGATCTCCCGTGTCCCCCCAGGGTTAAGTGACCAAAGCAGGGAAGGTTACCACACGTATTTAACTATAGCAGGCAGCACATAAGCTGCCAATCAAACAACTATGGATCATTTGTAGAAACGTCAGTTAAAACGTGAACGGGCTCAGGTCATGCTGGAGTCTCTGGGCCCGATCTAAACTCTAAAGCACAGGTGTCAAACTCTGGCCCGCGGGCCAAATGTGGCCCGCAGGATAATTTCTTTTGGCCCGCGAGATCATTTCCATTTTATATTAATAATGGCCCGCCGATATATTGTGCTCGATCTGTTTGAACTACATCTCCCATAATGCACTGCAGAAGCTGCGCGCCGGCACTGCCCCTCCCCCGCTGTTTTAGCGAGCGGCATTTAACGAGCCGCAGGAGCAGAGAGTGAAGGATTCTCCGACAGGACATTTAACTTTCCACAAAAGAAATGGGCAAAGAGGGGTCAGTGAGAGCAGGAGCTTCTTAAACAGGTGGGACTCTCTGTAAACGCTCTACACTTTGTTTGTTGAGCTCATGTAGCAGTAATAAAACCACGCTCCAACCGCACATCATTGTGAGAACATCTCCTTTACAAACCGTACGTCTTTAAAAACAGCACTGCCCTCCGTCGCTCTTTTTCCTTTCTCTCTGTCGCTAATTGTGCTCTAATGCACTCATTAACACACAGCGAGCTAAACCTGCCCAGAAACAGGTATAATCCTGCTCACACTGTGTCCTGCAGAGGACAGAGAGGTGGACAGTAGTTTGCTCAATAAATGTTAAATAAGCCTATAATACATGTTTGTGTGTAGGAGCTGACTCAGCTTAAAGTTGTGCTGGGCTTACATAAGGGGCATGGCATGCACCTAAATATTTATCTGCTGGTAGTACCCACTGTCACAGTAAAACAGAGTGGACCTGATGAAAACACCTGTCTTATATGAGGAGTTGGGTAACTGTGGCAGTAAATAATAATAAATAAGCCAGTGTTAGTCAGTAGTCTGTGGCCTTGTTGTTGTTATTTGTTGAGTTCCAAGTTCTGATTTAAAACAAAACTACAAAGCCCGTTAAAACCACAAATCTACACCTGTAGTTCTGTGAGGAAGTATTATTCTATGTTAAAAAGCCTATTGTAGCCTAACTGAGAACAAAAATACAGTAGGCTGGCTTTATTATTTATACAATTCTCTTATTCGGCCCACGACCAAGACTGGTTTTCTAATTTTGGCCCCAGCTCCGATTGAGTTTGACACCCCTGCTCTAAAGAGTAGACAGGACAGTAATGGACCTCTGACGAAGCGCACCCTCACCTGTCTGCGGCTTTGATATAGGGAGCACTGTCCTTAAGTACAATGAGCTCCAGGGCACAGAGCAGATTTAATTTAAATGAAAGATGATTTCTCTTACGCGCAGCATTCGAGGATGCAGAGGTAAGATTGGCTCACTGTGTAGAGGGATCTGTGGGCTGTAGTGCACCGTGCACTAACTTCACCACGTGCAACAACTGCTGATCCACTAGGCCTACTTGCTCGTAAGCTAATCTAAAACCAGCCCCTATGCAATGTGTGCAACGGCTAAATGCTGCCCAGAAGGGATGTAACAATTCTTCGTAAATCGGCTAAAAATTGATGCATAAGAGAGAACTTTTGAATCGGTGTGGAAAAAAATTAATCGCGATGTCCCTTTAAACAGCGTGCAGGCCACCAAAGTATAATGGTGCGTAATATGGCTCGCATATGAGAGGCCGAGTGGGGTGTAACACAATAAAATCTGCAAAAACACAAGCAAAATGTGAAAATACGCAATAAAAACCACACACTTACTCAGGGGATGGCGGGACAGACACATCTATCTAGTCAGATACACAGTTTAAATGCTACAATTACACAATAAAAAGGAGTGTGTATGGGCACATCATATCTGCCCATACACAATAAAAATGGGCAAACGCACATCATATCTGCCCATACACAGAACAAAAGCACATGTAAGTAGCACACTGGAAACATACACATCAAAGCACAGTTGAAAGTCTGTACACCTACCCTCAACACTTCACAAATGCACTTAGCTCCTATTTACATATTGAAACAACACGCACAAAAACACAACGTTAAAAGTTCAACTGCAGCGTTGTTTAGAGCGCAGGGTGCATTCTCAGAAAGTGGGTGTGTGCAGAGAGTTTTGTTGTGACCGGAAGTTGGCTATTGCAGCCGGAAGGCACCTGGAATTAGTCGTAAATTAAACAGAAAATGCGGCCTGTCACCACTTGTCTTTTACATACCTGCCACCAACGTAAGTATTTAAAACATTGTGTTTTGTTGGCAAAGCTATAGGCTAATTAATCAATCAAAATAAATAAAACTGTAACTTTATTGTGAAAATCGAAAAGAAATGGTATCTTTCTGTAAGTTTAGTTTTAGATCTTGCCACCACTCGAATTTGGTTTTATATATGTATAGGCTAAATATATGGTGTGTATGTATTAGAGCTTCACAGAACCGGGTCCCGTCAGCAGCTGTGCTCTCTTTCTCTCTCTGCGACACCAGCCAGGGGCAGGGATGAGTTTGTAAACAGCAGCATGCAAGACAGAGGAAAAGTACAGAGACCCAGTGGTCTTGACAGAGCAGACTTTTAGCTTCCTAACAGTGTTTGTTTCATGTAGATCGGCTCAGGACTCACTGAGATACAAACCACTAAAATCTACAACGTTAATGTAAAATTAAATATATAGCCTATTAAATATACACACGGCTAATTAATGCTATCGGTGGCAACACGCGGTGTTTTCAGATCGTATCAATGATGTTTTACTTGAAAAATGACCGAAAATGAGTTATTAACTTTTTTGATAGTCATAAAGGAGAGAGAAGTGAGCAGCAGCAGCAGCAGCAGGGGGAAAGCAGAAGAGGCAGGAGGGGAGAATTTGGAATTTAAAAAAATAAGTCCAGCTAAAGGTAAAAAAGGTGAAAATATAGGCCTGTATCTGTTGTAGTGGTCTTTGTCTGCAAAATAATGATTTTTATTATTATTATTTGGGTGTCAAACATGTGCTATATACACTATAGGCAACCAATTCAAAACTGCAGATATTGGCTGAATTGTAAAAGACTGCAATTAATCACGATTAATATAATTAATTAATAATATATATGTGTATATATGTGGATATTTAATGGTAATATACACGAGCTGTTACTTTGACTTTGCAGAGACCGCTTGGATTAGGTGACGGCCCCTGCTGTCAACGGTGGGAAACAGGAAAAAAAAAAGGATTTTTAGTCTCATGTTGCTCATAGACGTATTAACAAATAAATTGACTGTCTGCTTCATCATAACAGCGGTTTAAGCGCTGAAATGATTAGTACGAGTCTGGTGACAGTGTATGGGCTTTAGAAACTCGCAGGAGCAGTTCTTGGTCTCACGTGTCTATGTAGAGCTGTGAGACCAAGCATTTTCCAGCTCTTGAGAAGGGACGAGCTGAGCAAACAGGATTACTCAAACAAGCCTGAATGGAACAAAATACTACTGTGGAATCAACATTATTAAAAGCTCAAATATTGATTTAGCAGAATAGGGGACCTTCACAGCATTCCCCTGACCATATCTGTGGTGGTAATGCACCTAAAGTTGGTTTATCAAGAGGCTTACACTGGCTGTAGTCGACCTAGATCATCTTTACTAATGGGTTAAAACAAAGGGAGGAGTGTATTTTCCTTTTTTGATAATGTTGTTGACTGTGTGTACTCTGTCGGGTTGAAGTGCTCCTCCAAGCCTGAAACAAATGGTGGGGAGCCACTCAGAGGCTCTAAACATCATGAGGAGACTTCTTGACTCTCCAGACCTCTTGGCATGCATTTCAAGACCAGAGCTCCCTGTTAATGACCCTAACACAGCCCCTGCCAACCACGAAAATAATGAAATTAGTACTTTGTTTCGACCAAGCCAAAATATACCTAAAACACCCATGCCACAGATGCCGCTATTTCATCCCAATCGCTTCAGCAGCTGGGGTGGTCAAAAGGCAAAAAAAAGTTGGTAACACATTAATTTTGATTCTCACTGTATAGTTCCAACCATGTCAGCTTTTATTTATTTTTTTGCTTTCAGGCAGAAACCACCATACCACAAAGACAACATACTTCTCTCCAGCCCCAGGGACAAAATGGTCCCAAAACGACATGTTAGAGCACAGCTTCATGGAAGAGGCCATATCTTAAGTGCCCTCCACTTGGATAAAACCTGGGACCAGGAGACATTTCTTCATAAGCGTCATGGTGCTTTTCAGGAAAAAATCCCTCTTGGAGCAAGGTGCAGTATGTTGTATTAATAAATAGATAGCTGTGTAGGTTCTCAGTCATCCAAGAGAATTTAAAAAGGGTTAAACAAGATTGTCATCTGGACAAGGTTTGTTTTTAGAAGACATTTGATCCTTTATCCCAAGTCCTCCATTTCACAAACATCTCATCAGCTTTGACCACTCTGTGGTGAAATCTGGTGCTAAAGTGCCAAAATGCAGATGTCTTAGTATAGTTTATGGTTAATATCTCTCAAATAATGAGCCTATTTACACAAAATCAATATTGGTGCAAAGTTCAAAGTCTTCTCTGTCAGGTGAAGTATTTTCACTATAGCATTAAAATCCCACAGGTGTGATTGTTATCAGTAGACAGAGTGTTAAGATTGGCAAGATTAATATAGCATTTGTGGACCCAATCAAAAAATTATCAGGTTCAATATTTGTAATATGTGTACTATTATCTGAGCTTTTCACATCATTTGAATGGAGAAAGTAAAAACAACATATGATGAACAATTTGAATTCAAGAGTTAACTTTTGGCATGCTTTTTTATTTATAACATGTTACCACAAGTCACTTGAAGGTTAATTAGAAGTTGGTAAACTTCAACTACCAGCAAATTATTCTTCTCCAATGTTTTTAATGTTTTTTTTTTTTCTTAAATCTATTTGATAATTTATCTGAGGCGGTTATAATTGCATTTTATGTTTCATAAAATGTGTACCTTTTGGGTTATCATCTCATTCTATTAATCTCTGTAATTGCAATGTTTTATTGTAGAACACCAGACTCTTGTTAAGAGCTTTTGGACTTTGAAGCCACAGGCTGGTGGTGTTACTTTGTACTGTATGATTTTGAGTTCAGATGTTAATTGTTGCAGTGTATTGTGTAATTGCTGTTGTATGAATGTTAATGAGTGTCACTTGAAGGGTCATTACAGCTCTGTTATGAGTGCAGATCCAAAGTTATAAACTTCTGTATTGTTTAAATGGTGATGTTTTATTTTTTTCTGAACAAGGGCGTTCATTACAGCTCAAGCCATGCATCTTCTATTTTCAAGAAAACTGACAAGTGTCACAAATAAGGTGATTCCATGGTTGCCATCCTCTGCCAGCGGAGCAATGAAATTGTTGATTTCCTCCAATGTGGTGTCATTTACACTAAAGTTGTTGTTAGGGATTGTTGGTTAGTTCAATTTCAGGCAAGGAACCACTGTTATTAGTCAGTTCACCAGTGTCGCAAACTCTACTTTCAGTTGTGCTGTCCTGCACACTGTGGGTTATCATGCATCTGTGCCAAAACTGTAAAGGTGTCATGTAGCCTGCAGTAGACAGTGGTTCCACTGGTTTCTAAATTCTCTCACAGCCCTTTGGATCCGAGGCAAGTAAAAGAAGTGCAAACAAAACATGTGTAACTCAGAAAGGGCATCAAGTATACATTCATTCTGCATAAAAGTAAATAAACTTAAATAAATAAACCCGTTAGGGGTCACGGGTGACTGGAGCCTATCCCAGTAACTTGGGCCGTAGGCAGGGTACACCCTGGACAGGAGCCAGCTTGTTGCAGGGCTGACACAGAGACGAACCATTGACTCGTCTTTGGATGGCGGGAGGAAGCCAGAGTACCCAGAAAGAACCCACGGTAACATGGGGAGACTCCATCCAGTGAGTTCATGTGATGGTGTGTTGGTCAACCTGGGGCTCAAACCCACAATCTCATTGCTGGGAGGCAAGAACACTAACCGCTCTGCCACCGTGCAGCCCTTGGAATGAAACAACATGGTTTAACTTGGCCCAAAGCCTTTCAATTCAATTTCAATTCAAAGTCCTCGATGTCTGAGCATGTATCGAGCCACTTCTGTGTTCTCCATACCTCGATCGCATCTGACTCTTGTGCGTAATCCAAAATTTTGTACCCCCTCCTGAAATAGTGTCAGTACGCTTGAAGCTCTGTTGTTGGTGAGGCATTGTAAATAAATGATTGTCCGACTGTATCCGTCCACACAGCCATGGTACACCATACTCTAGCTGATCAATTTATGATTTCCGTCGATATGACTGTAAGAACAGAAAAACAGAACATATTGCAATTAGAGAAGTCTTTATGCCTCTATTGCTTAATTAGATTCAATTACATGTTTTGTAATGTGCCAGAGTGTGTTTGTTGGTTTGTTGTGGGTAAAATTGGGGGGAAAGAATGGTATAACAAAGAATTATTTACATTTTGGTGCTGATCCAAAACGGTTAAAGGCCGTGTAGCGTGTTGAATAACTTAACAACTAATGCCTGGATTTGGATCAAATTAGGGGGAATGGTGTACAATGAGAAAAACTGATTAAATTTGGATGATCATCTGAAAGGGTTAAAAGTGTATGACTTTGGGAAGCTAGCTCTCTGAGGGCTTCTATTTTATTTATTAGTCTACATCTACAACAGTTAAAAAACAATCAACTGAAGCTTAAAATCTTACCATAAATCATTAGGTCCATTTACATGGTAGATTCTGCGACGGATGGTTTGGCTGCGACGAAAACATCGCCCAGCTGGATCCATTTGCTTGAGAACTTGACGGAACCTCCATTGTTGGATGCATATTTCTCTAGAACAGGGGTGTCAAAGATGCAGCCCGCGGGCCTGATCCGGCCCGCCAAAAGATTTAATCTGGCCCACGGCTCACTTTTAATAAAAATATAAATTTACATTTTTTATTTTTCTTCGCAACGCGATGCATCCGCGACGCAGCACTTAGCTTTGCCGTGCCTCCTGCCACCAAAACACAGAGCGGGCGCTAACAGGCTTGGCTTTTTTGAACGCAGGTAACAGGCGCCGAGTTGTTTGTGATACCCTCTTCAGAATGGCTCTGTCTAAGAAGAGAAAAGTGGACATTGAGTGTCGGACATTTCAAGAAAAGTGGACTGATTCCTATTTATTCACAGAGGTGAACGGCAAACCAGTGTGCTTGGAATGCTTGCAGCAAGTAGCGGTGCTGAAGGAATATAATCTTAAGCGTCACTACGAGACTTGTCATTATGAGAAATACAACAACTTGAACAGAGAATTGAGAAGAAAGAAGATAAATGAATTGCTCCTGGGCCTGAAGAAACAGCAGTCTATTTTCTCACAGAGCTGAGAGATTAGTGATGCCGGCATGAAAGCAAGCTACATGATTGTTAGCAAAATAGCCGTATCATCGAAGCTGTACTGTGAGGGCGAGTTTGTTAAAAGTTGCATGCTAAAGGCTACTGAAATTGTGTGTCCTGAGAAACGACAGACTTTTGCCAACATCAGTCTGTCCAGGAATTGCGTGGCAGAGAGGATTTCAGAAATAGCAACAGATTTGGACAGTCAATTAAGATGCAAAGTGGGGTCGTTTGTGGCATTTTCTGTTGCTATTGATGAGAGCACGGATGTGACAGACGTCAGCCAGCTAGCCATATTCATCCGTGGCGTAGATGAGACTTTGACTATTACAGAGGAGTTTTTGGAGTTGGTGCCGATGTTAGATACTACAACAGCTGAGGACATTTTCTGCGCTGTAGTCAGTGCGCTGGATAGAGTCGGTGTGGACTGGTCTCGTGCTGTCAGCCTGGCAACCGATGGCGCGCCCTCAATGCTTGGAAAAAAGTCAGGTGTTGTGACAAAGTTCAGAGAGAAAGTTCAAAGCGCAAATGGAGGAGATGTTTTTTGGACATTTCACTGCATATTACACCAAGAGGCATTGTGCTGCAAGTCTTTAAAAATGGATCACATTATGGATGTTGTCCGGACTGTTTCATCAGAGCCAGGGGCCTGAATCATTGCCAATTTGACTGCTTCCTCAGTGACAATAACATCACCCACGGACTTCCTTACCACACTGAAGTAAGATGGTTAAGTCGAGGTGCATAGAGTGAGTAGAGGTTTTTTGAGCTACGTGAAGAAATTGGGCAGTTCATGACAAGAAAAGGGAAACCTGTGATGGAATTACAGTGTGAACAATGGGTACAAGATTTTGCATTTATGGTTGTTATTACAGAGCACTTGAATAATCTGAACAAAATTTTGCAAGGGCGCAAAAAAATTGTCACACAGTATTATGATCACATTTGTGCATTCAAAGTGAAGCTCACGCTATGGGAGACGCAACTGTCAAATAGTGACCCTGCTCACTTTACTTGTCTGAGACGTGTGTGAAGCAAACCTTACTGCTGACATGAGTCCTTATAAAAACAAGATTGCTGGATTGCTGAGGGAGTTTGGGAGACGATTTTAGGTCTTTGGCAATCTTGAGACAGAACTGGCAGTTTTTCGTAATCCATTCACAGTCAAAAGTTCTGATGTACCCACTGACATGCAGCTTGAAATTATAGATTTGCAGGGTGATTCAACATTGAAGGACAAATTTTCTTCTACGGACTTGGACACATTTTATAAGTGTCTTCTGCCAGGGTACCCTAAATTAACAGCGCTAGCTGCAAAAATGCTGTGCATGTTTGGTACTACCTACCTTTGTGAGCAGGTTTTCTCTGTAATGAACCTTAATGAAACTAAGCTTCGCTCAAAACTAACACACAAGCACTTACATTACATACTGAAAGTGGCAGCTACTCAGGACATGGAACCTGATATTGAAGCACTTGTACAGGCGAAAAGATGCCAAGTTTCTGGAGCAAAATCAAAGCAGGAATAAATACTGCTAAATCCCAGTTGAAAAGTTATGTTCACAATTAATAAACAATGTTAGAAAAACAACTGACTTCTACTTTTAAAATACGTTTCGACTTTTAGTAAGATTTATTGTCCAAGAGTTTGGTTGGGAAGAATATTGTATATTATATTTTATTTTTTTTATTATTTATTTATATTTCCACTGTGTATGTTTTTTATATACATTTGATTACACATGCAAGGACTTTGACTGTGCTATGTTCATATTTTGAAAAAGAAATCTGCTGCTGCCTGTTCATTATTTTTGTTGTGAGTTTATTCTTTAACTGAGCAGAAAGGAGTTCACGTTCAAGAACTTGGGTAGTTCATAATGTATTTTATTGAATAATAATTATTCAGTGGCTTTTTGAATAAAAAAGACTATATATTGCACTTTTCTCTGCATATTTTTTAACTTCCTGCTATTTTTGCATATTTATGCGGTGCATTTTCTGGTCCGGCCCCCTGGAGTCCAAAAAAAATCTCATGCGGCCCCCCACCCAAAATAAGTTTGACACCCCTGCTCCAGAACGAAGACTGCCTCGGACATACGTTACCCCAGCATTTGGTGTATTGGCTAAAATCTGACCAACAATACATACCAAAATCTCATTTGATAAAGCCGTGTAATTTAGTGCTGGGATGTTCAGATGTTGTCTGTGGCTATATAACATCCGTCGATCAATCCCAAACATAGAAGAAATTGCTTGCCAATTAAATCCCAAATCCACAAAATAGTTGAGCTGATTTTGCAGTCATGTGGTACTGCGGGTGTCCGGGTGTGCCACTTCGAGATGTTGGCACAACTAGGCATGCTTGGCCTTCACTTTGTTGTTGTTGCAAGATGTGGGTTAATTGCTGGTGTAATGAGTACAAAAGAGCCAAGCACTCACTTGATTCAGGGCTATCCTGTCGACGAACTGTACAAATCATAGAATTAATTGTACCCATATGACGCCAGAGCTCAGACAAGTATCTGACAGTTGGGTTCTCTTCCGGCTTCCGGCCGGCCTTCCGGCTGAAATAGCCAACTTCCGGTCACAACAAAACTCTCCGCACACACCCACTTTCTGAGAACGCGCGCTGCGCTCTAAACAACGCTGCAGTTGAACTTTTAACGTTGTGTTTTTGTGCGGGTTGTTTCAATATGTAAATAGGAGCTAAGTGCGTTTGTGAAGTGTTGAGGGTAGGTGTACAGACTTTCAACTGTGCATGTGGCTTTGATGTGTATGTTTCCAGTGTGCTAATTACGTGTGCTTTTGTTCTGTGTATGGGCAGATATGATGTGCATTTGCCCATTTTTATTGTGTATGGGCAGATATGATGTGCCCATACACACTCCTTTTTATTGTGTAATTGTAGCATTTAAACTGTGTATCTGACTAGATAGATGTGTCTGTCCCGCCATCCCCTGAGTAAGTGTGTGGTTTTCATTGCGTATTTTCACATTTTGCTTGTGTTTTTGCAGATTTTATTGTGTTACACCCTACTCGGCCTCTCATGCTCGCATATTTGGCGATCATTACCTGACCATTTTTTAGAAGAAAAGCATGAATTTATATCAAGTTTTCATTTACAGGACTCGTAAAATCATTAGCAGCACGAGACTGCACAAGAGCTTAAACACTTGGAGCGGCTCGGAGGAGCGCCCCCTCACCTCTGTCTCTTACAGACGGAGGAGCGCACTCACGGCTCCCTCATTCACAAGGGAACAACAACAAGTCCAGGGCGGACGGCAAGAGAGGCACATCTGAAGATATTATTTAGCCTGCGCATACCTGTTTGCTCCGTTTGCCATCGTTCAGAAAGTGGCTTGTTGTTAGCAGCAAGCTAATGGAAAGCTAAGTGGCTAACAACAGCCTAAAGTTTATCTGAAGTTTCAGTGGCCCCTCCCCCGGAGCATTTCCATGGAGATCAGAGTTTTTCCTGAGGATGTGACTTTCCTCACTGATATTTGTATAAGACTTGACTTATATCAGGCACATTATAAATTACTGAGGCATAGATTCATTATAAGCTACTCCTCTATGCATTGCTTGCTACTTCAGTGTATCTGTTTTAGGAGGAGAGTAGAAAGATGTTAATAAAGGTAGCTAGCAAATTATTTTATATATTTTTGTTATTTTTGCAGGTCATTGTTTTAATATCTACTTTTTAAATTAAATTTCTGTTAATAAGAAATGTACAGCAATTTAGGTTTGATAAGGAGACACATATAGGCTATGTAAAAAAAAATCCTTTTGGTCATAATTATACTGCAGGCTTATCAGAGTACAGTATCCAGGATTTGTAACTAAGCCAGTGATTGCAGTGTAATGATCTAAAACACCTGCGGGACAAAAGACACAACTGGCAACCCAATAATCTGTCAGGTCAGTCTCAGTCTTGACCTCCTGATTATAACTCTTCACTGCGTACAGGACACTGAGGCACGGTAACCTTTCAGACGTCTTCAGAAAGTGCCACTGAAAAGCAGACATCGGGAAGGGCCACGCTGTAAGGCATCTGGTTTTAGGAAGCGCCCTGAACACATTGTCAACATTTTTTCACGTGACTTCAAGATTGGTGATGGTTTTTTGACAGTGGTGGTTTGTTAGTGGAACAATTATTTTACTCTATTTGCAGGATAACTCAAAAATAAACGGTGGGATATGTGTAGAATTTCCAGGGAAGGTCAATAATGGGCCAAGGGATAAATAATAATAATAGGGTGGATTTGGAAATACCATTTCAATGCCTGATTTCAGGACAATAGAGTCAAAAACTCCAACCACATAAGTTTAGCACAAAACAAATTAGTTTTAGTTTTACCATCAGTGGATAGACCTGACCTTGAAGAGGTTTAATTCCAGCTCTGTGCTCGAGTGTAATATGTACAAACTGTGAAAATTAGGTAAATCACTTTCGCTTTACACTCCCTTAGCGTGTCATTAGCATAATTTGCCTTTTCTCACACACTGATTAGTGTAAAACATCACAAGAAAGACGTCATGTCACTGACCAGATCAAAAGTGCTTCAAAGCAAAAACAGTTTAGCTCATCATCTCATCTGTGTCATCAATAGAAAGCGGTTGTGCATCACTTTTCCACACGCCTACCAGCAGCGAACACAGCATTTCAGACCCAACATTGTCTTGCTTTTGATTCATGAGAAGATTAGAGAACCGATGGATTAACGGGAGGCGTTACATCAAACTAACATTTTGATGTGTTATTTTTCTTTGATGACCTCAGCTAATGAGTGAATAATCAGGCATGGGTATAGAGTTATATAACATAGAGTCACACATAATGCAAACAAGCATGATCAGTACACACAAATGCAGGGACTTGTATGTAAAATGTATGGCTTTTTTTTTTTTCTTCCTATAGATCTCTTTGAACTTATAGACTTTGATGGATTCCTCACAGGACACACTGAAGAGGAAAGATGGCAATAAAGGTCAAGTAAAAACCAGGAAGAAGAAAGTGTTGGTATTGGTAAGTCTGCTTTACCTTAAATGAGACTTTGTTCATGTGTTTTTAAATGTAAATCAAATAAATTTATATAATTTTTATTCTATTTTTTTTTTTCAAACATGAAATGTAAATCAAATAAATTTATATAATTTTTATTCTATTTTTTTTTTTTTTTTTTTCAAACATGAGGTGCCTGTACCCCTCCTTGAACCGCCACCTTACCGTGGTGGAGGGGTTTGAGTGCCCGAATGATCCTAGGAGCTATGTTGTCGGGGGCTTAATGCTCCTGGTAGGGTCTCCCATGGCAAACAGGTCCTCGGTGATGGGCCAGACTAAGAGCGGTTCATAAACCCTTATGATGACAAAGAAAACGAGGCCAGTTACGTCGCCCGGTATGGCGCAGCCGGGGCCCCACCCTGGAGCCAGGCCTGGGGTTGGGGCTCGATTGCGAGCGCCTGGTGGCCGGGTCTCTCCCCACGGGACCCGGCCGGGCCCAGCCCGAAAGGACGACGTGGGGCCATCCTCCTGTGGACCCACCACCCGCAGGAGGAACCGTAGGGGGCCGGTGCAAGCAGGATCGGGCAGTGGTCGAAGGCGGGGGCCTCGGCGTCCCGATCCCTGGACACAGAAACTGGCTCTGGGGACATGGAATGTCACCTCACTGGGGGGGAAGGAGCCTGAGCTGGTGCGGGAGGTTGAGCGTTACCGACTAGAGATAGTCGGGCTCACCTCCACGCACAGTTTGGGCTCTGGAACCCAACTCCTTGAGAGGGGCTGGACTCTCTTCTACTCTGGCGTTGCCCGCGGTGAGAGGCGGCGGGCTGGTGTGGGTTTGCTCATAGCTCCCCAGCTCAGCCGCCATGTGTTGGAGTTTTCCCCGTTGAATGAGAGGGTCATGTCCCTGCGCCTTCGGGTTGGGGACAGGTCTCTCACTGTTGTTTCGGCCTATGGGCCGAACAGCAGTGTAGAGTACTCGGCCTTCTTGGAGTCCCTGGGAGGGGTGCTGGAAAGTGCTCCAACTGGGGACTCCGTCATTCTGCTGGGAGACTTCAACGCTCACGTGGGCAGCGACAGTGACACCTGGAGGGGCGTGATTGGGAGGAACGGCTTCCCTGATCTGAACCCGAGTGGTGTTTTGTTATTGGACTTCTGTGCTAGTCACAGTTTGTCCATAACGAACACCATGTTCAAGCACAAGGGTGTCCATCAGTGCACGTGGCACCAGGACACCCTAGGCCGGAGGTCAATGATCGACTTTGTAGTCGTGTCATCTGACCTTCGGCCGTGTGTCTTGGACACTCGGGTGAAGAGAGGGGCTGAGCTGTCAACTGATCACCATCTGGTGGTGAGTTGGATCCGCTGGCGGAGGAGGAGGCCGGACAGACTCGGCAGGCCCAAACGTATTGTGAGGGTCTGTTGGGAACGTCTGGCTGAGTCCTCTGTCAGAGGGGTCTTCAACTCCCACCTCCGGGAGAGCTTCAACCAGATCTCGGGGGAGGTTGGAGACATTGAGTCCGAGTGGACCATGTTCTCCGCCTCTATTGTCAATGCAGCCGTCAGGAGCTGTGGCCGTAAGGTCTCTGGTGCCTGTCGTGGCGGCAACCCCCGAACCCGGTGGTGGACACCGGAAGTAAGGGATGCCGTCAGGCTGAAGAAGGAGTCCTATCGAGCCTGGCTGGCTTGTGGGACTCCCGAGGCAGCCGACGGGTACCGGCAGGCCAAGCGTGCTGCAGCCCGGGTGGTTGTGGAGGCAAAAACTCGGGTCTGGGAGGAGTTCGGGGAGGCCATGGAGGAGGACTATCGGTCGGCCTCAAAGAGATTCTGGCAAACCGTCCGCCGCCTCAGGAGGGGGAAGCAGTTCTTCACCAACACTGTTTACAGTGAGGGTGGGGAGCTGTTGACGTCGACTGGGGATGTTGTCGGGCGGTGGAAGGAATACTTTGAGGATCTCCTCAATCCCACCGACATGTCTTCCGTTGAGGAAGCAGAGGTTGGGAACTCGGAGGAGGATTCATCCATCACCCAAGCTGAAGTCATCGAGGTGGTTAAAAAGCTCCTCGGTGGCAAGGCACCGGGTGTGGATGAGATTCGCCCTGAGTACCTCAAGTCCCTGGATGTTGTGGGGCTGTCGTGGCTGACACGTCTCTGCAACATCGCGTGGCGGTCGGGGACAGTGCCTCTGGACTGGCAGACCGGGGTGGTGGTCCCTCTTTTCAAGAAGGGGGACCGGAGAGTGTGTTCCAACTACAGGGGGATCACACTTCTCAGCCTCCCCGGGAAAGTCTATTCCAGGGTACTGGAGAGGAGGATTTGTCCGATAGTCGAACCTCGGATTCAGGAGGAACAATGCGGTTTTCGTCCTGGCCGTGGAACAGTGGACCAGCTCTACACCCTCTATCGGGTGCTCGAGGGTTCATGGGAGTTCGCCCAACCAGTCCACATGTGCTTTGTGGACCTGGAGAAGGCGTTCGACCGTGTCCCTCGTAGCGTCCTTTGGGGGGTACTCTGGGAGTATGGGGTCCGAGGCTCTTTGTTAAGGGCTGTTCGGTCTCTGTATGATCGGAGCAGGAGTTTGGTTCGCATTGCCGGTTGTAAGTCGGACCTGTTTCCGGTGCATGTTGGACTCCGGCAGGGCTGCCCTTTGTCACCGGTTCTGTTCATAATTTTTATGGACAGAATTTCTAGGTGTAGCCAGGGGCCGGAGGGTGTCAGGTTTGGGGACCACAGGATTTCATCCCTGCTTTTTGCGGATGATGTTGTCCTGTTGGCTTCATCAAACCAGGACCTTCAGTGTGCACTGGGGCGGTTTGCAGCCGAATGTGAAGCGGCTGGGATGAGAATCAGCACCTCCAAGTCCGAGGCCATGGTTCTCGACCGGAAAAGGGTGGCTTGCCCTCTCCAGGTCGGAGGAGAGTTCCTGCCTCAAGTGGAGGAGTTTAAGTATCTCGGGGTCTTGTTCACGAGTGAGGGAAGGATGGAGCGTGAGATCGACAGGCGGATCGGTGCAGCGTCTGCAGTAATGCGGTCGTTGTATCGGTCTGTTGTGGTGAAGAAAGAGCTGAGTCGAAAGGCGAAGCTCTCGATTTACCGGTCGATCTACGTTCCTACTCTCACCTATGGTCATGAGCTTTGGGTCATGACCGAAAGGACAAGATCCCGGATACAAGCGGCCGAAATGAGTTTCCTCCGCAGGGTGGCTGGGCGCTCCCTTAGAGATAAGGTGAGGAGCTCGGTTACCCGGGAGGAGCTCGGAGTAGAGCCGCTGCTCCTCCACATCGAGAGGAGTCAGTTGAGGTGGCTCGGGCATCTGTTCCGGATGCCTCCCGGACGCCTCCCTGGGGAGGTGTTCCGGGCATGTCCCACCGGGAGGAGGCCCCGGGGAAGACCTAGGACACGCTGGAGGGACTACGTCTCTCGGCTGGCCTGGGAACGCCTTGGGGTTCCTCCTGAGGAGCTGGAGGAAGTGTCCGGGGAGAGGGATGTCTGGGTGTCCCTGCTTAGACTGCTGCCTCCGCGACCCGGCCCCGGATAAAGCGGAAGAAGATGGATGGATGGATGGATGGAGGTGCCTGTAAAAATGTGAATGTGAAATAAGTTCCTGGTTACATCATACCTCAACACTTACTGCACAAAACATGAACATGCTGCAAATGAAAACTTGGAGGGGGTCGCCAATTAGCAGCCAAAGACAGAGTGATATTTTCAGTGTTTGCAAATTACATTTTGAATTTTTAGCAGAATAATTACATCTACCAAGAAGCTTATGTTTTTTCTGCTAGCAGTATTCATTCATTCATCAGACCTTATCATAATAACTATGGGCCTTAAGCAGAGTACACGTAGTTAGTGAGATGGCTGACACAGAGAGATACACAGACAGACCATTCACTCTCACATTCATTCACTGGGGGCAATTTAGTAACCAGTTCACCCCTTGCATGTCTTTGGGTAGTGGGTGGAAGCTGGAGTATCCCACCATAGCACAGGGAGGACATGCAGACTCCACCCAGAGAGATTGAGTCGGCTGGCCAGATTTTTCTTACTTTTTTTTATTTTCTTTTTATTTTTAGGCTCCTGCACAGATATATAGCTACCCAAAGAACTATTAGTCTACTATCTAGTAAGATACTGTATATACTGAAAAACACACTGAAGTTGTTTGGGGAAAGTGTTTGAATAAAATCAGTCTCTCTTCACCTTGTCAGATACAGAGAGTGGGATGTGTTTGGGGATGTGACCTCTTTACAAAATAAGCTGTAAGTCCATATCAAGATGCTTACTAGAGCATGCACATCTCAGATTTATGTCTTCTACCTTGAGGTGAAAACCTGTTTCATAGTCAATACTGCACAATAGCCTAACAACACAACAGATCACTGGATACAATGTGATATAGTCAATAAATATGTAGCACAGTTGTTGTTACAAGCTTAATGTGGTTGATTACTCTCACCAAAGATGTTATGATTTTTTGCTGTTTGCTTGTTTGTTTGTTTGTTTGTTAGCTAGATAACTAATATAATAATTTTGTGCCTAAACAAGTAGCAGAGATTAGTAGGGTGAAGAGGACATTAATGAAGATAAAGAGTGGAAAGGCAGTTGGTCCTGTAGAGGTATGAAAGTGTCTAGAAGAGGTGGCAGGAGAGTTTTTGATGAGATTGTTCAAAAAGATTCTGAAGAGTGAGAAGATGCCTGAGGAATGGAGAGGTGTGTGGTGTGATAAAAGAGTTGCGGCAACTAGAATAAAAGGAAAGGTGTACAAAACAGTAGAGAGCAGCTATAATCAGGAAAAGGAGGGAGGCAGAGCTGGAGGTAGCAGAACTTAACATGTTGAGGTTCTCTTTGGAAGTGACAAGACTAGATAAAGATTAGGGAAGAGTACATCAGACGGAGAGTTTGCGTGAGACGTTTTGGAGAGTCAGAAAGGCCAGATTGAGATGGTTTGGACAAGTACAGAGGAGAGATTGTGATTATATCATGAGAAGGATGCTGAGGTTAGTGCTTCCAGGCAGGAGGCCTAAAGGAAGACCGAAGAGGAGATTTATGGATGTATTGAAAGAGCTTATGAAGTTCATAACTTAGAATAAGGTGAGACGAGGGCAGGTGATTTGCTGCTGCGACCCCTAAAAGGCAGAGCCAAAACAAGATCCTAAAGATTGTGTGGATTCCAAAAAAATTGCAGAGGATTTTAAAAAATAATTGCAAGATAGGGCCAAAGATACTAGCTTCAGCCACAAGAGGTCAGTAAAATAAAAAATGATCTATTTTTGTTGATTTGTTACTATTGTGAAATAGAACAGCTTTGTGGCCCAATGAATTTACCCCTAAACTAGAAGACCCCTGGTTCCAGTCCACATCTGAGCACAAATCTTTACTTCTGCGAGAAGTGAAATGCAAACATAATTAGGTCAAACAGTCCATTACATTTATTAATACATCTAATGAGTCTAAATACAGTATCTTACTTCTAATACAGTATGATCATTATGTAAATGAGCCTACCTCAGTACTGACTCAAGCTTCCAATTTTTACACTACAGTGCTTCCACACCAAATCCTCCTGACTACAGCCTAAAACTGTCAGTATAACTGTATAACTTTAGAAACTTGTGTGAGTCAGAGCAACAAGGGGGGAGAGCACATGTATATATATTTGTTTTTATAACAGAATAGGCACAGTGGCTGCTTTTCTGTAAGTAGTTGTACTTTGTGAGCCTCGAATGTACCCATCTTTCTGTGTTACATAATCAAGACTCCAAAGAATAGACGTGGCCCTACAGAAGTCATAATTACACTAAGGTGGTTGTCATCTTGTCTAGAGCTCTGAGATACTGAAAATAGGCCCCGTTTGTTCTTCTGTGCACCACCCCACTGTGGATCAGGGTCAAACCTGTGGAAATGGAAAAAAAAAAAAAAAAAAAGAGAATTTTGAAAAATCTGTTTCTCAGGTTGTATCTTTTATACTGTATGTGCAATAGGGTGAGAGTGGGTCAGGTGTGAGAAGGAATTTGACAGACATTGGCTTGGAATGGAGACTCAGAGAGATGTTTATTTAAGAATAAATTGTAGTGGTCTCTCATTTTTTTCAGAGTTATACATTCAGTTGAGTCAAAAGAACATAGAAGAGAGTCCAGAGGGATGTCATTGTGGCAGATACAGGAAAAGTATGAGATGGGGGTGCTTTGTGAATGCAGAAGTGCAGAGGTGAAGCCTGGATCCAGCCGAGCAGAGCCTTCCTAGTTGGTCTGATATCCTGCTCTGTGACACCTCCTCCCTCTGGGTATTGTGACATCCAGAGGACACGTCCAAGCCACTCTTATCACTACCTTTTACCACACACTTCTTCTAGCTTCCCAGCTCGAGGAAGTCAAGCATCATGTTGGTGTGCCCTGACTAAACCGTTTTATTTAATTTGAGGTGTTCAGTAGTCGTCTATCGTAGCTTGTAGTAGCCCTTTTATTCCTGCAGACAATTAAATTCAGAATACAGTTAAAGACTTTGATGCATAGGCACAGTGCAGACATGCATACAGTATGTGCTGTACATCATTAGCAGAGCCTCTATCTTCAGTAGGCCAGGCACTGTTCATGGTTCATTTAAAGAGGGACTATTTCTGTCCTACACGTCATGCGGAAAGCCCCACAGTTACATGGAGCAAGGCTCTTCTCATGTGTGGCCAAGCATCATGTGCAAATACATATGACTCTACAGTGCTCTGCAGCACACGCTGGGACATAGTAGGGGTTTGTCGCCAGCTCACATTTGGGATTTCTGCCACACACTTGAGCCTCGGTTAAACAATGTAGGGGCTTCATTGTTTTAGTGTTATAGTGTAGTGATTACTGAATATAATTAGATGCATATTGTGTTTGTGGATCACTTTGTAAAGACTTCAAGTAGCTCTGAATAGTTCTGCAGAGACATGATATTCCTGTATCTAGACCCTCTATACTGATATGCTGTCAGAAGTCTAGTATTGAGAGACCTAGCCACCCAGACCCATTCAGCTTCTTAGTGAAACAAAGAGGGGTGGGAACCTCTTCCATTCAAGCTGACTTCCACCTAAGCTCGTATTGTCAACTGATTTTTACCACAATCCTACCATAATCCCTTTCCTGTTTTTATTTTAATAAAAGCACTTGATTTTTCTAACTCAATGTGTCTCTGACTGGAGTGTGCCAGTCTATTAGAATTATTAATAATAAAGCCTATAACACCTTAAGGTCTTGGTTATTTTTATATTGGACTCCTATTACAATATGCTCCTGTGTTTACACAACGACAAGGAGCAAAAGAGAAAAATCTAATTTTACAAAGGGGAGGCAAAGTAAAACAGATATATACTGTAGATACTGTGAATATTTATTGTGTTGGAAATACTTGCAGGATTACATAGGTCTAAACAAAGCTATACATACAGTCGGCATTGCGTCAAAGTTGGGGGCATGGTCTGATGTGGGAAAATGCAAATGCAAAATAAACAATCTTAAAACAAGTCCTGTCACAGACACAGAGCCCTTGTTGTTATGACATGAATAAGAACACAACATTAGAATATTAAATGGATTGTGCTCCATATTTTTAAAGACAGGCAGAACAATCCAACTGAATGGCCCGATCTGACATCTCCAAATATATTTTTCTGTCTGAGGGCTGTGCCATAAAACTCTAACAGAAAAGTGTGGCTTATGGCCTGACTTGGCCATAAGCCTATGGCTGCTCCATAGACTTGTCTGGTCTGAACTCATACAGCCAAGCTAATGCTAATGGTAATGCTAACACCACTGAATGAGCTGCCACTGTGCAGCCTGTTATGGTGGAGCCATGATCCAATCAAACCTTAACAAATTTACTCAGGCAGCTAACGACAGCCAGTGATGGTATTTTATGCACAAATATGGATCATTGGACCACTTTGTTCTCCTGTATGTCTCAGTGTCTTTATTAGGTAAATTATAAAAATGAAATCCAGCATTTGTTTATGTATTTGTTGATCAGACAGTGACAGAGTCACTCTTCTGCATTGTCGTGAATGGTTTGTTTTCCTCTACGGGGCAATCGGAAGTGACGTTTTGTAGGCGTTCCCACTGTTGCTGACTGTCTCACTTGAACCTGTAAAGGATCTTCAGAATTATGAACAAATGTCTTTTTTATATTAGACACAAACCTAGTCCATTTCTTCATTCCTCAGCTTTGGCCTTCCCTTCTTCAACCTTCTTTGAGTTGGCCCTCAGTTATTACTCCTGGAAAGGCAGCCTCTCTTCACTTAAGGATAAGAAATGTAGTAGTCCAAGCTGTATTTTAGGAGCTAGTGAACTCCATTCCCATAATACATTACCCAAAGAGAGTAAGTGCTAGAAAACTATGGTCTACAGTCTGTGAGCTATTCTTGCTCTGTTTGACATAAGCAAAGGTCGTCTTGTTACTGACGAGTGACAAGAGGAGAAACGTAGGAAGTGTGAACATGTTGTTTTAAAGTTCATACATCTACAACAAGGACGAGTGTTTTTTTAAACCAAAGGTCACAGTTACTTTGACCTCACATGTTCTGTTAGGTCAAAACTTATTTTATCTCCTGTTTCTTTTATTGAACAAAGTTTTTCTATAACATATGTTTAAAACTTTGTTGCTTATTACCTATTATTACCTTATAGTTATGTTTTTCTCACATTGTTTGTTTGCTTGTCTGTTAGCAATATAACCTAAATGTAATGGACAGCTTTTGATGTGGTGGTTTTGAAGGAATAATTTTTAAAGGAGTATCCAAATTTTGCCTAAAAACTCTAAATGTAAGACCTGTATAGTTGGTTACTTTCGCAGAAAATCCAGAGTTTATATTCCAGCTGGGGCAAAGATACTAAATCCAGCCACAAGGGGTCAGTAAATAATCTAAAATGATTATAATGCTTTAGTAGAGGTGTGCCATTGCCATGTGCTTTTCATAATAACATAAAGCACAAATATTGTTTCAATTAAAGCTTCTCCATTTCTATAATTAGCTAAGATAAACTGAATGTGTGGGCCTTATCTACTTTGCAGCGTGTTCACCGTAAGACTTGTTTTTTTATATGTGAAGCTATAGGAGTTTTGCAGGTGGTCTATGTTTAAAGCAGATAAATGTGGAGCAGATAACTCAACAGTGCAGTTTAGTCAGTTCAGATGGAGAAATGTTTAGTGAGGTAGTTATGTCCAGTAGTAGTTAGTAGTTAAGCCCAGTTAAGCCCAGATCTGGGCACTCAGTATCTTAAAAAGTATATGAAAAAAATGCAATGTGGATGAAATGTAGACTTTGTATAGAACAAGGCTCAGAAAAGTTTTTTTTTTTTTTTTTTTTGCATAATATAGCCCCTTTAACAATACGCTTCAATCAGACTTGAGTAAGATGCAATAATTATGGTAATTATCATATACATATAGTTGACATTTAAATGTGGACAGCTTCAACAATTTAAAGGCCAACACACACTGGACGTGCTGACACGTGTCAAAAAATACGCCCCTATTGTTTTCTATGAGAGCCCTCACACCAGGCGCCCTACGGCATGCGGCGGCGCTCGACCACGCTGTTCTATCTGGACGCGTGGCTGAAAACATATGCTCCTCCGTACTTCTGCAGTAACAAAAACAGGTCTCTGCTCCATGTGACACAGAGACAAAGCTGTAAACACTGAGGGACAGTAGCCTGCTGCATCAGGGGGACACAGGCAGCTCCCGACTCCTGCTGCAGCCAAAGCACGGGGAAACTCCCTTCTGTCGCTAACTCACTAATAACTTGCTAACAGCCGGTTAACCCAGTCTGTCCTCACACAGCCTGGGGCGACTTCTACCACTTTGCCTGGTTATTAACAGATAAAACACACATTTTAAACTCCACTTCGATATCTATGTTAAAAGTGCCGAGACGCACCAGACGTGCGTCATCGACCATAAAATTACCATCGGCGCACGTCAGCTGACGCGCTTCCGGTGTGTGTTGGGCTTTAGTAATTAATTAACTATTGGTCAATAGTAAAGCCAATTTTTAGCAGCGGTCATTATTTTATATTAATACCTAACATTTGAAAATGCATTATGTCACTGTCCTCTTAGTGCATCTCCATTTATCCACATTTGAGACACACACACGTGCAGCTGGGGAGCAGATGTTGTGGAGCATCCCTGGAGAGACAGAGGCTGTGCCCCGTGTCATCCTGTCCCAGCAATCACACAGGCAGGCTGTTGTACAAGGAGGACAAGCTGCATAGAGCCATTCATCACTAATGCTAATTGATACTGAGAGAGGCGCTGCGTCTGAGTGTGTGCAGCAACTTCTCACAAAGGGACAAGTCTCTGATGTTCTGTTTGCTCTGTTTAAAGTTAATTTAAGCAATATGAGCTCATACTGGTTTAAAAAGTGTACTACAGTCTAAAATCAAAACATTGGTCTCGTGGGGTGCCAGCAGGGCCAGCCCAAGCCTTAATGGAGCTCGAAGCAGAATTTGACTTGGGGCCCCCACCATCAGTGCACACTGTGACATTGCACAACTATTGATGATTCACATCCCACAAATATGACACAGCTGTTATTGGTTGCATGCAGTAGTGCCAAAAGCAGAGCAGTGTTATTGAGGAGATTGGGGGCTTAGGCCTGACCAGTGTGTGTGTTTCTGGCTGAGGATGTCATGACCCTAACCCTTTAATAAGTGTTAGGTAGACTGTGTGTAAAATAATGGATTGCATCAGTAATATTATATTAAATTTTAAAATATAATAATAATAATAAATGGTAATACTCTCATTTTCAACTCATATACACAATATACATTTGAAATATGTACTACAGTTTTCATTACTATAATACAATATTTTTAATTAACATGTATTGACAATTCAGGTGCTCTTTGGGGCCTCCTGGTGGCCTCGGGGCCCTAAGCAGCTGCTTAGTTTGCTTATAGGCTGGGGCCAGCCCTGGGTGCTAGTCACAGCTACCAATGTCAAGGACCATGCTGCAGGAGGTTGTGGGTTCAATCCTCGAGTGGAGTGTGCATGTTTTCCCTGTGTGTGTACGTTATCCCCGAGTACTCTTCCTTCCGGCATCTAAACGTTTAGAGTCGCCAATTCTCCTACGTTAAGAGAAATGGTGACTCTAAATGTTGAGACAGACAACTATTGTGAATAGTTGTCTGTCTGAGTATGTCTCTGTGTCAGCTCTGCAATTAACTGGCTGCTGTCCAGGTTGTACCCTACTTAAGGCCAGCTGCTGGCATATGCTCCAGTCACTCTTGACTTTTTTTAAAGTCACTGTAATCATATACACTTAAGAGTCCACTCTGTACAGTGTAAGTGTGTATTTGTCTTCATTAAGTCTAAGAGTTTACTTTTTAGTTTAAAAACTTTAAGTTCTGATACCAATCCCACCCCCTCCCAAATTATAAAAGCCTAAACCTTTTTTTTTTTTTCATATTTCTACAATGACTCGACCATCATCTACACACTTGTAAAAAGTATTACTCCCAAGCATCTGCATCTATCTATCTCTGTCCCTTCTTGGCTCACGTGTGTCCTGCCCACCCATCTGCTTCTATCGCCTGCAGCAGCAGCACCCGTGGGTGGCTCAGGTGAGGGGGGAAATTTTCACCGGACAATTGATTCCTCGCGCTTCCTTGCTCCAAATCCATCACCTTCTGCCACCCCCCACCCCCCACCCCACCCACTCCTCCCCCCTCCAAAAAAAAAAAAGCTCCAAGATTTATTCTGTAGAGAAGAAGTAGCTTCATGTTTAATAAGGAAGAACCTACAGTATACATACATACATATACATATAGGCATAGGTATTTGGTCATTGCATATTTTAATTAGCAACCCACACCTATCTCAAATCACCAATGTATGTATGAGCCATGTTCATTTCACGACAATTTTCACCAGGTGCTGTTTTTCAATTGGTGATGGATAAGGAGTCCTCTGAGGGATGGGAGGGAGGTGTAACCATGTACCACAGCGCTATGTTCACCCTTATTTGAAGCTCATTGAGATTCAAGTCACGGCATGCAGCAACCCTGCGCTCATTGACAATTATGATCTGTGTGTTGCTTTATGGGGTGCTGCCTTTTGGTGGGAATGCAATGGGTGGTTATGTTCAAGGGCAGAATAAATGACATAGGACCTCCCTACCATCCTCCTTGCATCCTACTCCATTGATCAGTAAGCAGCAATGTGGCCATTTCTAAATATAATAAATCCCTGGTGTATAATCCAGGTGTTTATTGAATGCACATATAGGCCCATGGCTGTTACAGCATTTTGAGTATTATATTCAACACTAAAAGCTTACGCCTCCAACTGTTGTTTCTGTTGGTCTTGCCATGTGCCTGCTGTGAAATTGTCTAAACATCATTTCTAGAGGATAAACAAGATGTCACTTTGTGAAACAGATGTCAAAGGCAAAAAAGGGCTGCACGAAGAAGTGTGAGAGCCCATAATAAGTATAATAATAAGCTGTTATAAATATTGTCAGCGCGTTGCATCAATCTTCCCAAATTCGAAGCGTCTCCTTGGGCAAATTTGCATTTCTATCAAGCACTCAGGCTTGTTTCTGTGGTCTCAAAAGAACACCTACAATTAAAGATCCCCCTAGAGAAATGCTGCAACACTTTTTATTTTATTAAACTGTTCAAAAGTTTTAGCGAGGTGTGAAAGAAACCCTGTCCACTTAGAGTGCTTTAACAAATACAGTAATATAACTTATTTTTAATTTTTGCTATGAACTTTTCAGAAAAGGTTAGCAATGGGCCCAGGATGCGCATCACCATTTTGACCTTTTCTGATCCAGACAAAAGATAACTACACTCACAAAAAAATAAGTCGTAGTAGATTTGTTATCTTTGATAATAAGAGTTTTGTGGCTCAATGAAATTCATGGAGGGCATCGGTCAGGACAAGTGCACCAATGAGTGGTGGGTTGGGGGGAGAGATGAGTCCCTGAAAAGGTCACCAGAGAGGTCACAGGTCTGTTAACAAAAAGATGAAAAGAGTATTTATACCTGAACAAGAAGATCTTCAAGTCTGAGTCTGGGCACTATATCTTTACCGTTGCATGACAGAACCCATGCCTTGGCAGAGGTCTCGTGTCAACTTCCACACACCTTTCTCTGTTTATAGCTCTTCTTAAAAACCCATCTAAGGCTTATTGTACTAAGGTAAGATCACTTGAAATACACTGTTGCACATCACAGAGATCTGGGTGCCCTTGTGCAGATGGATGGCCTTGTGGCTTGACAGAGTAGATTTAAGCCCTGGCCATTAACCCAATGTATTTGCGAGCTTCATATATAGAGCAATGTTTTCTAATACTGGGGATGAACTTGGCTCTCAATTTAAGCGTCCCTTACTGAATGTTTACGTCCATTGCTTTGTTTTCCACTTAAGTAAAAAAGCGGATTAGACCACTTCAGAAGTTTAGCCAAGTCATAATTTTAGCAGCCTTTTTTCTCAAGCGTGCAGTTGAATATAGGCAATTTATCTTTGCTTTGGGAATGAGAGATAAAAAAGCAATCCCAGAGTCTGGCTTTTAGAGCAAGAATATTAAACTCTGCCCTGTGTTTTCTTACTTACATTTATTTGAATAATTGTTGTATGCTTTCAAATTTTACTTTCCATTTGCTGCTTTTACAGTATAATGGACCAAGTGAAAAGAGTGTTGTTCAGAAGGTCACAGGATAAAAATAGCCAAAGCATAGACTTGGACCCGAACAAGGGATCTTCTAGTTCAGGGGTAAATGCTCTATTCATTGATCCACAAAACCTGAAGAATCCATTAAAGGTTTCTTTACCAACCTCTTGTGGCTGGAGTTCGTATGTTTAGCCTTATCTCTCAGAAATACAAAATTATAAAAAAAATCCTATAATGTATGAAAATAAATAGTGCCCATTTGTGGATTTGTACTGGCGATCTTCAAGTTCAGGGATAAATGCTCTACAGTATTTCTGATTCTCAGCCAAAACTAAATGTTTTGGCCATTACCAAACCCATTACTTTTTGTGTTTTCATACTAACAAATTTATCCAAAAACAAAACAGCAAACAACCCAAGTCAAATGTCACTATAAATTATAGACTTGCGTCCATAGCTAGGAAACTGAAGAAGATACCAAAAAACAAAACAAACAAAAAAAAAAAAAAACGTACAACACACTTGAGAACCCATTAGATCAGCACCATGGAGAGTGACCAAAAATAAATAACTATCACTCTTTCTGCACACACCAACATTCACATTTTGCTATGAACAATTAATGTGTCTGATTTAAGGCTTGCCATTAACCACTTTTACTCCAAAGATGGTGCTATTTCAGGTCTTTCCATCCACTTCTAACAATTGTCCTTTGGTTGAGAAGGAGACAGACAAGTGAACAATGAAGCAAGGGCAGGCACTCAATTATGTGTTTGCAAAGGTGGACCATCCATCACCACATTTAACCAGATTCCCGTGTGTTTCTAACATAATGTATGCAAGTGTCCTCTGACGCAGGTTAGGAACTCCTTGTCTTATCACTCACACACAGATTAGAAATTTCAAATAATCTATTTAACAAAAGACTCCATTTATCACAATATAGGGATTCACCCCAATGACGATCCCACATGAGGTGTTTGTCCTGGCTTCCCAAAGGTCAATCATCACAGGGACACTCATCATACACATACTTCAGTCTATGGGGGTATTTTATTTGTCAGTATTATACAAAAACATCTTGAATTATGATAGACGCCAGGCCATGACCCCAATCCAATTCTCTAAGGCTAACACTAAAGCAGCAGATTAATGGGGTTATGATTTATTATTAATTTCTTTATAGGACATGTCAAAGGTGACGAGGTGCGACCTTGAAGTGTTTTGTTCACAGGAAACTAACAAAAAAAAAAACATGTTTATAATTGTGTGAATATATTGTGGGTAATTATGACACAGTATAAAATGGAGGAATTCATAAGTAAAATAGGATTTTTCTGTTTTTACGCTCATTTGTGTCTTACATTATCATCACTGCTTATACTGTCACTCGCCACCTACACACAGCTCTGGAAAAAAGAGATGCACTGCAGTTATTCATAAATCAGCCTCTCTCCGAATCTGACAACCATTCCAGGCTAATGTCTGTTAAATTCCTTCGCACACCTCACTCTGCTTTATGAGCTCACAGACCAACAAGCAAAGCTGAAAGTGGAATAAAGTTACCCAGCAGCAATGTGAAAAACTGGTGCAGAGCAAGGCACAGGAAAGTTGTGATCACAAATCAGGATTATTCCACCAAATACTGATTTCTGAATGTTCTTTAGTCAAAACCTTATTATCATTTTGTTTAAACGTTCATCTTTGCATTATTCAAGTTAATCAAAATCTGCATGATTTATCTTATTTTGATGTATCATATTTACCTTTAAAGTTATGCTCTACAGTAGTGTTTCCCAATCAGCGGTACAAACGCACTTTGCATGATATGTAGAATTATTTAATAATTTATGTTTAAGATTAAAAGAAAATACTCATTATAGTATACTGAACTATTGTATATTGCACGAGTGAAAATTTGGTAAAACTGCCAAAGAATATTATTCGAATATTATTATTTGTTACATATTTTTTAATTTAATATCTTGTTTCAAAAAGTTATTTAATTTTTTTTTTATTATTATTGAGTGTAAAGTTACTGTTTATTTTTAAAGTTTATTTTGAACACACAAAAAATAGTTAAATAAGTAAATGTAATGAAAGTTATATATATATATATATATATATATATATTGCACCTAAAAAACAAGAGAAACTTTTGCAGTGCAGCATTTGTTTATTTTCAGAGCTGAACCACCAATAAAAAAAGCTGTGTTGCAATCCGTGGATGCAAATTCCAAGGCTTTTTCTTTGGATGCATTTTAGGAAACGTTGCCAGATCACGTGTCTTTATTATCTTGGGAATAATGCATGTTTACAATGTGCAGTATACAATCCTAATCATTGTCAAGTGCTATCTGGCAGCCACTGGAAGTCCCATATCATAAACATGCATGGCCAAAAGGTGCTGAAATTGTAGAGCTTTTTTATATACATATAGGTATACCACTTATATTTACAGATAGGGGCCAGTGACCTTAGAGACGTCTATGCATATGAATGGAGGATAAAATTGCTGCCTGTAATCAATGGATTTGAAAGAATTCACCTGCCCACATTATTCACTGTATAGGTGATGTGTCATATCCAATACTTTCTGTGGCAGGTAACCTAATTTATTGAAATGTTTATTTTGCCATGAAGGAAAACAGAGTGCTTTCATGCCGTGGCTTGTTTAGGGGCAAATTTGTGTCTAACACATTATTTTTTATGGATATTTTTGCAGGTCGCCACAACAAATTTCACATATTATGGACACATGTAAAGCTTATTAAAAATATAAATGACAAACTCGGTATGTGTATTAAGCAGATGTTTCACAGGATGTCATTGTCAAAGATTAAAGTTTAGTATAGAAAATGCTATAAACAATAATCAGCAATGATTCCTCTTCTTCAGTTTCATCTGCAGTCTCGGGTTGAAGACAGTGACTGGTGTAAGATGAGATTCATCTGTGACTGACAGGAAAAGCTATTCCACTTACATCTGTGGCTGTATATGATAGACATGAGCATCATATGCTGCTGATGTTTTACATTTTTACATTTTCAGTTTTTCTATAATTTCACAGCAAGCAATGGAAACCAGTTTCAGCACTGATGGGTATTGCAGTGTCCCTCAAGAGAAGGTACTGCTTCTTTTTTTTTTTTTTTTTTTCAAAAAACAATCTCTCTGTAAGTTTAGTGTTATCTAAGTTTTTGTTTTTGTGGCTTTAATTTGTATTACAAAAGTGGGGCTAGTCTTAATATTTTTACTTATCAGTTCCTGTTTCTTTCAGTGTAAAAACAAAACAAAACAAAAAAACACTTAAACCAAAGCAGAGTAACCAATCACAGAATCAAAGGAGCGATGTAAGCAGAGCACCACTGACCCATATAAAAAAAAAAATTAAAAAAAATAAAAAAACATGGCGCTTATGAAGAATTGTTTCTGCTTTAGCCATAAAACATCAGTATACGCTGTATTATTAGCAACTCTGAACTTATTTCTGAGCGGGGACAGCAACAAAAGCCAGTTGTACAAGGACTTGTGGAAAAAGTTGGTTTGTTTGAATGTGGTCATAGACTTGTTGTTAAAATGTCAAGTAGATGAAGAAATAAATCACAGAGGAGTGAACATAGGCTGGAGCCAAATTGACTGAGTGGAAACAACTCTCTATGGCTGAGGAACCAGACTCTATTGGTTTCAAAAACAAAAGTAGGAGGGGCTGGCTGGCCAGGCTAGGCTCGACTGTAATCTCTCTACCATGGGCGTGCCACGCAGGCAAGCAGGGCAAGCAGGGCAAGCAGGGCAAGCAGCACTTGACCAATTAAATCTAAAAAACACACAGATTAAAACTATAACAAAAATAAATGGATATCTTTCCAAACATCTCATTTTGCCATTCACTTCCATAGTGAATCAGTCTATTACCTGCTTCCAGTCACTGTGTACTTTTCTGCACCCTGCTGGCCACTCCAGGTACTGTTGAGGCTTGCCTTGCTGTTATTAATTTCTGTCATTTTCACCTCTGTGGAGGCAGAGTCATGATGTACTGATTCTGCCTGGAGCTTGTCAAGCAGAGAGCACAGCAGCTTGTTTTGGAGGGTTGTGCATGCGTGCTGTGGTCATTCTCAGGCTCAGTGACAGAAATCGCTGGTTGATAGCAGCAGAAAATACACGCGGTATAAGCAGCGCACTGTACCGCTTACAGCTCCATCCATTACAGTGCACATGCGCCACCAACAGAACTTTCCACAGGTAGCCGCAGCCAAAATATTTAAGAGCGTTTCTACAGATAAGTCATAGTTTGTAGCTTAAACCCTGTTCATGTTTCTCATGAGTACATGCTGGTGCATAAAACTGTGTGTCATATAAATGATAGCCTCACGTTCATCGTTAAGTGGCTGACATGTTCGTAAGAAGTGGAGCTGGAGTAGAGGAGAGAAGCCAGCGGCCTGCGCCGGGGACTGGATGTGAATATTGCAGAACTGTGAATGAACTGGGCTCTGGTTATTCTGGACACACTCAGCTGTAGGAAATACAGGACGTTTCTTCAAAAAAGTAACATGGACTGGATTTGCAGCTTGAGTAGAGAGGTGAGAGTCAGTGAGGCAGTGTTGTTAAATGGAGGTTTGTGGTGTGATGTGTGAGGCTTCTTTTGAGGTTTTATTATAGTGAAGCAGCATTAACAGTGCACTAGTCTAGCGTTGATCTCAGTGTGTGCTGATGAACAGGCCTCCCTCATCTGTAAGGCTATAACCTCACTCATCCTCTACCCATTCTCGTTTTAATGCTTATGAATTAAAGCTAAAACTAAAACTGAGGGCACATTCTTTGATAAGACGACAGAGTAGGCTAACTTTGTGGAAAAAATTGTTGTATGACATTGTTTGTGGGAGAGGCTCCAGCTACCCATGGTAAATAATGGTAACAAGCGGATGAGGACAAATAGATGAAAAGTCACTAATCCGAGTACAGAAACAAGGCCAGTCTTAATATTTTGATTACCCAAATCTTATTTCCACCACACTAAAAAGTCAAAAACACAATTTATTTTAATTTAAGATGTCCTTGTGTCCTTTATACCCCTGTGACTAACAAAAGCCTTTTCTTTATGGTTCACTTCACCACATCAGACCATTTAATAGTTCAAATATAGGTTTTTAATGTGTTTCACCACCATTTATCTAGCCTTTGAACTGGTACAGAGAAGATTTAATTAGCTTTTGGCCTTTTCGGCTCAGTGTATATACAGATACTATAATTTATAAACAGGCTTATACCATGTTGCCAGCAGGGCTTCAGTAATTGTCACTGCAGTAAAACTCAGCCTATACTTTCTTTAATGATCCGGTGCCTATAAAGACAGAGGTTGTGGACATGGTTAGGGCTCCATGTTGAGTGGCCCAGAGCTTGATGTTTCCGTACAGTATTAGGATGAAGAACGCCCCCACATGGATAGACGCTCAATGAAACGTCAATATGGTTAGCTCCTGTGAGGCTCTTAATCCGTCCATCTAATTACCAACCAAACATTTAGCATTGGTCCACACTGGGACTTATTGACTGCTCACATTACCACCATTGACCTTAGGCCTCCTTCTGTCAAGTGGTCAGTGTGGCCACTTGACAATTTTTTTACCTCTACTTTGATGATAAAAAATTTTTCTCTCCTTTTGGGTGTTTCCTTTAGCTCTAGTGTGATATGATGATTGATGATTTGTGTTAACAATTTAGGTATTTATCCAGGTTTAGGACTGGCACAATGAGTAAACAGGCTTGTGACAACATGGCTGGAATAACTGGAAGATAAATATTGTTTTATATTAAAATCACTGGTTATCTAAAATACATTTTGAACAAATGTAAATACTAAATTCAGGGGCTATATTATGCCTTTATATGTCTGCTTAAACCAATCTTGGTCACCTCTAGAACAGCATTGCGCGTTTTACAACCTTTAATATCATTATGTGACTAAAAAGAATAGTTTCTAATGATTACTTTACTACATCCAGAAAAGAAGCAGGTGTAGAGACCAGCAGAGCGCAGTTCCGTTACAGTTTTCTTTTTAACAGAAGCATCGAAAAAAAGCTTTTTACTTCCTTAAACATTTTGAATGGTGCCATTTTACTATAAAAAAATCAAATCAAATAAAAAAAATAGCTGTGAGGAATCTGAAACAGAGCTGTACACTTTTTTTTTTCTTTTGGATAAATGAATGAGAGCAGACTGGATGTAGAAGACTTGTTGATTGGTCAGTGCTTCCTGGAGTGGGTGGGGGTTTGTGGGAGAGGCAGAGGTTCATGGGACCGGATCTAATTGTTCTGAGGCCCTAAGCAACATTCAGCTCAGGGGCCCTACTATCAGCTCTGTTTGTCTGTCTTAGTTGATAACTAATTATTACTTTTATTCAAACAGTCACCCTGCCTGGGTTTTATTTTGTGAACTTTTTTGATGACATCAGTGTAGACTTCAGTTTATTGAAGCCAACTTTATTAAAGGATATTTAACCCACTGTTTTATAGAAGTAAAGCTATTCCCAAATTAGGCCAGTAGTATTTTATAAATGTACTGTAATATATTTTACACATTTACTGTAATTTGATGTGTTAGGCTTCAAATGAGGTATACCATTGTCTACTACAGCCTGTTTAAACATTCTGTGACCCCCTTTAGTGCCTGACCATTTGAGAACCACTGTGCTAACCGTGCTAATTTACACTTGCATTTAACAGATTTGTGTTGTACCAGAACCAGTTAAATATAGTTTGATGGTGACAGGCTTCAAACAGCTCGTCAACACAGTTACATTTAGTAACTATTACACACATCTCGCGCAGCCTCTGAGGAGATAAACAGCAGCACCTTGACCTTGTGACGAATACAACTGTGACTTTTGTCATTGTTATTGAGGAAACTACTGTCCAGATGTCTCTGTCCTCTGCTGGACACAAAATAGAGTTATCAATTTCTGCTCGAGGTAGCCCCAAGTTCTCTCCTCTATTTAGCGCAGAACAGAGCATTCGAGATTTGAGACGAAGATCCCTTTAACTCATGAGGTAAACAATCCACAAGCCAGACTCTAAATAAGCCTAGCTTATTGAGTTAGCTAGTTTTGATGAACTCTGGAGTTCTGTTTTTGTTTCATTCATGCATGTTTGAGTAATCCTGTATTTATTTACGGTGACTTCCTGAAAGGACAGAAACATGTTGTTTCACTTGTGTCTGCCATTTCCACCTGACCATGCCTCTCACCCTGACCACGCCCCTCCCACCTGACCACGCCTCTCACCCTGACCATGCCCCTCCCACCTGACCACGCCTCTCCCCCCTCACGGCCCAGTTCCATTTAGCTCACACCTGCCCCGCAGCAACCAAACAAACGCACCATGGTGGCAGCAGCACATGTTGTGAGCCTGAAGGGGCATGACAGCAGCTGGGCCATGAGGAGGGAAGGGCTCTTAAAGTAACAGAGACCTAATCTGAGCGTTTCTCACAGAGCCAAGGGACGAGTGGCGTGCTGCGTTCTGGTAGTAGACTTATGGTAGACCTATGGTAGACCTATGTTAGACATATAGGACTTAGGGCATCAGCATTCACGAAGCAAAAACCAATCAGAGGGCGGTATTTGGAGAGAGATCGGACAGGGCCTTGTTTGTTGTAACTACACACTGGTGGACAGACAGAAGCATGACCACTACTTTGACCGAGAGGAGAGGGCAGGTGCGGCAGAGTCCTGCCACAGCTGCAGGGTCCTACGCAACTTGCTCAGTGCTAGAGACTACAGGATTACTCCAGGTAGGTTTTTGATGACGGAACAACATTATAACATGGTAGAAATCTCAAAAAAGTCAGTTTTGCATATGTGACGCCTACAAATGTGTGGTCACATAGTTTTGGATTTATTGTTGTTTGGGTAAGGTAATAATATAATGGAGTTAATCAGGATTTGCAATGGACAATATGCTATACCGACTTTCACAACTGGATTGCAGCACTGTCAGTGAGATGACATGGATGTGCCCCAGGCCCTGTTCTGTCAGTCCACAGAGGCAGAGCTCAAGGACACAAGCAAAATAACAGTGTCTTCCTTTCCCGTTTTTCAGGTTAGTAGAGTATCCCAAAACACAAGCATGACTCTTATAAAGTCAGTACAATATAACATTTGGTACAATGTCAATTTGTTGGTTGTAGATGCCATTTTCACTCTGTATTGGTAACAGTTTTGTTTATGCTATTAGCTTAGCATGCTTATTGCTGCGCTAGCTTAGCGACCCGTTTTCTGTCAGGCCCCATTGTAGTTTATGTTTCTTAAACATGTCCCCAGCCACACTGTATGATGTCTAAAGTTATTGTAATGCTGTTAACTCTGATTTATTTTTTAATGTGTATTATATTTGTATTTTACCTCCTGTCTTTGTAAGGTAACCTTGAATGATGAGAAAGGCACCGATAAATAAAATTTATTATTATTATTATTATTATTATTATTATTATTATTATTATTATTATTATTATTATTATTGTTGTTGTTATCATTATTATTATTATTATTATTATTATTATTATTATTATTATTATTATTAGAATGCTGTTAATATGTTTTTGGAAATTGTAAAAAAGCTAAAAGAACACAATTAAAAGTCAGTCCACAGATGCAGAGCTCAAGGACACAAGCAAAATAACGGCATCTGTCTTCCTGTCGTGTTTTTCAGACCATATACTTCCCCTAACAATTAATTTTCAGTGTTGTACTGGCCCAATACCTGCTATGCATAATATAGCCTCTTTAAAGATATTATCAGAATTTACTGCTGATTCATTTACTGCTTAGATTTGACCAGCAACAACAGTGTCCTTAATGAAGTAGATTTACTTTACCAACATTAGCTGACAAAACAATAATTTCACACAAATACTACAAAACTGCATTCACAACACATTGCAAAAGCTATAGATTTCACAATTTTACCAAATGTTTTATTGGTGAAAACTGTAGATATAGGGGATCAAAGCCAGACACAACACGGTTTACAAGCCAGTGTCAAGATAAATAGAGAAGGTTGTGTCAGAATGGACATCCACTGTAAAACCTATTCCAAATCAATATGCAAATTATGGCACACTAAGATGCTGACAATTTGATGTGGTGTGCAAACAATATCTGAAAATTATTATCACTATTTCTTCCAATTGCAATGATTTGGCCCAAATAATAGCAGCAACATGGCAGCAAAAGAGTCCAAAATGTTAACATCAGCAGCAACATCAGCTCAAAACATCTTAATTTTACAACAAGCACACTGCAAAACTAGATTTATAACACATTGCCAAAGTTTCCTATCCACCAGCAGTACAATTTACTGTACGTATATCTTTATTTGTGAAAAGGAAATAACTCCAAGCCAGGAAAAACAAAAACATGGTTCCGATATTGCAGTTTCTATATTATCAGAAAGAATAAAGAAAAATACACTTTTTTGCTAAGGTAAATATTTTTCTCCTGGTAGGACGAGTCAGATAAACCCATCTGCTCTGACCCTGCTGCTTGCTCTAAGGATTTGGGCATTTAAACTTGGATTAAAACAGATCACTTCAAAGCTCTTACCAGTTTGCTGCCTCTGGCTATTGTCGTCCAAATCTCCTTCTGTCTAGTGAACGGTAAGGGGTCCTCTTTGGTCCACTCAGCCGCTTACTGTGCAGTGGTCAAATCCTGCAGCACCTCACAAAACTTTATCTCACTAATTATCAGCAAAAACATCCTGCAGGTACTGGATTTGACAGAATAAGTTGTAACTGTGCAGAATCATGTCTTTACTTTTAAGCTCATTATCATGTTAATCAAAAAGTAATGGTTGGTTTAGATGAAATTATCACGAGTCAGCAATGGATCAAAGTAGAAATTAGTATTTGGTGACCAGGTTTGGGTTCTATATTTACAGTATCAGCGAGTACATATGGAATATTTGTATTAATACTGTTCCTTTTCTATTGTATGTTACATTAATGTATACTATGAAGTGACATGGATGGCCGAGGTATATGAGGCAGTAATTCAGTATTTTTACAACATGACATAAACCAAAGGGCAAGTTGTAAAAGTCACCCACAGTCTCTTTAATGGAAGCGGTTTCCTTTAGCGGTGAAAACGATTACAGTTATATATTGGAGGCTATAAATATTATTGTATTATGTTGTTGGTAACACATGGGGCAGCTTGTTCAGGTTTGACTCTGTTGTTTCAATGTAAAATGACATAGTAATTGTGTAGCCTGTGTACATTTTAAGATAGAAGCAGTTTTGGAACACAGACCACCATCAAGGAATTTGCCCTATCTTGCAATGGTAAAGATATAGTGTCCAGGGATGCAAGTTCAAGGTTAGATGCTCGTTCCATTTATATCTCACAATATAAACACTTTTCAGGTTCTTCTGAGATAGTTTTGGACACCTCTGCGTTAGTATTTCACATTTTATAACTTAAAATAATGTAGAAGTATGGTTAATCTCTTTTTGTCTTAATTTAGGGGAGCTGTGACTTTCAGTTTGCAGCAAACGCTTTGATTTGGTGTCTACCACCCCCTGCTGGCAATGGTAGGAAATGGAAAGAGCATCAAGTGGCTATTTAGCATGGCTATCTGCAATATGATGCTAACAGATAGATAAATTAGCTGACAGTGTAAGCTCTGAAATGATCAGAATGAATATGGAAACAACATTATAACATGGTTAAAAGCTCAAAAACTCAATACAGCAAAACAGGGGACCTTAAACTAAAATATACCCGGATCCAGATGTTGATCCAGTTCCAAAGCAAAAAATAATAATTTCTGTCTTGGCATATTACTGACCTTTCCTGAAAATGTCACCAAAATTCAACCATTTACTCTCTGAGTTATCTTGCTAAAAGACTAACAAACCAGCCAACACCAGCAAAAACATGACCTCCTTGAGTTAATAACATTTTTTAAAACAATAACGGATACAGCCCTGGCATCAAACAACAAACAAGCAGTAACATGCAAAATTATTTTGTTATTGCTATCAATATATCAGTCTAAATATATCTTGTCTATTGACGCAATTCAGTGTAAACACAAACAATAAAAGTCACAATCACAGCACATTTTGACCTCCACTATACAATAATTGAATACCCTTGCCCAGTTTACTACATTTATGTTTTTACTAGGGAGGAATCTGTATTATTGGAAGACAGAGATATCCAAGCTGCAACAAAGATACCAACTCCTGCCACAAGGGGTCTGTAAAGGAAAAAATATTCTTGCTTTTTGACGTGGAGCCATTGCCATGTGGATCCAGGTCATTTTTTAGAGGTTTCTTTTACCTTTGTGAGCTACTGTATATTGGCTTTGTGGTTCAGTTGAAAGAGTGTTTAGCCCTGAACTAGAATGTGGTGAATGAATTTATTGTTATTTTATTTTATTTTTTGCACAATAGAAAGTAGCTATGGTAGTTTGACAATAGAAAAAAAACTTCACTTACAGATACAGTTTCAAGGACCTGTAAAGTTATTGCTATGACAATTTTTTTTTTACCCAAAGCAAGGGGTTTGGGCGAGTTTTATTGAAATCTTCCTGATGTGCAAGGGTGAGTGACAGCATCTCTTTAGAGGAAGTTATGGTTTGGACTAATGTTGGTTTCCACAGCAATGTATTGGACTTCAATCAGGAAAAGTGAGAGCTGCCACAGCCGCGGCCTCAGCTGTCTGACAGATATATGGTAACTCTGAGTCTCTGCAGACGTCTGAGTGCCTTTCAGAGTTCATAGTGACGAACCATTCACATAGAAATACTCATATGGGTTCCTCCAACAGGCAGCATAAGAGGATTGATATGTTGCACTTAATACTCTGGTGCTTTTAACATTTCATCAAAAAGAATTGCTTTTGGTAAAACTTTAGTTTAGGGTCCACCTATTATCATTAACTAAGTGCTATTCTTAATCGCTTATTCTTTGTGTCCATATTCTACAACCGATTAGTGACTAACTAACATATTTCCCATAATAAACTCATAATTACTGCTCATTAGGTGGAAGTAAGTTAAATTATGATCCTAATAAGATTTCTGTGGTACTATTTCCTAAAAATGCTTATACTACAAAAATCTTAAGATGTCTAATAACTTCCTTATTTCCTACTAATGAGCAGTAATTATGAGTTTATTAAAGGGAAGTCACTAATTAGTTGTAGAATATGGTCACACAGAATAAAGGATTTATAGTTAGCTGAACTATTAAACTAATATTTGATTTAAACATGTTCACCTCATATCTTGGGACACATATGGGTATTTTTTTTTAAATGAAATATAAAACATATATACTCCTTATGGCACCTGTAAAGGCTTTAATGAAAAAATTAGGTTTTAGCTTTTTTTTTTTTTTGTAGTAAATCTGAGGTTCTGGTTTGAAAAGGGAGAGAGCTGGAGAGGGTGGAGATAGCAATGGCGAAGGCTCAAGGAGTTGGAGTATTGGAGGCGGCGGAAGGGGCTGTTCTGTTGTACTAATAATTTTAGCAACTAATTAGGTTCATCTGCAACATTTCTGTAATATGTAATATATGTGTATAAAAAGGAGCACTTTAGAAAGGGAGAGTCTGTATTATTATTATTATTATTGGACATATTGATATTGTTCTGTACTGGAAATGACTGCATAGATCAGGACCACCTCTAGAACTTATTGTTTCTGAACTCAGTTAGCCATGCCTCAGTTTTAGCTGAAAGATCCATAAGTGAACATGTTCCAGAAACAGTGCTGTCTTCTCTTGACCAAGTCAGTTTTTTACATTTACATTCTACGTGCATTTTAAATGAGCTTTGGTCCAGAGAAGAATGCATGCAATGCAATGTTTCTGGATTTTGTTCACATATTTGCTTCTAAACACCTGATATGTTTAAATTGAATGGAATGATATTCATTCATTGCAAACTATTTTTACATTTTATACAGTGTCCCAACTTATTCAGAATTGGCTTTGTACTCTGTGAACAACTCTGTGAGTTCAGACCCACATAATGAGACTGTGGTTTATTGTGATCCAATTTGAAGCAAGACTCAGACAAGCGTTTCATTCAATCTTAGTACTTTTGCATACTCTATTACACTTACAGTGCACCAGTGCAACCACTACACAAACACATAAGGTCTAGGTGCAGTGAACAGTGTTGGAGTGACAAAAGCAGGTGGGCATGTACGTATGTAGTGGTCCTGCTGAGAGGCATCACTGCAGTCAGTCCACTTTTGAAGTTTGCTTGTTGATTGCATGGCAGTGGGTCATCCCATCTCTTTGTGTGTGACCTGCTCATCTCCTGCTGTTCTGTTCAGAGGTTCAGACCACCAGACCAAGGAGAGACAGCCATACCTTTATTCCTTCTGTTGATTTCCCCTACTGGGCCAGGCAAGATATTTCTCTGCCAGATGGGCACATAGCATTTGAGGTTTTATAATTACTTCGACCAAGGAGGTTAGGTTATTAGTTTGTTGGTTTGTCTGTTAGCATGTAAATCAAAAAGTAATGGTCTGATTTTAATGACATTTAAAAGGTCCCTAATGAACCAAGGAAGAAATGATTTAGTGTTGATAATATGGAACATCGCTTGTATTCCAAGAATGTTAAACGATTTAAATAAAGTGATTTGTTTGTACATACAAGGTGTAGAACGAAACTGTGTAGATGGTCAGATGGAGGGTTAGTCCTGAGCCGCTTCTGACACTATGGGCCGAACTGACTCACATGTTTTTAGTAGTAGGGGAAACCAGACACGAAGAGAACGCCACACAGAAAGGCTCCGGTAATCAAACCCGCTACCTTCTTGTGTCTGCACTGAGTTTTTCTAGTTACACAATTAAATGTTCACTAACACAGGTATATGATATTTAAAGACTAAAACAATATCATTTATATCATTTCTGTGAAAATTGTAGCATTATGTCTCTTTTAGCCTTGGTCTCTAATCTCAAATATATTTAAAAACAGATTAAAACATTATACTATAGATCCTATGCTGTATTTTACCGGGTTACTAAAATGTAATTCCTTTACAAAACACATCATTGTACCTTTGACTGATTCGACCTATACAAATTCTTTCATCAAAAAGTACTGTATAGGTATAGCCAAGAAAAATGTGAGAGTTACTCAGTGAAGAAAAATGTACAGCCCAAGAAATATACCAGTTATGAAATGTATGAATGTATATTTCTGAAAGTGCCATATAAAGCGTTGAGCAGAGTTCACCACCTTGGGCCAATCACATTACTATTCATGTGGGCTAATGAGTGAGTTGTAGCAATTTGGTTCCCCATAGTGTCGTCAGGAGAATATGTTAATTGGGAAAGTAAAAATGGACAGCTGCTGAAGCAAATTCAAAAGGCAATACATCTGAAGTGTACACATATTTATACAATATAAATGAGTGTAGAGGCTGTTTCCATCTGTTTGAGATGTAACACAATTGGAATGCAATGTTTTTTTAGTTAATGTATTTTTTGGCTTTCTGCAGAGATAGAAGGCACTGAGAAACTAGTAATGTACTCAAGTATATGTTTAATTTTTATTTTTTTAAGTCTTTAAATGCAAGTAGTTTTTGACCTCAGTGAATAAGTGGATAGTAATTGTGGTAATAGTATGGTAATGTAATGTAGTAGAAGTAGCAGTGGCAGTAGTAGTAAGAACTGTCTGAAGTGAATTTCACATTCTTTCACTTTTAAACAATGTTTACAGTGTAGTACTATTACTTTTACTTGTGTAATATAATTTTGAAGAATCTGTACTCTATGTACATACTGTATATGGCTTCCTGGCTATGATTTGGTTTTAGCTAATATAAATTGGTACTTGACAAACTTTGTTGGACAACCTACTAAAAGCACAAACATAAAAAATGATTGATTATAATTGGGTGTTGTGAATAATGCAACACTATCCTGGGCTGTTGGGAATTATTAATATTTCATGGTCCAAATTCTCCACCTACTGGCCGTAGCCTCTTATTACAGACCTACTCATGTTAAAACACATTTTCCACTACAATGAACCTTGAACTTGAAATTCTAGTCATACTATAATGAACTACTACTTTACCACTACTATTCTTAGATGGCTGTTGGCTGCAAAGACCAAAGACTCCATTACTAATTTCTAAGAGGTAAATACAAAATACAAATACAAAAATACTTTAGTTACTGTTGTTGTGTTTTTGGACTTACCATAGTTTATTGATAACAAAGCATACAATGAATTAAATGACACCTGAACTACTAGGCATACTTGCTAAAGTACTACTTCTACAAGTACAAGTACTAAACCTAAACCTAATACTACTGGTGTCATACAATATTCACTATGAGCTTCATCTGTGTATCACATGATACTACTCTCAGCAAAATCCTTTACAATATTGTTTTAAATATCTTTTGTTTTGAAAAGTATACGGCGTCTAGTACTGTTTTTACTTATAGCTAATAGGTGTAGAAGACTGATTTAATGTCCTATGTTTAAAATGGGCTACTGTAAAACAACACAGTCTCAAATAAATGCTTTTAATATCAAATTAAATTTATTTTTCAAGATTTCTTTTCAAGATTTCTTTTATAATAGTTTATATAGCATGTATAAAAGGCCTCTACCCCACATTCAACATAAATATGTGATAAATAAAACAACATTCACAAGACTGTTTCCAGTTACCCACACATTCATTGGTGTCTAAATTCATTAAAAGAAATGTAATGCAGTGCAATCATTCTAAACGTAAATTATTCCATTTTTGGATCTGAAAGCTATGTTTAATTTCTGTTTTGTTTTTTGTTTAAATAAAGCGCAAATGTAAACTAAATGTGTACAAGTTTAGATCTTGTCCAAGTGTAACTTGTGGCTGACTATAAGAATAACAGTCAGCTTATAGAACAAGCTTGTAGCAAAGTAGTTACCTCCTAACTCCAAACACCGCCACCAAAAAGTGCAGAAGACTAAACAGTACAATAAAAATAAAATCAAAAGGTGCTCTTGTATTGCTTTACAAAATGTCCCTATGAACTTCCATTGAGTTCCCTTAAGACCCAACCCTAACATCTGGGACAAGATTCAGCAAAACCCCAAAGTACCAGTGGCATGGCAATTTTCACATTTTTTTCCCATATCAATCCTTCATTTTAACACTGAAAAAACAATCTCTTGTGTATACAAAACTTCAGTATCTGAGTAAAAATCCCACAGTCCCCAACTAGAATGGAAGCCAATGCAGCACTCTCCCATCAAAACGCAGGACACACATTGTCCATTTATGGCTCTTATGTGAGTGTTTACAGTAGTTCTGCCTCGTCCTCGTCATCCTCAGATCCAGAGGGACCCTGACGGACTTCTTCGTACCACTTGTTGGTCAGAGTTTTCATCTGAATTCGGCCATGTAAAAGATCCTGTGGGAGGAAAGACAGTCAGCCACATGATACAGAGATATATCAGTGAAATTATTTCAGTAGTTCAAGTCAAAAAGGGCAATGAACAGATTCAGTACTTAGAGTAAAATTCAAGAATTTTTTCATATCTATTGTAATGATTATGATGATTATGTAATATTGCATTTTTGTGAGATGTTGGATTTGGTATTATTTTTTATTGGTATATTGGATGTCAAAAAGCTGTATTAAAAAAAACCTGACGCCTAACGGGTTAACTGCAAGCCATCACATTTAAATTAAAAAATGCCTGAAATATTCTGTTGTGTGCACTGTATCCATATAGTAATCGAGCCATAAGTGGTCACAAGCCAGTGCACTCTTTGTGTTGGTCCAAAGCCCAGATAAACAGAAAGGGTTGCATCAATATAACCATTTGCTGCAAAATCCCAAATTGACATGCTAATCTCTGCACGCTAAGAGGCAGAATATTTGCTGTGGTGACCTCAGAAAAGGCCAAAAGGAAAGAAGAACCACTGTGTCGATCTAATGGTTTTCACTTTGAACTACTAAAATCAATAGACAATTTACTGACATGCAGCTTTAAAAAAAAATGACTGTGTCCTACCTCTTGGGTGAGTCTACGGGTGAAAAAGGGGTTAAGGTACTTAGCATCGAGCCACATAAAGCCCTTCAAATCCTGTCTTTGGTAGATGTGAGCCTCATACTCCTCCTCAGTCAGCTCGGACAGGTGCTCTGACTCAATAGTGTTGCCCTGGACAGATGGGACAAGATAAATGAGAAAAAAATAAAGACAAGTATAAAGACAGGGCATGACAGATGAGACAGACAGGTTAGGATCAGTCCGAGGTGACAGGAGGCTGGTGTGGGTGATGGAGAGGAGATCACACAGTAGGAACAGAGATGAGGGAGAGGCAGCACAAGGGGAATCACATCAAAGAGGACACGAGAGCAGGGAGGAAAATGCAGGCTTGATGGATCTAGTTTCAGCCACCCCGGGGTGTTAGACAAGCTTTGGAAAACATCAAACAGGCAAATACCCTGCACACACAACTGCAGGCCTGGGATGAACTCAGGGGGCCATTGTCTATTCAGTAATGTGGATGTCAGTAGTCACATGAACAAAAATTACTTACAAAATGCTAACAGTACACTTGTAATTACAATTAAGTGCAGCGTTTTCCACTAATTTAGTAGACTATGGCAATCCCTTGTAATCTTGATTGTTCCTGCATAGTCTAAAAGTGAACTTAAAAAAAGGATACTCATTTATACTCATTTATAATAATAAAAATGAGCCTGCCTTAAATAGAAAAAAACCTTTAGTACAGTGCAACTCATCAGATGCTATATATTATTCATTACCAGTTTAAAGATGCTGCAGGTACAGTAATGGGGCACTACATTTTGGCCAAAACTGAATCCCCAAATCTTGAATCAAAAAGGTTAATGACTAAATCTGCAGTAACCTGGACTTAATCCCTTGCTTTCATTGACTCAATCTAAATACTGTATGCGGGAAAGCGCTAAAGAATATTCTTCATTTATTTGTTTTTGAAGAAAGGTGAGATACAAATGAGAGAGTGACGGCTTCTGTAAGTTCACATTAAAGAAGTTAATTACCATTTTCTGAGTCTTGCTTAGATTAATATCTTTCTTGTTTTTACGTCGTGACTGACTTTCTTCAATATCCATAATGCGGATGAGAGGCATAGTGCCGCCCCCCATGAGGAGAATGGTAAAAAGTACAATAATTATGGTAGTAGTGCCAATGAGCTGCCTCTTCTCAATAGGCTCCAGGCCAAGATGGAGGCTCAAAGCATAAGGAATGGCACCTCTCAAACCTATCAGGGAAGAAGTCACATAAATAAAATGTTGACCATGCATACAAATTTTACAGAATATCAATGTTGTACTGACCACTAAACCACATGATGAACATCATCTTCGGATTTATTTTGTGGTCTCTGAAAAAGTTCAGAAGAAATGACAGAGGGAAGATGTTGACTGCACGTCCAAGCAGGACCAGGACCTAAAAAAAACAAAACAAAACGTGATTTTCACATCTACAGTGAAGAATAGAAGGAATATTTTCTGTATTTTCATAAACAAATACAAGGGCGTTACTAGATGCAAAATTTGATGCATTTATGTATTATATTTGTGATGATTATGATTAACTGTTTTCATCACTATTAAAATATACGCTTGCAATATTTCACTCTGTGTACTGAATCTATATACGTGTTTCACTTTGAATTGAACGAGCACCTACACAAACAAATTTTGATATACTTACTATGCACCAAATGACAAAAGAGATTTCAAATTTATGAGGGAAGCTGAAGATAGAAAGACCAAGGAAGGCAAAGACACACGTTTCTGGGAGGAAGAGAAAGGTTCAATCAGATGCCATTTGAAGCAATATTAGAGAAGTGGCAGAGGTTAAAGAGGACTCACTAACCACACATGAAGGCTACGGTGCGCAGAGTCTGCTGCATTAGGATCTGCGTGACAGGAGACAGGTTGTGATGGGTGTAGTGGGACATCGCAATACCAGCAAACAGAATGGACATTATTCCTGTGATGAGACAGAAGTGGAAATCAAGAGATTAAAATGACATTCAAAGTCATTGGAAAGTATTTTTATATAGGCTGTTAGTAAGTGTGCGCCCACCCGAGAGCTGCAGGCCTTCAGCCAGACCATATGGAAGGTATGCAAAGATAAGCATCATGCCAAACTCTAGAGAGGGGGTCTTCCTCAGGTCAAAGTGCTTAAAAAACTGCTCCGTGAGTTAAGTACAACACTTTACATAAAACATTATAACTATTAAGAAGAGACATTTAAGTGTTTTTATGTCTGGATACAATAGCTGAGATTAATCCAGTTAGGGTCCCCAGGGCAGCTGAACCAAAAAACATTTTCAGAAAGTAGCCCAGAGCTTGTATAAAAATCTCCCAGCCAGTCACAGTCGAGTTGTCCGACTGGGAAAAGAAACCCTCTGCGGTGCTGAAAGACACAAGAGGATGGTTACATTAGCATGCCAAGTTACAGCAGCTGTACTACCTCTGCCAGGCTCTAGAGGGCAGAAACGCTCCATTCCACAATTTCAACAACGTCTCATAACACTGGTCTACATGCAAAATGCTTCCGGAACAAAAGTAGAGAAATTTTTCTTGGATTAGGTCACTAATAAAGAAAAAGTAAGTCAGAAGTGCAGATTGGCTATAGTTCCCAAGAAACAGTATTGAGTCAAAATAGGAAATTTATGCAAAATAAGGCAAAAACAGTAGTTTATCAGAAGGTACAGTGTCTACAAGCAACCAGTTCTATCTGAAAGCCTGTCTACACATTCCAATACATTCATTTTAATATGTCTAGAGTTTTGACATAAAATGTTTTGTTTTTATTTGCAGAAATCTCTGTCTTGGAAGTGGACAAAATGCATGCATGTAGAGAAATTAAATATTTTCAAAATTTAAATATTATTTTTAAGCAAAAATGCCTAAATCTATTATATAAACAGATGCGATTTTGATGTGAAACAATATCATTAAATATCTTGAATACATTAGCTAACCAGCACAATTATCAATTGATTTTCAGTTCATCTTATCAAAATAAATGAGATTTAGCCACTTTTATCTTGGAAGCAGATCGAGTCCAAGAATAACTAAGAATTAGTTATTGGTTGGAAAACACCTTTTTACAAAGTATTACCAAATAAACAGCACTAAGTTATAAACACTATTAATATTTAATACTTGAGTAATAAGCTCAAATAAATCAATGCCTAAGAATAGACATCAGTGTCAACTATAAACAATTGATTTATTACATTTAAATGTTAATCATTAAAATATTGTTATTTACATATTTATGATGCTTTGCATATTGTATAAAAGTGGTGAGTTAAAAAAATGTTGGAAAAATATACATGAACATGAACTCAGATTTTAGTCACTGTCAAATGTAATTAAGAAAAAGGTGCAAACCAAATTCAATCTTACTCACAAAAATAATCATTAACTGAAAGGGAATAGAAAATGTTTACCACACCTAAAAATCAGGCCATGGCCATGACCTACACATTACTGCAAGCAACAACAGACAGAGAAAGAAATTATCTGATGTTAAGGATTGCTTACTAACTGGTATTAACATTTGGCCTGGTCAGGTCAGATCTTTCTAAGAAGCTTGTTTACATGACCCAATGTGCTACAAACAAATAAACGGCCAAGGCAGCTGAGTCGGTCAAGCCCATCTATAATTCATGGATTTATTCACTGTGTGGGCACAGCAAGATACTCAAGATCACTTTGCACATTTAGCGGGTAGTAGGTAAGCAAGATAAGGCTGCACTGAGGACTGTAAACAGACAACAGATAAAATGACACTAGACTTCCATTAACATGAGCAATCCTTTGCCAAACTTGCTAGTCAAGTATCTTTGGTGTGGCTAAGTGTAGTTACATCCAATGTCGGGAAGACATTAGCTGTGTATTGAAAGTCAGGGTTATTTTTGTTCACACTACCGTAAGGGTGCTTCTTGGAATTAGTCACGTTTTTAAAATTCGGTAACTTTAAGAGTTTACACAAAACATACTAGAAAGCCGACTATCTAGTTTAGCACACTAGGGAAAAATTACAATAGCATTACAGTTACAATTTGGAAAAGAGAAATTATAAGTAGTTCAATTCAAACGTTGTGTCTATATATTAACTAGATTCAGTACATATAGAGGCAAAGGTTTCAAGCATTTGAAGGCAAATAAATAAATTTGATTTTTTTTCAGTCTTTGCCATTTATGATCCACAGTATTTCATAGATGCTTGTTGTCATATTTGAGATATATTGAGTGCTTTTGCGTAAATTAGTGAATGTATTGAAAGATGCTTACTTGGTGAGGACAATAGAGACAGCATCGTTGAGAATGCTCTCTCCAAACACCAACATGTTGAGGACAGGGTCTACATTGAGAGCGTTAAAGATGGCAATGGTGGCTACAGGATCGACGGCTGATATTAATGATCCGAAGGCAAAGCTACAGCAAAGAAGGAAAATGTTGACAACAAAAATATAATTGACATGCCTTTATGCACAATAAAAAAAAAAAAACCCTGCCAAATCACTGTGCGACTGGTTTTTAAAAGATGATGATAAGAATTTTACAGGCCATTGTGATGGTGACTATTGTAACAACAAATATAGACCTGTCTTAATCACAGAGCTTTTTTTTTTTTTTTTTTTTGGCTCTCACAATTATTTCAATTATAATTTCTAGTGCAAATAGTGACATTGGTTCACTTTTTCTTGCACACACGTAAAACTGATCAGAAGAAACAGAGCATCAGCCCCTCATGGATTATTACTGGCACACATTATATGCACACAGGAAGGGTACTCTGTGGTGTGCCTTGGAAGACCACAGTGTGCTTGTGCGTCTTTGGCAGCTGGTTCAGTGCAAAGCCATATAACCACACCACAGTTTGGTGAGCACAGCTGTGCAGTGACCCCTCCCACTCAATACTGCACACAATGTACACTGACACAGGTAGATTACAGCCGCCGCCACAGAGCAGACTAGTTATCGTTTTCATATAGCCTATAACAAAGTTAAGACCTACGCCTAAATTTTCAGCAAATTTAAGACAATTTAGGACCTTAAATTTATCACATCACATTTAAGACATTTTTGGACTTTTTAAGGACCCACAGGAACCCTGTTATGTGTGTTCAATTTAAATTATTATTGGTAAACACAGCTTCAGATATTGATTTTACTCATCAGAAATGTCCATACAATAACTATTTATATTTTCAGATTTTTTTTTCCGGGCGGATAAAAATTTATATTTTGTAAAAAAACAAAAGTCAATTCAAAACTATAATGCAGAAAGAATAGGACACATGGTCAAGGTACTTGTGAGCTTTGACATTCAAAATCAAATCACCTTATACAAGCTGACATTTTAGAGGCAAAGAAGGGACAATCCAAAACACAAGCTACTCACATAGACACATCCAAACAGGAAATCAGATGATATTTTAGGAGACTATGCCCATTGACAGTCAATGTTTATATAAACAGTTGGATGATGTCTGTGTTGCCACATGAATTTCTGTGCTATGAAGTCTGGTGACAGAGACTAAGCTCATTGTATCACTAAACTATTAATATCAGCTGTGTAATGTACTAAATAGTGGCAAGGTTGTTGCTGGCCATAATGTTAACAAAGAAAGTGGGGAAAACCTACCTGTCAGTCATGGTCATCTTATAAATTACATCAGCCTAGGGAAGAAAATGTTATGTTACTTTCTATACAATTTTTGGCAATATATTTAGAATTATAGAGTAATGACCAATACAATATGAAGACTCTTGAAGGACAGAGAGAGAGAGTGTGCACTGATTCTCAGAAGAAGCACAGTTGTTGAAAGATACCATGGTCCTACTGTCCTCACCTGTCCAAGGAAATAGATGCCTCCTCCAACAATGAATGCAGAGATAGCAGTGCCGATCACAGCAAACAGAGTGATGGAGCCAATGTTTTGGAAGAAATTCCCCTAAAAACATATTTGTAAACTAAACACAGACTGTTTTTATATGACATTTTATTTATAACACTTATAACACTGGAGCACGAGCAGAGAGCAGGTGGACAGCCTCCTCATGACCGTCAGGCTATGTGAATTAGAATGTTTTGCACTGAAACTACTACGCTGTTTACATACATACAATATATAATATGTTCTTTTTAATGTAAATTATTTTGTACCTTATGCAAAGAGTAACCAGATTCAAAGATGATAGGTGGCAGCAGCAAAAGGAAGAACATGTTGGGTCGAAACATTTCCTCCTCCTTTTCAAAAGAGACACAGGACAGGGTTAAAAACAGTGTTCATTTAAAATGTTTATAGCAGAGAACAGTCAAGGAATTCAAATAGTGCCCTTGAATTTTCAATATCAATGTCAAATCTGCAATTTAACAAGATTGTGCTCATAAAGCTCTGCATATGGTGATTATGCAATCGTCTGCTACAATTTCCTACCAATTTATGTGACGGCATTGTGATAATCAGCTGATACAAACCTTGTCGTAGTGGGAGAGGGCAATGGTGCAGCAAGCAGGGAAGCTTGTGCTATGACTAACAAACTTGTCAAAATGCATTTAGATTTGACTCTGGATGACAAACAAGGGAATCCCTGCCAGCCAATACATACATGCCTCAACTTCACACACACTCACACACACACGCAAGAACAAAAAGACTATAAATGTCATTTTAATCCCACTCCCACACACAACCCCGAAGAAGCCCAGTGACCTTAGCTCGCTCAATTGTTTCAGGCATATAATGAAATCATTGTTGCTTGTCAGCTAAATAGGCCGGCCTCCCAGATCAGGCGTAGCAATCATGTGCCAATGTGTCTGAGCATGATGCACCATGTGGTCTAGTACAAACCATCGTGTGTGTGTCATCTAACTGAAAGATGGTACAAGATGTATACAAAAAAGCTGAAAAATGCTTAGTACTGTGACTTTGCAGAAAATAATTAGAATTTATTTGTACAGGGCAGGCATATGTCAATAAATTAGAATTAAAGTAAGTTAAATAAAAATATTCCATTAGTTTAAATAAATGATACATATATTACATACAAGCATTTATTTTGTGATGATTATGTATTTTTATTTTTTTTTGGTTTTCCATTAAATGGAATTTATAATCATCACAATTAAATTAAATGGTTGAAATATTTACCAAATCTATATAATATATGCATTTTACTTTGAACTTAACTACTCAAAAAAATAGATTTTTCTACAATTTATTGACATGTGTCTGTATGTCTATGTGCAAGTTAAATTTACCAACACAGGGCACTCTAAGATGAGACAATGCAACTAATATTGTACAAAGGTATTTGGCACCCACCTCAGTCCATTCACTCAACAAACAATTAAATTAAGTCAAACTGTAGGATGGTAAAATAAGCTGCTGACATTTCCCTGGCAGACCTTAACCTTCAGGGAAGAGGAAAGATCATAAATAAATATTAATATGTGAGAGAGGAAAGCAGTAGGCCATGCATGCACAACAATCTGGCATGTACCGCTGTACTACTGCAAGCAGGCATGGACATGTTTAACAGCCATATACTGGAATGTTAGATGGAGTACTACTAGGACGCCTTGAATTTTTTATTTTAGTATTTGTTTTACTATATTTTATTGTTTTTGATAGTTTGCAGCATTTTAGATTACAGGTGCAGACTTGGGTGCAAAAACAGTATTAAGCAAGCATCAACTAACGGCACTGTTTTTACTAGGTCCTAAAATCATAAGCACAGATGAGATTGATTTACTGTAAAATAGGCACAGCGTAAAGCTTTTGAAGTACAAGCTCTCTGGAGAATGGGAGACATGGGAAAACTAAACCACAATTAAAACTGCTCCCCCAACTCCCTGCAATGTGGGACATATCTAATAAAAGTCTGCATTGCCCTTTGGGGCTTAAAACACACCACATCAGGCATAGAGGAAAATGATGAGCAGCGCACTGTAAGACTCCAAAGACAAGATGATTATTTGGACAACACTGCACAATTTAATGAGTTGTGAGCTGTGATTGTATAGCAAAAAGACAACTCTCTATACAGTTTTCTTAGACTTAGGGCATTAGGATGAGATAGCAAATCAAAAAAAAAAATTATATTTATATAGAATAATAATAATAAATATATAGAAAAATTTTTTGCTCAGATGGGATGCAGCAAACATAAGAGTGACTACTGCATAGAAGAACTTATTGTATATTTGAATATAAAAAGA